>JAENPR010000193.1:0-600000 GCA_018135685.1 Themeda triandra | reverse complement strand
AAGTCTTGGACGATGATGACCTACTACTCTGCACCGAAGAAGATCCGGTCATGATTCACGACTTGGAAGAAGGAGAAGCGAGCCGGAAAACTAAAAAGAATGAGAGATACGTCCTCCTCTTTTATCAAGACAAGTTTTCTTTTTAGGCGATTTCCTTTCAAGGTTTAAGTTAGCGTCGGTCGTACACATCGTTGTAAGTCATTCTAATGACAAAAAAGCAATCTAATGTGTACTATTTTATAATGAGAAATCAAGTTCTTCGTGTCAAACACTTGACCACATGAATTTTCTTGTCATTCAAAGGAAAATCATCCCTCGGATCGACGCGTTACGACATTCGCTAAACGAGAGGATTCCAAAATCCTGAAACAAAATCCTACGGCATAAACATGACAAAGTCATAAAACAGATCAAAATAAAGAGATAAATAAAAGGAATCTCGAAGGATTCCGGCACAAGACACATCTCAAAAGATCCAATTCTTTCATTAAAAATATAAAAATTTTTACAAAGGGGACCGATTGCATCTAAGCAATCTAGTCATCCCCGAAAGCTTGCCGACCACCGGGTCGACAGGAGTCGCGGCAACGACGGCCTCCGCTGCCGGCGAACTCGACGGCGCCGCCCTCCATGGTGTCATGCGCCGCCACCGACGGCTCCATGCCACGGACATCAACGCCGGAGATGGCGTCGACGGTGGCATAAGCGGCGGAGGCACCATGGCGGGCGCCGTAAACCGCCACCGCGGCCACTTGGCCAAGGATCGCCGCCAACCGCGATGACATCGCCGCCCGGGCGTTCACCGCATCCGCCGCGGCATGCGCGGCCTCCCGTACCTGCTCCACTGCCCGTCGCCTGTAAAAACGAGTAAAAGATTAAAACACCAAGGCAAGCACAATTCGTAGAGAATATGAACAATAAAGAACACGATACTTACCGCCGACCTTGATGTCGGCGGCCTCGCGCGCCGAAGGCGTATCCACTTGGACCTTGCGGGCCGCCTCTCGTCCGCCGCCTCATTGGCGGCGGCGTTGGCTTTGCGTCGGTCGGCGGCCCGCCGCTCCGCCTCCCGGCTCCTCCCCGGCGGGGAGGAGAGCGCCTTCGGAACAGGTCCACGTTCGCCTTCGCCGCCCCCCCGCTTGGTGGCGTCGGAGTAGAGGTCCCCGATGTCTTGCGGCTCCGCCCTACGGCGGTCGAGCGCGAGACACCGGAGTTCGCCGAGACACCGCTCGCCGAATGCGGGGTGGAGACACAGCGGCCGCCGCCGCCTCCCGCCACGACGGAGCCACATGCTCCGCCGCGCAACGAACGGCTCCGGCCTCCACGACCGGAGCCACCCGCTCGGGGCCGCGGCCTCCGGCACATCCCGCGGCTCCTCCGCCGCCCTCCTCGCCGCCTCGGCGGCGCCCGCGGGAGGAGGTGCATGCCGCACCTCCAATGGTCAGGAGGGTGTACCTACATTGTGAACGAAAAATAGCGGTTACACCAAAAGAAGAAAACCCTAAGATTAATCAACGAAAAACTCCAATCCAAGCTCACCTCCTCCGCGGCCTCACCTCCCGAGGGGAGTTCATCGACTCCTCCTCCCCGCCGGCGCTTACCATGGCGGCGGTCCATCTAGATGGCGGCGACGAGCGAATGCAATCTAAAACCCTAAATTTGGAGGCGCGAAGGAGAGGAGCAAGAATGAGAAATGCGCCGGGATAGAGAAGTTCTCGGTTGGGCGCCAATTTATAAGAGAGATTGGAGGACTCGAGAAGGCAACCGATGGGATTGTGGGTAATCAAAACCCCGCGGCCCTCTCGTTCCCCAAAAGCACGAAGCGACGAAAAACCGCTCCACTAGCACGATATGCATTTATACGTTTCCCTCGCACGGGAACCCCCGCGCGCTCGGCGACTCACATCGTCGGGGAGTTGGAGCGATTGAGTCACCGACATCTCGATCCCACGTCAACAAAGAGAATTGACCCGGCCGGAGTCCAAAAATGTACCCCGGATGGACGTGACGGGTCGGTCGCCGATGTACGGTTGCATCGGCAAGCGAATATTTTTTGCTCCACACGCGATCGTGACGTGACACAATGGACTAAAAGATAAGTATCCAACATCTCTAATAAATTTTCTATTTTATTTATCCATCCATTTCAAAAGACCACACTTTGGAAAAACCAGTTCTTCATAAATCTTTTTTCTCAAACACGAAGCAAGCCAGAACGCACCGTCTGCGGTCTCACTCGCTACGTGTTAACGGCACCACGCTCAAACAACACGAGTGCGCCAAATGTCGCTCCCAAAGGAAAAGGGCTCCAAACACTCCGGCACCGTCTTTGTTCGTTTAGGATCATCTAATCCTTAAGGCCCAGTCGGCTCTTGAATGAGAAAGAGACTAGTTTTGCTGGCAATTTTTTCTTCTAAATCTATAACAAGCATAACTTAGCCTTCGCATGATAAGAAAATCTTACACACCACATGACCATTCTTTCAAGAACAAAGGCATGATCAAAATCCACCATGGGAAGACGGTGGCTCACAAAGAAAATACGAGATAAGTGCTCTCCTAACCTAACATACATGCCCTCACCAATCTTTTTTCACAAAAAGATTTCTTTACACGAACTACTTCAAAGTACGTTCAACACATATTTACAAAGCTAAAAACATCCTCTTTTCTTTGTACCAAATGGCCAAGTACGTCACCCCTCCAACGAAAAACAATCGGCATGCACCGTCTCTCGATCAATCCCGCTACGTGTTCACAGCTCCAACGCTATACAACACGGGATGACAAATGTCGCTTCCAACGGAAATAGGGCCCTAAGTGATTCGGCAACGCGCTATTCACTATAGGTCATCTACACACCCGAGGACCGATTAACTCTAAGGAGAGGCGATTACCAAGACCATTCTTAAATAATACATCCCGATACAACTTCGTGTCATAGATTATATCAAATCAATACGATTCAGCATACCTCATCAAAACATTCACTCATACCAAATTTTCTCTTTGCGGCAACAACTCGAAGAAGCGTTCCAACCCGCCGTAACAAAGTTACGATAGCATCAACAATTCAACCCACACAATCCGACAAATTTGGTAGGATTTTTTCGCCAATGGTACCGGTTATTCGGCACACAAATGGCAAAGCTATTTTCATGGGTTTAGATTCAAAACCATGGTCTCACAGCCACGCTGGGGACTGAGTTAAATAGCAAAGCTACCTTAACTTAATCATGACAAAGTCATGGCATGGTTCAAACCGACCAGCCCAAATGAAATTTGGCCTGCTCGGTCTCACTCAAAGAGTGGTCGGAAACACATAAAGCACGATATAATGATCAGTTGTCTTCTTTTTTAGACCCTGACATAACGTGTTCCACCTCATCTCAGGCTCGGGGACTACGTGGGCCCACGTCACCTGAGAGGTGACATGGGCTAGATCCTTCTTTTAGAGCTTGCTGCAACATATACTATCTTACAAAGCAACCTCGGGGACTACGTGGGCCCACGTCATTCGCATGACTCGGCCTCGATCCTTTCTCTTTACAAAGAGTTTAGTTTCAAAACTAAGCTAAGGCAACGACCAATCACGACGATACCATGTGATGGCGAGGCATCACACTAACGAGGGCCCACGTCTCCAGATTTGGGACCCTTTTTAAAATTCTTTTTCTTTTCGGGAGCATCATAAATATTTCGGTCAAAACCGAAAACGTCAACCAAGTGTAAGCAAAGTGTGGTCGGAAGCATTAGACGGTCCTCCGGCCCCGCTTGGACCACATGTCGAACGTGTGTCCGACCACCCTTTCTCACTCAACCAAGCAAGACGGTGTTTTTCCGTCAAGATCCATGATGCTCGGGGACTAGCCGTGGAGGTATAAACTCCATATACCCTCACGGCCTAGTTTGGGCCGACATGCTATCACCAGGCCGGCCCATCAAGCTTCAAGACCGATCGCTCGAGTGGGCCTGGACAACCTAAAACAGTAAGGCAAGAATATCGAAGACCGACAAGGAGGACAAGACCTAGCCGAGATAGGAAAGTTTAGACTTGTAAAGTATATAAACTTAGTACCGGATAGGCTAGTTCCGACTTGTAACCTTGCTCCCGCGATATATAAGGAGAGCGGGGACCCCCATGCCGGAGGACGAGAATCGGCATAACGCACGGACTCATACATCCACATCATAATCGAAACAGAGAGCGGGACTAGGGTTTTACGCATCTTTGCGGCTGAACCTGGGTAAACCTCGTGTGATTGCTCCCCGTTTACGTCTTGCTCGCAATCTCGTGCGCCTTCCGCCAATCCATTACCGGTCAGGGCATACCCCTGGTCGGACTATCGCCGATATTTCGTCGACAGGAGCCGAGGCTCCTACGCAAAAATTTATTAAAGGCAACCAAAGCCAAAAGCTAGTGCGATTCTGAGGAGAAAAAAATTACAAAGAAAACAAAACGAAACAAAATGAAACAAAGATTACAAAGGGAGAGCTGGCAATCGGGGAACTAAAAAAGAGACAAAGAAAATGGAAACAAATTTAGGCTAGCTCACCAACGAACAAGTCCATGTATAGCGCATCATACACATCCCGGTGACGACCTCAGCCATGGATCATCGTCACCCACGTTACTGACTGTTGACGGTAGTTAAGTATCAAATTTATACCGTCAATGCAGCAAGAGAAAGGACTAATATGAGTTCACCTGTTAGATATAGGGGTTACACTGACAAATTCCATGAGTTTTGGTGATTGTCTATTTCTGCAGGGGGTTATCAGGAAAGAACCTAATGAAGGCCCACATGTCGGGATTACATAGAGATAAAGACCGAACGGGTAAAAAAGTATACTCTAGAAGACTCCAGAAGGCGACACCTGAAGCCGGGGGCCCACCTGTCATTGACCAGAGGCGGCCGCCCCTGGCCATGAGTCGGCCGCCCCTCCACCTCAACCAATGAGGTGGAGTCTCTTGGATCCTGCCTCCACCGCCTTTGAGGATGAATAATAATCGTCCATTTAGGTCGGTTTGATCCGAGGGCTGTGGTGTATCCTAGGGGGCTATATATTCAGAGCCCCTGGCCCCTGGGTGAAACCCTAATTCATTCTCTCTTCATTCATCTGAGAGGATTCAGAGAAGCCAGAGCCACCATCTCAATTAGAGCTCCATAGTTTAGTAGCATAGCTACATAGGAATAGATCTAGAGGGAATCAAGCCTAGCTTGGAGTCCGGATTTGTCGGAGTTCTTGGTAATTCCCCTCTACATTCTTGTAATATTCATCATTGTTCGTGATACTATGAGTAGTACTTTATTCTATTCTATTATATCGAGACTTGACTTTGCTCTATTTGATTATGTTCTCAATTATATTGTTCTTAGTCTACTTTGATTATATGTTTAGCATAGTTGGACTAGAATTATGTTTATGCATAGGATCGTATAGCGCTTGCTCATTAGATCGATGGGTGAGTGGTAAATATTGTGTAGGCGTGGTGCCTAGACCGTGTTTATCTGCGATTGCACCCTATATTCCGGATCGTGAGGTAGATCGCGGGAGTGACAGTCCTGTTGAGTCCTTTGTAGCCCTTCTCCCGAGTATAGGTCTAGCAGAACAACCCTATTACATTGAAGTCATTGCTATGTCTCTAGTCTTCTCTGGTAATATCACTATGCATAGATGTGACCTTTTCCCGCCATGATTGCTAGATGTTCTTGCACTAATCATTGCATGCTTTGACTTTATAGTTAGAATAACATAGAATTATACCCTAGATCGTCCTAGTCCATGCTAGTGTTATAAGCTTAAGAGTGCTAAGTTGAGATGGTTACTATCATTTTATGTGGCTAAATGCTCTCATTTATCTTATATCAATTATCATTCACTCCTATATTTTATGTGACACTTACCCTGTATGAGATGATCGATACAGACAAGGTTAAGCTCTCCATTATCGCATGTGCATTGCTCATCACTCATTAGCCAGTGCATTCCCTTCCCAGTGGTAAAATTATAAATAACGATACCTGGATTACTCCTGGTTAAAATGCTACATCGGTATTATCTGTGCGCTTGCGGATCCCATATTTATTTCTAGAAGCAGTTGCATTTATTAGTACCAGCATTTTTGGCGCCATGTTGGGGATGACAACCTAACACTGAGTGGCGTTAGAAATGTCAACAAGCATTTTTGGCGCCGTTGCCGGGGAAGGTTGAAAGCCAATGGATAATGAGCAGCATTGCACTAGATAATGTGATTGAGTTGTCTTTATCATACTAACCCTTCTCTACAGGATTACCCTTGTTTTGTCTACTTGTGTATCTTATGTAGGGTAATCAAGACAATTCTTCCGATAATTATAATGATAATCCAAAAGCTTTATTCAGGAAGGCCAGAAGCAAGTTGAAGAAGACCAATCAATCATCATCATCAACTCAACTTGAAAGTTTATCAGAAGCAGAAAGTCAATCTTTCGTTCGAGACTTTACACCAGCATTTGAAGCCATGGCGAACAAGTCACTCCGTGAGTTCTCAGCTCCCACTACGGACAACATTCGTACTGGACCAGCTGCGGACATCGATAGAGCTTTTGAGCTCAAGCCTGCGCTGATCAACATGGTGCAAGCAAGCCAGTTCTGTGGGAAGGCCCATGAAGATTTGTAGCACATTCACCATCAAGGATGTCCCCAGAGATGCTATACTACTTCGCCTCTTCCCATTCTCACTTTTGGGGAGAGCGAAGCAGTGGTTCTACGCCAATAAGGAGAAGAATACTACGTGGGCACTATGTTCCACCAATTTCTTGGCGAAGTTCTTCCCCATGGGCAAGACAAATGCTCTTCGTGGGAAGATATCAAGCTTTCAGCAACAACATGATGAGACTGTCCCAGAAGCTTGGGAACGCTTTCAAGACTACATCCTCGAATGTTCTCATCATGGCATGGAGAATTAGCTGCTTATGCAGACATTCTATCATGGGCTCAGCAACAGCACACGTGAGACTATGGATGCTGCTGCTGGAGGTGCATTCTTATCACTCACTATTCATCAAGCCACAGCTCTTGTGGAGAAGATGGCATCCAACCAAGGTTGGAGTGAAGAAAGAACTCAGACCCGCAAGAGAGGTGGAGGGATGCACCAGCTGAAGGAGGTAGACATGATGTCTGCCAAAATGGACCTGCTAATGAAGAGGCTTGATGAGAGAGCCACAGAGAAGAAAGAAGTCATGCATATACATGATGCTCGCATGACATGTGAAGAGTGTGGAGAGACTGGGCACACAGTGCCCAGAGCTGAAGGAGGACGTGAACTACCTCAACAACAACAACAACAACAATTATTATCGTCCTCAGCAAAATCAAGGCTGGAATCAACAGCAGAGGCCTAACTACTCAGGCAATTACTCAGGCAACTATCAAGGTAACAGCTCCTACTACAATAATTACAACCAGCCGCCTTTGAGAGAGTTAGTGCTGAATCAAGGCAAGTTGATGGACAACCTGTCCAAGAAGCTGACATCAAATGACAAGGTCCTAGAGACACTCAGCAATAGAATGGATGGCTTTTCCAATGCCATCAAGAATCAGCTCAGTTTCAACAAAATGCTGGAGTCTCAGGTACAACAGCTCGCCAACTTTGCTCCCTCCGCCGGCCAAGGTAAACTGGCAGGACAACCCGAAGAGCTCGAAACTGCAAATCTTGTTGATATATTCAATGTAGAAGACAGCTGGAGTAACCCATCGAAGGGGTCATGGATTGACTCAACTCTGCCAATCAAGAAGGGTGATCCAGGGAGGCCAGTTATTCCGATCTCCATTGGAAGTACCAACTTCAATGAAGCAATCTGTGATTTCGGTGCAAGCATCAACATCATGCCAAGGGTGATATATGAGAAGCTATTCAGATGTCCCTTAGCATATACAACCATATGCTTGCAGCTTGCAGATCAGTCACTTCGTGTTCCCTTGGGAATACTAGAAGACATATGTGTACGAGTAGGCAACTCGTATGTTCCTGCAGACTTCGTGGTAGTGGATACAGGCAGTGACGAAAGGTCCCCCATCATTCTGGGATGACCATTCTTGAACACTGCTGGAGCCATCATGTATGCCAACACTGCCAAGATCATCTTCAACATCAAGGGCAAGAGAGAGACCTTCTTCTTCAAGAACAGAGTGCTGCAGTTCCCAGCACACCCTCATCAGCAGAACAATGAGAAGAAGAAGAATCTAGCTAAGAAGAATAAGACCAAGAAGACAGAGACAGTGAGGATGGTCACTGCAGTCCACAAGGAGCATGACCACTTACTCAGGTCCCCACGTCTGATCAAGAAGGATGACCCAGGTGTCCCAACCATTCAATGCTCCATCAACAGAAGCTCTTTCAATAAAGCTGTCTGTGACACCGGATCGGGCGTCAACATTATGGCCAAGGTAACCTATAAATATCTATATGGTACAATGCCTTTGGAGCCCACCTATGCACACGGATGGCGTATCGGACATTCCGCTTCGTCGAAGGAGAAGTGAAGGATGTCCTCATCCAGATAGATGACCATTATATCCCCACGACTTCCTAGTCATCGATATGGGAGATGATTACGATCCTCCGATCATCCTAGGAAGACCATTCCCGAACACCACCAAGCTATCATCTACATTGGAACAGAGAGATCCATTTCCACTTTCCCCGCCGAGAAGGTACACCGCTACTTCAACAATAATTATATAATCACCGAGGAGCCCAAGAAGAACAGAAAAGCAAGGAGAAGGCAGCGTACCCGTCGCGAACAAGAAGAACATCACTACGTATGGATGGGCCGACTATGAGGGAGAAGTGTCTAGATATGAAGATCGGTACCCGAAGAAAAAAGAACATTGTAGAAAAAGAAGAGGTGCTACCAACGAAGAAAAACAAGTGCTCCAAGAAGCTTCCTCCTCAAGGTCACCCTCTCCAACAAAGAAGGTGTGGAAGGTAAAAGAAAAATCAGAAACAATTCCTACACACGAGGCGACGTCATCGGAGGCGCCAGTCAATACGCCCCTTGACAAATGAGCGAACATGACAAGTCCTGTTCGGAGGACTTAAAACCACCGAACGCCGCGCCAAGAGGTAACTTGGTATTTATCAGCATTTCCTCTTTAGCATTGCATTGTTTTTACCTTAGCATATTTATTTTCCTACTTGCATCTTAGTTGCATCGTTGCATTTTTTTATCTCTGCATTAGGAAAGAAAATAAAGAGATGTTGTGCATTTGCATCCGGAAAATCGTTAAGCCCCGTGTGGATAATCATTCACTGTGGTGGCACAAAAATAATTTCTCAAGATATTTATCTTTCCCCGTCGCATTCCTTAAATAATAAAAAGATAAAAATATTTCTTGAGATCCCGTTAGAATAAGTTTAAGTTAGGAAAGTTCCAGACAACCAAGGCTCAGAAGTTTTATCACTAACGCTTAATTAGTTCCACAAGCTTTGTTGTCTATTTGAGCTTCACAAAACATCAAGGATCAAGAAGAGCTAACAGGCAGAAGGACATCCAGTCCCCTGTCGGAGTGCTGCCCGCGACACTTGAACGCTGTCTCCAACAGCAACTATCCACGACACTCCAAGAGGACTAGAACGTCTTCAGTGCCTGTCAGCAACATCAGCAGACCATGTCAACATTCAGCTTGGGGGAGGGCATCCCCCGTGTACCAAGCTAAGTGTTTCCAACTTATCTATTTATGCCTTATTAGAGTGTGCTTTGTTAAAACAACTAAAAAGATGCATAACCATAGAAACCCAGAAAGATTTTCTTATTTATCTTTTGGAGAGCTCTTGCAATTTGTCTTTAAGTTATCCCCTAGAATAAACTCTGCATGGAGATGATGAATAGTTGCTCTGCCGTAATTCCTTTCAAGTACCTAGTTTTCAACCTTGCACTCTCCCGAGTTTTGGACACAACTGTTTAGATTTGAGATTTGCTCTGAACCTAAAACTTGTGGGTAGCAAACACTTGATCTAAGTCTAGGTGGTTGACGGGTACGATATGGGAAAGTTTTGAGCTGCTGTCCATCTTGTTCCTAGAGATACTAGAGTTCCGGAGAATTGATCTTTGAAAATATTAAATTCCTGCATGATGAGTTCCTTTACGATGAGAGTTTAAAATTCCTACCACAGCCATATATTCATGCTTGCTAGATTAGGAAAACCCATCTATTTATATAGAACATTTTATAGGCATTGAGTGTAGTCTTTTTAGGCATTGAGTGTGGTTATGCTGTGGACCCATAAGGAATCAGTCATGCAGTTAAAGTCAATACTATGTGCTCTCTATCCATTGATCTATGCTACTTCTGTCCTCAGAAGCATGCACCCATTTTATAAATACTACTTTCATTCTGTGCTACTTCTGTCCCTAGAGGTACCACCTACATATAGATCCATATCCACCACATATTGTGCTATCTCTACCCTAGAGATACGCACCTATGCTGCTCCTATCCTAGGAGTACGCATTTCCCCATTTGATGTGCTGTCTCTACCCTGGAGATACGCACTTATACTGCTCCTACCTTGGGAGTACGCATCCATCCATCCATCCATCCATCCATTCATCCACATATACATACGCCATTCATTTCACTTCATCCAGAAAAGGTTCTACTCCTATCCTGGGAGTGAACATCTAGGAATAATCATCGCCGTGCCATTGCCTACATAAAAGCTCCAGTCATTATCATTTCAAGTTGTACACTCCCCGTTGCTAAAGTTTCATTTTCAGAGGATTGGTTGCTTTAAAAAAAGAAGAAGAAAAAAAAAGAGAGAAAGAAAGAGTAGCCAAGTCCTTCCTTCAAGGAGTTTCAAAGTTTCCGAATAAAGGGAGTTATTTTATCCCCAAAGGAGCAAGTGTAGAAATAGATGTTCACCAAGTGATCACCCCTCATAATCATTTCCTTATCATCATCACCCCATCATTCATCCCATTTCCTCATTCACATGCACATATGACTTTATTATTATTTTAGTTCCTATTGGATCCATGGCTTAACTGTGTAATATATGCAAGTAAGTTTGAGTGTCTCCCCACCTATGAGCTCCACATAAGCCTATTAGAAAGTAGGGTGAGAGAGAGAAGGCACTTTCCACTATGCCTTAGTTCCACAAAAACCACATATTTTGAGAGAAGAGAGAAGGCATACACTACTCATGCCTTGGAGAGGATCCAGAAATACCACAAATGAGAGACCTGAAAGGTTCATACAAGGAACTCTGAGTTTTATTTCAAAACTTTGCAAAAACTCCAGAATAATAGTTGATCAAAGAGCGAGAAACATGGCGCTTGACTTGACCGTTCTATCTTTCAACTACTCAAGACCCAAGTGACGGTTACAAGCCCCATGGTGAAAGGTAATATGAGTAAGTTTTGAGTCAGGATAGTTCACTCTAATCCGGAGGAGAGTTCTTGTTTGAACGCATGTGTACCTGTGAGGAGTGAAAGCATTGTAGCAACTCCTGATCCATCACTGAGCCTATCTTTGCTCAGGGACGAGCAAAAGGTAAGCTTGGGGGAGTTTGTTGACGGTAGTTAAGTATCAAATTTATACCGTCAATGCAGCAAGAGAAAGGACTAATATGAGTTCACCTGTTAGATATAGGGGTTACACTGACAGAATTCCACGAGTTTTGGTGATTGTCTATTTCTGCAGGGGGTTATCAGGAAAGAACCTAATGAAGGCCCACATGTCGGGATTACATAGAGATAAAGACCGAACGGGTAAAAAAGTATACTCTAGAAGACTCCGGAAGGCGACACCGGCCGGGGCCCACTGTCATTGACCGAGGCGGCCGCCCCGGCCATGAGTCGGCCGCCCTCCACCTCAACCAATGAGGTTGTAACACCCTAAAATTTTGCACTTTTTGAAAATAGGTTAAAATTATTTTTATATGAATTTTTGTGCTCATGAAATATAGGAAAATAATATTTTTGTTTAAATTAAAATTTAGTGTAGAAAACAAACATGTTTGAGCATACATGCCTTTGCATTTGATTTATATGGGTGAGAGATTTTGATCAAAAATAAAATGGTTCCAAATGATTTTGAAAAGGTTTTGATCAAAAAAAAAAAATGGTTCTTTTTTTAAGCCATATTGCTCTTCCAAGTTGGCCGGTTCTTTGATCAGCGAAGGGATGGAAACCGCTCTTTCCTTGTTGAATCCCTCTTAGTTTCTTTAAGCCATATTCTTTCTTCCTCTTAATGCATGCATGGTCCATCCCCGCACACCCATCTTCTTGAGGTGTACGTCACGTACATGCAAAAACTTTGCATGATTTCTATAATTAGCTCAAGTGACTTCTTGATAACCAACTTGCACGACACGTATAGATGTGTGTCCTCCTATATTTAGCTTGTCAACGAAGCACGTACAAGATCTGCTCGTGGGAGTTTTGTATATCCCGCTGGACAGCGTATTACCTTGTTTCGTGCACCTCGTGAAGATCATGGACTCGCCTAATCCACCGCCGTGTTCGTATCTTCTCGCGGATTGTGGTGTGCGTGCAACACCCTTGCTCCTATAAAAGCTAAAGCCCGACCTCCGTGCCCCGGTTCCCATGTATGCCGCCATCTTGCCCTAGCTTAGCCCGTGAGCTGTGCCGTTTGGATCTCGTCGATAAGTAGAGACGAAGTCGCCGCTGCTATTGACGACCTTTGCTTTGCTGCGCTGTGATCCCGCCTTAGTCCATTGACGTGTCCCGCATCAAGGTGAAGAGGCTTCGGTGCTTGTTGTTCCTCCTCTCTCGTCTTGTTCTCGCGTTCTTCTTACGTCGCCATCGAATTTGCGGGACGTTGAGCCGTTTCGTTGCATCGCCGACGAATACGACTCCTTGCCGAGCTCCACCGTACTATATCCAAGTTGTCCGCCTCACCAAGCCGCCGCTGGATGCCTCTATCTTTGTCGTCGAGTTCTCAACTCACATGCATGCAGCTAGCCATCATCGTCCTTCCCGAACCATGGCGTGAGTTCACCGTGATCTTATGCCCTCTCCAGTCTCCTTTGTCTTTATGATTTTAATGCGATGTAATCGAGCCGATCGCGTTGCTTTGGTTTGAATCAAACTCCAGCCAAGTTTCGCCATCTCGCTCGCGTAAGTTCCTAGCCTACCACCGTTGACGCCGTCGACGGTCTCTCCAAGTCTCCAATCTCCATCAAAGACAAGCTCGCCGTGAAGGCCGGAAAGACCACCCCTGTCGAAGTCCATCCGTTGACATCAGTCACCAATTAGCCGTATCGTCGATCGTTCTTTCTGTCTTCATCACGACCAGCCATATATGCAGGATCATGAAAGTTGCCGTTCCTACCCGTTCGATGGTGAGCACATCTCCATGTTTTCCTTCCCCTATGTGCCATCGATCTCCGAGAACCTAGTTCAAATACCAATCATGGCCATCACCGAGCGCCATGCAAGCTAGCTTGCTTGCTTTGCTGACGCATTGTTGCTGTCATGATGACATCACTCATTGGATTATGGCCGTTTTCCTTTAACAAAATAATTCAGCAAATACATGAATACGTTTTTAGTATTTACAGTTTTGCCACTGTTTTCAAACCTCTATATCTTCTTCGTTTTAACTCGTTTTGATCAATTCAAAATGCGTTGGATTCGTAATTTCGTAAGTTACGCATTAGTGCTACTGTTTGTTCCGTTTGTAGCTTTCAGATTTCTAGCTCATATTTAATGCATTATTAGTCCATAGGAAAAACTTAGAAAATTCATATCGTCGCCATTATAGCTCGGTTTTCGGTGAACTTGACGTCTATGTGATCGTAGAAACGATTAGAGTTATTTTATAAACTTTCCTTTCTATTTATTTATGATCGTGTACTGTTCTAATTTAGTCCTATTGCTTGCTTCGTGTATGATTGCATAGATTGTTTGAGTGGTGTTCTACGACCGTGTCTTGTCGGTGAGTTTTACATTGGCAATCAAGAAGTAAAGATCAAGAGGCGCAGATCTACGAAGGTTTGGACTTGAAGAAGGATCTAAGTTTAAGGCAAGTATAGTAGGACCATCCTTGTGTCCTATTCACCATCACACTAAATTTCATATGCACGTGTCCTTTGTCACCTTGTTTAGGATTACCTAGCTTTGATCACTTGTTACCTTGATAAACTTTGGGTTATTGCATATGGGTAGTGATGCTAGTGCTTCATAACATGATCTTGTAACTTGATTAACGGATTATGCAACAATCTTAAAAGATGACTTTTTAGCAACTTGGAATCAAGAGGGTTAAGGTGATTGGCTCTTTCCATTCACTTGATGTTCCCTCTCCTTAAGGACTTATCTGTACGTGATCATACGGGATTTCACGTGCCGCTGAGGGCTATATGGCTCGGCTCTAGTTGTTCATAGGACCTTTTCTAGCGACTTAGAGGATCTCGCGAGTTGGGTATAGGGCGGCTCCTCCATTATGTGAACTGGGGTAGGTTAAGTACCATTCGGGAGGAGGGTTTCCCTATATCCGATGACCCCGCGGCCCTAGCTTGTTAGACGAACCTATGAGTGGCTTTATAGTGAAACCCCGCCCACTCACCTTGGAAGTGTTAAGAGGTTGGCCGCCTCGGGCAAATGGGAATCACGACTCACGTGTAAAGGGTACACCTCTCGCGCAGAGTTAAATCGATATGTCGTCCGTGCCCACGGATAGGGCGGCCCCGAGACATTGCGAATAGATGACCACCGTTGTTTATGCTTAATGTTAATATTGATGTTAATTGTATTCTTTAATCATGTTTACCCGATCATGTGGTTATGGGAACACTACCTTGATGCTAAATGCTAAAATATGACATACACTAAAAGCTATTGCGGTATAACCATGTCTACCATTTGAGCCTCATGAACCCCCGCTATACTTGCGGAGTTCGACATGGACTCACTCTTGCTATTCCTACCACCTCGGGAGAAGTTTAGGCTTGTGATCAACCAAATCGGTTTGGATCCAAAGTGGAGTGAAGTCAATACCCGAAGACCGAGTTGTCTATCCGTTGCTTGCTAGCCGAGGTTCTCTTCTTTACTAAGTACGATATTTTAAGCATTATGATTTGATACTACCCCTTATTTGTAGCTATATGTGAGATTTGACGTCTATTACTCACATATGGTGTATATCTGGTTTTGTCCTTAAAATCGGGTATTACAAGTGGTATCACTCAATGTCGATCGTAGGACGCAAGCCTATCTAGAAACCGGTCGTTTTAGTGTATTGGAATTGCTAGAACAACCTTGTTCTACATACCTTGATATTTTCCTTTTCCACTATATCCCTAGTCTTGTTATTCATCTCCTCCTTGATGCTTGTCTAAAAGCCTTTGTTCTCATCCTTGTTGATTTCTTGCTATCTCTCTAACCTTGCTATTTTCTAAAAGAAATGCCCATCTCTACTCCATTATGAAAACCTTGGTCACGTCCTCTAAGTTTTCTCTCTTTAGATGGTTCATAACGAGAAGGTTGCTCGCATCAACTATGGAGGACCATGATTCACTAGATGGAACTATGTTCAAACAACCATAGAATGGAGAAGCTCATCCTGCCTTACCAAAGACTCATACTTGTTGGCGCAAGGAGTACATCAACACACCCTTTAGCAGTGAAGATTTCTTACATCCACAATAGAAGTGTTTGCTGCAAAATCACCAACTAGAGCTGGCAGAAGTAAGGTAACACTATGAGGAAGCTCTTGATGAGATTGATGAGTGGAGAAGTCGTGCTGGATTACCCGAGATAAATGAACTGGAAGACATGTCCCGACCCTGTTCAAGAAGTAGGAGTTAGTGCCCCTATTGTAACAAATCGTTAGTTGCGAAGTTAATAGAGTCCGTCGTAATGTGTGATTTGTGAATTTTAAGTGCTTAGTTGTTTTGTGCTTATGTTTATGTTTGATTTGCATTTTTGTAATGAGTGCAATGATCTTGCGGTGCTGTCCACAGTTTCATTTAGCTTATAGGTTTAAGGCATAAGGATTAATGAATAGTTAGTTGGGTTTTGGTTTCCTCCTGTTTTCTGCATCCTGTCCCTTCGGAGCAATCTGTCTTCCTCGGTTTATACCTCAAGCTTTGGATGACAAAAAAATCATGGGAAAATTCTGGACATAAGTAGACTTCAAGATCTTTCTCTGTGTACAAGAATCACCCTCATATCTGTTATGGTGTCGGAGTTAAGAAAATCATAAGACGATGCTTCTGCGCTGTCTAAAATCTGGAGCAGACTGCAATCTTACTGTTATATCTCGAGATTTGTTCGTGCAAAGGTTATGAAATTTTTCTGGGAGCAACTATACTTCTGTACCTTTCCAATGCCGTTAGAATCACCTCCATATCAACTTTGGATTGGGAGCTATGAAATTCACAAAGCTGTGTATTTGTGCTGTCTGGAATCTACAACAGTTTCTGTTGTGGAGTATTTTTGACCAATTTAAGTACGGAATCTGGAAACATGTTCTATAAGAACATTATCGAGAATTTTATAAGCTTTCCAACAGTGTGGAGTATGGCTTCATTGGATCAATAGAACTGGAGTTATGTCTGTTTTTCTGCGCTGCTGTTTTCCTGCTCGCGAAGAATTGCATGTTACGAGTCTCTACCCATGTACATGAGTTTCTTTGGGATGATAGAAGGACATGATGATAACCAACTAACTTATTTGGAGATAAAAGATACCCTTGGTGCCCTTAGTAGATCTTTTCTTAAGGGGTGTAGCCATGAAGAAGAAGATGCAAGGCGGAAGTTTTATGCATTTAAGCACTTTCCCGGAAATGAGCAACTATCTCTATTGTTGAGAGGTCTATCTATGAGCAAGTATTAGTGACTTGATGGATTATCTATAAGGAGCAAGTTAAGAAGTTGCAAGAGAAAGGGTTCATACGCCCTAGTTCACTTCCATGGGGTGCTCCGGCGATCTTAGATTACAAGAAGGATGATACTCAGCGTATGTGTGATGATTATTGTTCCTTTTATGAAGTTACCATCAAGAACAAGTGCCCATTGTTGAGGATTGATCATTTGTCTAACAAGTAAGAGGTTCTTGTGTCTTTTTTAAGTTTGATCTGCGTTCTGGTTACCATCAGTTAAAGGTTCAGAATGCAGGTGATCATGGAGTATCTTGATAAGGTTGTCATGGTTTTCATTGTTGACATCTTAGTGTTCTCAAAGATGGAAGAAGAACATGCTGAGCACTTAAGGCTAATCTTAACGAAGCTTAGAGAACATAAGTTGTATGCTAAGCGAAGTAAGTGTGAAGTTTTGGTTAAAGGAAGTTCCTTTTTGGTCATGTTGTCTCCAATGGAGGCATAGCGGTGGATTCAGATAAGGTGAAGAGTGTGTTGAATTAGAAGTTGTCCACAGATGTGAGTGAGGTCTGCAATTTCCTTTGTGTGGCTGGTTACTATAGGAGGCTCATTGGAGAATCTTGCTAAGCCTATGATAGCTCTATTACGGGAGAATGCCAAGTTCATATAGTCTGAACAGGGTGAAGCTAGTTTTGAAGAGTTAAAGGAGAAATCAATTACAACTCTGGTGTTGGTGTTACCAGGTTAGAGTAAGAAGCATTGTGATGCATCGTGTTAAGGTTTGAGGTGTGTTCTTATACAAGAAGGTAGTGTGGTTGCATAAGCCTCAAGACCCGTTGGTGGTGATGGCATAGGAATATTGAGACGTCGGACTTCTCTATGATTGAATTCTATGGAAGCTTCAATGCTTACACCAACCTTGGTGTGTGAGTTTTGTTTGGAGGAAGTTATCTTTTTGGTTCTAGTATGTCTCTAATAATGGAATTACACGAAGAACTCAAGGAAGGTGCGTTGAGTTGGAACCGGCCTATGTAAGCAAGAGTAACTCGAATATTCTTGGATGGTCAGATTCTATCGAAGGTGTGATTTGAACTAATCAACTGATGAGATGTCGAGTTACCATTGTGGAGCATAGAGGTTCTTACTTGGAAGTAAAGAGCGACATCAAGGTCGATCATAAGAAATTCAAAAGATCATTACTAAGTTGATATTGACTTAGTGACATTATAATTGGAATGATATGGAGTTATAGTGGGCCATAACCCACAAGTCGCAAACATGGTTTATGCCTTGGCAATTTGGAGGAAGCAATCATTTGGAGAGGAAAAAAATAACTATCGTTGTTCTTAGCATGTAATGGATGCTATAAAAGTTCGAGTGACGCCAAGATCGAGTTGAGTGCAGCAATCCGGTGATGTCACTAGTACTATATAGTTGAGAGTTAATAAAGTGGAACCACAACGGTTAATTGGAAGAAGAAAGAACTAAGGAATTGTCGTTATCATTGCTCTTAGCAAAGGAGGGTTATGCTAAGGAGTTTTGGACGACACCATGGGTTAAGAATTGTGTTTGAGGTTTGAGGAACTTGACCCAAAAATCAATTGTCTATTGAAGATTGGAAATAGGAGAGTTGAAAGTATGGATTGGAAAGGAAATAGCAAAACATGTTAAGATGGAAGCTATGGGGACAAGGGCTGGTCATATAATTGACAAAAAGATGGTCTTTGTGAGTGATGAAGAGTGGTTGTGTCAAGAGTAAACTAGTGTCACACTATAGTGGTAAGATTTTGATGTTGCCAAAAGGGGATATACTTTGGTACATGCTAAAAGTAATTGTGTTGTAACTTGGAGTTAGAGAGACAAGAGTTTGCCATACAGTCAAGTTTACACAACCATCCTAAGATGATATTTATGATAAGTGCAATGTGCATTGGTGTGAAGAAAAGCTAGCACCCCGAGTCTACAATGGTTTATTTAAGGAAAGGAATATGGTTTAACAAAATGGAAATTATCTCGAGGATGGGTTTTACGTGCGAGTTTGTTTGGAGTGTCCATTGAAGACTTGGAATCGGTGAGCATGTTAATTGGAGTATAAAAGGTATGCATAGCAAAGTGGAATCATTTGTCGATAAGGTGGTACTACTCAAGGCAAAGCAAAGAAAATTCAAAGGGCGAATATTCCAATCTCTTCGAGCAAGAAATTGTCGAATCTCGGGACGAGATTCATCTTAAGGGGGTAGAGTTGTAACACCCTAAAATTTTACACTTTTTGAAAATAGGTTAAAATTATTTTTATATGAATTTTTGTGCTCATGAAATATAGGAAAATAATATTTTTGTTTAAATTAAAATTTAGTGTAGGAAATAGAAACATGTTTGAGCATACATGCCTTTGCATTTGATTTATATGGGTGAGAGATTTTGATCAAAAATAAAATGGTTCCAAATGATTTTGAAAAGGTTTTGAAATAAAAGAAAAAAAATATATATATTTTTCTCCTTTTCCTCCTCCCCGCCTTCCAACCGAAAAGCTTAGCCAGCTTGCTTCATTGCTCCAAAGACGTCACATCCAAGGCCGGTGGCCGGTTCTTTGATCAGCGTTCCCGTCGTCCTAGGGATGGAAACCGGTTATCTCTTTCCTTGTTGAAGCTGCCAAATCCCTCTTAGTTTCTTTAAGCCATATTCTTTCTTCCTCTTAATGCATGCATGGTCCATCCCCGCACACCCATCTTCTTGAGGTGTACGTCACGTACATGCAAAAACTTTGCATGATTTCTATAATTAGCTCAAGTGACTTCTTGATAACCAACTTGCACGACACGTATAGATGTGTGTCCTCCTATATTTAGCTTGTCAACGAAGCACGTACAAGATCTGCTCGTGGGAGTTTTGTATATCCCGCCGGACAGCGTATTACCTTGTTTCGTGCACCTCGTGAAGATCATGGACTCGCCTAATCCACCGCCGTGTTCGTATCTTCTGCGGATTGTGGCGTGCGTGCAACACCCTTGCTCCTATAAAAGCTAAAGCCCGACCTCCGTGCCCCGGTTCCCATGTATGCCGCCATCTTGCCCTAGCTTAGCCCGTGAGCCGTGCCGTTTGGATCTCGTCGATAAGTAGAGACGAAGTCGCCGCTGCTATTGACGACCTTTGCTGCGCTGTGATCCTGCCTTAGTCCATTGACGTGTCCCGCATCAAGGTGAAGAGGCTTCGGTGCTTGTTGTTCCTCCTCTCTCGTCTTGTTCTGCGTTCTTCTTACGTCGCCATCGAATTTGCGGGACGTTGAGCCGTTTCGTTGCATCGCCGACGAATACGACTCCTTGCCGAGCTCCACCGTACTATATCCAAGTTGTCCGCCTCACCAAGCCGCTGCTGGATGCCTCTATGCTTTGTCGTCGAGTTCTCAACTCACATGCATGCAGCTAGCCATCATCGTCCTTCCCCGAACCATGGCGTGAGTTCACCGTGATCTTATGCCCTCTCCAGTCTCCTTTGTCTTTATGATTTTAATGCGTCTGAGCCGATCGCGTTGCTTTGGTTTGAATCAAACTCCAGCCAAGTTTCGCCATCTCGCCTCGCGTAAGTTCCTAGCCTACCACCGTTGACGCCGTCGACGGTCTCTCCAAGTCTCCAATCTCCATCAAAGACAAGCTCTGCCGTGAAGGCCGGAAAGACCACCCTGTCGAAGTCCATCCGTTGACATCAGTCACCAATTAGCCGCCGTCGATCGTTCTTCTGTCTTCATCACGACCAGCCATATATGCAGGATCATGAAAGTTGCCGTTCCTACCTGTTCGATGGTGAGCACATCTCCATGTTTTCCTTCCCCTATGTGCCATCGATCTCCAGAGAACCTAGTTCAAATACCAATCATGGCCATCACCGAGCGCCATGCAAGCTAGCTTGCTTGCTTTGCTGACGCATTGTTGCTGTCATGATGACATCACTCATTGGATTATGGCCGTTTTCCTTTAACAAAATAATTCAGCAAATACATGAATACGTTTTTAGTATTTACAGTTTTGCCACTGTTTTCAAACCTCTATATCTTCTTCGTTTTAACTCTGTTTTGATCAATTCAAAATGCGTTGGATTCGTAATTTCGTAAGTTACGCATTAGTGCTACTGTTTGTTCCGTTTGTAGCTTTCAGATTTCTAGCTCATATTTAATGCATTATTAGTCCATAGGAAAAAACTTAGAAAATTCATATCGTCGCCATTATAGCTCGGTTTTCGGTGAACTTGACGTCTATGTGATCGTAGAAACGATTAGAGTTATTTTATAAACTTTCCTTTCTATTTATTTATGATCGTGTACTGTTCTAATTTAGTCCTATTGCTTGCTTCGTGTATGATTGCATAGATTGTTTGAGTGGTGTTCTACGACTGTGTCTTGTCGGTGAGTTTTACATTGGCAATCAAGAAGTAAAGATCAAGAGGCAGATCTACGAAGGTTTGGACTTGAAGAAGGATCTAAGTTTAAGGCAAGTATAGTAGGACCATCCTTGTGTCCTATTCACCATCACACTAAATTTCATATGCACGTGTCCTTTGTCACCTTGTTTAGGATTACCTAGCTTTGATCACTTGTTACCTTGATAAACTGGGTTATTGCATATGGGTAGTGATGCTAGTGCTTCATAACATGATCTTGTAACTTGATTAACGGATTATGCAACAATCTTAAAAGATGACTTTTTAGCAACTTGGAATCAAGAGGGTTAAGGTGATTGGCTCTTTCCATTCACTTGATGTTCCCTCTCCTTAAGGACTTATCTCGTACGTGATCATACAGATTTCACGTGCCGTGAGGGCTATATGGCTCGGCTCTAGTTGTTCATAGGACCTTTTCTAGCGACTTAGAGGATCTCGAGTTGGGTATAGGGCGGCTCCTCCATTATGTGAACTATGCCGGGTAGGTTAAGTACCATTCGGGAGGAGGGTTTCCCTATATCCGATGACCTCGCGGCCCTAGCTTGTTAGACGAACCTATGAGTGGCTTTATAGTGAAACCCCGCCCACTCACCTTGGAAGTGTTAAGAGGTTGGCCGCCTCGGGCAAATGGGAATCACGACTCACGGGTAAAGGGTACACCTCTCGCAGAGTTAAATCGATATGTCGTCCGTGCCCACGGATAGGGCGGCCCCGAGACATTGCGTAATAGATGACCACCGTTGTTTATGCTTAATGTTAATATTGATGTTAATTGTATTCTTTAATCATGTTTACCCGATCATGTGGTTATGGGAACACTACCTTGATGCTAAATGCTAAAATATGACATACACTAAAAGCTATTGCGGATAACCATGTCTACCATTTGAGCCTCATGAACCCCCGCTATACTTGCGGAGTTCGACATGGACTCACTCTTGCTATTCCTACCACCTCGGGAGAAGTTTAGGCTTGTGATCAACCACCGGTTTGGATCCAAGTGGAGTGAAGTCAATACCCGAAGACCGAGTTGTCTATCCGTTGCTTGCTAGCCGAGGTTCTCTTCTTTACTAAGTACGATATTTTAAGCATTATGATTTGATACTACCCCTTATTTGTAGCTATATGTGAGATTTGACGTCTATTACTCACATATGGTGTATATCTGGTTTTGTCCTTAAAATCGGGTATTACAAGAGTCTCGTGGATCCTGCCTCCACCGCCTTTGAGGATGAATAATAATCGTCCATTTAGGTCGGTTTGATCCGAGGGCTGTGGTGTATCCTAGGGGGCTATATATTCGAGCCCCCGGCCCCCGGGTGAAACCCTAATTCATTCTCTCTTCATTCATCTCGAGAGGATTCAGAGAAACCAGAGCCACCATCTCAATTAGAGCTCCATAGTTTAGTAGCATAGCTACATAGGAATAGATCTAGAGGGAATCAAGCCTAGCTTGGAGTCCGGATTTGTCGGAGTTCTTGGTAATTCCCCTCTACATTCTTGTAATATTCATCATTGTTCGTGATACTATGAGTAGTACTTTATTCTGTTCTATTATATATATCGACTTGACTTTGCTCTATTTGATTATATTCTCAATTATATTGTTCTTAGTCTACTTTGATTATATGTTTAGCATAGTTGGACTAGAATTATGTTTATGCATAGGATCGTATAGCGCTTGCTCATTAGATCGATGGGTGAGTGGTAAATATTGTGTAGGCGTGGTGCCTAGACCGTATTTATCTGCGATTGCACCCTATATTCCGGATCGTGAGGTAGATCGCGGGAGTGACAGGCCTGTTGAGTCCTTTGTAGCCCTTCTCCCGAGTATAGGTCTAGCAGAACAACCCTATTACATTGAAGTCATTGCTATGTCTCTAGTCTTCTCTGGTAATATCACTATGCATAGATGTGACCTTTTCCCGCCATGATTGCTAGATGTTCTTGCACTAATCATTGTATGTTTTGACTTTATAGTTAGAATAACATAGAATTATACCCTAGATCGTCCTAGTCCATGCTAGTGTTACAAGCTTAAGAGTGCTAAGTTGAGATGGTTACTATCATTTTATGTGGCTAAATGCTCTCATTTATCTTATATCAATTATCATACATTCCTATATTTTATGTGACACTTACCCTGTATGAGATGATCGATACGTACAAGGTTAAGCTCTCCATTATCGCATGTGCATTGCTCATCACTCATTATCCAAAGGCATTTCCTTCCCGTGGTAAAATTATAAATAACGATACCTGGATTACTCCTGGTTAAAATGCTACATCGGTATTATCTCGTGCGCTTGCGGATCCCATATTTATTTCTAGAAGCAGTTGCATTTATTAGTACCAGCATTTTTGGCGCCATGTTGGGGATGACAACCTAACACTGAGTGGCGTTAGAAATGTCAACACTGACTTACCACACCACCGTCACGTCGAGCCTTCTGCAAGCGCACGCGGCTGCAGCATGTCGCTTGGCCTAAGTTACAGGGCAGGGGACCAAGGTCGGCAGCCGCTGCTGGAAGTCGCGCGTCAAGCTCCAGTTCCGTGCATGGATCCCTGATCCAATCTGGGCTTTGAGTCGAGGGCTCGAGGCTCTTTGGCTCAACATAGCAATATCAAACCTAACGAAGTGATTTAGAACACTCTGAGGCCATTATATTGATGGAAAAGGTAGTGGTTTTAGTTCTAAACGAGCAACTCCAACAGTTTGGTAAAAACCACTAGGCAAATTAGGATTTTTGCCAAAACCACAAAAAACTTTTTCCAACAACTTGGCAAAAGCACTTGGCAAATTAGCAGACTTGGCAAAACTAGCCCTTCTCGGCGCAAATATGCGCGCATGGGAGCACTTGGCATATCGAGAATTCGACTGGTCTCCGGTTCTCCCGCGCGCCTCCTCGCATGCGTGGTGTTGTGTCGCCTCCTCGCATGCCATTAATTTTCAATTTGTCAAGCCCAAAATAGCAAACTGTTGGAGAAAGACTATTTTTAGACTTGGCAAATGGGTTTTAGACTTGGCAAAACTACAGATTTGCCAAGTGATGTTTGCCAACAGTTTGCTAAAACTTATTTGGCAAATATATAGTTTTGCCAAGTCTTAAAACCAAATGCCAAGTGAAAAAAAGAAGTTTTCTCCAACAGTTTGCTATTTGGGCTTGGCAAAAGAACTTGACATCCTAGCATTTTTGCCAAAATCACAAAATTAAGCCTCCAATAAGTTGGCAAAACTAGTTTGCAAATTGGATACACGTGATGCCAAGTGATGGAGCACTTGGCATATTTGGCAAGTGAAGGGAGAATTTTGCCAAGCTCACAGAAATGCCAAGTAGTTTTGCCAACTTGTTGGAGGCTGTTTTTTGTGGTTTTGGCAAAAATCTTAGGATGCCAAGTATTTTTAGCAAACTGTTGGAGTTGCTCAAAGAATTGGGTTTCTTCTTTGTCTAAAAAAAAAAGTAATTGGGTTTCTTGGTGCTGTCACGTTGCGAGGGGAAGCGAGAGAGATGAGAACAGAGAAGGTGTTGGTTATCCAAATGCAAGAGATTCTTGCAATGTTATAACGGAATGGCCAACCTAGATAGTGGTTCAGCACTTTTGTTTATCGCTAGTCGCTACCGTGCCTCAGTACGTTTTTCATTAAGTTAAGAAGGGAAGTTCAACACTTTTGTTTTTCGCTACCTTGCCCAGACAGCTAGCTCGGTAGCTCCTCTCTTCTCTCTCCAGTGTGATTGTCTGTCTTCGGTCTCTTTAGTCCGGTATACTTGAGTTATTAGTGATTCAAGTATGACATTCAACGATCTCGAAGTGTGTATTGTATTATCTCGCTTTCATGACATTATTATTTTTCTATGTAGATTTATTTGGCGTTGTCGGTCCTAGTGGTGTCTAATTGTGAAACATATCACATATTTTATCATTTAGTGATCGGAAGCTCTCTTAATGTATTGTTTATTTGCTACTCCCTCCATCTCAAATTGTAAGTCATTTCAAAAATGTTAGAGAGTCAAAGCATTTCAAATTTGA
Source organism: Themeda triandra (assembly GCA_018135685.1). Taxonomy (NCBI): domain Eukaryota; kingdom Viridiplantae; phylum Streptophyta; class Magnoliopsida; order Poales; family Poaceae; genus Themeda; species Themeda triandra. Next base: position 574,704 of record JAENPR010000193.1, on the reverse strand, counting down.
CCAAAATTATAGGGAAAAACTAGCAGGTAACCCCGCGCTTCGCGCTGGCCAATCGTTTAAAAATGGTACGTTTGAATTTCTCGAATCCGAAATTCAAATTTTGTAAACGGCCTCGGATGGAGGGACTCCCAACACGAAAAATGTAGTTCTCTAAAAGTTACGAAACTTTATAGTTGACAACTTTTTCATTTGAGTTGAATTCGTCGGTGGAAGCTATCGTGCACGTTTGAATTTCTCAAATTCGAAATTCAAATTTCATAAACGGCCTCGGATGGAGGGACTCCCAACACAAAAAATGTAGCACCCGAAAAGTTACGAACTCTGTAGTTGACAACTTTTTCATTTGAGTTGAATTCGTTGGTGGAAGCTAGTAGAATCAGTGTCGAACGCCGAGAAGCCGGCAGAAGCGGATTCTAGCTAGAAGCTGTTACTGTACGAAGCGGCTCCGAACAATAAGGACTGTACGATCGAGGATCGGACGGGCAGGGGAAATCGGGGCGACGTGGACGCGGTTCTGTCGCGAAGTTTCTACGACTATAATGTTAATAGTATGATACAAAGATTTCTAACATCAAATAGCTATACTATGAAAATATAATTAATGAAAAATTCCAATACAAAGCTTGACCATTTGTATTATTGTTTCTCAGTTTAGGTAAAAAAAAATCCACAATCCCCAAAATGAAGACAAGCATGTTCCTAGCACAAGGGTTGTTAGTTTGAGAATGAATCATAGTACTCTACTAAAGCACACGGCATATATTACATAGCTTTAAGAGGGAAAAACCAGGTTGGACACCCTCCGCGGCCTCGTGACCGCACAAATGGCGTATCAAGCGATAAAGGAGTGACCATGCCATTTCTCATGTTGAACACGCCAGAGTCACGAAAAAGATCCGCCTCCCAATTTCCGTGTTCATTGTCACACACGAAGTAGATGCAGTCCTTTTGAGCTCCGCATTCAGAAGCTGGTAGAAACTTTGTGTTTGTGCCAACAAAAAGTGCTTTGTCTCCTAGGGAATCGAGCCTTCTCCACTTCTGGGACGAACTGATGGTCAAGTCCAGCTCAAGGATTTCAAAGGAAAAGGTACAACTATTCTTCGACCAATCCTTCTTCGGCAAAGTGGACAAGTATCCAACTAGGCGCCTTACTTGGAACAACTTGCCGTTATATTCAGCAAGATAACTCCAGTACGCGCATGAATAGCTCTTATCACCAATGGACCGGTATATCCTCGCGTCCTTGATGGAGTAGGACACGCATTTCATGGATGAGATGCCTGGCTTGCCTTTGTAGCTCGAGCCAATCTCCAAGGCAAAGAGCTTGTTGGTTGAGAGAGCATACAGTTTTCCATCAGAGAATATGATATCACGGATCTCACCAGTACCATCGGGCACTCTGAATTCAGTGGCGGAGGAGGGTTGGCAAATGGAAATCACACTCTTAAACGACATGGTCGTGGTCAGTACAGCAAAAAGGGGATCCACTGATAAGTCCGGTGATGTGGAGAGCGACACCAGCTTGTGGACTAGCGAGTTTGTGGGGCTGGCAGCATTGGCACTCTTAGGAAGCTTTATGACACACTTGGAGAAAGGATTCATCAGTTGGAGATTACCATTGAGACGCCTGAGCAAGAGCCACTGTCCCACGCAGCCATGGATGAAGACATCCTCCGGCACATGCATGCGGTGTACCTCGCCACTCGGGATGCTGATGAAAGAGCCGTCGAGGAGGGTCAGCCACGGCAGCGGAGGCGGAAGCGGCTCCTGCCGAGCAACACGATGCCAAGAACGGCAGACTGCTCCCAGTCGAACGCGATCGGCGAGTGAGGGAAATCGCCCGAGGACAAGGCCCACAAGTTCAGGGTGCAACTCTGCCCAGGACGGGCAGTGTCGTCTGGCCGCCGCCGCCGCCGTCATGCTGATCTAGCGACGGAGATGCGCTAGGTGTTCTGGGCGCGCCGGCAAAGAACCGATCCAACCAGTGGATCTTGCGGTGGTTGTTTTTTTTCTTTTTCTTTGCAGGTGTTTGGGGTGCGCGGTGGGGGTGAAACCATTGGAAATTTATTTATAGACCCCCAACACGTTGAGGCGGTAACAGCTGACAACCGACTCCGATGCGGCAACCTGTAGAAAAGGTGGGGCCACGGAGACTCGGAGTCCGGCCCTGTTCGATGTACTCGGACGGACCTTGCAAGTTGCAACTGCCCAGCCAGAACCGTGGAACGCAACGTGTCCGGCCAACCTTGCCAGCCAGCTCGGGCATAAGCATTTCTCGGGCCAGGCCAAAAAAAAGTCGGTTATTTCACGATGAAGAAAAGCCCGTCCAGGACGGTCCAACGGGGCTAGTTTTTTTAGTCAATTCAGGGGGATAAACTCATCCCCAACTGCAAATATATTCCACACATGCTGGTGAATCGGTGGGTGGAAGGCAAGACCTTATTTACAAAGGAGTTTGAGAGGGGGTGAGGGTTTGATTTACATTACAAGAGCATTTCTCCATTGCCTAATTAGAGCTATTTTCTTTCTCGGGATACGGCAACTCCAATCGTCTACTGACCTTTTGCATGCCGCTATGAGGCGTTGCACATCCGAGGCTCCATCTGAACACCACCTCATTGCGGTGTTTCCAAATTTTCCAACATAGCAGCAACAGCTGGGGGTTGAACACTTGCACAGTCACTGTGGGTGGCGGTTGTGTGTCCCATAGCTCGTGCACACCGGCTACCAGCCCCGCTGCTCATCCGATGGCCACCCAGAAGGTGTGGACGAAGGGGCAGCCGAAGATAATATGGTTCGCTGTCTCCTCCTCCTCCCCGCAAATTGCGCAGCATGAGCTGGGCTAGTGAGGAGGCCTTAAACAACTAAAATAAATATTTGGACCGAGCAATGCCGAGGAAAAGAAAAATCCTAGGCAACAAGATCTGTGCGCAAGTCCTGTCCATTAAGATCCATGGGCGGGCCAAAACCCACCTAGCTCGGGCCGAACTGGGCTCCAAATGCTCATGTCTGCCACGACGGCCTTGCGTGGTCGGCCCTGCACCACGTGCTTGTTGCTTCTTGTCGCCTCTCCTCGCTTGTTCGGCCAATTGATTATTTGTGCACGGTAAATTTAGACGCAAATCTATTTAAACAACTTTGTGTTTTTTTTATAGATAGAGTTGGATAGTTTAGCTTTTATAAAATCAGCGATGATTAGAATCTATCGAGTTGATTATTTAGGTTTTTTCAGAACTTTGTAGACTGTGTCATTGCCCGGTGACGACCTCAGCCATGAACCCATCCATGATCGTCGCCCACGTTACTGCACCACCGTCACGTGACACGTCGACCCTCCTGCCAGCGCGCGCGGCCAAGCTTGTCGCTTGGCCAAAATTACAGGGTAGGGGACCAAGGTCGGCGGCCGCTGCCGGAAGTCGCGTGTCAGGCTCCAGTTCCGTGCACGGATCCGTTATCCAATCTGGGCTAGTCGAGGGCTCGAGGACTTTGGCTCGGGACGTTCGTAGGTGCGGCGCTAGTCGTTTGCACGCCAGGAATAGGCTAACCGTCATCCCAGCTGAGTGCATTGATGCATCGATCACGGCTCACGAGCACGCAGAGGCTAAGGTGTGTGTGGTCCACTGCTGGCTGGACACATGACGTGCTATGCTATGCGCCTATGCTAATGCTATCCTAGTATCTCGTTTCGTGGCAAAGCGATGACACAGATTGACAGACGAGATCGGACTCGATCGATACGTTATCGTGCGCCGTGACACTGACAGACAGCGACCATGCTTATGCATCACGAGGAGGGATAAAAAGAAAAAGAACTGCAGGTTATTAGCTAGCGTCTAGCGGCCGCGCTTATCTGCTCACATTAGGTGGCTTGGTAACGTTGGACGTGATGATTTGGCGCGTTGACCTCAAGGCGAGTCCAGTCAATGCGGGGAGCGCACGTGCCGGCACGTGGAGGGTGAGCTACTCTCAATCAATCAATTCGCCGAGCCGCAAATACGATCGATCGGGCGGAGGTTTTTGAAAACTATTTACGGATCTGTCCCGGAGAAAAAACTAGGCGAAGGTGCGGCTCCTTACCTGAACCGCGCCTTGCATGGAGGCGCGGCTTGGGTGGCCACGTGGTTGACCAAGCCCGCCATGCATCCGACAACCGCGCCATTATTAAAGGCCCGGCTCAGGTGTGTGCATGTTAGAGAGAGGAGAGAGATAGTCTACATGTGTATGTGTGTCTCTTGTGTGTGGATATGAGAGAGGGCGGTGAGAGAGGATCATGATTCACCACTCCTTTTGATGACTTGAATAGCTCTGCGTAGGTGTGGTAATGGTTATAATAAGTATATTCAATTCTATTTGTGTAAGTTGACTAATAATAATAAGAATGGTTAAAATCTTTTTTAATTTGCCTTTTTATAAAACTGATGTGATCGATCATCAAATATGCCTGCAAAAACTTTATGCAATATTATTTCCTAAGTCACATAACCAATTTTATCTACAAAATAAGACCCATATCAACTATATTTTAATACTAAAAAATAAATGGCATATGTGCTCCATCTTCAAAAAAATATTTAAAATATAACCATGATATATCTCATTTTCTTCGGTTTCCAATAATAATCTTTAGCAATTCATCAATCGGACTTGTAATTTTTGAGATATTGCATTTTAAAATTCTAAGAAAATTAAATGACATCATAAAAGGCAGAGAGATAGAGAAATATGAGACACCTACTCACGGCTATTCAAGGCATCAAAAGGAATGGTGGACCATCAGCCTCTCTCAATACTCTCTCTCATATCCACACACAACCCGCACACATACACATGCAGCCTATCTCTCTCCTCTCTCTAATATGCACACATCTGAGCCGCGCCTTTAATAATGGCGCGGTTTAGTCGCGCCTTGCATGTCGGCGCGGCTCGACTTGCCATGTCAGATGCATGGCGGGCTTGGTCAACCACGTGGCCACCCAAACCGCGCCTCCATGCAAAGCGCGGTTCAGGTAAGGAGCCGCGCCTTCGCTTATAGCACGTCAAAACCTGCTAGTTTTAAAAATAGTTTTTTCTCCAGATCTGTAAATAGTTTTTAAAAAATGCTAAAAATAATTAAAAAAAATCGCCCATGTGTGTCCGGCACGGGGTCAGGCTTGGACGGTCCAACCATGCCGATGCGCCCGTACGTGCCGCCTGTTTTTATCTTGTCGCTACTACTGCAAGTAGTACACACATCATCACTCTGTATTTTGTCGGATCCTCCGCTGTAGTAGCCTGTAATGTCAACTGTCAATAAGTTAAAATACAGCACTGTACAGGAGTAAGTACGCTCAGAGGATTCAGGTTGCCTTGCGCCATTGCGAGCATTTTCTTCTTGCTCCTGCTAGTATTGTGGTCGTCAGTTTTTTTTTTTTTTTTTGTGATTCAAACTGGTCAAGTCGTGACGGGAAATCACAACGCAGTCCTATTCAAATGTAACTTGTTGCCATTGCCGTCGCCTCAGCATCGTAATCCAATATTTCAATCGTTTGAATTTGAATGAAAAGTCTATGAGGTGTGAACTGATAGAACCTGAAAACAGGCATACTATCAACCAATGTGGGGGCAGTGGGCAAGGGATGTGGGGCAGTCAGTGGGTACAAGGCAGTGCACTGATTTTCCTTTCGAAAGATCCAAAACACTTCACTGTTGCTAGTACACTACTAGTAGAGTGACCGTACTGTTGCCGATGACTGTACCAGGCCCGCGTGGCAGTTATGCCGCCCGCGTCGTTGCGGTTGCGGGGCGGGAAGATGCCATGAAGAAACGCATGGGCAACGGGCATCAGCTGCTTCCCTGCAATCCCGGCGGGTCGGCTCCCGCGGGCACGAGGGGCGGCACTTGGATTCCCACGTTTTCCACCCACCAAGTCAGCACCAGCAGCAGCCCATCCCCATCCGCGGCGCGCCGCGTGGTTCCCCGCCGCCCCAGCCACCATTTAACCCCTGACGCCGTGGTCACCAGACGCCAATCCCCACCACTTCACCACCGACTCCCTCCGTCCCCGCAAGCCGCCCCGTCTCTGTTCCCGTGCACTCCTCGCACTCAGCGGCAGGCCAGAGATGGACAGCGCCGACGCGGCGGCGTCGCCGCTGGGCGCGTGGGCGTGGATCCGGGGCTACTTCACGCCGGCCACGCTCTTCCTCTTCGTCAACCTCGTCATCGGCACCATCGCGCTCACCTCCCGCTTCACCGAGCATCGCCGCCGAAGCCGGGAGCACTACTACCACCACGACGCCCACGGCCACGCCCACTACTTCCAAGAACAACCGCTGCACGCGCAGATGGAGCAGCAGCCCGGGTACGGCGGCAGCCACTACTACCACGCGGAGCAGACGCTGTACGCGGCGCCACCGCCGCCCGCGCCCGCGCCGCTCGCACGCACGTCCTCTGTTCTCGACCGGCTCCGGTCGCTCGGCCTCTACCGCTTCCGCTCCGGCGACTTCCCGCCCGAGTTCGGCGCTGCGGCGGCCCCGGCGGCGCCGAGCTACGCGCAGGATGTGTACGCTCCGGTGGAGGAGGAAGAGACGGCCGCCACGGCACACTACGCCAGGAGCCGGGCCGAGCCAGCGCTTGCTGCTGAGGCGCGGGAGGATGAGAGGATGCCGGCGCCGGTGCCGCCCAGGGTGAAGATGTCGGCCGGCTCGGAGGTGAGGAAGTCGCAGGTGGCGCGGGCGGTGCCCAGGGTCGTCAAGGCCGCGGTCGCCGAGGACGACGACGACTCCGTGGAGGCATCGAGGGCGGCGGAAGCCGTCGGCGGTTTCAGGCGTGGGCCGTCGCCGCTCCAGCAAGAGCACCACTACCAGGAAGAAGTAGAATATGTTCCTCCGGTGCGGGCGAGGGCGCCGGCGGCACCCGCGCCGCTGCAGCGCGCGCCGTCCGTCCTGGAGCGGCTTCGCTCCTTCGGCCTCTACGGCTTCCTCGCTCCTGACCAGCCCGCCGCCGCGGCGGATGGCTTCGCCACTCCGGCGGACGAGAAGACCCACGCGCACGAGCACTACGACAGGAGCCGGTCCGAGCCGGCACCGGAGCAGCAGGGCAAGAAGGGGAAGAAAGCGCCTGAGGCGAAGTCAAGAATGGCCAAGGCGAGCTCGGAGGCGAGGAAGGCGCCCGCGCCGAGACCGGCGGAGGCCGGCGGCGGCGAGTGCGTGAACGCGAGGGCGGAGGCATTCATCGACAGCTTCAGGCAGCAGCAGCAGCAGGGGGTGGTGCACCACTACCAGGAGCCGGAGGAGGAGGAATACGTCCCGCCGCCGGCGCCGCTGCCGCGCACGTCGTCCGTCCTGGACCGCCTCCGCTCCTTCAGCCTGTACCGCTTCCGCTCCGGCGACCTGGGCCCCGACCTCCCCGCCGCCGAGACGGACGAGAAGGAGAAGCAGCAGCAGCAGCCGGCGGCGCAGCAGTACGGGCGGAGCCGGTCGGAGCCGGCGAAGAAGAAGCAGCAGGAGGCGAGGATCAAGTCGAGCTCGAGCGGCGTCGTGGAGGAGGCGGCGGAGACGGAGGAGTGCGTGGACGCGCGCGCCGACGACTTCATCAACAAGTTCCGGCAGCAGCTGCAGCTGCAGCGGCTCAACTCGCTGCTCAACTACAAGGAGATGCTCGGCGGCGGCGGCAAGCAGTAGGAGCCTAGCGTCGCCGTCGCCGCATGATCAGGAGGACAGCCATCTGTGCGTGCACGGCGGAGAAAGGGTTGCATGCTGGAGTTGGCTAGCTAGATTAGGATCCAAGTTCCAAACCCTACTAAAAAAATCAATCTTTGGTCAACCATTAGAGTGTGGATTAGTATACAACTAGTGCTGTTCTTTTTGGACTTGTACGAGTAATTACTACGTATAAGAATTGCTAGTTTTCCATCTTGTTAATTTCGAGTCACCTGAAATCAACTGGTTTTGTGTTCCTGGAATCCTGCTATGGTTCATCATCATTCATACGTTCGTCATCACGTCATAGCAAGGTACAAGGCCTAAGGGCAGTCCCAATGCATGGTTTCTTGACACAGATTCCAAGAGATAAAACGAACAATTAATACTAGTAGAAACCATCCTTCCCAATCCATAGTTTCTATAGACAAAAGATAACTTAAATGCAGCCAAAAAAAAGGCCAGATCGTTTGTGGCTGCACACAATACAGCCACATGCATAGCCGAAGACAATTTTACATCAAATATACAAAGCAATCCATACATATGGATCCTGATAATTTTGCATCATCTCAGGTAGTGAAGAAGCCATCATCTCAGGTAGGTTGCCAAAGGTACTGAAGAAGCCATCATCACTTCATGCATGTACTCCAGAAATCTTCAAACTCTTCAAGTGTATACAAATCTTCTGGTTCTATGCTTCTATGTAAATGGGATACATTTCAAAGGAGCAAAGTGTGTGAATCATGGGCACTTGCATAATCATGATCTGTAGATATTTTATCACAATATTCAAACAAAAGATGACATACCCTTCACTGGAGCCCATCGGAGAAAAACTTGCCCACAATTTGGTACAGAGCTACTCAGTGTCTCTTCAATTGAAATAAATCTAGCAAAAATCAAACACCAACTATTTATCAATGCCTCGACCTTGAACTGAAGAACAGCAGAAGTCGGGAAGTGATAAATGGTTCATGATTCATTGCAGTCTTTTTCTCGTCTCATTCACAAAAGGAACTTCTGCAGATTTGTTTGCCATTCGTTTTTGCCTCGACCTTGAACAGTGCTAAATGGTCTTCAGGTCGCACCTCATTCACAGTGCGCGACCTGAACGCAAACGAAGTTCTTCAGCTGAACAGCAGGGGCGCACCTCTGAATGCCTCAACCTCGATCTGGATGACGACGGCGGCCTCGACCTCGCGCTCCAGGCCTCGACCTCAATCTGGATGACGACGGCGCCTCTGAAGGCCTCGACCTCGATCTGGATGACGACGGTGGCCTCTGAAGGCCTCGACCTCGATCTGGATGACGACGGCGACCTCGACCTCACGCTCTAGACCTCGCGCTCACGGAGGAGGGCCTCCGGCCGGCGCCCGGGCGACCGCGCCGGGCGAGCGCAAGCGGCGGCCGGCGTCGCGCACGAGCGTGTGGTGAGCTCAGCGGGGTCGACGAGCGAGCTCGCGCGCCGCCGGCGGGCGGGCGGGCGGGCGCGGCTGCCCGGGCGAGCGAGCAAGAGTCGGGGGTCGCGAGGGCGAAGGTCGGGGACGAGCTCGCGAGGGCGGAGTCGGGGGCGAGCACGGCGCCGCAGCGGATCAGGACGGAGAGTTATCGAAACGACCGGTTTCTCCCCATCGGCGTTTTGGTGGTTTCTTGGTGCCTCGGTGCTAGCGTAGACTTCGTTTCGTGCAGGCGAAATCGCGTCTAGCACTGTGCTCTCTTTCCTCATAAATTTTGTATGCCACATCAGCGTTTTTACCTTCTTAAATGCAGATAGAAACCCCTCATTGATTGGCGTTGGGACTGCCCTCAGGCGTTGATGACTGAACAGTGTTACAGTGATGTTAAGTGGAGTGTCGTCTCTGGTGGTTCGGGCGTCAGAGTCTGTCCCTCTGCCCCTCAAGATCTTTCTTCTGCTACCCGTTGATCTTGACCTCGAGAATGAATTAACAAGTGTAAGCAAGACAGCAAGTTATCATACATCATCAATCATGGGCGCTCTCGTCTTCTCGGATCGCAAGGTGGCGCCTTCTTCCATGAAGGATTGGATTCTCTGCACCAATCTCGCGCGTCGCGCTGTGACGTCTCATGTGTCGATGGCATAGCATTCGCCCTGACCCTAAATGCAATGCACCTACGTGTCGTCCAGCGCCGTGGACGTACTACTACTCTACTAGCAGTAGCTTTCTGGACCCGCTGATGCAACAGCCTGTGCTCGTGTACACTGTTGTGGTGTTTTGGGCCTTGTTTAGATGGTTAAAAATATGAACATGATGAATAATAACTATTTTGTCTTATTTGACAAATATTGTCCAATCGTGGACCAACTAGGCTCAAAAGATTCGTCTCGTGATACACAACTAAACTGTGTAATTAGTTATTTTTTTATCTACATTTAACACTCCATGCAAGCGGCTAAAAATTGATGTGATGGAGAGAAAGTTATATTTCTAGCCTTTTGCAACTCAACTAAACAAGACCCTAATCGTCTGCAGTGCTAGGCATTTCGACGCTGATGAAATGAAAGGTACAGTACTATGCATGATGCATCGATCTCATCTGCCTCTCTGTGATTTGTGAAGAATGTGAACTCGTTGGACGCAAAGAAGCGGTTTCCGGATTAATTGATGGATCGCCATCGATGACCCTCCAGCTCCAATCCAACTACTCCACTGAGTACTGATTAGCAGTGACCACTGTGCTGAATTCAATCCAACACACAGGTGCGCACAGCACAGCCACGACACTAGCACGATCGCACAGATCGCGTCACCGGCTGCCCTCGCAAGTGAAAAGCCGGCCATGGATCCAGACGCAATGCACGCCCAGAAACCGCCATCCGCGACGTGACACGCCTGTCCCGGTCAGTTCCGTTTTCCACTGTATCTCCTGGCTGCTGCCGACCTCATCAACTCACCTCACCTCTTCTGAAACCATATTCGTTCGTTCCATCCGTTGCCGCGACGGCGCGACCGTGACCGCCGGTGGCTTAGCTTGTACTGTACGCTGGATGGATGCCCAACTGACCCGCTGGACGCGAGCGAGCGAGGTAGAGAGCCGGAACGGCCGCAGCCACGCACGAGTCACGACGTCGCCCGTCGTAGGGTCACCGGTCGTCGCTCTCCGACACGGGCGAGTCCTTTCTGAGACCCGCTGATGCAACAACCTGTGCTCGTGTAGAGTACACTGTTGCGGTCTGTTCAGTGCTACACTGCTACGTATTTCGACGCTGATGAAATGAAAGGTACGGTACATGATGCATCGATCTCATCTGCCTGTAGTCTTTGTGAAGAATCAAGAATGTGAACTCGTCGGACGCAAGAAGCGGTTTCCCGAATTAATGGATGGATCGCCATCGACGACCCTCCAATCCAACTACTCCACTGAGTACTACTGACCCATCCATCCATGTTGCCGGCCGGAATGGCGTACTGCATGGCGTACTGCCGCTGCCACGCCATGGACTAGCAGTGGCCAGCCACTGCGCTGAGAATTCAATTCAGCAACAGAATGGATACATCGACATCGTTCCCCCACACACAGGTGCGCGGCGCAGCCAGACACGAGTACGGATCGCGTCACCGGCTAGCCCCTAGCAAGTGCAAAGCCAGCGGCCGTGGATCCAGACGCAATCCTCGCCAGAAACCGCCATCCGCCACGTGACATGCGTGTCCCGGTCAGTTCCGTTTTTCACTAATCTCCTGGCTCTGCCGACCTCAGCTCACCCCACCTCTCCTGAAACCAAGCATATTCGTTCGTTCCAGCCGTTGCCGCGACCGCGACCGCGACCGACGGTGGCTGGCTTAGCTTGCCCTGTACGCTGGATCGATGCCCAACTGGACCGCTGGACGCGAGCGAGCGAGGGAGAGAGCCGGGACGGCGGCAGCCACGGATCGTAGGCGTAGCCACGCAGGAGACACGACGTCGCCCGTCATCAGGTCACCGGTCGTCGCTCTCCCACACGGGACACGGGCGAGCAAGAGTCCTTTCTGGGACGTCCATCTCTTGCCTCCGCGAGCGGCCGAAGACCGGAAAGGAGAAAGAAGCGTCGGCCTGGTAGATCCACGGCATGTCCCGTCGCCCCGTGGCTTCCGGTCGTTTTGTTGTGGCATATGAGCCGCACCGGGCAGCGGCGGTGACCGGTGCTCTCTCTGGTCTGGTGGACCGTGGGCGTCTCTCAATTTCCACTCCACCGGTCGGTCACCTATCAAAGATCGATCTGCCGTTGTAGTGCCGTGTCTTCAGCTGTCAATTCATCACGCGAGCGCTTGGTGTGGTGATTGGTGAAGGGGGAAAGGGTTTGAGAAGAGACCAGCAGAAGACGACCACTGCATTGACGGCAGCCCAGACGAGCTGCTTCGCATGCTTTGTATCGACGTGAAGGTGCGAAAATAGTTCTCATTTTTCGTCTGTAGGCTGTTGTACTTTAAAAAAGTAGCTTCTGTTCTATATACTGTAGCTATGGCCGCTGAAGGCATGTCTCTGGATATAGAAGAGCTAATGAGTGAGGTAATTCGTAGAAGAGCCAAAGAACTGCTAGAGATGTCTACGAAAGTTTTTTTTAAAAAAAAAGCTTGCTCTCTATTCCATCATTTGAAGAGATTTGTGTAAAAATTATCTTTTATATTTTTCACTCTTGAACGTTTTTTCTCTATCCTGTTTTGTACTCTAGAGAGTCATTCTCGTTTTTTACCTTTGGCCATTGAGAAATCTGGAGTAGAAAATAGCAATACTTGGATAACCAGTTAAATAATCTGTTGGGTGTCGTTTTTTCTTACCAAAGTCTCTATTCACAGCAATTAGGGTATAGAGATTGTCTTGGAGTTACTCTTACCTGGCTAATTTTTAACTCTGGCCCTAAGTTATGTCACTATTAACAATATTCCTGCTCTGTTGTCAGCGTAGCTGTTCTTATTTGTTGATCACCAATGACTCGGATGCTCATCGCCATACAACCCGCAGCCAGTCAGATATTGCTGCTGCTGCAGCAGAGTAGAATTGTCGTTTTGAGCAATTGCAGTACAAACAGAACGAGAACGACAAGTGCACAAAAGGAGAAGAGACAGAGACATGCCATTCCTTCTATTATCCCAGGTGCAAAATCTGGCAATAATCTAATAGCGCTTGTCTGGACTCCGAACACAATCTCAGTCCAAATACCTACCAAATCATGCTGAAATCAGCAGGCGTTGAAATTTGAACAACCTGCTGTTTGACAACCAATACTTGTCTTTCCACAACCAAAAGGCAGCGAATGTTACACCGTTTCCCTTTTTATTACTTGTAAACACAACAAGCTCACCGTGGTTGTGGTTCTCTAGGAAAATCTCATGGTCATGGGTAGCTAGCTACTAGTTAGCCACTTGCTTCTGCTTCAGTGCTCGCCAGCCAATGTCCCGCCTGAAGAACCCTTCTGGCCAGTCAACAGCGTCTACCGCATCATATGCTCTTGCCCTTGCTTCTTCGATGTCCTTGCCCTTCGCAGTGACACCAAGAACTCGCCCTCCAACGGCGACAAGATTGCCATCTCCATCTAGTGCTGTCCCAGCATGGAATATCTTGACAGCTGGAGACACCTGCTCAGCCCTGTCCACATTTTTTATTACGGTCCCCTTTTTATAAGAGCCGGGGTATCCCTGGCTTGCCATCACAACCACCATTGCCATTTCAGGTGACCAGGTTAGTGAAACATTGCCTAACCCTCCCTTGCAAGCGGATAACAGAACTTGTGCCAAATCAGATTCTAATCGCATCATCAGAACCTGCAATGACAGGAAAATAGATTAGTACAGAAAAGGACAGTCGGAATATCATGGCAAAAATAGTTCACAGGTCAAGCAAATAATTTCAGCTAAAACGTTTCATCTGAAATTTGTGCAGTGTACTTCTGAGATGTACTAGACAAGAACGATGAAAATGCAGCAAAGGAAATTCTTCATGAAGTTCAAACATATATTACAATGTAGTGATCCATTAGGATTTTTACAACATCAATTTGAAACAGATGGTGGCCTGCAATTTGGATTCATATGTACTTAGGCAAGCAGCTACTCTGGAAAAAAAAAATTCTACTGACAGTTTTTCAGATTTAGTTTTGACATGGTAGTACTTCTACTGGTACTGCGTGTTTATTGTTCCAGTAGCCTTATGATTTGTTTTTATTTAGAAATAAGATTATATTGGTTTGTTTCTTTTTTCTTTGATGAATTTAGTTTGTTTCTTTAATCTCAGATATTAGTTCCTTAAGGTCAAGTTGTCACATCCACATCAGGATGGTTTTATTGTATCTCCCCTCGTTAAGCAAGAAATCTGCCTTAGTTTCTAGCATCTCATATGTTCTTGACCTTCTGGTGCGACTGCTGGGCAACAGCATAGTAACACTGCTTGGGTTCAGGGCCATCTTATGCCCATGACACTAATATAGGCCTAGATATCACTGAAAAATTAACTGGTTCAAGTTAGAAATGTAAAACTGTCATTGGTATAAAATAAAAGTGAAGTTTTTGCAGCAACTAGAATAAAAAATTGGAGATTTCACAGTGGTCAAGAAATGTCAGCTTCTAAAATTACATGAACCAGAGGAACTTTATGTTGTCCGATATTGATCAAATAGGCAGCAAGGAACAGTATAATGGCTACCAGATTGGTCCTGAATAAGTTATATAAATCTCAAAAAGGCATGCATTGCAATTTTTCACTTCGTTATGCATCATATCACCATTTTTTCAGATTGTACACCATATCTGATCACCAAGGCTAAATCGACTGTATGCTATTCTAAACACAGAAATGCACTACTCCCATAGCACTATAGTAATTGAGTCTACTCAACTCATCCACTGGAACAAAATAGAGTGAACTATCAGTGGCAGACCTAGACAGCAAATTTCAGGGGAAAAGTGCAGTGCAAGCACAGACTGTTGGAAAGATATGCAGATCCATTGCATTCTGTTGTCTAATGAAAATAAAATGATCATATAGTGATCCTATTAACCAAAACCCAAATTGGAATGATCAAATTTAGACATGTATATAAACTATAAATCTATAATGCATTGTTAGGCTAAATTGAGAGTTTACTAATCAATCGGATGATTCTCTTCCAAAAGATCCTGTTCTGAACTTTTTGTCTGTACTGGATTCTTGTTGCATGCATTCTGACACTCCCATATACAGGACTTATATTGTGTGAATCTTCTGTTTAGCTCTTGTTTTTGACAATTAATTTTGTGGAACTTCTAGCCTGTTAATCTACAAAAATGAATACTGGATGTTAGAGATGAGTAACTAACCTGGCACTCTGGGTCACCAAATCTTACATTGTACTCAATAAGCTTAGGCAGCCCAGATTTCTTCTCAATCATAAGCCCAGCGTATAATACGCCAATAAACTTGCAACCTTCAGCTGCCATGCCTTTAACGGTAGGGATAATTATACTTTCCATTACAATGCGCTTGAGCTCATCTGTCACTATTGGAGCAGGGGAGTATGCACCCATACCACCGGTATTTGGGCCAACATCACCATCACCAACTCTTTTGTGATCCTGCGCTGATTCAAGAGGCAAAGCATTTTCGCCATCTACCAATGCAAAGAAAGAGGCTTCTTCACCCTCTAGAAATTCTTCAATGATAACCCGTGAACCAGCAGAACCGAATGAGCCTTCGACCAACATAGAGTCTATGGCTTCCAATGCCTCATCCAAAGTCATTGCAACAACCACACCCTTTCCAGCAGCCAGTCCATCAGCTTTAACAACAATAGGGGCTCCTTCATTTTTTACATATTTTTTAGCTTCCACAGCATCCGTGAATGTACGATACTAGGGAGAAATAAGTGCTCATATTAGAATTGGTTGAATGACTCAACATCTGAAATTATCAATACTTACAAATGAATGAACTGTGAGTTTCTTTTTTCGTAGTATATACTGACCTTACATTCTCACTTTTCTAAAGCAACACAGTGACTTTGATTTAAAATTAATACCTAGGGAATTTTTAGAATTAAAAATAGTTCTTTAATATAGTTCAGCCATAAAACCAGAGATGCCATGGAAAATCATAGTTTACTTTTCTAGTGTCTGTGACTAGCATCTAGCAATATGAGATTAGTACAACATGAGCAGGGCTAACAATTTGTCTCAAAACAAAGAAAACGTCTATATGAATACCTAAAACAGTATATTGTTTGGTTCATATCTTAACCTACAGACACTGTCACCTATATGCCGGCATTTCCATAATATAACCCTTTAGTCATGCAAGAGTAACTTATCACATAAATGAAAAGGAAGTACCTTAGCTGTAGGGATATTGTACTTATCACACAGCTTCTTCATGAAGTCCTTTGACCCTTCTAATGCTGCAGCCTCTGATGAAGGGCCAAAGGTTGGTATCCCAACTTTGACAAGGTCATTCGCAAGACCCGCGACAAGAGGGGCTTCAGGACCCACTACAACCATTCCCACTCCCCTCTTGCGACAGAACGAGATAACATCATCACTACTGGAGATGTCCAAATCTGAAATACAGGTTGCATCCCCAGATTGAGCAATACCAGCATTACCAGGGGCACATAGAACTGCAGCACATGATGGGGAATGGTTCAAGGCATAACAAAGAGCATGCTCCCTGCCTCCACCACCAATGACCAGTACAGTTATCCTCTCATCTGAGAAAAAGCAATGAACAGGTGTCAAGCTAGCTTGCTCTTGGATTTGCATTTCAATTAAAACATTTCATTTCTGAGCTGAGTTTAAGATGACAAATCAAAATAAACCAGTATCTTACATACCAGAAGCAGTGGCTGCGTCAGTTGCTGAAGCTTTTGAGTTCCACCTTGCTGAAGCCTTAACAAACAAGTGACGATGGCATGCGACATGCCGTATTGTGATGGACGAGCAATTGTTGCCCCACCACTGAGCAACAGGGTAAGACACTGAAGACTTGAAGCCATTGCACGAGTTGTTACTAGTCAACACGTCTGAGCCGTGCTTTGCAGCGAGCTTGAGAGGGCCTCTGATACTGTAAGCAGCACACGCCATGGCCAATGGCAGGCCCAGGATAGTCCTAGCCAATATCTACAATATGCAATTCAATATAATCTAATAAACGATATGGAATTAAAAAATTTGCCAAGAAATTCAGTATGCAGATATTATAAACTAATCAAAAGGGCAGTACATACTACATACATATATTTAAAAAGGTCTAATAATATCTCAATAAATTCAACAAAAATAAGTTCAACACAAGTATAGTTTGTTGTATAAATAGTTCTAAGATAATTTGCTGATCTATGGTATAATGCATTTCCTGAAAGAAGATGCATAAAAAAGCTTACTAGGACATTTGCTGATTAGAACGAACCCAACTACCCTTATGGTCACTGGAACTTTATAACATCACCAAATAGACTATGCAAGTTACCAAGCACTGAATAGGCACAGAGCAAAGGATTGAAAAGGTACTAACCCTTTGTTCCCACGGCAGATGCTCTTACAAGCTCCTTGGCTTCCGAGACTGCAAAACTGAAAATACACCGAGAATCAAACCACAACCGGATGGTAATAAAAGAATCGAAATAGGGTGAAGATAGAAGACGAATGAACCTCGGCGCACGAGCTTGAGCGTCCGCCGTCCGCTTTCAGAGCTTCTTGCCGGAGAGGGGCTTCGCGATGGGCGCCAGCGCAACCGGGGTCTTCTTCTTCGCGGGGCGTCGGCGGTGAACACACGGCGGCTGGCGGACCGCGGCCGTCAGCGCAGCCTGGAGAAAGCTCGCGGGGGCAGCAGCTGGTTAGCTCTCCGCTCTGTGGTGTCGTCGGCGGCGGTAATCTGGGCCTAAATCCAGGTACTGACTCGCGGCGGCCTGGTGCCCGTATGCAAAAAAAAAAAAAAAACAGCCCAGCCCAATAATCCACAGTCCGCACACAGTCACGCACCGCACCTCTAGCAGTAGCCGCTCCACCCACTCGCTTTTCTTCGCTTCAATGGAATATAGGATGAACTCGACCTAAACTAAACAACTCGAAAAGGTATACGACTCAAGCAAACGTAGCCCTTATTTAGATGGCTAGAAATTTCAATTCGAACTTCTGTAACACTTTTGTTTGTATTTGATAATTATTGTCTAATCAAAGACCAATTAGACTTAAAAAAATAATCTCATGATTTATAACTAAATTGTGTAATTAATTATTTTTACCTACATTTAATACTTTATACAAACGGCTAAAAATTGATGTGGTGGAGAGAGAACGAAAAAACTACCAATTTTGAAGGTGAACTAAACAAGGCCCTACTTCAATTCCCAAACTAAATATGCTAAAGGGCCCTTTTGGTCGAGCTTTTTGTCGACTCTGGCTCCTACACAGTGTGAATTGTGCGTCAAATAATCAAAATACGGTGATGCTAAATATTTAGCTCTGGGTGCTCGGTGAATGGGAGAAAAAGGAGAGAGAAACTAGCTTCGGCAAACAACGCATACACAATGCATCCATAATTCATGACATCTAGATGTTGTATGAGGTTATTAACTGTGTCAGTGACACGATGGTTCTTTCAATTCTACAGTTGCAATGGTGGAGGGAAGAGGGGGCACACATCCCCCAACCTTCCTACACCCTCCACATTATAGGCCAAACATCTAGTTCATCCTCATAATACACCTCTAACAATTAACTACTAGTTAATATTAATGATTTGTTTTTTTGCTCCACTGAAATGATTTCCAACAATATGTACACTATTTAGGACTAGTCTTCTTGTTATCTTACTTATCTTCTTTATTCTTATTATTACCCGCTTATCGTGATTCTTTTTTGGGACTAAGAATTAGATTGATCATGTTAAGCTTAGAGATCTAGAGCCAATTAATGATGCTCCATTTTTCGATATAGTAGTTAGTGTTGTTTATCAACTTCGTTTTATATTGTAACACAATCATTTATCCAATTGTTATCTGTATATTTTGTCATGTATGTATTTTGGCATTTTGAATAGCCCCCATGCCTAAATCTTGGTTCCGCCTCTTATTAGTTGGGCTAGTCTATCCACTTGTCTCTACAACCATAGTTAGATGACTGAATTGCTTCTAAGTCAAACTATACCAACGATGCATCTAGGATAAATGTTTATTGATGAACCTCAATAATTACATGAAAGAAGTTATATTCTTCATAAACCCAAACTCGTGTGGGGGCACGTGCCCCCTTTTCTTTGCGTTTTGGGTCCACTCCTGGGTCCACTCGCAAGCAATCTTGCAAATCAAGCATCGAATGCATTCTTCTTCTAGCTAGCGTCGCTTAGGTATGTAAAGTAGATTAATTATACGGTATATAAAGGTGTCTCACTACAAGTGCAAGTCAAGTTCGTGACGCTATAGCGAAGAGTGGTAGACAAAGTTTAGTATCACATCGTGAATCTATCATCAACCAGACCAGCTTAAAAGCCTAGGCCTAGAAGGCTGTTAACTCCGGATCAATCTTTTTGCGCGAAGCGAGGAAAAAATAAGAGAGTTACTTAGCAAGTGTGGTCCATTTAATGTGTTGTTGTGGAGATCACCGGTGAAATAAAATTAATGTGTAGAGTGGATAAATGTGGTCCATTTAATGTGCTGCTATGGAGATCACGGGTGAAGTTATACTATTTAAAATATATAATTGAATAATTATCATAATATGTTAGTTGATAATTTTAACATTTGATATAGACAAGTAAATATATATTATTAGTAAATATTGTGGTTTGCTAATGTGAATAACTCGGATGGTGACATAATGGTATGTGCAAGGGATGTTTATATACACACTTTGCATGGCAACAGAATTGTTAGTGAAGTTTATTTTTATAGGAGAGATATATAGATATAGACTAGATATGTTGAATTTTTGTTTCTATATGTGTATTTTGAGGGCACTCGGTTCTTATTGGAGCTTTAGCTTTGCCCATAGAAAACTCAAGATACATGTACAAGAAGGGAGAACATAAAAATTCTATAAGATAGGGCAAAGTCCTAATCAGAAAGAATTCGCGTAGAGCCAAATCAAATTTTGTAATAATGAACTTATAAAACGAAACCCAAAATGAAATCTCTCAACCAAACGAAGGGCCGTCTGGCCGAAGTGTGAATTTCGCCGTGGAGGTGGAGCCGAAGCTTCCAGAACCCAAATCCCAAACCCCCATTCAGCTGTTCCTCTAAAACCCTCGTGTCGACCCGACGGCAAAAGCAATTCGAGTGCGCACACGAGCAGCCGCAGGCAGCCAAGCACACTCGACCACCATGTACCGGGCGGCGGCGGCGGCGGCGGCCATCTCGAGGTCCTCCTCCGCGCTGCGGAGGCAGCTCGCGCGGGGCGCGGGCGGGGAGCCGCCGCGTCTGTTGGCGCGGGGGTATGCCGCCACGGCGAAGGAGGTGTCCTTCGGCGTCGGCGCCCGCGCCGCCATGCTGCAGGGCGTCAACGACCTCGCCGACGCCGTCAAGGTCACCATGGGCCCCAAGGTTCGCGCTCCCTGCTTTGCTTCTGAGCAGCTTCGCGTTGTTGGGGGGCGGGGATTCCGGAAGTGATGCAGCGGCGACCGGCGTGGATCTAGTGGAACCGCTGGGCTTTCGCACTGGATTGATTGAGTGAGCAGCTGCTTGCTTGTGTTGCAGGGGCGCACTGTGATCATCGAGGGGTCCCGTAAAGGTCCCAAGGTCACCAAGGATGGGGTCACTGTTGCCAAGAGCGTGGAGTTCGAGGATAGCGCCAAGAATGTTGGGGCCAATCTGGTGAAGCAAGTTGCTGATGCTACGAACAAGGCTGCAGGGGATGGTAGGCACCAGGGCTTCGTGAAATTACTGTGCTTTTTTGGTTAATTAATCAGCATCTGAACGAGTACCTGGTAGCTGCTGGGCCTGCTATACAGCAACACACCATCCATACATCTTATCTTAATCTCTTATGCCTCATCTGACTTTGATGTCAACATCATGATGCTTTATCGTCTCCATCTTGTTTGTGTTGTTAGAACAGGGAATTTCGGATGGTATGAACCAATTCATCGAATTGATTGATTGTCTTTGCTATTTAGAATGCCATGTTTAGTGCCTGAGAGGTTCACACAGTCACACTGGACTTACATTGCCATAGTTTGGGGCCTTAGATTTGTCTTCTTTCTTGATTCTATTATCATGCTTTATGCACTAAAATCACTATGCCAACCAAGTACTGTTTCACACACTTCCAACCTCCAGTCTAGGCCCATGTTAAATTATGTTTGAGTTTTTTCACAATATATTCTGAGGAAGATGGATCTTAATTTGAACATAGTCTAGATAATGAAAAAACAGTTTCTGATATATTTTGCCAATACACATGTCACGGAACATAAAATTTGAGGGCCCTACTAAAATTTCTATCGGCCATCTTGCAATATATCAAACAGCTTTTAAATCAAACTGATCTTACTTGCCCCAATGTAGTATAGTTCCACTCACTTTTTCTTGATGTGTTCTGGAAACAGGTACCACTTGTGCAACTGTACTTACACAGGCAATTCTCACGGAAGGATGCAAGGCCGTGGCAGCCGGTGTCAACGTTATGGACTTGCGGAATGGTATAAACAAGGCCATAAATGCTATCACTGCTCACCTCAAAGGTAAAGCTTGGAAGATTAATTCTCCAGAAGAAATCAATCAGGTGAGATACTCTAGCCTGTAGAGGTAGCTTGCTTTATTTGCTCCCTTCAAGTCCATCGCTAGCCATTTATTGAAGTTCATTGTGTACCCCTTGCATGTGATTATGTACTATTATGCTCTCATGTAACATCTTTTTGCATTTTATAGCTGAAAAAACTCTACTAAGCATGCCTAATTTCATTTTCCTCTTGTAATCCAGGTAGCAACCATTTCCGCAAACGGTGAAAAGGAAATTGGAGATCTGATATCAAAAGCAATGGAAAAAGTTGGAAAGGATGGAGTCATTACTATTGTTGTGAGTGTCGAGTGTTTCTTTTTGCTGTTAGGCTCTTTCTGTATAGTCATTTTACTGTACTACAACTTACCCTTCGGAACTTGGCAGGATGGCAAAACATTGGACAATGAGCTTGAAGCAGTACAGGGAATGAAGCTGTCCAGAGGATACATTTCTCCTTACTTTGTGACTGATCAGAAGACTCAGAAATGTGTAAGTCTGCTTTGCTTAGTTGAACCAATTAATTCCGCACAAGTGATGCCGTAACTAATTTTTTGGGGAGATCTTAGGTACCCGTGCCTATCTTTGTTTTTGCCCACCCCTTTTTTCCTAGGCATGGTAAAGTTGGCAAGGAAATAAATGTGCCCTCAGTTTCTTTTTTTCTTTTTTGAGAAACGAGAAGTCGAGAAGTTCTCTGCTTTTATCTCATGCCCTCAGTTTCTATTCTTGCTTCAGTTTTGTGATTGTGATACTGACATGTATGCTGGTAAAAAATGTGTGTGCACTACTAGGGAAGTCACAGGCTGTAGTTTGTTCAGGAGCTTCTGTATATAATCACTAATATTTGGCTATTAGATTTCATTTGCGAATGTTTCATATGTGTTTAGTAGCCCTTAAAAGTAGGGTATCTGGGATAGCTTTTGGCTTAGATGAAAACATTGACAAGATGCACATGAAGTCATCAACATACATGAAGATTCCATGTGAATAGTCAGAGATTACTATTGATTTCACAACTATTTGCTTTATACCTATGCAGGAGATGGAGAACCCTCTGATTCTTATCCATGACAAGAAAATCTCAAACATGGATTCTCTCCTTCCAGCATTAGAAATTTCTATCAAGGTAACTTTATTCACTTATTATTATGTCTCAGCTTTTGGTGCTGACATCTGATGGGTGGGGTATTTGGCCTATGTAGAATCGCAAGCCTCTTCTCATTGTTGCTGAGGATGTTGATGGAGATGCTCTGTCAATGCTTGTACTGAACAAGCATCGTGCTGGACTCAAGGTGACATTAACAAATTTCCTAAGGGCCTTATATATGCTGTGCTGAAATATTATATAAGCTACTGATCTTTCTGTACTTGTTCTTGAAAGTATACCCTTTTGGCCTTTTTCTTTGTATCCGTTCTTTTTAATCAAAGATCAACCGCATGTAGTGCTTCTTCCCTTTGCATGTCATTGGGCTGTCTTAATTGTTATCATTGTGAAACTTATTCATGTAAATTTCAACTAATTACTAGTCGTTAAATGTAGGTATGTGCTGTCAAAGCTCCTGGATTTGGTGAAAATAGAAGGCACAATCTGGATGACATGGCTGTGATGACTGGAGGCGAGGTTAGCTAATCTAGAGTTTCTTATCATGAATTACAATTATGACTCAATTTGACTTTGATACATTATTTTGCTTTCAAGGTTATTAGCGAGGAACGCGGTCTTGATCTTGGCAAAGTTCAAATACAAATGCTTGGCACTGCTAAAAAGGTCTGTCAGCTTTCATCAATTATTGTGCCTGAGATCCATACAGTGACATTCTTCTTCACAGGTAACTGTATCTCTTGATGATACTATCATCCTAGATGGTGGAGGTGACAAACAGCAGATAGAGGACAGGTGCCAACAGGTACTGAAAAATTATCACATTTTGACTCAGCAGATCAGATGTCAAGACGATCTGGATAATACTAGAAAGAAGGAATTTCAACTGGCATTACATTGTTCTGATGACCTTGACAGCTTAGAGAATCAATTGACACAAGCACTGCTGTATTCGACAAAGAAAAGGCCCAAGAGCGTTTATCAAAGTTATCTGGAGGTGTTGCTGTACTCAAGGTTTGTTTAAATTTTAGAAAGCGATGTTTGCATGAAGTTCCTTTTCCAGTCCTCTTCAGTATGTGTGTGTAAAGTGCAGATTGGTGGAGCTAGTGAAGCTGAAGTTGGTGAGAAAAAAGATAGGGTAACAGATGCTCTAAATGCTGCGAGGGCTGCTGTGGAGGAGGGCATCGTGCCAGGTTCCAAAACTTTCTCGAGGGATCGTCTCCATCAGATCTCCTATATCTAAAAAAACTAGTGTTTTAGGAGATAGAGGTGTTGCAGCAGATTTCTTATCTCATGTCCTGTATCTACTAATTTTAGATCTTCTAAAACCAGCCCCCTCTCCCCTAAATAAAGGAGAGAACCCCTCTCCTCTATCCTAAAAAAATAGAAGACAAAATTTAGGGTAATCTACTGCAGCAGTGCTCTCCTATACACTGGTTTTGGGGGACCTTCTTATAACAACTTATAGGAAATATAATATAAGAGATCTTGTGGAGTTTTTGTATTCCACTTAATTGCATTTCATGATTGCTTCCTTCTTATTTTAATACTATGTAACCTGACCATATTCTTTGTTTTATGTTTCTTCACAGGTGGTGGAGTTGCCCTTCTTTATGCCACCAAGGAGCTCGACAAGATTAGCACAGCAAACGAGGATGAAAAGATTGGTGTTCAAATTATCAAGAATTCTTTGAAGGTAGGTTTCTTCTAGGTAACTATGTAGCTTCACGCATTTAGGTTATTTGTCCCCTGAACCTAAAATAATTCATATGGATTTCTCCAGGCTCCCTTGATGACCATAGCTGCAAATGCTGGCATTGATGGGGCTATAGTCATAGGGAAGCTGATTGAACAAGAGGACCTCAGCTTGGGCTATGATGCAGCAAAAGGTTTGTTCTGTTTGACTATGAACATTTTCCAAAATTGTGTGGCTCTGACAAATACCATATTCTGTCCTTTTACATTACCATTGCCAAGATACTCTTAAAGGCTATGTCCAAATTTCCAAAGCAGCATAACAATCCTTAGTAACCTCAGTGTTTAACTCATGCATTTTGCCAACTGCAGGGGAGTATGTTGACATGATCAAGGCCGGTATCATCGATCCTGTGAAGGTGATCCGCACTGCACTTCAAGATGCTGCAAGGTACATTTCCAAGAATATTTTTTGGCACGTGTTCCTTTTATAGGATCAAGCTTGTTTACAAAGCTGTGATGCTGTTGGGCAGTGTTTCCATGCTGATGACAACCACGGAGGCTGCCGTTTCCGAGCTCCCGGCAACGAAGGCCAGAATAGCCAGCCGAATGCCACAGATGAGTGGAATGGATTTTTGAGGAAAATTAGGCGTCGTTTATGATCTGACTTGTAAAAGTAGTAATTGGGAAGTCGGGGACAAACTTTGTTTCCCTAGCGGATACGTCTACAGAAACAGAAGAAGAGTTTATTCGACCCGAGGTGCAAAAGTGGCGCCGAGTTGAAATTATCGTAGTGTTAGATGGTGATGTAACCTGGACAGACAGGTGATATCGCCTTCATTTTGTATGCTCTATCTGAAGCATAATAACTTGCTGCCGTCGAAGCAGCTGAATTTTACCGTGCCCTTCTACAAGCTGTCTAGCGCAGATGAGTTTATTTCTGTGACCATCCGCAGTTCTCGCCACCTTCAGATGAGTGACATTCTCTTGTCTGATTTTCCGTAGCCGAGCACAGAACAATAGCACATGGGGGCAAATTGACACCTGCTATCCCCGAAAGGATGCTAGGTGGCGAAAACGGCTGTAATAATTATATGGACAAAAGGAGTTTGCTTAGACACAGACAGTTTATTCACCGCGAAGAATTACAGTTAGACAGTACTCAGTTATTTAATATCACCATGCCGTCATCTAATCAGTAATCACGCAACGAGGTACTCAGTTATTCACCATCACCATGCCGTCGTCTTAATCAGTAATCACCAACGAGAAAATCACGAGTGGCAGTACTGCAAACGCTCATCGACGGTATGCTATTTCCTATCGAGACCAGATACAAGCGTCTTCTGAAAAGGAAGCTTGATGCTTGCTTGAAGCTCCTACGCCGTCTTGGCCTCCTCGGAAGACGGCTGGATGAAGCGGGGAACTTCTCCGTTCATCACCCTCCATGGCCCCCAGTAGAACTTGGGCGGCATGATCGGCACCGCCTCACCAGGGTGATCCTCCCAGTACTTCTCCTGCAATTTGGGGAAAAAATAGAGAGCCACTTTAGCTTGCCTTGCGAGCTCAGTGCAGCATAGTCAGATTTCACGAACAAATTTGATGATTTTCGGTGCATCACAACAGCAGCTCTGCAGATGCAATGATCTGACGAATTCGGGCACCGAATGCCACGAAATCATACGAGGGGTCTGGAAATTTTCAACTGCCACACAGGGTCCCAATGTGCGAGTCACCACGCCACCCGAGCGGGCTGGAGATCTGCGGTGGCTGGCGCAGTTTTCTGGGCAAGCATTTCACCGAGCACCTGATGGGCGCTACAGTGCTTGTGTCCGGCGGTAGAGCGGTAGAGGAGAGAGGGCAAAAGGGGGGGGAATGGAGAGCCGACGCGCTGACGATGGCTGACCTTATAGAGCTGCTCGGTGACGGCGGCCCCGACGACGCCGGTGTAGAAGGCGGCGACGTAGGTGCCGACGAGTGGCGCGAAGGAGCGCTGCGGGCGGTAGGGCTCCACCATGTCCCACAGCACCGTCTTCTCCCACTTGTGGAACTGCCGGTCCGCGTACCACCTCCAGAACCGGCTCGACATCGCCGTCACCTCCTCCTCTCCCCTCCCAGTTCCACCCCCGTCCGTGCTCGCGCGACCTCGCCGCCGGTGGCCCCGGTGCTGGAGAAGTCGGAGACGTGGAAGGTGTGTGAGGCTTCGCAATGGGCCGACGCGTTTGTTCGTTCTGTTGTATAGTTGGGTCGATTGGGCCCACGCGGCCCGCGGCCCGTTACAGCCCATGTGTGCAGGCTCCGCCGCGCCGCGAAAACACAAAACCGGCTTGTCGAAAGTGACGACGAAGGGGGGGAACAGAAATAGCTCGCGGGTTCTTGCGCCACTCCGGCCCCGCCGCCGCCGCCGCCCGCCACAGCCGCCGCAGACGAGATGGGCATCAAGGTGAGTGCGGGGGGATCCGTCCTCCCTCTACCTCCCTATGGATTTCGGGGTTGGTTCCGTCAGGTGGCGAATCGTTTGACGGTTTCTGCCTCGGTTCGCGCCTTGGGCGTGTGTAGGGTTTGACGAAACTGCTGGCGGACAATGCGCCCAAGGCGATGAAGGAGCAGAAGTTCGAGAGCTACTTCGGCCGCAAAATCGCCATCGACGCCAGCATGAGCATCTACCAGTTCCTGGTGGGTCCCGCTCCAGCGCCAGTCCTCGTTTCTTTGCCTCCCCGTCCTGTGCTTAAGATGGAACTGGCTGTTCTACTGCTTGTTTTTGTGGCCAGGATTGTGCATTTTTCATATGTTGTTGTGTTCTGCTTGTGCGCATTACAGGAGTTGACTGGAACTGTCTCTCTCCAAATTGAGCTGGGTTAGGGTTTAGCACTGTTAAACCTTGGAACGTTCTTGTTGCCTTTTTTTTGGGGGCGGGGGTGTACGATGAGGAATCTACATCCTCTTTCTTTTCCTTAATGTCTGAATGAACTGGAAGAGTTATCAAAGCAGAACATTTGCATTCTTTTTTTTTATGTAAATGTTAGGAGCTTTGCCTTTCCATTAACACAGGAAAGAACGTTTACATTGTACCGATAGAGGATGCGGCCAAAAAAAAAAAAAAAAACAGCCTGAACACACAAGGCAGTCTAGGAGCTACCTATTAGCACTGCACCATTGGCCGCACAAACATGAAAACTAGAAATCAATTAGGAATTAGGATACAAATCCAAAAGCCCTCTTATGGTCAGTGTAATCCTTCGCCCTCCAGACCACTTGCATTGATTTTAGTTCAACTGGGTTGACCTTCAAGAACGGCTTGCTTGGTTTGTTCAAGTAAAATAAAAGATGAAAGCAAATTTTATTAGTTGCATGTATTCTGTGCGTCTTGAGATGCTACTACTATGCTAGTTACCTAATGCCATGAAGGAGTTGGAACATGTTTCTTATACTTCCTTGAAAACAGATTGTAGTTGGAAGGACAGGTATGGAAACTCTCACAAATGAAGCTGGTGAAGTCACTAGGTACAGATAAATATATATCCTTTCCAGCAAATTTAATATCTGAAGCTGCATTCACTATATTCCTAATTTCTTAGTGCTGGCATTTTTTTTTCTAATTATTGTTTGTTCGGCAGTCATTTGCAAGGAATGTTCAACCGGACAATAAGGTTACTGGAAGCGGGAATCAAGCCAGTGTAAACATGATTTCCTTTCATTTCTTGCCAGATATAAATACATGTAAACAAATATATGGCCTGCTAATGATTTGCTTCATTGTTTGTGCAGTTATATTTTTGATGGCAAGCCTCCTGATATGAAGAAACAAGAGCTTGGTAAAAGGCATGATATATTTGAACATTTCTTTCATCCTTTGATTATTCCTATGTTACTTGACACACTTATATAATATTTGTACTTCAAAGTCTTCTTTCATTGCTAGAGTGTGCTATTATTTTCAGATTATCAAAAAGAGAAGATGCAACCGAAGATCTCAAAGAGGCAGTAGAGGTAATTATCTTGCTCCAAGTTTGCTCACTTTTTGGTATCATAATTTTTTCTTTCAATTCTTCTATTTCTGAATCCTAAAGGAAAATGGTCTATGATGTTTCAGGAAGGAGATAAAGATGCGATTGAAAAATTGAGCAAGAGGACTGTAAAGGTAATTTCTTCATTTTCTAGTCAATAGCTTGTTGTTTTCTTGAAAAGTTCATGAGTACTCCAGCAGCAAAAATTGAGGTGATTTAGAATGTTTCTGAAGCCCCATTAGTCTCATGCACAGCATAAATGTCAAAAATATATGTAATATGCAAGATTTATTATTCTGAGTAAGCAACGGCTTCATCTTGTTCCCCTCTTTTATGAACAGGTCACAAGGCAACATAACGATGACTGTAAACGACTACTAAGACTTATGGGGGTTCCTGTTGTAGAGGTGAATTCAGTTTACCTTGGTATTATGCTACTAATAAGGCGATGAGTCAGATTGTTCTTTAGGATCTTTTTTTTCCTGATAGCATAAAGGCTATATGATTTATCTTGTCTTGTGTCAGTGCTAATTCATGGATTTGTCTTGTTGGACAAATAGGCACCTTCTGAAGCAGAAGCGGAATGTGCAGCCCTTTGCAAAAGCGATAAGGTACTCTTAACGAAGACCTTCGCCTTCTTGTTTCCACTCCTTCATTCCTTTTTTTTCTTATATGCTATCTATTTTGTAGGTGTTCGCTGTTGCTTCAGAAGATATGGATTCCCTTACTTTTGGGGCTCCAAGGTTCCTTCGTCATTTAATGGATCCAAGTTCCAAGAAAATACCTGTGATGGAATTTGACGTTGCCAAGGTGTGTATTTTTGTCATGTGCTCAGTAATTACCTGGATATTGCATATATGTCATCAATTCTTTTGTTGCAGGTTTTGGAGGAGCTTGAACTCACCATGGACCAGTTCATTGATTTGTGCATCCTGTGTGGATGTGACTATTGTGATAGCATCAAAGGTATCCTAATCAATTCTATATCATATTATACTCCACAATTGTCCGCGTTTCTAAAATGCTTTACCTCATGCCTCTATTTTTCTAACTTGGTATCTTTGCTTGTTCGTTAGGTATCGGGGGGCAAACAGCTCTGAAACTTATTCGTCAACATGGGTCCATAGAAAGCATTTTGGAGAATCTTAATAAAGACAGGTTAGTCCGTTTGAAATAGTCTGAGATTTGTCTGTTCACCTATAGTCATAGGAGCAGTCTATTTTCTATCATGGCCCTATACTTTACATTATCAACCAATGATGTTTTCTTTTTCTTTTTTTAATTGGCATTCCTTGTGTTGGATGTTTTAGTGGTCACATGAAAGGAAACTGTTTGCTGTTTGATTCTGCCTAATTTTGTCCATGTGTGCTACAGATATCAAATTCCTGAGGACTGGCCTTACCAAGAAGCTCGGCGCTTGTTCAAGGAGCCTGATGTTACATTGGATGTTCCTGAGCTGAAATGGACTCCACCTGATGAGGAGGTACACGCACTGACCTTGCTTACTTACCTTCAAACTCTGTTCATACATCCTGAATGTAACTCATTGTTCTTGTCCTCTTTCCAGGGTATCATAAGTTTCCTGGTAAAAGATAATGGCTTCAACGAAGATCGGGTGACAAAGGTATGTACCTTTCTTTTTGTTCTCACTGTTTCATTCTCCAATAATTTATCTGTGATTCTCATATTCTTTTGTGCAGGCCATAGAGAAGATCAAATCTGCCAAGAATAAATCATCGCAA
This sequence comes from Themeda triandra, assembly GCA_018135685.1. Lineage (NCBI taxonomy): Eukaryota > Viridiplantae > Streptophyta > Magnoliopsida > Poales > Poaceae > Themeda > Themeda triandra. The sequence goes on along the minus strand of JAENPR010000193.1, from coordinate 544,806 downwards.
GGAAGGTGAGTATCTCTTGGCATCTTGTACAAACTACAAAGTGCATGAGTATATTTGTCTGTTTAAATTAATCTTACTGTCCTAAAAGTACTGATTCTTGACTTCGTGTGACCAGACTCGAGTCCTTTTTCAAGCCAGTGGCCACCACATCAGCACCACTGAAACGGAAGGTACTTCCAAAAAAAACATGCCACCCCATCTTTCGTGCTTATCTATGATTCTTAGCCTTCAGTAGTCATCAATTCTGGATAGAGCATGTCAATTTATGCAGGCGAGGTAGCAATTAGTCAATTGAAGCTGTATCTTGCAAGCCTGTTGTCAAGAATCACGGCAGCATATTTTCATTCAAAATCATATTACTCATAACTGCACTGTAGGATGGTTCTTCCTTGGTTTTTAGCTAATGAAGCGTTTTGCCACAAATGCAGGAGACTTCAGATAAAGCAAGCAAGGCAGCTGCGAACAAGAAAACAAAGGCCGGTGGGAAGAAAAAATAAGCTTGAATGCTTGATGTGCAGCTACAAATGCTGTGGTGGCGTCATCACTTAGATTATTATTTGACTCCCTGTTGTAACTCAAACCTATGGTCAACGCTAGGTTAATTAGTTGTGTTTCCAGAGATTGGTGTACCAAGTAACAAAACTTATCACGTTGGCTAGTTCTTCTGTCCATGCATGTACATCTTCCTCTTGTCCTTCGAAGTATCTGTGTTGCAAATTTTAGGGTGGATATGTCGCTGTTCATCACTTGTCCGGTAATGTGCTTGATCCTGCAGTCCAGCTCATTATTGCATGTAGAGAAATGTGCCGCGTGCTGGGGCAGCTACTATCCACGGAGAATGGTCACCACCAGCGGTTGCAAGTGAAAACAAGAAGGTGAACTGGTCACCATACTCCATACGGTGGGTGAGGACTACCAAAATTGGGGAAAATATTGACACGGTTGCAGCAGCTGAAGCCGCCGAGCACGACAAACATCATTTCAGCAGACAACAACGCGGATCTCAGAAACCAAAGATTCAGAAAGTCCTCGGTAAACTGAAATAATAAACACTACGAGCTGAAAAAAAAAATCTTACGTAAATACACAACGCGCTAGCCCAGTCTTAGAAAGGAAGACATGTACACAAAACTACAGAGAATAAGGGAACCCAACAATCTGAACTTCCCACCCGGTATGCAGTTTCCAAATTCCTTTGATGCCTTTCACAATTCACACACACCTCACTGCCTTAGTTCTATTTCAGCGTTAACTTCAAACACTTTTGAATAATGGTCTATTCTGATCAGGTCTAAGCTTCTAGCCGAATCTAATAGGTACATCACAAACCAGGGGCACTTCTGCCCAAAGGACCTATATCTTCACCGCTCACCCCAAGCTACCAAACTTTTCAGGGGGTTAACAAAAATGGTTTCACCAGCATGTGTTTGTCCGTTGTGTACCACCATTCCCATCCAGCCATCCTATTTGTCCCAATGATCTTTCCGCATGCCGAACTCCCATTTCTGAGGGAGGGGGCCATATATGGAGGAAAACTTTGCCAAACAATTTGTTCTGATATCATAGTGCTTCTGGGTGTTCCGGCTAATGGCAACAGAGGAAAGCTTGGACGTATCGATAGCCCATGCAGGGTGGACATACTCCACGGTCCTTGTGGAGCTTGCATTTGCATATAGAAAATTCATGAGCAAGTCCTCACAATTGAAGTTCTTGTGCACATAGTCCCTCCCTTCACGAGCTTTCTCGCTCCAGTAAGTCTTGAAGGCAAACTCACTGTCCATGAAAGCAGCACCTGTGAGTATCAGATTGTAGCCATTCTTACCCCTAGCATATCTCTCATTCCTGTATTGCAAAGGGTTGCCATCAATCATCCGGGGGTAAAAGCCCACCATCCGCTCCGGGTGTTCTCTCCAGACCTTAAATCCTTTCTCTAAGTCAGTGCAAGTCATCATGATATCATCATCCAGTTCAAAAACAGCTCGGGTCTTTATCAGAGGATCAACCCTAAATCTATTGTTAAGAGAATTGATCTCCTCAACTCGTATCCTCACAGGCACAGTAGAGTCAAATGCGTCACTACTTGGAGGGTTACCTTTGTTCCAGACAACAACTATCTCCCTAACCGATTCACATCTGGAGTAGTGTTCAACAAATACTTTCAAATTCCAGAGACGAGCTTCATATGTCATTGTGACCATGGTGAACTGAGAGTGTTGCCCATGATATGTGTATGCCTCTTCAGCACCATTGCCACCACATAAGAAATGCACAGCAATGCAGACATTCACAATACCAAATAGAGCAACGACACAGAAGAAAAACATGTTGGACCAAGTCTTTTCGCTGAGCTTGGTTTTAGTAGCAGAGATATATCTGCTAATACTGGTAGAATATCTGCGGACTTTCATGTTGAAGCGGTGCACAAAGATACGGGATAATTCTGTTCTCCTTGTAATAGGAACCGATAAACTGGGAGGAATGTAGCAACTGATTGCACCTTTCATAAAACCCACAAAAATGACAAGGGCACTGGCCAACAGGAAAGCTATGTAACCAATGAGAGAACGTCTGGTTGAATCGCCTGAAGGGACTCGATCACCATCCATTACAGCAATCCATCGACCAGATGCAAGTTGTAGCGCATCCATGTGATGGTACCTCATGCCATTCCATGCATTTCTCCCTTTCTTTGGCTCCTCAATCCCAAGATTTACAGGGACCTCTTTGTATTCTTCCTTGCTTAACTTTTCAACTTTGAACAACTTAACCCTCCGACCATAAGTACCACTGCAATCCTGACCAGGGCGATATAATGACTCTTCAAAAACAAAGAGCCTCCCGCCATTTCGAGCTCCCAAACTTTTGTCTGATTTGTAGATAGGATTTTGCTTGTGCTCCGTCCAAGGACCAAGAGGAGAGTTACTGTACCAAATCTCAAGCTCCGCATTCTTCTCAACACCATACCGCGTAAAATCAGAGCCAAATAGCCACCAGTAACCCTCAAATTGGACTAATGAGGCATCAATAAGTGGCTTATTGACAAGAACCTTCTCCAATGTCCATTCAAGGGGAAACTTAGTAGCACGATAAAGGCGCAGCTCCTTCTTTTTGTTTCCCTCCGGCATCATATAAATCTATGAGAGAGAGAGAGAGAGAGAAAGAGAATTAGTGTTTCGGCATCATCATAAATGGTTACTATTTGTCAAGTAATAGATATGAAGTTAAAGAATCTACCTCATTCTCATACTTGAACACAAAAGGATATGACAGATGCCATGCCTCATCTAGAGCAATGCCAAGAAATTCCCACGTCGCACCTTGATCGAAGCTTCTTGCAACTCCAATATCACCTTGCATTGAGGTTGTTGTTTTTGTTTCAAAGAAAAGAAATAGTGTATCCCCCTAGGAGATGCATAGTACCATATCAGATGAGAGAGCTAGCAGGTGAAAATGCAAGCCTGGAAACTACTCATTGGATGAATCCTAGGAAATAATAATCAATAAAGCATTAAGGTTGACAAACAGCATTTGTAAAAACTTTCTCCTCCTGCTTGGCTATACACATTCGACCAACGAAAAATGTCACTGAGAAACAGACAGCAGCAGTGGGACGTATTTACAGATCAAATTCTAGATGAATGGTTTCAAACTTCCAATGTACTTAAGCAAAGCACATTCGGTGTAGATCTCAACTAGATCTGAATCCTTTCCTGAATTAAACTCCCTAGCTATTATCTCATCATAGACTATTAATTCATCGCAAACCATGCTTGCATACTGCTAGTATAATGTGCATCATAGAGCAGCAGCCACTACATGATGGACCTAATTTTTGTCTGCCTCAACTGAGACAAGACAGTTACACATTTTTTTCACACGCTAATAAGACACTGTCAGGATAAATCAGGCAAACAGTATTATGCGCCTGAGTAAATTGTCTCCAAGTACCCAAAATTCAAACCCTCAGTCACCCGTGCGTTGGTGCTGAATTCTGGGATGCAGCCACATCAATGGTTCAGCCATTGTTTAACGATTTGTTCTCATAGCTTAGCTAATCTGCAAACCATCCCTACATCCACGAGAAGCAGAATTCCACCCCGGGGCAGGGAAGAGCGGCAGAAGAAAACAAGCAGCAGCAGTGCCTCACCTCGACGTAGAGGAACGGGTCGGCGACGAAGTTGCTCGGGTAGCCCGCCTCCGTTGCCGTCGCGCAGGTCAGCACGGGGTTCGCCACCGGCCACGCCGAGCTGTTGCCATTGCTTCTCCCTTCCTGCCGACCAAAACAACCCCTCAGTCAGTCAGACAGCGTACGCGCTTCAGGCGTCAACCTACCCGCGACAACGCTCGCACGAGAGGAGCTGCTCGTAAGCTAAGAGCGCCGCCGCAGGCCACTCACCAGCTCGATGGGACGGAGCGCGAGGGGGCTGGTGCCGTAGAACACCCCGACGGCCCACGACCCCTCGCCGTCGGGGCGGCACCCGGCGGCGCCCGCGTCGGGGAGCCGGAACGACGCGACCACCAGCCAGAAGTAGAACCCGCCGACGAGCGCCGCCGCGGCCGCCGCGGCCAGCAGGAACGAGGCGGCCGGCGACCGCGCGGCCGCCGCGCGCACGGGCCTCATCGCTCCTCCTCGCCGCGCAGCCAGCCCAGCCATGCCCCGACGACACCCGCCGCCGGCCGTCGCATCGACCGCCCGATCGGATCCCGTGCCGCCTCTCTCTCTATCTCTCTAGTCTCTCCAAGTCCGCCCGCGCGCGGTCGGCTGAGCTGGATCAGCTTCACTTGGCAATTAATTAAGCGGGGAAATGCGCGGAGGCGGCGGCGGCCGGCAGGGGATTAGCGGGCGATTAGCGGGCGATTAAACAATGAGCCCGGCAGCTTAGCTTGCCACGAGCCAGAGATGCTGGCTGCTTCGCTGTTGGGGAGCTGCTTTGTGGGGGAGGTGGCGAGGTGGGGCGTGACGACTGACGACGACCAAAGCGGACGGACCGGCATCTCGATGCCGCGCTATTCCTTGGACTTTTTATAGGGTGGACCGAGGAGGAGCGAGAGGGGTTTTCCAACGGGGACGGCGGCCGGCGACGGCATGTTTGACCGGAGAAGAACGGACATGGATTTCCTTTTCCTCTTCGCGGTTTCCAACATTGTTCGAGGCCTTTTTGACTTTTTCATTCCATGAATTAAAAGTAAAAGTATATCTAGAAAATGCTTCTTATTTTTTATTATTAAATTCCTTTTCAATTCCTCTCAGCTGGAAACCAAACGTGACCCGAGAGAAAATAGTGGAGTATCTCTTTCGTTACCTTTTTCAGATTTGATTTGAGATTTTTTGGGTCATGGACAGGAGAACGTATGGCTTTCCTCCTACAGCGTGAGTGTCTGTGTGTGACTATATTTCTACACACGGTTTTTTGACCGGTTTTACCGGGTTTTGCTTTGGTCTTTCGTTGCCGTTGCCATGATTTTCTGCAGTTTCCGGGACATGCCCAAAATTCTTAAGTTGTTTTGCAGGAGGTCAGCTTTCCCGTCATGAGAACTTTTTTTTAGAACAACATTTTAGCACTAAATCGTAACGAACCAGCAGCATAAATTTTCATACGGAGCTAGTCTAAAATATCGATTTCTTGTGGTCAAATATTTATTTACATTACCCTGATGGAGCGATCATCAATGATGGATCAAAAACCCCGTACAGAAATGGAAGCATCCACCAAGTACAAAGGTATTACCCTGTGAGGCCATATACCACCATCTAAAATTCTTCCACACCCACGCTTTGCGATGCTACGACAGATCAGGTTCTCCACAGAATGCATCAGGCTCAAATGACCTTGCGGCGGTGTCACTGTACACTCCAGGGATAGCCCTTCCACCGGTATTTACATATGGTTCCTTTGGGTTTTCGGTGTTCACATAAAGAAGAATGCAAAGGATCAGGGAGCCTGCCAGACCCACCAAGGTGAACTTCACTCTGTTTAGCACAGGCTTGACCTGGAGCATAGAAAAAGAAAAAAAAAATGCTTAGCAGACATGCAAAAGATTTTCCCAAATGATGCTATAATGGTTTTATTTGCTATTGCGATTTCTAATGTTTCAGAAAATGAATGCACTAGATAACACCCAGAGTCACATGTAGATCCAATCATCCAAAGCACATCCAAATTGATATATAATATGGTCAATATTTCCTGAAGGATATCACAGCTCATGCCATGTGCATGTCCTATTCAATATCATTCAATAAGCTTTATGGCTGGAGTTGATACTCAATAGAAAACAAAAGGCTAACTGATCACAAAAGATGAAAAGAATGTGACATTTAAGAAGTCAATAAGAACAACTTACAGAAAATGAGCCTAGAAGTCGATCGCGAGCTAAAACTTCTGGAGTTTTAACCCATATCTGCCGAAAGTAAGAAATGATTTTAGCATCAACAGTTAATTCTGGTGCTGAATGATGAGCCAAGTATAATTAATTCTGTGCATACAAAAATTTATTCAGGAGAATACAAATACTTGTCAAGAATCAGATTAAACAAAGCGGAAAACCAAAAACGTAGCCACCGAAATTCGGGACCAGGGTGTTCAATTTTAGTGTTGAATTTTTTCGGTCACCACCAAATTCGGGAAAGCCGGCTGAAATTTCACCAAAATTGTTTTAGACTTAAACATGAAGTATAATTTTCATAAAAAAATTATATCGAAACAAAATATTTGCATGATTTATAACTACGACACATCGATTAAGTAGAAGAATATGCAACATAAACAATACAAAATATAAGCCTGGAGTTATATAAAACACATGTTTAGTGTAATACAAGATTTTGGATTTTTCTTTCGGCCACCGCCAAAATTAATGAAATTCACAAAATTTCGTCGAAATTTGAAACATGATCTATCTAGACCAAAAAAAAGTATAACCAATTGATATAAGCATCATTAAGAGAAGAGAGTTCTGATACAAAGTCCAGATAATCCATAGATTACCCCCACACTTCCGACACCAGCACACGTGATATATAAGCATCATAAGAATGTGTGTACGCGTTTTTCTCCCCTTTTTAAGACGACTGTCTGCATGTTACAGTAACTTAAAAAGACGAAAATAACATAGTCCTACATCAATGCTTAATGACAAGGAAGCACTTGCTATAATATGAAACGGCAGCAGATTAACACCCACCATTTTCCATGGCATGAATATTAATAATGTCACGCTTGATCAAGATAAGCAAAAGAGAACAACTACAAAAATTGTTCGGGTGGATGAATGTTGATTTCATCCTCGACAGGAAATGTCCCATGTGCATTACCATTGGATCACACATGAGGATGCTGTGTGTAGCAGGACAAACGTGCCCTCAACATTTCTCTTTCCTGCTGCACACGCATCTGAAGAGCTTCCACCAAATAGGAGGGACATAGAGTGGCTTGAAATAGGAGGTGTTGGAATTTGGTTCTCTATAGATTTGGCCTACCCTAGAAGGGTGGCTATATAGTGTAGCATACATGGGCCTCATGGGCCTAGCCTCATGGGCCTCCTAATACATGTAATACATGTATATACTCCAACAGGAGGGAGCAAACTATGTTATTTCAGCTAGAAAAAGACATACGCGTGTGACAACCAAGTTGACACACATGGCACAAAGAGTCAAGCTCATTTTTATTACAAGAGTTCACTGTGTGTGGGTGGGTGGTGGGGGGGGGGGGGTCTCATGTCCAATATGACCTGGGTGGCGGTGCCAAAGGGCGTAGGAAGTGCCAACAACAGGAGCATGGGGAAGGAGCATGTCTCATGCTGAAAGGGGTATAGCTGCCCACTGCCCAGTGCTATTGCACCTGTAAGTCTGAAGATCCTGTTCCGAGTTTGAAGATCCTTCAGCAGCTTCATATGCCCTTATGGGACAAATTTTCAGTATCTGTTTTGGTGGCACTAAGTGTATTAATAATTGAATGATTCTTGTAGCTTTCTAGATCATATTCCTTTTGTCCAATTGTTCGTTTCACTAGCATTTCAAGGCCTAACCAAGCAGCAGGTCAGCTCTAGATAAGATCCTGTTCTACTTAACAGAGTACCTCAAAGTACCACAGTTCAATCTCAGCCGAGGACAATTTAGAAATTTACTAGGATCAAATACCAGAAATGACGCGATCAACAGAAACATCTCACCTGCCCATCATACCATCCCGTCTCCTCATCTGAATCAAATACGAGACAGTGTTCAGGCTAACACAGTGCAGACTACCAGAAAGGGGAACAAAATTAATTCGGATTCCTCACACTCCACAGTGGCGCTGAGCAGGCGGTTGCCGACGTAGGCCCACCCGAGGTACATCCGCACGACCGCGAGCGTGACGGCGAGGATCCCGGACCCCGTGGCGCCGAGCGCGAGGTGCAGGGCGTCGCCGCCGCCGGCCCCGCCGCGCCCCCCGACGGCGGCGACGGGGAGCCCGACGAAGAGCGCGACGGCGGCGCCCGTGAGCGCGAGGCGGGAGCAGTAGACGCGGAGGTCCCCCGCCGCCCAGGAGAAGGGCAGCGACGCCGCGAGCGCCTCGTACTCGTTCACGGGCCGCTGCTCCGGCGGCACCGGGCACCACTCGGTCTCCGGCGACGAGGAGCTCCCGTTCCTCGACGGCGGCGTCGCGAGGCAGCGCCGCGGGGGCCGTGGCCGGAGCACCCGCCGCGCGCCGCGCGCGGGGAGGCCGGGGCTGGGGCTCGGGGGCAAGGGGAGCGGGAGGAGGCGCGCGTGGAGGGGAGCGGCCATGTGGGAGTGGAAGGGAAGCGAACGAGCGAGGTGTTGTGTCCCGGGAAGCAACGGCTCGCCGGCTCGGCGTCGGCTTTCGTTCCCTTCGCTTCGTGGCGCTTGCGTGGCCGCCTCCTGCTCTCTCTCGCAGTCGCAGACGGAACTGTATGCAGCCGGTCCAATAACCCGTGAGATTTTTTTTTTTAGCTCTACGTGGGCCTACGGCTCACTATCATGCCTTTTTCCTTTCAGCCCATTTCTGCAAGTGCAACCATGGATGCCCTCACCTCTTTTAGCCCATTTAAAGACAGAATAGGCCCGCCTTCTAGATTGTCTAAAAATTAGTAGCCATTTGATTTGATTGAAATCATACTTGTTGTTCATGCAGGAAAAAATTGTACTTTCCTAAAAAAAATTAAGGAGGAAAATTGTTAACTAAATATATTAAATAAATTATTAATAGTCAGCCTGATGTCAACCTTGTTTGGAACAACAAGATTTATAAATGTGGAGATGATATTCGCGGATAGTAGAACATAGAAGTTCTCTCGTACGGGAATGCTGTGCTTTCACTTGGAAAATCTGCTCATCGGTGGTATGGTATATCGGCACGGCACTAAACAACCTCTTGTTGAAAAAAAAGAGCTAAAAGCTGAACTTTAATCAATTTGAATAATCACAAGGAAAAGGTGACAAACTTTATCTCTAGACGGACGTTGTGCTGCCACGCCGCCTCTGCCGTTCCGCTAGCCGGCTACTTTTCCAAGTTCCAGGATTAATTAATCTGCTAAACATCTAGCTACGGAATCACACGGTCTTCACCACTCCCATTTGATGCGATTTGCTGGGAGGTTTTTGCCCACAAGGCCATAAGCCAATCTCAAGAGGACAGAGGAGACGTACGGCACGCATTAGTAGTCTAGTGCTTCGCTAATTATGCTGCTGCAGAAGATGCCTCCGTGTGACGCGAGCCTCTATCTAATGATGCTTCCACTAAGCAACTTCAGATGTCGGATGACAAATATCTAGCAATCGCAATGGGTGGCAAAGGAATCAAACTCTAATAACAGACTAACTCCTCAACTGTAAAATGTAAACAGTTTTTATTTTATTTTTATCCTAAGACAAAGTATACTAAGTCTGATTGTTTTTCAAAATCAAACTATTTTAATTTTGATTAAGTTTGTTGAGAAAAAAATCATTGGATTTACACTAGAATGCTCAACCCTAAACAACTAAACAAAGAAAGAAAATGGTTATCCTAGTAAATGTATCTTTTTATGTAATTTATGTGACATTCGCTAGGGTTGGATCATTTTGGCAGCACCCAAAACTCGACAGGGAAGGTAGAAAGTAGAGTTATAGGTAGAAAATAAGATCACAACAGCTCCACTTACCTTTGCTTTGGATTTGCCACCTAGATAATGCGTGATGGTGAACCAAACGTCACCTTTGTAGGAGGAGCATTCGTCACCTTTGTAGGAGGAGTATTCCTTCACTTTTTCCTCACGAAGCAATCCTTACCAAACAGGCAAACGCCAAATACAATTGGAGTACCCGTTTACTCCATCTCCTCCTGACCAGGTCAGCACTCGCTCGGAGGCGCACGATCTCCAAATCCAGACCGTTCATCCGACGCAAACCACGTGAACCAACGGCGGATCGCGAGACCGTACAACCTAGGCCCACACGTCATGCTAACGGAGCGGGACTGCCGGGGTGAGCGTAGCGGCTGCGGGCACCCGCTCCCGAGGTGCATGCACCTTCCCCTACCTTTTCCTCCTTCCCCCCGCACGCTATAAACAGCAGCTGCCGCGCTGCGCCACCGCCACCCCAATGCGTCAAAGCACTTGACCTGCAGTGCACTGCGACAGCGTCGGTGGCGTCCCAATCCTGTCCACCCACCCTATGCGGCCGCTGAGGAGGATCCACCTGCTGCTGATTCTTCTCCTTTTCTTCTAGTGAGTTCTCTTCGCTTCGCCGCTTTTCCTATTGCAGCTCAGATCTTCCCATCCCTCGCCTGAGAAAAACTCCGGTTGTTTCGTCAGTCATCGCGAGGTGAGCTTCCATTTCTCGGTTTTCCTGCGATTAGTGCATTATTACAGCTAGCGCAATAGTTGCTAGGATCCTTGGATCGTTGCTCTCGTAGAAGGGGAGGACGGAGGGAGGAGATGCGTGGGCTCTGAAACTGGAACAGTGTTGCTGTCGCGTAAAGAGAAGGAACGGGTGACGGAGTTTATATAGAAGGCACACGGCGTGTATTGCAAGATTGTTTATTGTGTTATTATGATCTGATGTGCTTAGTAGCAAGATGTTCTCGTCAGAGATGCAGAATTTTAGATAACTGTGTAGTTTTGCATTGCCTTGCCCACAATTGCACTGTACATAACCAAAAATATCTATATCCTGTTTGCGTGTGTAACCGATCGGTAGGAAAGCGATGGGCGATGGCATGCGCCGGGGACTGTTTTGGTGGTGGACTTCAGACTTAGTAGAAATGAAATAGCCAACGGATTGGTGGGAATGGCATGCAAAAGCGGCTCAAATCAGTCTGAAACTCTGAAATCGTGGCTACTGTCTTCAAGTGAACAGACACTTTACACTTACCTGATAAATGGCTTTGTTTTTAATCAGGATAATGGGGCATAACTGCATAAGCTCATGCTGCTGCTTGCAACATCTGAATATTCTATTTTTCTCACATGTGCATTAGTCTTAATAAAACTTTGAATTTCAGGCGTGGACTTCGTTTATGCTATATATATGCTTGTCTCTTGTCAGTTCGGTTGTTACTCGGTTACTAACAGACCGGTAGCATTGTTATGGCAGCCGACTTACCGGGAAATAGTAGTGACTGCAGTAGTAAAGTTATTTCAAATAATCAATTGTCACCTCTATAGCCGGGTGCATGAATATCTGCATGATAAAAGGCAAATAAAATGCCAGGTGTCCTCCCAATCCTACTTCTCTTTATCCTTTTAGTCAGTGTTTGACATTTTTGCAGACTTGTCATTGTCATACTGATCTCTGAAGATTTGCTACTGCCATTCTTCAATCATGTATTGTCATCTCTTTTGAAAAAAAAAAGAAAGGTCATGTCTTTGTTTTCGTAAAGCTACCGAAGCGCCATATATTATGTGGGCATTATTTGTAAATGTTTTCTTCCACCTTAGAGTAGAATGTTCAATGATCACACAATTTAATGTGCACAACTTGGGTGGGGCTTGATCTTTTTCAGGTTCAGAGACCATGACATGGAAGTCGGCACTAGCAGATTATGTTAAGTAGCACAAGGAACATTAAGTGTAGCTGAAAGGATTTGCCTTCAATGGAGCTTGAACCTGCACCTGATGATGAAGTATTCAGTTCAAATGATGATGAGATGCAGACGTTGTGGCCTCTGGGACAAGTAGACCCAAAGACTGCGAGGTTCCCATGTTGCATCGTGTGGACTCCTCTACCTGTAGTTTCCTGGCTGGCTCCCTACATTGGGCACGTGGGGATTGCCCGGGAGGATGGAACTGTCTTGGACTTTGCAGGTTCGAATTTAGTGAGTGTGGATGATCTTGCTTATGGTTCTGTCGCCAGATGCCTGCAGCTTGACAGGGCAAAGGTATGAACTTCTCTTAATCTCCCAGAATTGAGCTTTTGTATGACAATCTTTAGGGACCATGGGAACTAAGGTGCAGTAAAAACTATCCATCCAGCTTTCAGAAAGCATGCTGACTCTGCTCCAAGCCACATAGTTGCAATATTCAGTTCAGTTCAGAAAGAACATTGAAACTCTTGTAACAATAAACAACAAAAAAAAATAGCACTCCACACCATGGAATTTCAATATTAACATGGTGCAGTTACATTATTCAGTTCAGTACGCTCCTCCTCTTGGTAAAACTAGAGTCATCATTTGTTTGTAGGCAATAGCATTGGCATACATAACCTTATCTGTTCATGTTTCCTAAACTTAGTCAGATTGGCGGCGTTCTCATTTATGCAGAACAATTCTAATGCAAATGCAAAACAATGTTAATTAGTTGTGCACATGCATGCTCTTAAAACCCTGTGTTTACAAGACAACCCACTCCATACGTCTGTCACCCTAACATTCAGTATCTTTCCGTGCCTAAGAGCAACCGCAATGTATATGGACTACCTAGTCCATATGTGCAGCTTTTGCGTCAGTAGTCCATAACTATTCCGGATGCCACAATGTACTGGTCCATATGTACTCATATGTGGGACCCACTATCCCATAAAAAACAAGCCAACGTCCAACCGTGCACAGGTGCTGAGAGGCAAGCGAGTGCCGAGGAGAGAGAAAAAATGTTTTTCTATTCCTTATGGACAGTCCATAGCACTATGGACATCCTTAACTATGGACAGCTCTATGAACTAGTTGCACAATGTTTCAGCTAGCTGATAGATAATATTATAATCCTTATGGACTACTTTCCTGCAACATTGTGGTTGCTCTAAATGCTGATTATTTTCCACTTAGACCAAACCGCTTTACACGATTTTGGCCATCTCTACCTAACAGTCTGCTACTCCAGTTCTGTCCTTTTGCCCATAGGACTACTTTTCTTCAGCATTTTAATTTGGAGCTTGGACAGCTAATGAACTGGTTCTTTGCTACGTGCCCTGTGACAATCCAGTGCTGCTTCCCTGCCAACCTGGCGGCGCACGTGTGCACGAGGTCCCACGAGCACTCGGAGGCCGGGACGGCGATCTCGTGGGACGACGCGCTGCAGTCGGGGGCGCGGCGTTTCGAGCACAAGTGCTACAACCTCTTCACCTGCAACAGCCACTCGTTCGTGGCCGACTGCCTGAACCGGCTCGCCTATGGCGGCTCCGTCGGGTGGAACGTGCTGAACCTGGCCGCGCTCCTCTGGCTGCGAGGCCGGTGGCTGGACCCCATGGCCGCCGTTCGGTCCCTCCTCCCGTTCGCCGCCGTCTCCTGCGTCGGCGTCCTCATGGCCGGCTGGTCCTTCCTCCTGGGCATGGCCGCGTTTACGCTGCTCCTGCTCGGCTGGTTCGTGATCGGTGTCTACTGCATGAAGGGCCTGGTCGGCTGACGCACGCTGGCTTGGAGCCGAACGTGTCCCCAGCTTCACTGAGCATCGGGGATTCGGGGCCATGTAGTAGATAGATGAATGGTTTTTGAGCCTGTTTTAATAGTGGAACCGAAATTCAGCCCTTGTTTAGATTGCAAAAAATTTCAACCCGATGAATAGTAACTCTTTTGTCTTATTTGAAAAATATTATCCAATTACGATATTTATAAACTAATTAGTTAATTTTTTACATACATTTAATGCTCCATGGTCTATGTGATGGAAAGAAGTGAAAAAACAATTTGGAGGAATTTAGAACAAAGGAATGCAAAATAGAGAGAGAAAAACAAGTATGAATAGAATAGGTGTGGTGTGGTAAGACAAAGGAATGAAAAATAACATGAAAACTATATGTAGAAGCGTTTAATTGGAACATAGAGGATCTGGTGATGTTCCACAAAAATGTTTGCGTAAGAATTTTATTATTTACCAAATAAACAAATGCGATTCCTAAGGGAAGATGTTGCATGGCATCACAACCGAAATGGATTATTCTTGTAAGATCAGCATATCACACACATGGGTACACAAATTCTAGAAGCCCGCGCACTTGCAACCAACTACTTCCTCCGTTTAAGTTGTAAGTCATTTCAGAAATCTTTTAGAGTCAAAACATTTTAAGTTTGACCAAACTTATGTAATAAGATAATAATAATTAGGATGCCAACTAAGTATCAATGAATTCTTGATTAATTATATTTTTATAATATATATTTGATGTCACAAATCTTTATAATTTTTTTATAAATTTTAATCAAACTTAAGATGCTTTCTTTTCAAGATTCTTATAATGACTTAGAATTTGAAATGGAGGGAGTACATGTTATCGATGAAGAATGGTGCAAACGCGTAGAAAGGTTGGGACGTTGGGTCAAACCACAAGAAAGAAATGTTTTATCTCTAAACTAGTTGGAAGGCGCGCCTTTGCGCGCCGTATTAGTCCTATTTGGAGAAATTTTGTTGTAGATGTTCAAATATGGTATGTGTGTGTCGTAAGGACATTGGCTCTTTTTTTTTTTGCTACTTTTTTAGGGCTTATTGTATAATAATTATAATATTTTTTTAAGATACATACAGGTATACTATGGAATTGCAGTGTATATAAGGAGATGGATAATACGAGGTGGAATATACAAGGTCACCCATTGGTTAACATGATTGATACTTATAGTTCGACATATAATAGCATAATGATAGAGCATAAAGTTGATACACACATATGTCCTTACATAGTCTTGGCTCTTAGTAGAGAAATGGTACGCACTTGGAGTTCATATATACATTTGGTTACATAAATTAAGTTCCCTAATAGATAGTGGAGCAGCACGAAGTTTATGGTAGTAGGGGTAGTAGGCAACCGTGCCATCAGATGTGTTCTTGTTTAAAAGGTGCCACTCCCAGGGGTGATCTCATTGCTTGTGTCATCTTCCTCTGATTCCTGCTTAGGTGTAGCTGTATGGAGTTTATTGTAGGAAGGGGTCAGAACTTATAATAAGTTATGGTAATCATGTTTACCGGAAGTATATGAACATTATAGCCAACATGAAAATAACCAAAAGTGTATGAATATTGGTAGACAGTTCAAGTTTTGGGAAGCCATCAAAGGTACTGACTCATCCTTTTTCAGAACAAGCAACTAACAACTGTTAAATCATTTAAGGAAACACAATGTACCTGCATGGTCGCTGATCTCATTCTGTAAAATGAGTTGTAGATATTGAGTTCCTTCAGAATATGAGCAGATTCTTTTAGTTCTCATATATATCTTCAGACTACCATAGAAATGAGTGAATACTACATAGGGAACTTCACTACCTTTTAGGTGTTCTGTACATGTTGTTGTAAGGCCGTCATGGTCTGGTTAGGACAACAAAGAATTCCTATGGATGATAAACCTAAAACATATAACCATGAAGAAGAAATTTATAACCATGTACTATAAGAGGAAAAAAAACATACAAGACCAGATTCTATTATTATTCTAATATTAGTGTATATCTGTATATGTATGCAAAGACCGATGAGAACAGAACTCTAGAAACACAAGCAATCATTCCGTCCAATCTCATAGGTAGTCCAGATAGTAAAATCAAAGAAAAAGGTGTCACTCTATCAAGAGGTTGATCATGCTGTAATAATGGGCCTCAAAAGAATTTTGTTATGTTGATCCACCAAAAAAATACGTGTGCTGCGTGACCTCATATGCCAAATAGATAGTAGTAAATTAAGATGTCCCCAGCTAAAAAGTTGATTTTTAAAAAAGTTCAGTATCAAGTATCCAGCATAAGCACCGGCGCTAACCATCTAAAAGGATGATCATGTGCGACAACCTGCATGCTGTTTAGCTGAATAAAAATAGGAAGAAGGTAATATATATTTACTGTCACAGGCAGATTATCAGAGCTAAGGCTCACACTGGTGCATACCTGATTTAATAGAATTAATTAAAGAGCATCTCCCATGAACCTGCAGCAAGATAGAGAATAGTGAGGTCAAGGGGGGAGAGAGAGAGAGCGCAAACTTCTATGATCACAAAAAAATCTAGAATGCATTACTTTGACTCAAAAGAGACGTAACAGTAGCATGGTCAGCCTATCCATTTTGTAAGCTACTCTCCATTACAAACTGTAAGGCGTTTTTTGGCCTTTTTAGCTACACAGCTCCATGGTATCTAACATCTTTTCAATTGAATAAGATTATTAGCTATCTCTGATGTTAATTTCACATGTCACGAAACATTATATGGCAATATCTGAAATAGTTCATTAGTTCCTGTGACATTTGAATTTGAATGCCTTTTGTTCACTAATATTCCTTGATGAGAAGACCATCCTGCAAACAAAATAAGTGGAGAATGTTTGCATTTAGTACCCATTGCTTGATGACAACCAGTCTGAGGTCTGCACACATTTCCCACCATGCATGAGTCCCTTATCAGTCCAGTCCACTGCCTTGAGCATTCTGAATCAAGCCGCACAAAGAGAGCATGTGCCATTCTCTGCAGGGGAAAAAAAATTAGGCCATTTGACTACTTAGTAGAAAAATTTACCAATCAAAAGTAAGTTGAGGAAGGTTTAGTAATCACCAGATCTTTCAGGTTCACATGAAAAAAAAATCAATTAGGTCATTTGACTGCATATATAAGTGGTTCCTAAAAAGCAATAATTCCTTTGCAAATGTAAATGGACTGTAACAATGAAAGTGAGGAAACATGAGCAATAGAGCCAAGATAAGCACAACACACAGAGCATGGTTGGATCAGTTAGAAGAAACGTGCATAGCAGTGGATCTATCATCTCTGATTTCTATAGTAACAGGAAACAATACATTCCAATTACACAAGAGAGGTGTAAAAACATTTTTTTTCGAAATCATTTTGTCCTACCAATGTTTAAGCTACCAATACTATCTTTGATGATCATGGTAATCTGATTTTTTCTTCTTGTTTGCTTCTTTGAGCAAGTTTTTTTTTAGAAGCAAATAGGTAGAAGTCAATATAGCTTGGCTACTACATCCAGAAGGTAGTAAACTGAATTCTAATTCTACCTTCATGTGAGCAAAGGAACCAATCATCTTAGTGCAATTTCCCATAGGGCTTGTCCAGTGCCCGTAACAGCACATGAGCGCTAATTTGCAATGACAGTACTTGTGTAAACTAAAATAAATGCTCTCAATATTTTTGTTAGAATCATAATGAAATAAAGGGATTCAATGCACCATCCATGTAAGTAGAGAGTTGAGAGGTACAGGTAGGAGCTCAAACAAAATAGATCTAGCATCCTGGCTGGCATATTCATCCTACAAAAATGGAAAAGGATGCACAGTTAAACTCAGGTGGATTTGTGATTACCAAGAGAGTCAGGACATAAGTGGGGTTTAGAAGCTCACCAATGTTCTACGCTGCATATTAGCTGACAGACGAAGATGATGGTCAATTTTGCTATCTGAAAGGATAAGCCAACTCATTGCCAAGAGCCTTTGAATGAAAGCCAGAAAAAAATTGTCAAAAGCTTATTAGAACTAACAAAAAAATTTCACTGCATTTTGTAGAGGTATCAGGGATCTTGCTCAGCAATCTGCATATACTCTTCTTAGAACAACGCTGCCTTAACTGCGCTACAACTAATCAAGATTGCAATGTGCATGAGATAGAGGCAACCTGCACACATTTGCCTACTTACTGAAATGTTTTTTATCCCAAGGCCTCAAAGCGCTAACTTTAAATAAAATACTTAGTTATAGCTAACTTTCAAAAGAATAGTTAGATCCAGCTCTGAAGGGGTAAACCATCTTTGGTGATTAAGGAATTAAAAGTATTAAAAACCGACAAGGAAAGTATACATGACAATTTTGTCATTAGTCATAAAAAATGAGCAGATTCAGTCAACTTTCATTTTCATCATTGTCTTTGTAGCCATCTCAAAATTATTGAAAACAAGAGGTGATTGGAAGCTTACCTGACTCATTAGTGAGTATTGCAGTAGTGATCGGATTAGTTGCACTGATCACCACAGTGCAGATGAAGCCAATACACCCCAAGGACTGAAACTGACCTGCGATCAAAGGAAAGTGCATAATAATCAACAACACATGGGTGCGTGAGGGATGACCTCGGACTGAATCCTGTATTTGAGTAAAACTTACAACTGTCAGAAGAAGAATTCCAGTATAAGTCATTTGCCTTTTTTATGTGGACTAAATTTCTAATCCATTTGCGTTAGTTAACCGTTGCTTACGTTTATATGTGTACATCTTCAGATTTAGATGCATGCATGCTGCGTGCACAAGATTCCAAGTATGAACATAGGATGAGCTCAGGTTCTCAGACTGAAGGCACTCACTGCTGATTGCTCCTTACTGGAGGCCATAAATTCTTTATCTCCTACTGTAGCACATAGCTGCAAGGTGGTAAGTGCAAAACAGGCTTGCACAGGCACAGGAGCAGCACAGTTTCAGGCTTGTGAAATTAAAAGAGCATTTGCAATGAACCTGCGACAAAATAGATAATAGTGAGGCCGCAATCTAAAAATTGATAATGGTGAGTGTTCGCAATTGAAATATGATTAATAAAAATATGATGAGGGCTGCCCCTGCACCTAATGAGGAAAACATGTGAAGCACCTCATTCTGTTTGCTTCTAGTACTCTACTATAAGACGAGAGGCATGGTAAAAAGAAGGCACTTAAGATAAGAACAATGAAACAGTAAAAAATATTAAAATTATATATATATTAGACCGAGAGGTGCTCGAGGTACTTAATTCTATAAAAGTTCCGTAAATATGATGAAATCTACAGGAGCGGAATAAACGTTTTCGCAGCATACAGTAAGAGGCTAACTCAAGCCATAAAAAGCATTAGTAAATCTTGCTGGCAACAAAGAAGGGAACAAAGACATTAGCAAATCTTGCTAGGAAAAAAAGGGGAAAAGGCACATGGGTAATAAATCAAAGAACAGATCTGCAGGTGTGTAAGCAAGTGTAAGACGAAAAGAGTAGGCGTTAGGACCTGGTGGCCGCTGCTGGCGTCGCCGGGGAGGGCGTCCACGGCGTAGTACGGCACCGGCGCATGGGGTGAGGTCGGCGCGCTGGAACCCATAACACATGCGGCTAGGGTTTCCGTAGCACCAAAGAGCGAGAGAGGGAGATACCGTAGGGAATGCCAAGGGCCCAAGGCGGCGGCCACCGGTAGGGCCCGGTCGTGCCACGCCATGGCCGGAGACAAGCACCGCCAGAGTGAGCGCATGGCACCACGGCGCAGCCTGGGAGCGCCTCGCGCCGTCAGGCTGCAGCGCTGGGCCGCCCGGCACGCCGCGACGCCAGGGGAGAGGAGGAGGAGGAGGAGGAGGATGACGAGGACGAGCAGGAGGAGGAGGAGGAGGGCCGGCTTGGTACGCCGGGCCGCGCTCGACGCCATCGCCGCTGTCCGTGTCGATGGAGGAGGGAGAGATCGATGGGGGAGAGATCGATGGAGGCCGGATTCTTTTTTTTTCTTGTTTTTTTTTTACAGACGGAGCTTTGTATATATCTGGTGGGATGGTCGTGGAGCAGAAGCCAGCAAGAATCAGATTCCGGTAAGAATAGATTTTGGTAAGAATCTGGACGAGGATGGTCATGGAGCTAGCTATATAACACCAAAAAATCAGATTCTGGTAAAAATAGATTCTGGTCAGAATCTTGCGGAAGAAATCTCAACCGCAGAAACCAAAATCCAACAAACCATATCATTTACTGCGACGTGGAGGCTGTTTCTTGGAGGAACCCCTCCCCGGGTTGTAGGTTTTTAATGTAAAACGTGGATGCGTCGTTTGGTACGGTGACCGGATGAGGTAGACCGAGAGTGATCATAAGGATACTGTGAGCGATATTTTGGGGCGCCATCCAACAATTTCATCTCCTATGCAGATGATGCACATACTATACCGGAGGCGTAAGCGCTAGAGGGTGGCCTGTCGGCTAAACATATTGGTGCCAGTTGGGTGATGTTTAATGATATTGTTTAATGGTGGCTGAAATGACAATGGAGAACAGAAAATTTTCAGAACTTCGGCAACCACGATTTATGGTGAATGTTATTCCTCACATTTCTCATCGTTTCCATGTTCTTCCCTCCCTCCCACTTTTTTTTTTAATCAAAAGCCTCTGCCCAGCTTATATTGAAAGCTTAACAACAAGGTAGCAGTTGGGGTTACTAGCTTTAATATTTGAGGTTCCTTACACTTGACAAAGAGTAAAGCTAAAAACACACTCCCAGCTCTCTCTCAAAGCGACTAGCTACCGAAAAAGATAACTGCAAGATGAAAACCATGAAAGCGCACTATCTTTTTTGCTAGCCAGGCTCTAAATAGCGTAGATCACGGCGGCTCCTTCTCCCTTAGTCGCTGTAGTAGCTCCTCCTTCTTCACGCAGCCCTTCTCCTCCATCCTCATCCATTGCTTCAGCAACCCCAACACATGGAACGCCACCTGTTTCGAGGATTTAATCACCTTGTTAGAGAAGACCAAATCATTTCTGTGTTTCCAGAGAGCCCACCCCATAGCCCCCATAATCCACCACAAAGCCATTCTCAAGTCTTTATAATTATCCTTGAGAATATCCTGGAAAGAAGAAATAGAAACACGAATGGAACCCCAGCCTAAACAATCCCTCACCGAGCACCAGGTAACTATCGGTAATCGTCCTGCCCGGCTGCCCGTGCGTCCGGACGGACGGACGGGTCAGGTGAACGCACGCGCCGCGGCTCTGCATGCACGTACACGTTGCTTTGCCTTTTTTTTTTTTTGTCTAATCTTTTTTTTTTTTTGCATGCTGATCCGCGTGGGGTGCCGAACGGGACGTGTGTGTATGTGCAGTGTGTGTGCTAGCGTGTGCCTTTTTCTTTTTTTCTTTTTTAAATAAAACAGTGAACGAAAAAAATGATACTGTGTATAAATAGTGTTTTAACATATGTTCAACATATATTTGCAGTTTATTTTAACATATGTTTCTGGGTTGTTGAACATATATTTATGATTTCTTCACAAACAAGGCTTTTTCTGATTTGTTTCAACATATGTTTCTAGAGTGTTTCAACGTATGTTTCGGGTGTTTCAGTATGATTTTAAAGATGTTTTCAACATATGATTGTTTCATTATTGTAATAGCTATTTCGAGGTGTTTCAACATGTCTCGGGGTTATTTTAGCAAACATCCCGGGTGTTTCAACAACAAATTTTTGGCTTGTTGTAATAAGTATTTTGTGTTGTTTCAACACATTCCTTGGTTTGTTTCAACATACATTTTGGTTTGTTTCAAAACAAGATTTACATTACGTCTAGATAAAAAAATAGTTTTTTAAAAAAGTTGTTAAAATATATTCATGTGGGGTCTTGTTTTGAAGATCTTATCACGAAAAACACGATAGTGCAATCGGATTTTAATTATGTCATTCGGTTGATGAGATATATTTTTTTTTACATCTTGCATGTACACGTACATAATTTTCTTATCAGCAGACCCGCACTTGTGCCCGGCGTCCGGACGCGCTCGCGCCGGACGTCCGGACGCTATTGTCGCAACGTAACTATTGCAATGGGACATTGGAAAAGTAGATGATTAAGAGCATCTCCAAGAGTTTCTTAAAATTTATTTGCCAAATATTATGATTTGGCAAGTGACTAAAATATATGACAAGTGAAATATTGTAGCATCTCCAATAGTTTGCTGTCGGGTACCTAGATTAGGGGGTCCTAACCTAGGGGGAGTGGAGATAAGCAAACCAGCT
Organism: Themeda triandra; assembly: GCA_018135685.1. Lineage (NCBI taxonomy): Eukaryota > Viridiplantae > Streptophyta > Magnoliopsida > Poales > Poaceae > Themeda > Themeda triandra. Next base: position 522,682 of record JAENPR010000193.1, on the reverse strand, counting down.
TTACTCCTCTCTAAATCCCAAAAAACTGACCTGAGAAACCCCCAATCCTCCTCGAACTGGGCCGACCCACGATCAGGCCCACAAAGCCACAGAACCCACTAACTCGAGCAGCAGCCGCTCGCCCGCTCGAGAAAGAGTTACGGAAACCGCTCGAGCGAGCGATCGCTCGAGACGGTGACGGAAACTACTCGACGGCGACCGCTCGGCGGTGACGGAGACCGCTCGAGCGAGCGACCGCTCGAGCGGTGAAGACCGCTCGAGCGGGCGGCCGCCGAGACTCCGTCCGCAATAATTGCCTTTCCGAGAACGCGCACATGGCTACGGGGCTCGAAAGCAGTACCGCAAAGATACCGACCACGCCTAACTCCATGGCTACGGGGCCCGCAATAGTGGATCGTACGCTGGTCATTTCCACCATTACGCGCAGCCCATGCCCCGGATTCGAGGATGGCGGCGCCACTATTAAGCCATGCCTTGTCTTGTGCCACGCACGATACCCCTCAAAACGCCATTGTCAACTCTCCGTACCGCCGTGCACGTCGCTCTATCCCATCGTGCGGATCGTCGACCCCTCGAGGCAGCCCTCAGCCGCTCGAGGAATGATGGCGGATGTGATTGGCGCATGGGGCGTACAGTGATGCGTCCATCCCACCTCGACGGCCACTCAACGGGGTTCCCGGGCAGGCCATCATCGCCCACACCTCGATTACATCACCACGCGTCAGCCAAGGACTGTCAGGCCATCATCGACCGTACTGCTACAGGCTCGACCCGGGTAAAAGCAGGGATCCCCAGGCTCGAACCGGATCAAGAGGGCATCCACGGTTCCGGCGCGACTCGACAGGCACCCATACTTCGACGTCACGCCCACGATCGCCCTAGCAATCATGTAATCCCGCGCCTCCCCTTGGCCTATAAAGGGGACGCGGGGCCTAGTCTAGGGCAAGTTTTTTACACTCTCACGTTCACAACACACCCACATCGAACACGCTAAGTCCCAAGGACTACCTTGTACTCACCCCTGTACAAGCACTTCGGTGCAGGATAATACAAGTCTCCCCCCCCCGGACGTAGGGCCTTCTTTCGCCCGAACCAGGATAAAACACTTGTGTACATCTTGCATCACCATCCGAATTAGGGAGCACGCTTAGAAATTTACTTGTTGGTGTGATACCCCCCGGGGTACGAAACACCGACAGTTGGCGCGCCAGGTAGGGGCTACTGCGTGTTTTCGCTCGATTTCCCGCCATTTTTCCGGATGGCATCTCCCGCCTCCTCGCTTCCGTTCGCCACGGTGATCTGGTTTGGGAGTTTGGAGTTCGTGTCGCTTGGTACAGGCTACGACATGGCTCTGCTCTCGATCGGTGAACCAAGTGGGGGACGCGCTTCACCCCCACGCGCTGGTGGAGTCGTGCGCAGGCCGCGCCACCATGGCTTACCGCCAAGGCATAGGCGCCACCAGCACCAGCGTCATCACCCGCCCACGCAGCGTCCAGAGCACACTGCTCGCGTACCTTCCCAGCCGGACGCCATGGCACACCCAGCAGGGGCGCCGAGCGCACGACAAGGAGTGGCACGTAGGCAGGAGGCTCACGACGTCGACCCTGGCTTCACGTTCGCCATGCGTTCGCAGAGAGAGCCCGGCGTGGCACCTCGAGCGCGCACACGGCCGACGTCGCCCAACTTCTTGCCGCACGGGCTCTATCGAGCTCGTCGCAGGCTTCCGTTCGGACTCACCAATGCCGCCACCACGTACGCCAACGAAACCCAGTCAGCAATGGGGCCGCAAGAGGAGAGCCCTGGCCCCCTCTTGCGCGCCGCCATGAACTTGGAGATCGTGTGGCCGGCATCGATGGACCGCGGGTTCAACAGGGCGCCCGGCTCACAGCGCAGCACCACGGTTGGGAACATGCGCCGTTGGATCAAGGAGGAGAGCACGGGAAGGCCCTGGACGCCGTCCGGCGCCGACCCCGACTCCGATGACTCGGATTCAGGGTGCTACGACCCGGCTCGTGAGTGTTTCCGTCTTGAGAATGACGTTCCGTCAGATGATGATACCAGAGACGACGCCGCGGCCGCCGCAGCGACGCCAACCGCCGGTCGAACGCCGGTGGTCGAACGCCGGCCGGCCGGAGCCTTGCGGTGATCGAGCCCCGCGAGGAACCACCGCAAGGTCGAACAACTGCGCCCGAAGATGATGCTCGAGCGGCACGGTGGGCTCGGCTCCGAGAAATCGAGGCCAAGATGGACGCGGAGCGCGCGAACTTGGAGCCGCTCAAACGCACCCTCGAGCGTAACCAACCCCTCCCCTCGAGCTCCCGGCGCCGAGGAAAGGCACGGATGTCCTCCACCGTATCGTCAACGATGGACGGCCGCAAGCACCGGTCGAGCCGCCCACTTCCCCCTCGAGCAAGCGGAATGTCCTCGCGGCGGCCATGCTACCGCGAGACATGCCGGCGCCCTCGAATCCGCAAGCATTGCGGATACGGAATGAGGTTCGAGGGGACTCCTCCGGGTCGCGGCCGCCCGGCGGAGCCGAAAGCTCGGCCTCAAGGCTGCGCGAGGCGGGACCGGACCCGGCCCGGCCCGCTTTGCCACGGCACGAACGAGAGGCTCGTTCCACCAAGAGGTACCCCCTCGAGGTGGTAGAGCCCCCATCCGTGATCGCATCCTCGACAACCGCGAGCCTCAAGACGCGCGTCACGATATCAACGACAACCGACGACGCAAGGCCGCAGCGCCGAGGACCGTGGCTACAACGCCCATCGAGGAGGGCGCTACGACGCCGACGAGGACCGCGGGCTCCGAGCCGCCGGGCCCTCGAGTCTTCGGTCCGAGCTATCCGAACACGCCGTTGCCCAACCCGTTTCGACCTCCCATGAGATTGGCTAAGTATAACGGGAAACCAAGCGTAACTCGTTCGCCGACTTCGGTTGGCCCTCGCCGGTGGGAGGGGCTCGAGAGGATAAGGCAATCATACGCCAACTCCCCCTGTTCCTCTCTGACACCGCTCGGCGGTGGCTCGAGGAACTTCCCCCAAATCAGATCTACGACTGGACCGATTTGGTCCGGATTTTCGAGGGGAACTTCAAGGGCACCTATATTCGACCCGGCAACTCTTGGGACCTCCGGAATTGCAAGCAGCATGCCGAGGAGTCTCTTCGAGACTTTGCTCGACGCTTCTCCAAGTTGCGCACCGAGCTGCCGCATATCCCTGACCATGACGTCATCCTGGCGTTCGTCTCGGGCACCACATGCAAAGAGCTCGTGCGGGAGCTCGGGCGCAACCGCCCAAAGACAGTCGATGAGCTCATGGACGTCGTTGCCGACTACGCTGCCGGTGATGAGGCCGTGGGGGCTTTCTTTGGCAGAGCCGGGAGCAAGCCCCCACCGCCCCCGGGTGGCGGTGAGGGCTCGAGCAAAGCCCAGAAGAAGAACGGGAAGAAGAAGAAGGGTAACCAGCAAGGCAAGCGCGTGGTTGCGGAAGACGAGGTGGCCGGCCGACCGCAAGAAGCCTCGACCCCCTCCCGGATGGGGCCGTCTTCGACAAGATCTTTGAAGCGACCATGCCCGTACCATAAAGAGCCGGTCAAGCATAATCTCGAGGACCGCCGTATGCTTCGAGGCTACTTCAAGAGGTTCGGTATTGGCAAAGACGATGACAAGAAGGATAAAGCCGGCGACGATCGGAGTCAACAACAACGACGACAACGGATTCCCGCCCATTGCCGATTGCTATATGATATACGGCGGCCCTACAACTCGGATGTCGCGTCGAGAAAGGAAAAACGAGCGCCGGAGATCTTCTCGTGAAGCCCGCCACGCCTCAATTTCTCGACGGCCGGATGCTCCCATCGCGTTCGACCGTGATGACCATCTTGAGCACGTCACCAACCCCGGCGCGTATCCTCTCGTCGTCGACCCGGTCATCCTCAACGCCCGCTTCACCAAAGTCCTCATGGACGGAGGCGGCGGCCTCAACATCATCTACATGGAGACGCTCGCATTGCTCGGCATCACGAGAGCGCGGCTCAAGTCGAGCGCCCAGGGGCTTCCACGGTGTCGTCCCCGGCAAGAAGGCGCTCACGATCGGCCGCATCGACCTCCCCCGTCTACTTTGGCACACACTTGAACTTCCGTCGAGAGGTCCTCACTTTTGACGTGCCCGCCGAGGGGACCTACCATGCGATCTTGGGCCGACCATGCTACGCACGGTTCATGGCAATCCCCAACTATGCATACCTCGAGCTCAAAATGCCGGGGCCCAAGGGGATCATCACCGTCGACTCCACGTACGAGCACGCGTCGCCGCGACGTGGAATGTGTTGAATATGGGGAGTCCTTGGTCGCATCCAAGGAGCTAGCCAAGACGCTCGACTGCCTAGCAGCCGAGGCCGCCGCACCAGCGCCGAAACGACAAGCCGGCAACTTCGAGCCCGCCGAGGACACTAAGAAGATCCCGCTCGATCCGAGCTCCTCGGATGGGAAGGCGCTGATCATCAGTGCCACCCTCGACAGCAAATAGGAAGCAGTGCTCGTCGACTTTCTCCGCGCAAACGCTGATATATTTGCGTGGAGTCCCTCGGATATGCCCGGCATACCGAGGGATGTCGCCGAGCACGCCTTGGAGATCCGTCCCGGTTCGAGACCTGTCAAGCAACGCCTGCGCCGCTTCGACGAGGAGAAGCGCAGGATCATCCGCGAGGAGGTCAAGAAGCTCGAGAAGGCCGGATTCATCAAGGAGGTACATCATCCTGAGTGGTTAGCTAATCCTGTGTTAGTAGAGAAAAAGAATGGAAAAATGAGGATGTGTGTGGACTACACTAGTTTAAATAAAGCATGTCCCAAAGTTCCATTTCCTTTGCCTCGAATAGATCAAATCGTTGATTCCACCAGGGTTGTGAAGTACTTTCCTTTCTCGATGCCTACTCGGCTATCACCAAATCAAGATGAAGGAGTCCGACCAGCTCGCGACTTCATTCATCACACCCGTGGGCATGTCTTTGTTATGTTACGATGCCTTTCGGCCTTCGAAACGCCGGGGCAACATACCAGCGCTGCATGCTTCATGTTTTTGGCAAACATATAGGAGAAACAGTTGAGGCATATGTAGACGACATCGTAGTAAAGACGCGTAAAGTCGAAAACCTTGTCGAGGACCTCAAGTTGACATTCGGGTGCCTCAAGGCTAAGAACATCAAACTGAACCCCGAGAAGTGTGTCTTTGGAGTGCCTCGAGGCATGCTGCTAGGCTACATCGTCTCCCAGTGTGGGATCGAGGCCAACCCCGAGAAGGTCACGGCCATCATGCGGATGGGGCCGATTCGGGACTTTGAAAGGGTGTAGAGAATCACGGGGTGCTTGGCCGCCTTAGCCGATTCATCGCGCGCTTGGGAGAAAAAGCTTTGCCTGCCGTATCGACTCCTCAAAAATCCGAGCATTTTGCATGGACACCGAGGCGGAGGAAGCCCTCTCGAGGCTGAAGAGCATGCTCACCTCCCCTCCCGTGCTCGTGCCGCCTCGACCAGCTACACCAGACAAACCCACCGAGCCACTCCTCCTCTATATTGCCACAACCACGCAAGTGGTCAGCGCAGTTATAGTGGTCGAGAGGCAGGAAGAGGGCACGCGCTCCCCGTCCAACGGCCGGTTACTTTGTCGGTGAGGTGCTCTCGGATGCCAAGACTCGATACCCCCAAATCCAAGCCGCTCTATGCAATCGTACTCACACGACGAAAGCTCCGGCCACTACTTTCTTAGCCACCCTAAGTGATCGTGGTTTCATCATTCCCACTTGGAGAAATTATCCGAACCGGGAAGTTGTGGGTCGAATCGCTAAGTGGTCGGTCGAGCTCATGGGCGAAACCATCACGTATGCCCCATGAAAAGCTATCAAATCCCAAGTCTTGGGCCGACTTTGTCGCCGAATGGACCGACGTCCAACTTCCCCCATACAAATTCGGGGCCGAGCCGTGGATCATGTATTTCGACGGGTCGCTCATGAAGACGAGGAGCGGGTGCGGGCTGCTCTTCATCTCACCCCTCGGAATACACATGCGCTACGTGGTGCGGATCCACTTTGCCGCCTCGAACAATATGGCAGAATATGAGGCGCTCGTTACTGGGTTGCGTATCGCTGTCGAGCTCGGGGTCCGACGCCTCGATGCTCGGGGCGACTCACAACTCGTCATCGACCAGGTGATGAAAGCCTCGAGCTGCCATGACGAAAAGATGGAAGCGTATTGCAACGAGGTGCGCAAACTGGAAGCAAACTTTCATGGCCTCGAGCTCAACCATATCCCGAGACGTTTCAATGAAGCTGCAGACGAATTAGCCAAGATCGCGTCGTCTGGAGCGCCGCTCTAACCGTACCCCAACTTGATTCAGAATGCTCAAGGCAGTGGACTGGACTGATAAGGGACTCATGCATGGTGGGAAATGTGTGCAGACCTCAGACTGGTTGTCATCAAGCAATGGGTACTAAATGCAAACATTCTCCACTTATTTTGTTTGCAGGATGGTCTTCTCATCAAGGAATATTAGTGAACAAAAGGCATTCAAATTCAAATGTCACGGGAACTAATGAACTATTTCGATATTGCCATATAATGTTTCGTGACATGTGAAATTAACATCGAGAGATAGCTAATAATCTTATTCAATTGAAAAGATGTTAGATACCATGGAGTCATGTAGCTAAAAAGGCCAAAAAACGCCTTACGAGTTTGTAATGGAGAGTAGCTTACAAAATGGATAGGCTGATGTGTGTGCAACCATGCTACTTTACGTCTCTTTTGAGTCAAAGTAATGCATTCTAGATTTTTTGTGATCAAAGAAGTTTGCGCTCTCTCTCTCTCCCCCTTTGACCTCACTATTCTCTATCTTGCTGCAGGTTCATGGGAGATGCTCTTTATTCACTGTTATAACCATGTCGGTTAGAGCTACGGTACCCCAACTCATCTCCCCTCGAAAATGGTATAGTTGCCCAATATTCTATGCCGGGTGAACCTCAGCAAAATGGAGTAGCTGAAAGGCATAATCATACCCTGATGGATATGGTGCGTAGTATGATGAGTTACTCTAATTTACCATTGAGTTTATGGATAGAGGCATTAAAAACCTCCATTCATATTCTCAATAGAGTGTCAAGTAAATCGGTGCCCAAAACCTTTGTATGAATTATGGACGGGGAATGGTACCTTCACTAGATCACTTGCGTGTGTGGGGGTGTCCCGCGAGGCTAAAGTGTTTAACCCAAATATTGGGAAACTTGATCCCAAAACGGTGAGTTGCCATTTTATTGGCTATCCCGAAAGGTTAAAAGGTTATCGTTTCTCTTGTCCCGATAGACTCACAAAGTTTGTGGAAACGAGACACGCTATTTTTCTAGAGGATGAAATGATGAGGGGGAGTATGGCTGCTCGGAAAATTGATCTTGAAGAGAAGCGGGTGTGTGCACCCAATCCAGTGATTCAGGAGCCATTTTTCGAGCTACCTATTGTTCCTGCACCAATAGTGCAAGACACTGTGGAGCAAGAACCTGTCGTTGTTCCTCCTGTGGTAACAACAGAGGAAAATGAGGAACCTGTTCATCAGGAACCTATTGAAAATGTTGCCACAAATGAGGGGGAGCAACCTCAGCCTCCAATAGTAGATGTGCCAAATGTAGAGGCCCCTAGAAGGTCTCAAAGAGAAAGAAGGCCAGCTATCTCCAGTGATATATATGAGTTAAATAACATCACTGAAGAATATCAAAGGAGGGTGATCCCACCTCATTTGAACAAGCCATGAGAAGCGATCATTCATCCAAGTGGTTTGAAGCCATGGAAGATGAAATGAGATCGATGAGTGCCAACGATGTTTGGGACTTGAAAGAAATTCCCAAAGGAGCCAAAACAAGTAGGGTCAAATGGGTCTACAAAATAAAATATGACTCCCAAGGGAACATAGAGAGATTTAAAGCGCGACTTGTGGCTAAAGGGTTCACACAAAGGGAGGGAATTGACTACACCGAGACCTTTTCTCCGGTCTCATGCAAAGATTCTCTTAGAATAATAATGGCATTGGTGGCACACTATGACTTAGAGTTGCATCGATGGATGTGAAGACGGCATTCCTAAATGGGGATTTGGAGGAAAATGTCTACATGGCACAACCGAAAGGTTTTGTCATAGAAGGCAAAGAAAAGATGGGATGTCGCCTAAAGAAATTGATTTATGGATTAAAGCAAGCTTCAAGGCAGTGGAACTTGAAGTTTGATAAAACTATAAAGAATTTTGGGTTTAAAGCAAATGTCGAGGACAATTGTGTCTATACAAAGTTTAAGAATGGGAAATACATTTTCCTAGTCCTGTACGTAGACGATATTTTACTTGCAAGTAATGATATGAGTCTACTACAGGAAACAAAAAGATTTTTGTCCTCAAAGTTTGAGATGAAAGATCTTGGTGAAGCTTCTTATGTTTTGGGCATAGAAATTCACCGAGATAGAAGAAAGCGGGTATTAGGATTATCTCAAAAGGCATACATTGAAAGAGTCTTGGAGAAATTCCAGATGCATAAATGTAGTCCTTCACCTGCACCTATAGTCAAGGGCGATAAGTATGTGGTTTTTCGGTGTCCCAAGAATGAATATGAGCTCAACCAAATGAAAAGTGTGCCATATGCTTCAGCCGTTGGACACTTACGGTATGCTCAAGTATGCACACACCCCGACTTGGCTTATGTAACCGGGTTGCTTGCGAGATTCCAAAGTAATCCGGTGTCGAACATTGGAAATTGGTAAAGAAAGTTTTGCGATATTTACAAGGTACAAAAGACCTCATGCTAACGTATAGAAGATCGAGTCCCTAAAGATCTTAGGATACTCGATTCGATTATGCGGGAGATGACGAAAGTCCACATCCGGATATGTGTTCACTCTCGCAAAATGAGCTATATCATGGAAAAGCTCAAAACAAACGGTTACTACAAACTCCACTATGTATGCCGAGTTTGTAGCATGCTATGAGGCATCGGGGCGGTGAATTGGCTAAAGAAATTCATACCCGGTTTAAAAGTGGTCGACGACATCAATGGACCAATGACGCTATATTTGCGATAATAATCCGGCTATAGAGTATGCTCACAACAATAGGTCAAGTGGTGCTGCCAAACACATTGACATAAAGTACTATGTTGTGAAAGAGAAAATCCAGGATCGTGTTATAAATCTTGAGTACATAAGCACTTTGAAAAGATGCTCGCGGATCCGCTTACAAAAGGCTTACCACCCAAAGTGTTCATTGAGCCGACATGGGTTTAAGGAGAAGCCTATGATTCCTGGATAATAATAAGGGCTCAAAGATAAAGTATTTATTTATTTCAAACCGAGAGATGTGTATTGTAGGCTTTGTGAAATCCAACGGCAAAAGACCGTGACGATGAAACATGTTCTATGCACAAATGCGAGATGGAATAAGTAAAATGAAAAGGTTAAAGTGAAAGAGTAAAGTTAAAGATGAGATTAAGGGGAGAATGTTAGGATGATCTCAATCCCGAGTTGGGCCCAACGGCCCAACTCGGGCCCTTGACCCTCGCGCCCGATCGGGGGCGCCCGGCCCACTATGGGCCGGAGGGCCCCCGTCACCCCGCGCTATAAAAAGAGGTGGGGGCGGCGGCTCTCGGTACGAGGTTCACCGTGAGCCGCCACACCCACCGACAAACCCTAATCCGATCGAGGAGGGCGCGCCCGGTGACGGAAGCACCTCCGCGCCGCCGCCACTTCACTGCGCCGACCTCCTTTCACCGACCGTCGCCCCTCCCCTCTCCCTCGACACGATGGCCGAGGGCAGCAGCGCCGCCGCCGGATCCTCTTCCACTGCTCCCGTCAAGCCCTCTGGTGAAACCCTTCTCCACTCTTCCTTACTCTCTCTCTCACTGCCTATCAACTGTAAAAGGTTGTACCCGCTAGATCTCACTGCTAGTGATCCTAAAGTTATAACACTGAGGTCCTCAGGTAAAGTAAACCGTCCAAAGGGAGCTGCCCCTTTTGCAAGGCTGGTCCTCTAACCAAGCTTATCCCAAGTTCGAAACTACTTCATCTGGACAAGTTCATTGAATTCTTTCTTCCCCGTGGCTTCTATTGGACAAAACCGACCAATGCAATCCATCGCCATTTCCTTTTTCAGATAAGATAAACATGATCCAGCTAACTAGTATAAATACCCCAGCCTTGGCCACGGTTCATATTACCAGTGCATTGCAGACTAGCTAACCATCACACACAGACAGATCAACCATTAGTGCAAATAACCAAAGCATTGTCAACAATGAAGCTAACGTGGTTCGCGCTCGCCTTCACCGTGGTGGCCGCTGCCGCCACCGGCCGTGTCTCGGCGCAGAACACGGCGCAGGACTTCGTGAACCTGCACAACTCCCCGCGGGCGGACGTGGGCGTCGGGGCCGTGGCCTGGAACACGACGGTGGCGGCGTACGCGCAGAGCTACGCGAACCAGCGTGCGGGCGACTGCCAGCTGCTGCACTCCGGCGGGCCCTACGGGAGAACCTCTTCTGGGGCTCGGCGGGTTACGCCTGGGCGGCGTCGGACGCCGTGGGGTCCTGGGTGGCCGAGAAGCAGTACTACGACCACGCCACCAACACCTGCGCCGCCGGCAAGGTTTGCGTCCACTACACGCAGGTGGTGTGGCGCGCCTCCACCGCTATCGGCTGCATGCGCCCGCGTCGTCTGCAGCAACAACGCCGGCGTCTTCATCATCTGCAATTACTACCCACCCGGCAACGTCGTTGGACAGAGCCCTTACTAGCAACCTACGCGCGCGTGATGCCATGCATGTCAGCATGATGAGTTACCTATGCATCCCCGCATATATATGCATTTCAAGATTGATCATGTAGCTGTGAATTTTATTACATATATATCAATAAATCACGTGGACATGTGATACATATATTATTTGTTCTTGATCTTAATTTTGGTCCTGTCACTACCAAATTAAACGTGCAATCTGTATGTTACAGCAGAACCTCATGCACCACGTTAAACAATGGGAGATCATTCACTGAAATGACGATGTCCCTGATAACCAAGCAAATATATGTTTATCCACAGACAAAAAGGAATGCATGACTAGCTATTACATAGAGTTCATAGCTTATTTGCAATTACCAGTACACAGTACAGAAGTAAATATGGTTTTTGTAGTTCCATATATTCGCATCACAACTAATCCAACCAACAGATGTCCCGATGTTGAAAACAGATTCTTGCTGCTGGTGACACTCTTTCAAATCCCTTGAGCATTCTTGATGCATCTAAAGCAGAATTTTTGTTTCCTTTGAACTTTTCCACTGAGGCCATTTGTAGATTTCTTCCATGGAGGAGAACATGTCTGATAAAGTGCATGTCATTTGGAGAGCATGATATACTTTTCATATGTAGACGTTCCAGATTTTGCACCAAACTACAATTTGGCAATGTCCTGAGAAATTCTTCAGCAAATGCATTCACTTCATTATTGATTTCATGTTGAGAATTGTCCTGCATGCGCAAAAAAAATTAAAGGGATAACACATCAGTCTATTTTTATTAACTTTACATACAATATCGCTGAGTGGTGATAAGATAGTGTGAACAGTCAAGAAGATATTATCATACCGTAATTTCAAGAACTTGAAGGAAGGGAGCTTGATGAAGCAGAGAAACAATTGATAGCGTGGTTGAAGACTCATAAAAATGTGTATGAAGTTTCAAAATCCTTAGATTCTCAAATATGCATGAAAGAGCCAGCTGTACAGTAATTCCACTGACCTGCAGAGAATAAATAGCTTTTTTTAGCTTGTAATAACACATATGCTGCACATTATCAAAGGCTATCTGGTATCAGATTTTAAAGCAATAATATATGAGATACTGATATCACAGTTACGCACAAAAGAAGATCTGAGACATAATAGATTGGTATAGCGCAGCTCGATCAATTGTTCTTGGATTAATTCTTCTGTGGACAACATGGAAGAAACATGTGTACCTCAGTACACACACAAACTTGTAAAAGAGGGACCAACAACTTGAATTGGTGTTGAAGATTGAATTTGAAAAAGCCTATGACCGAGTTAGGTGGGATTTTCTAGAACAAGTCATGGTGGGGAGAGGGTTCCCTGAGAAATGGGTTAATTGGGTCATGAAAACAGTAGGGGCGGGGGGAGTTTGTGTTAATGTGAATGGTGAGAGGAGCAACTATTTTGGGACATATAGGCCTTAGGCAAGGGGATCCATTATCTCCTCTGCTGTTTAACATTGTGGCAGACACTTTGGGGGTTATGCTAGAAAAAGCTATTTCTAAAGGACACATGAGAGAGGTTTTAGAGGACCTTATTCCAGGAGGCATGTCACATATCCAATATGCTGATGATACTGTCATCATGGTGGATGGTTCAGATCAGTCCATAACTAGCCTGAAAACTATCTTATACACTTTTGAGTGGCTTTCTAGGCTGAAGATCAACTATCACAATAGTGAGGTTTTTGTTTTTGGGGCTGATCAAAAGGAAAAAGAAAGGTTAGCTAACATGTTGAACTGTGTGCTAGGGGAGTTTCCAATGAAATATTTGGGGGTTCCTGTCAATTATAAACACTTACCCATGGGGGCATTCAAACCTTTGATTAATAAAATGGTTCAGAGACTAGACCCATGAAGAGGGAAGATGATGACCTCAGGTGGGAGGCTTATTCTAACAAATAGTTGTCTGAGTGCCATCCCTACTTACTGCATGGGCTTCTATCATTTGAAAGAGGGAGTTCATGAAAAGATGGACAACATTAGGGCAAAGTTCCTTTGACAGGGGTCTGAGGAGAAGTTTAAATACCATATGGCTAAATGGGATATGATCAGCAGACCTAAGGATCTAGGAGGGATGGGGGCTATCAATACCAGGGTAATGAATGAGAGCCTTCAGGTGAAATGGATATGGAAAATTTATCAGAAGCCAGATTCCCTATGGTTCAAGCTGGTTAAAGCAAAATATATGGGAGAAAAAAACTTCTTTGATTCCAAGACTGTAGGCTCTTCCCAATTTTGGAAAGGGCTACACAAAGTCAAAAACCTGTTTGATTGGGGGGTCTACATTCACTGTGGGGGATGGCAAAACATGCAGATTTTGGGAAGATTGTTGGACATCAAATGTTCCTTTGAAAATCCTGTATAATGATCTGTTCATGATTGCTAGAAATCAAAACTATACAGTAGCCGACTGTTGGGTTGAGGGGGAATGGTATGTAGAATTCAGAAGATCATTAAGTAGACAACAACATGATAGATGAATGGGTTTATTAGATCTGCTGGGAGATAAATCGCTAACAGATAATAAAGCTGATGGGTTAAGTGGGCTTTGGACAAAAGCAATTGCTTTACTACTAACTCTCTGTACAGGTTCTTAACAGATAGGGGTGCAAAAGCAGAATTGCCTCCCTGATCTGGAAGAGCAGGATGCCTCTAAAAATCAAGTTTTTCCTTTGGAAAATCTCTAATAACAAGCTGCAGGTGGCTGCAAGCTTGGTTGGGAGGGGGTGGAAAGGTTCTTCAAAATGTTGTTTATGTGGGGATTTGGAAACGATAGATCATCTATTTTTTGATTGCCATATTGCCAAAATGATCTGGGCTATGCTGGCTGAAATTTTTCAATTAGAATCATACCCAGTTTCATGGTCTAGCTTTTGTGATACGTGGTTAAGAGGCAAGGGGCCTGGGCCGGTGCATCTAATGATCTTTGTATTTTCGGCATTGGCTTGGGCTATCTGGACGGGGAGAAATAAGATGGCGATAGAACATATCTTCCCTCGTGCGCCAACTGACATCATGTTTGCTGCTCTGTCATTGCTACAGAAATGGAAGATTAAACTGAAGGAGAAGGACCAGCAAGTCATCGAAGGAATGAAGATCAAGATGCTCTGCTGGCTAAAGAACTTCAAGCCGTCTAATATGAATATGTCGGATGTAGTTGAACTTTAATCACTAGCGAGATGTGCTAGTTTCACTTTGTAATGCTTTTGTAACTGGAAACCCCAGTACTGGTACCTGGTTACGTTTGCTTTCTATAAAAGCAGAGGTTTTGCCTCTTTCAAAAAAAAAAAAAAAAAAAAAAAACAACTTGAATTGCATGAAATTAATGAATAACTACGTACTGGCAATCATATCCACAGAATATGGGCTAAAGATTAACAATTAAAATTACAATTGTTTTTTACCTATACTGATTTCTATGCCTTCAGAAAAAATAGTGGTTTTCACAATAGTATATATTTACTTATTAGGTCATCGTTTGTACTGTGGCACCCTATAATAATTGGGAGAAAATTGTGCACAGCTTATAATTGCAACAATATGCTGTAATGACTAACACAAATAATGCATACAGACATACAGTACTCCATGTCATAACAATGGATCCCAACTCGATCGCCAGAGACATAATTCATTATGGAACTGTGTCATGATCTACAATTGTTCTAACATGCATACTGAATGGATTAAAATGGATGCTCAACAAATGCAAACATGTATATACACATACACTACTACAAAAAATGATTTTTGATGACAACCTCTCGGACACAAATAGAGAGGTGGGCACATCTAGGTAATAGTTTTACAAATGGTCAGGCAGCCTCCAAGCAAATGTCGACCTCTCTTAATCAATTTCATATGCCGACATCCTAAGCTACCCGTCTAGATTAAACAACTATTAACGGAGGTGGACGTACTAAGGCATTGTAACCTCTGTTATAAATTGAGTAAATAAGATGTCTGCCTTTGTTAATAACTATATATTAATAGAGGCAGTCATCCTACTGTTCATCTCTAAAAATTGATACGCAAGTAGTCATTCTAAGGGTCGTATCTTAAATAGTTGTATATAAAATCATAACTTTTCATTTGAATTCAAATTTATACCAAAATTGTGGAGCTTGACACGATCTACAACTTTATACCTGATAAAAACATTTATGCCAAATTGATTAGAGTCCATAAAAATTGACTTAAGACCTTATATTTTAAAATTTATAATTTTTGAACAACCTTACATGTTAAAATAATATATGCAAAAGTTGTAGTTTTCAATACGTTCTACAACCAGATTTATCAATTTTTTTATTCGAAGTTACTTAGATTCTAAATGATCATTTCTAAGATTTCAAGATTTAAATTTAGAACTTGAGACAACTTTGCGGTTGTCATGTTCTTTATTTGAAAATATTTACAGTCTTGAATATTCATTTCAAAATTCTTAAGATTTCAAATTCTTATTTTTGAAATTCTCATAATACTTCAGATGGAGATGCACCCTTTATTAAATTGTAAATCTTGAGAATACCTAAAACTTTATATAGTTGAATTGTTATTCATTGTAAATTACTTATAGGATAAAATATTCAATACAAAAATATGAAATGTTGGTAAAAACAATATGGCCCCCCTATACACATATACTCACATTTCTTTTTGGTTTTTTTTGATATCTTCAAAATTATTGTCGAGATGAGATCATATATTAAGTAATATCCAAGAAATTATTTATTAGAGGTTATCGTTTTGTCCATCTCTAATCTACTACTTCTATATAAACAAACCCCATTAAGCTATTTTCTTGCTCCTCCTTGCGCCACGTCGCAAATTTCAGTTTTAGTTTTCGTTACCTTCGGATCCCACCTGATCCCGTCCTCTAGGGCCTCTTCCCGTCTTCCAATGGTCAATGCGCCGCCCCACCACACTTCTACAACCTCTCGCCTCCACCCCATTCTCCCCAGCGCATGTCTTTTGGCTCTTCCGATCCTCTACCCACGTCCCACCTATTCCAGAGTCCATACTATTTAATTTACCATCACGATCTCCTTTGCATCAATGAAGACGGGTCGGTGAGAATCGCGACGAGCGGAGGAAGGCGCACCTCAGCACCGACGAATTGGAGTCGCAACGTCTCGGCTAATCCCTTCCTGACCGCATGACATGGTGGAGGAAGGCGGGAGCCTCATATAGGTACATGTCGAATAAAGAGCATCTCCCATGAACCTGCAGCAAGATAGAGAATAGTGAGGTCAAGGGGGGAGAGAGAGAGAGAGCGCAAACTTCTTTGATCACAAAAAAATCTAGAATGCATTACTTTGACTCAAAAGAGACGTAACAGTAGCATGGTTGCACACACATCAGCCTATCCATTTTGTAAGCTACTCTCCATTACAAACTGTAAGGCGTTTTTTGGCCTTTTTAGCTACACAGCTCCATGGTATCTAACATCTTTTCAATTGAATAAGATTATTAGCTATCTCTGATGTTAATTTCACATGTCACGAAACATTATATGGCAATATCTGAAATAGTTCATTAGTTCCTGTGACATTTGAATTTGAATGCCTTTTGTTCACTAATATTCCTTGATGAGAAGACCATCCTGCAAACAAAATAAGTGGAGAATGTTTGCATTTAGTACCCATTGCTTGATGACAACCAGTCTGAGGTCTGCACACATTTCCCACCATGCATGAGTCCCTTATCAGTCCAGTCCACTGCCTTGAGCATTCTGAATCAAGCCGCACAAAGAGAGCATGTGCCATTCTCTGCAGGGGAAAAAAAATTAGGCCATTTGACTACTTAGTAGAAAAATTTACCAATCAAAAGTAAGTTGAGGAAGGTTTAGTAATCACCAGATCTTTCAGGTTCACATGAAAAAAAAATCAATTAGGTCATTTGACTGCATATATAAGTGGTTCCTAAAAAGCAATAATTCCTTTGCAAATGTAAATGGACTGTAACAATGAAAGTGAGGAAACATGAGCAATAGAGCCAAGATAAGCACAACACACAGAGCATGGTTGGATCAGTTAGAAGAAACGTGCATAGCAGTGGATCTATCATCTCTGATTTCTATAGTAACAGGAAACAATACATTCCAATTACACAAGAGAGGTGTAAAAACATTTTTTTTCGAAATCATTTTGTCCTACCAATGTTTAAGCTACCAATACTATCTTTGATGATCATGGTAATCTGATTTTTTCTTCTTGTTTGCTTCTTTGAGCAAGTTTTTTTTTAGAAGCAAATAGGTAGAAGTCAATATAGCTTGGCTACTACATCCAGAAGGTAGTAAACTGAATTCTAATTCTACCTTCATGTGAGCAAAGGAACCAATCATCTTAGTGCAATTTCCCATAGGGCTTGTCCAGTGCCCGTAACAGCACATGAGCGCTAATTTGCAATGACAGGTACTGTGTAAACTAAAATAAATGCTCTCAATATTTTTGTTAGAATCATAATGAAATAAAGGGGTTAAATGCACCATCCATGTAAGTAGAGAGTTGAGAGGTACACGTAGGAGCTCAAACAAAATAGATCTAGCATCCTGGCTGGCATATTCATCCTACAAAAATGGAAAAGGATGCACAGTTAAACTCAGGTGGATTTGTGATTACCAAGAGAGTCAGGACATAAGTGGGGTTTAGAAGCTCACCAATGTTCTACGCTGCATATTAGCTGACAGACGAAGATGATGGTCAATTTTGCTATCTGAAAGGATAAGCCAACTCATTGCCAAGAGCCTTTGAATGAAAGCCAGAAAAAATTGTCAAAAGCTTATTAGAACTAACAAAAAAATTTCACTGCATTTTGTAGAGGTATCAGGGATCTTGCTCAGCAATCTGCATATACTCTTCTTAGAACAACGCTGCCTTAACTGCGCTACAACTAATCAAGATTGCAATGTGCATGAGATAGAGGCAACCTGCACACATTTGCCTACTTACTGAAATGTTTTTTATCCCAAGGCCTCAAAGCGCTAACTTTAAATAAAATACTTAGTTATAGCTAACTTTCAAAAGAATAGTTAGATCCAGCTCTGGAAGGGGTAAACCATCTTTGGTGATTAAGGAATTAAAAGTATTAAAAACCGACAAGGAAAGTATACATGACAATTTTGTCATTAGTCATAAAAAATGAGCAGATTCAGTCAACTTTCATTTTCATCATTGTCTTTGTAGCCATCTCAAAATTATTGAAAACAAGAGGTGATTGGAAGCTTACCTGACTCATTAGTGAGTATTGCAGTAGTGATCGGATTAGTCGCACTGATCACCACAGTGCAGATGAAGCCAATACACCCCAAGGACTGAAACTGACCTGCGATCAAAGGGAAGTGCATAATAATCAACAACACATGGGTGCGTGAGGGATGACCTCGGACCGAATCCTGTATTTGAGTAAAACTACAACTGTCAGAAGAAATTCCAGTATAAGTCATTTGCCTTTTTTATGTGGACTAAATTTCTAATCCATTTGTGTTAGTTAACCGTTGCTTACGTTTATATGTGTACATCTTCAGATTTAGATGCATGCATGCTGCATGCACAAGATTCCAAGTATGAACATAGGATGAGCTCAGGTTCTCGTGACCGAAGGCACTCACTGCTGATTGCTCCTTACTGGAGGCCATAAATTCTTTATCTCCTACTGTAGCACATAGCTGCAAGGTGGTAAGTGCAAAACAGGCTTGCACAGGCACAGGAGCAGCACAGTTTCAGGCTTGTGAAATTAAAAGAGCATTTGCAATGAACCTGCAACAAAATAGATAATAGTGAGGCCGCAATCTAAAAATTGATAATGGTGAGTGTTCGCAATTGAAATATGATTAATAAAAATATGATGAGGGCTGCCCCTGCACCTAATGAGGAAAACATGTGAAGCACCTCATTCTGTTTGCTTCTAGTACTCTACTATAAGACGAGAGGCATGGTAAAAAGAAGGCACTTAAGATAAGAACAATGAAACAGTAAAAAAATATTAAAATTATGTATATATTAGACCGAGAGGTGCTTGAGGTACTTAATTCTATAAAAGTTCCGTAAATATGATGAAATCTACAGGAGGGGAATAAACGTTTTCGCAGCATACAGTAAGAGGCTAACTCAAGCCATAAAAAGCATTAGTAAATCTTGCTGGCAACAAAGAAGGGAACAAAGACATTAGCAAATCTTCCTAGGAAAAAAAAGGGGAAAAGGCACATGGGTAATAAATCAAAGAACGGATCTGCAGGTGTGTAAGCAAGTGTAAGACGAAAAGAGTAGGCGTTAGGACCTGGTGGCCGCTGCTGGCGTCGCCGGGGAGGGCGTCCACGGCGTAGTACGGCACCGGCGCATGGGGTGAGGTCGGCGCTGCTGGAACCCATAACACATGCGGCTAGGGTTTCCTGTAGCACCAAAGAGCAGAGAGAGGAGATACCGTAGGGAACAGCCAAGGGCCCAAGGCGGCGGCCACCGGTAGGGCCCGGTCGTGCCACGCCATGGCCGGAGACAAGCACCGCCAGAGTGAGCGCATGGCACCACGGCGCAGCCTGGGAGCGCCTCGCGCCGTCAGGCTGCAGCGCTGGGCCGCCCGGCACGCCGCGACGCCAGGGGAGAGGAGGAGGAGGAGGAGGAGGATGACGAGGACGAGCAGGAGGAGGAGGAGGAGGGCCGCTGCTGGTACCGCTGCCGCGCGCTCGACGCCATCGCCGCTGTCCGTGTCGATGGAGGAGGGAGAGATCGATGGAGGCCGGATTCTTTTTTTTTTTTGTTTTTTTTACAGATGGAGCTTTGTATATATCTGGTGGGATGGTCGTGGAGCAGAAGCCAGCAAGAATCAGATTCCGGTAAGAATAGATTTTGTTAAGAATCTGGACGAGGATGGTCATGGAGCTAGCTATATAACACCAAAAAATCAGATTCTGGTAAAAATAGATTCTGGTCAGAATCTTGCGGAAGAAATCTCAACCGCAGAAACCAAAATCCAACAAACCATATCATTTACTGCGACGTGGAGGCTGTTTCTTGGAGGAACCCCTCCCCGGGTTGTAGGTTTTTAATGTAAAACGTGGATGCGTCGTTTGGTACGGTGACCGGATGAGGTAGACCGAGAGTGATCATAAGGATACTGTGAGCGATATTTTGGGGCGCCATCCAACAATTTCATCTCCTATGCAGATGATGCACATACTATACCGGAGGCGTAAGCGCTAGAGGGTGGCCTGTCGGCTAAACATATTGGTGCCAGTTGGGTGATGTTTAATGATATTGTTTAATGGTGGCTGAAATGACAATGGAGAACAGAAAATTTTCAGAACTTCGGCAACCACGATTTATGGTGAATGTTATTCCTCACATTTCTCATCGTTTCCATGCATGTTCTTCCCTCCCTGCCACTTTTTTTTTAATCAAAAGCCTCTGCCCAGCTTATATTGAAAGCTTAACAACAAGGTAGCAGTTGGGGTTACTAGCTTTAATATTTGAGGTTCCTTACACTTGACAAAGAGTAAAGCTAAAAACACACTCCCAGCTCTCTCTCAAAGCGACTAGCTACCGAAAAAGATAACTGCAAGATGAAAACCATGAAAGCGCACTATCTTTTTTGCTAGCCAGGCTCTAAATAGCGTAGATCACGGCGGCTCCTTCTCCCTTAGTCGCTGTAGTAGCTCCTCCTTCTTCACGCAGCCCTTCTCCTCCATCCTCATCCATTGCTTCAGCAACCCCAACACATGGAACGCCACCTGTTTCGAGGATTTAATCACCTTGTTAGAGAAGACCAAATCATTTCTGTGTTTCCAGAGAGCCCACCCCATAGCCCCCATAATCCACCACAAAGCCATTCTCAAGTCTTTATAATTATCCTTGAGAATATCCTGGAAAGAAGAAATAGAAACACGAATGGAACCCCAGCCTAAACAATCCCTCACCGAGCACCACCAGGTAACTATCGGTAATCGTCCTGCCCGTGCGTCCGGACGGACGGACGGGTCAGGTGAACGCACGCGCCGCGGCTCTGCATGCACGTACACGTTGCTTTGCCTTTTTTTTGTCTAATCTATTTTTTTTTGCATGCATGCAGATCCGCGTGGGGTGCCGAACGGGACGTGTGTGTATGTGCAGTGTGTGTGCTAGCGTGTGCCTTTTTCTTTTTTTCTTTTTTTTAAAATAAAACAGTGAACGAAAAAAATGATACTGTGTATAAATAGTGTTTTAACATATGTTCAACATATATTTGCAGTTTATTTTAACATATGTTTCTGGGTTGTTGAACATATATTTATGATTTCTTCACAAACAAGGCTTTTCTGATTTGTTTCAACATATGTTTCTAGAGTGTTTCAACGTATGTTTCTGGGTGTTTCAGTATGATTTTAAAGATGTTTTCAACATATGATTGTTTCATTATTGTAATAGCTATTTCTGAGGTGTTTCAACATGTCTCAGGGTTATTTTAGCAAACATCCCGGGTGTTTCAACAACAAATTTTTGGCTTGTTGTAATAAGTATTTTGTGTTGTTTCAACACATTCCTTGGTTTGTTTCAACATACATTTTGGTTTGTTTCAAAACAAGATTTACATTACGTCTAGATAAAAAAATAGTTTTTTAAAAAAGTTGTTAAAATATATTCATGTGGGGTCTTGTTTTGAAGATCTTATCACGAAAAACACGATAGTGCAATCGGATTTTAATTATGTCATTCGGTTGATGAGATATATTTTTTTTTACATCTTGCATGTACACGTACATAATTTTCTTATCAGCAGACCCGCACTTGTGCCCGGCGTCCGGACGCGCTCGCGCCGGACGTCCGGACGCTATTGTCGCAGCGTAACTATTGCAATGGGACATTGGAAAAGTAGATGATTAAGAGCATCTCCAAGAGTTTGCTAAAATTTATTTGCCAAATATTATGATTTGGCAAGTGACTAAAATATATGACAAGTGAAATATTGTAGCATCTCCAATAGTTTGCTGTCGGGTACCTAGATTAGGGGGTCCTAACCTAGGGGGAGTGGAGATAAGCAAACCAGCTTTACTCCTCTCTAAATCCCAAAAAACTGACCTGAGAAACCCCCAATCCTCCTCGAACTGGGCCGACCCACGATCAGGCCCACAAAGCCACAGAACCCACTAACTCGAGCAGCAGCCGCTCGCCCGCTCGAGAAAGAGTTACGGAAACCGCTCGAGCGAGCGATCGCTCGAGACGGTGACGGAAACTACTCGAGCGAGCGACCGCTCGAGCGGTGACGGAGACCGCTCGAGCGAGCGACCGCTCGAGCGGTGACAGAGACCGCTCGAGCGGGCGACCGCTCGAGACTGTCCGCAATAATTGCCTTTCCAGAACGCGCACATGGCTACAGGGCTCGAAACAGTACCGCAGTATACCGACCCTGCCTAACTCCATGGCTACAGGGCCCGCAATAGTGGATCGTACGCTGGTCATTTCCACCATTACGCAGCCCATGCCCCGGATTCGAGGATGGCAGGCGCCACTATTAAGCCATGCCTTGTACTGTGCCACGCACGATACCCCCTCAAAACGCCATTGTCAACTCTCCGTACCGCCGTGCACGTCGCTCTATCCCATCGTGCGGATCGTCGACCCCTCGAGGCAGCCCTCAGCCGCTCGAGGAATGATGGCGGATGTGATTGGCGCATGGGGCGTACAGTGATGCGTCCATCCCACCTCGACGGCCACTCAACGGGGTTCCCGGGCAGGCCATCATCGCCCACACCTCGATTACATCACCACGCGTCAGCCAAGGACTGTCAGGCCATCATCGACCGTACTGCTACAGGCTCGACCCGGGTAAAAGCAGGGATCCCCAGGCTCGAACCGGATCAAGAGGGGCATCCACAGTTCCAGCGACTCGACAGGGCACCCATACTTCGACGTCACGCCCACGATCGCCCTAGCAATCATGTAATCCTGCGCCTCCCCTTGGCCTATAAAGGGGACGCCAGGGCCTAGTCTAGGGCAAGTTTTTTACACTCTCACGTTCACAACACACCCACATCGAACACGCTAAGTCCCAAGGACTACCTTGTACTCACCCCCACAAGCACTTCGGTGCAGGATAATACAAGTCTCCCCCCGCTGGACGTAGGGCCTTCTTTCGCCCGAACCAGGATAAAACACTTGTGTACATCTTGCATCACCATCCGAATTAGGGAGCACGCTTAGAAATTTACTTGTTGGTGTGATACCCCCCGGGGTACGAAACACCGACAGTTGGCGCGCCGGGTAGGGGCTACTGCGTGTTTTCGCTCGATTTCCCGCCATTTTCCGGATGGCATCTCCCGCCTCCCGCTTCCGTTCGCCACGGTGATCCGGTTTGGGAGTTTGGAGTTCGTGTCGCTTGGTACGAGCTACGACATGGCTCGCTCTCGATCGGTGAACCAAGTGGGGACGCGCTTCACCCCCACGCGCGGTGGAGTCGTGCGCGAGCCGCGCCACCATGGCTTACCGCCAAGCGCGCAGCGCCACCGCACCGACGTCATCACCCGCCCACGCGCGTCCGAGCACACCGCTCGCGTACCTTCCCGGCCGGACGCCATGGCACACCCCGAAGCCAGGGCGCCGAGCGCACGACAAGGAGTGGCACGTAGGCGGGAGGCTCACGACGTCGACCCCCGGCTTCACGTTCGCCATGCGTTCGCGAGAGAGCCCGGCGTGGCACCTCGAGCGCGCACACGGCCGACGTCGCCCAACTTCTTGCCGCACGGGCTCTATCGAGCTCGTCGCAGCTCCGTTCGGACTCACCAATGCCGCCACCACGTACGCCAACGAAACCCAGTCAGCAATGGGGCCGCAAGAGGAGAGCCCTGGCCCCCTCTTGCGCGCCGCCATGAACTTGGAGATCGTGTGGCCGGCATCGATGGACCGCGGGTTCAACAGGGCGCCTGGCTCACAGCGCAGCACCACGGTTGGGAACATGCGCCGTTGGATCAAGGAGGAGAGCACGGGAAGGCCCTGGACGCCGTCCGGCGCCGACCCCGACTCCGATGACTCGGATTCAGGGTGCTACGACCCGGCTCGTGAGTGTTTCCGTCTTGAGAATGACGTTCCGTCAGATGATGATACCGAGACGACCGCGCGCCGCCGCAGCGATCCAACCGCCGGTCCGAAACGCCGGTGGTCGGAACGCCCGGCGGGCCGGAGCCTTGCAGGTGATCGAGCCCCGCGAGGAACCACCGCAAGGTCAGAACAACCTGCGCCCTGAAGATGATGCTCGAGCGGCACAGTGGGCTCAGCTCCGAGAAATCGAGGCCAAGATGGACGCGGAGCGCGCGAACTTGGAGCTGCTCAAACGCACCCTCGAGCAGAACCAACCCCCTCCCCCTCGAGCTCCTGGCGCTCGAGGAAAGGCACGGGATGTCCTCCACCGTATCGTCAACGATGGACGGCCGCAAGCACCGGTCGAGCCAGCCCACTTCCCTCGAGCAAGCCAGAATGTCCTCGCGGCAGCCATGCTACTGCGAGACATGCCGGCGCCCTCGAATCCGCAAGCATTGCGGATACGGAATGAGGTTCAGGGACTCCTCCAGGTCGCGGCCGCCCAGCAGGCCGAAAGCTCGGCCTCAAGACTGCGCGAGGCAGAATCAGACCAGCCAGCCCACCTGCCACGGCACGAACGAGAGGGCTCGTTCCACCAAGAGGTACCCCCTCGAGGTGGTAGAGCCCCCATCCGTGATCGCATCCTCGACAACCGCGAGCCTCAAGACGCGCGTCACGATATCAACGACAACCGACGACGCAAGGCCGCAGGCGCCGAGGACCGTGGCTACAACGCCCATCGAGGAGGGCGCTACGACAGCGACGAGGACCGGCAGGCTCCCGAGCCGCCGGGCCCTCGAGTCTTCAGTCGAGCTATCCGGAACACGCCGTTGCCCAACCCGTTTCGACCTCCCACGAGATTGGCTAAGTATAACGGGGAAACCAAGCCAGAACTCTGGCTCGCTGACTTTCGGTTGGCCTGCCAGCTGGGAGGGGCTCGAGAGGATAAGGCAATCATACGCCAACTCCCCCTGTTCCTCTCTGACACCGCTCGGCGGTGGCTCGAGGAACTTCCCCAAATCGGATCTACGACCGGACCGATTTGGTCCGGATTTTCGAGGGGAACTTCAAGGGCACCTATATTCGACCGGCAACTCTTGGGACCTCCGGAATTGCAAGCGGATGCCGAGGAGTCTCTTCGAGACTTTGCTCGACGCTTCTCCAAGTTGCGCACCGAGCCGCCGCATATCCTCGACCATGACGTCATCCCGGCGTTCGTCTCGGGCACCACATGCAAAGAGCTCGTGCGGGAGCTCGGGCGCAACCGCCCAAAGACGGTCGATGAGCTCATGGACGTCGTTGCCGACTACGCCGCGGTGATGAGGCCGTGGGGGCTTTCTTTGGCGAGCGGGAGCAAGCCCCCACCGCCCCGGTGGCGGTGAGGGCTCGAGCAAAGCCCGAAGAAGAACGGGAAGAAGAAGAAGGGTAACCGGCAAGGCAAGCGCGTGGTTGCGGAAGACGAGGTGGCCGCGGCCGGCCGCAAGAAGCCTCGACCCCCTCCGGATGGGGCCGTCTTCGACAAGATCTTTGAAGCAGCCATGCCCGTACCATAAAGAGCCGGTCAAGCATAATCTCGAGGACCGCCGTATGCTTCGAGGCTACTTCAAGAGGTTCGGTATTGGCAAAGACGATGACAAGAAGGATAAAGGCGGCGACGATCGGTCAACAACAACGACGACAACGGATTCCCGCCCATTGCCGATTGCTATATGATATACGGCGGCCCTACAACTCGGATGTCGCGTCGAGAAAGGAAAAACGAGCGCCGGGAGATCTTCTCTGTGAAGCCCGCCACGCCTCAATTTCTCGACTGGTCGGATGCTCCCATCGCGTTCGACCGTGATGACCATCTTGAGCACGTCACCAACCCCGGCGCGTATCCTCTCGTCGTCGACCCGGTCATCCTCAACGCCCGCTTCACCAAAGTCCTCATGGACGGAGGCAGCAGCCTCAACATCATCTACATGGAGACGCTCGCATTGCTCGGCATCACGAGAGCGCAGCTCAAGTCGAGCGCTGGGGGCTTCCACGGTGTCGTCCCCGGCAAGAAGGCGCTCACGATCGGCCGCATCGACCTCCCCGTCTACTTTGGCACACACTTGAACTTCCGTCGAGAGGTCCTCACTTTTGACGTGCCCGGCTTCGAGGGGACCTACCATGCGATCTTGGGCCGACCATGCTACGCACAGTTCATGGCAATCCCCAACTATGCATACCTCGAGCTCAAAATGCCGGGGCCCAAGGGGATCATCACCGTCGACTCCACGTACGAGCACGCGTACTGCTGCGACGTGGAATGTGTTGAATATGGGGAGTCCTTGGTCGCATCCAAGGAGCTAGCCAAGACGCTCGACTGCCTAGCAGCCGAGGCCGCCGCACCAGCGCCGAAACGACAAGCCGGCAACTTCGAGCCCGCCGAGGACACTAAGAAGATCCCGCTCGATCCGAGCTCCTCGGATGGGAAGGCGCTGATCATCAGTGCCACCCTCGACAACAAATAGGAAGCAGTGCTCGTCGACTTTCTCCGCGCAAACGCTGATATATTTGCGTGGAGTCCCTCGGATATGCCCGGCATACCGAGGGATGTCGCCGAGCACGCCTTGGAGATCCGTCCGGTTCGAGACTGTCAAGCAACGCCGCGCCGCTTCGACGAGGAGAAGCGCGAGGATCATCCGCGAGGAGGTCAAGAAGCTCGAGAAGGCCGGATTCATCAAGGAGGTACATCATCATCCCGAGTGGTTAGCTAATCCCGTGTTAGTAGAGAAAAAGAATGGAAAAATGAGGATGTGTGTGGACTACACTAGTTTAAATAAAGCATGTCCCAAAGTTCCATTTCCTTTGCCTCGAATAGATCAAATCGTTGATTCCACCGTGGGTTGTGAAGTACTTTCCTTTCTCGATGCCTACTCGGCTATCACCAAATCAAGATGAAGGAGTCCGACCAGCTCGCGACTTCATTCATCACACTTTTGTGGGCATGTACTTGTTATGTTACGATGCCTTTCGGCCTTCGAAACGCCGGGGCAACATACCGGCGCTGCATGCTTCATGTTTTTGGCAAACATATAGGAGAAACAGTTGAGGCATATGTAGACGACATCGTAGTAAAGACGCGTAAAGTCGAAAACCTTGTCGAGAACCTCAAGTTGACATTCGGGTGCCTCAAGGCTAAGAACATCAAACTGAACCCCGAGAAGTGTGTCTTTGGAGTGCCTCGAGGCATGCTGCTAGGCTACATCGTCTCCCAGTGTGGGATCGAGGCCAACCCCGAGAAGGTCACGGCCATCATGCGGATGGGGCCGATTCGGGACCTGAAAGGGGTGTAGAGAATCACGGGGTGCTTGGCCGCCCTTAGCCGATTCATCGCGCGCTTGGGAGAAAAAGCTTTGCCTCTGTATCGACTCCTCAAAAAATCCGAGCATTTTGCATGGACACCCGAGGCGGAGGAAGCCCTCTCGAGGCTGAAGAGCATGCTCACCTCCCCTCCCGTGCTCGTGCCGCCTCGACCAGCTACACCAGACAAACCCACCGAGCCACTCCTCCTCTATATTGCCACAACCACGCAAGTGGTCAGCGCAGTTATAGTGGTCGAGAGGCAGGAAGAGGGGCATGCGCTCCCCGTCCAACGGCCAGTTTACTTTGTCAGTGAGGTGCTCTCGGATGCCAAGACTCGATACCCCCAAATCCAGAAGCTGCTCTATGCAATCGTACTCACACGACGAAAGCTCCAGCACTACTTTCTTAGCCACCCTAAGGTGGCTCGTGGTTTCATCATTCCCACTTGGAGAAATTATCCAGAACCGGGAAGTTGTGGGTCGAATCGCTAAGTGGTCGGTCGAGCTCATGGGCGAAACCATCACGTATGCCCCATGAAAAGCTATCAAATCCCAAGTACTGGCTGACTTTGTCGCTGAATGGACCGACGTCCAACTTCCCCCAGTACAAATTCAGGCCGAGCTGTGGATCATGTATTTCGACGGGTCGCTCATGAAGACAGGAGCGGGTGCGGGCCTGCTCTTCATCTCACCCCTCGGAATACACATGCGCTACGTGGTGCGGATCCACTTTGGCACCTCGTACAATATGGCAGAATATGAGGCGCTCGTTACTGGGTTGCGTATCGCTGTCGAGCTCGGGGTCCGACGCCTCGATGCTCGGGCGACTCACAACTCGTCATCGACCAGGTGATGAAAGCCTCGAGCTGCCATGACGAAAAGATGGAAGCGTATTGCAACGAGGTGCGCAAACTGGAAGCAAACTTTCACGGCCTCGAGCTCAACCATATCCCGAGACGTTTCAATGAAGCTGCAGACGAATTAGTCAAGATCGCGTCGTCTCGAGCACCACTCCCCCCAGACGTTTTCTCGAGAGATCTTCACGAGCCATCTGTGAAGTGGGACTCGGGGGCTGGAGCAGAACCAGTCATCGAGCCCACTCCAACGACCGAGCCCCCCTCGACGGAGGCTGAAGTCATGGAGATCGACGGGTCCTCGAGCCCACCCACGGATTGGCGCGCGCCCTTCCTCGAATACCTTATTCGAGGAGAATTACCAGAGGATCGGACAGAAGCAAGACGCCTAGCTCGACGAGTCAAAACGTACGTCCTCTACGGGGACGACAAAGAGCTCTACCGTCGCAGCCCCACGGGCATACTCCAACGATGCATTTCGATCGAGGAGGGAAGGAGGTTGCTCAGAGACATGCACTCGAGGGCTTGTGGCCATCACGCTGTGCCGAGGACCCTTGTCGAAAACGCTTTCCGTCGAGGCTTCTACTGGCCCACGGCTACCGCTGACGCCATCAAGCTCGTTCGAGCGTGTGAAGGATGCCAGTTCTACGCCAAGCAAACGCATCTTCCAGCACACGCGCTCCAGATGATCCCCCTCACGTGGCCATTTGCGGTCTGGGGGCTCGATCTGGTCGGACCCCTCAAAAAGACGACGGGAGGCTACACTCATTTGCTCGTAGCCATCGACAAATTCACCAAGTGGATTGAGGCCAAGCCCATCACCAACACCCGCTCGGAGCGGGCGGTCGAATTCTTCACCGATATCATCCACCGCTTTGGAGTCCCTAATGTTATCATCACCGACAATGGCACCCGGTTCACGGCAAAAAGTTCCCCGGACTTCGCGATCGGCACCACATCCGTGTGAACTGGTCTGCAGTTGCCCATCCTCGAACTAGTGGCCAAGTCGAGCGTGCCAACGGCATGATTTTGCAAGGGTTGAAGCTAAGGATTTTCGACCGCCTCAACAAGCATGGCAAGAAGTGGGCGGTCGAGCTCCCGTCAGTTCTTTGGAGTCTACGAACAACTGAGAGCCGAGCCACCGGGTTCACCCCGTTTTTCCTGGTCTATGGGTCAGAGGCCGTCCTCCCCACTGACCTCGAATACGGGTCCCCTCGACTCAAGGCCTACAACGAACAGACCAACGAGGAAAGGCTAGCTAACGCCGTTGACCAGGCCGAGGAAGCTCGAGACATGGTGCTCCTGCACTCTGCGCGCTACCAGCAGAAGCTACGACAGTACCACGAGAAGAATATGCGCAAAAGACAACAAGGGGCGCCACAAGCTCACTCCTCCTTGGGAAGGCCCATTCATCGTGGTCGAGGTACTGAAGCCAGGGACCTACAAGTTGGCCGACGAGGACGGCTCGATCCTCACCAACGCGTGGAACATCGAACAGCTACGTCGCTTCTTCCCCTAGGCCTCAATGCCTTGTACATTTTTTCGTTTAAATGTACCGCTAGTGTGAATGAATAAAGGATATGCGGGTTAATTTCCTATCTTTTTCATTCAAATGCAAGGTGGGCTCGACTTTGTCTTCACAAAGTCAAGCCCCTCGGGGCTAGACCAGGGGACCCCCCGGAGTCCTCGAAAAACGAGCCTAATTTTTTCACAAACGCTCCACGCACTCTCTTCCTTCCCCGCCTTGAGCTTTCTCATAAAAATCAAGTATGAGCTTCACCTCGAGCCCTTCGAGCTGGGACGATCGAGCACAAGGCCGCCCACGCTCCTGAGCTACGGTACCCCAACTCATCTCCCCTCGAAACGGTTAGAGCACAGCGCTAGCACTTAGTTAAAAAGAAACAAAAGGCAAGGAATGAAAGATAACTCGGAGCACAGAGGAAAGCTAGAGCACAACAGCATAAGTCATAAAAACATCACGTTTAAAGGCCACTCGGGCCATTCCGCGACCATAATACTTGTTTTCTTACAGGGGCCTTGTCGCCCAGATCTCGGCTCGCAGGCCGGTTGAAAAACTACTCCACATCAGGGGGGAGGACTTCAGGCAGGAAGCTCTCGGCAAGACGCGCCCCGGGCTCCTCGGCGTCGACCTTAAGCTGCTCAATCCGGGGGTTCACGCCACCCTCCTGCTCATCCTCGGTGTAGGTGAAGCCGCCCGCAACCACCTCCATCCCGGCCTGAGCAGCCTCCCTCGAAGTATCGAACCCGGAGTAGAAGATGGCCATGGCCCGACGCGCCGCGAAGACGAGGGCATCTCGGACACGGCCCCGCAGAGAAGCGCCGAACTCGACGACCCGGCTGGCGTAGCCTTTGCCAGCGTCCGGCCCGTCGACATCTACCACGGGCGCAAAACCCCAAGTGGCGCTGAGGGTGTCGATGGCGCTGGTAATATGGGCCTTGGCGGAGATCTCGCCATCAGCCAACACGTGGGCCGACCTTGCGTCCTCACGTGCCGCCACCAGGTTCACCTCCAGATCTGGAAAAGAACGATGAAAGCTGAGCACTCGAACATAACGCGCAGGAATCACGCACGAAAAGGGAAAGCAGAAGGCTCGAGGTACTTACTAGTGCAGCGGGTCGAGAGCCCTTGCTCGCGCTCAAGCGCTTGCTTGAGCTCGGACTCCTTCCTCCTGAGCGCGCGGTCGGCGTCGCGCTCCTCCACCCGCAGCTCCTCGTAGGCCTTGCCGGCGCCCTGGATGGCGAGGTCCTTCTCCGTCACCATCTGACGAAGATTAGCTGCCTCCGTCTGGAAATCGCCCGCCCGCTTCTTCTCCGTCTCGAGCGCGCTCGCGAGGGCTTCCTTCTCGGCGGTTTCTCTGGAGACCGTCGACTGCAGGTCCTTCACGTATGCCTCGGCGGCGGCCTTGTCCTTCTCGAGCTGCTCCACCTGCTGGCTCTTGACCATGAAGCCCGTCGCCGCCGTGGCCGCGTCCTTCTTGAGTTGCTCGAAGACCCCTCGCAGCCGCTCGTTCTCTTGCCGAGCCGTCTCTGCCTCCCGCGCGGCTTGGGCGAGCTTGTCACGAGCATCCTGCTGAGCCGCCTCCGCCTCCTGTGCAGCTCGAGCGAGCTCGTCCTGAGCCCTTTTGGCATCTCCCTTGGCGGCGTCCAGCGCGGCGTTGGCCTCTCGAAGGAGCCGGGCGGATCGATGCAGCTCCCCCTCAGCGTCCTGCCCCATGCGCACGTACCGCCGGATCTCGTGCTCACTCTCCTGCAGGGCGTGGATGTGGACAGACTTGGCATAGGAACAGCTCTACGTCATCTGAATCATGAAAAGGAGAAATCAGAATACAGACTACGATAAGTCAAAAAAGAAAAGTAATTGTGCTCGAGAATACTCACGGAAGAGAGCCGAGGCATGTCCTCGGAGACGAGCGACAGGGCGACCTTCAGAGCGTTTTCGAGCCACTGCCGACGCTCCTCGGCCTCCATATGAGCCACGAGCTCCTTTTGATCGTTCATCACGATCGCGGGAGCCTCATGGTCGAGCGGATCGGGGAGCACCAGCGGCGGCCTCTCCCATAAAGGGAACGCCTCCCGCATGTCTTTGTCAACGGTGGTATGGAGCCTCCTCACCGCCTCCAAGTCGACGTCCGCCGTCACCACCCGCTTGGCCAGGGTAGGCGGGCGTTGCGGCTGACTCCAGGAGGATGACGCCTCTTGGGCAAGCACCCGCGCCTCAATCCGCCTCCTCTCCTCGATGGACGAATCGGTGGGCTCGGTGGGCCCAAAGCCGACCGTCCGCATATGGCTGTCAACGATGGCGGACGCCGTCTGCTTCCTCTGGGCCTCCTCCCAGTGGTCGGCCTCGGTCATGCTGGCGAACCTCACCTCACCCGTCATCGAGTCGGGCACGAGGTGGGGCACCATAACCTCCCTCAACTGCAGCAGCGGCAGCGGCGCCTGATATGGCACCAGGCGGAGCTCCTTGGGGTGCTCCTCCCCCTGTGCACCGTCCTGTTGCCCCTCGCCCTCCGCGGCGGCAGGTTGCTCCACCTGCCCCTCCACCTTCTCCTCCTCCTGCGTGATGGCAGGGTGCTCTTCCGGCGCCCCCTCTTGCGCCGGAATTTGGGCCTCTCCCTGCTCGACCGGGAAGACCTGGGGCACCTCAACCTGCCGCACGGCCGAGGGGTCGGCTTCCAAGACTCGAGGGGGGGTGGGCACCCGGTCCATTTGGGGATCGGGAACCTGGCCCGCCTCTTGCATCTCCACGTTGACCGCCGGCCGATCAACGGCTGCCGGCACCTCCTCCTCCTTCTCCTTGCGCTCCTCCTCGAGCCGGCGCAGGCCAACTGGCCACGTCTTGGAGCCAGAGCTTGGGCTCTCGTCCCCAAGCGTGATCGGGTGCTGCTCCGACCCGGCCCCCGCCGGCGGAGTGGCGGCCGACGTCTCCGGCCCCGTCACCTCCTTGTCGCCAGCCGCTGCAGCGCCTTGCACAGCCGGTGACGATGATGCCTCGAGCAAGGGGGCGGTCGAGACGGTCGAGGCGGTGGCTGTCTTCTCCCCGGCCGCCGTGGTCACGATCCCAGCACCTGCACAAGAGGCGGCCGCCATCAGCTTCCCGCGCTCAATTGCCTCCTTGGCTTGCGCTAACCAAATTGGAGTGGTAGGAGGAAGAGTCACCCCACCTGGGGCGGACGGGATGCCGCTCGACCCTCCAGAAGCCTTCAGCCGTTTTGAAGGCAAGATGGGAGGGAGGGACTGCAGGGGGCGCTTGTTTCTAAAAGAAAGAGAAAAACAAAGACAGTTACGATAAGAAATTCACAAGCACAATGGAAAAGCGATAGGAAGGGACCCGATCGAAAGGCTTACCCTGTAGTCGAGGTGGTGCTGCTTGAGCCACCCGGCTTGCTCGAGGCGCTCGAGGGCTTTCGAGCCGTGGTTGGCCCCCTCGAATTGCTCGAGGGTTCCTGAGCCTCGAGCCCTCCGCTCGTGCCGTTCGGGGGCTTCTGGGCACCAACAGCCCGGCTCGAATCGCTTGGGGGTCCCGTGGCCTTGGCGGCCTCCCCCGCTCCTGCGGACCCTTTGGCCGGGTCCGGCGTGGGATCCCTCAAGGGGTCCTAGGTCTGGCGGGTCGGGGTCCGCTCGGACCAGCGACCGCCGGAAGGAGTCCGGCGCTCGATGGGACGCTCGCCGGGCTGAACTGATGATGATCTGCGCACATCCGGCCTTGTCTTTGCCGGGTGTGCGCGCCCGTTGAAGAAGGTTGGCGACGGGAAGAAGAATCCCGCCGCGTAGGAGATGGCGCCCGCGCGCCATGGCTGGAACGGTGGGGTGACTCCTCCCGCCGCCCCGCTCGGGTCGGTGACGGCGTGCGAGCGCGTGGCCGGGGCGGCGAGACGACCCTCCCCGGCGGGCCCCGCTTGAGCCGACGACGAGTCCCCGCGCAACTGAAGACGGGGCGGCGCCAGGGACACCTCCTGCACGCGAGATCGAGGGGGCGTCAGCGCTCGAGCGGCGGTGGCCCCGTCGCTATCAGTCACCTCGTCGTCCTCTTCGTCATCCTCCCCCTCATCATCATCAGTTGATTCCAGACTGGGGCTCCAGTCGCCCGGGTTCGCATCCAGGCGCATCATCCGCTCCCGGCGGCGCCTGGCCTTGCGCTTCTCCCTCTCCTCTAGCTCGAGGGCTTTCTTTGCTTTCTCCTCCCTCCTCGAGAGGGCTAACGTGTGTGCTTTATCATTTTTGAGACGCCTTACCTCGCGGTCGGGCGCGTCCTCCTTCACCGGGGGCACCGAGTCCGCATGATCATTGACATCCTGAAAGGACACGCCTCAATAAGATGGGCGCAAATTAAAAGAAAAGAAAAGTCGACAACGAGAAGGGCCCTGAAGAAACTTACATAACCGAGCAGGTCGGCTTCCGGGCACATGGGAAAGAGGCCGACTTGGTTCTCTAAAAAATTCCTACCGCCGTCGATCGCATCGCACCCTCGAGCCACGATCGTGGCGGTCAGGAGTGGAATATCTGACATCCTGCTGGCCTCGAGCGCTTGAGGGTCGGCGTTCTCCGTCATCTGGTCCAGCCGCAGCGGACGATCCGCGAGCGGGATCACCCGGCGGGAATGGAACCCAGCGACGACGTGGGCCAGGTTGAGGGTGATGTTGCCGGCTGAAGGACCGGTAACGGCGACCAGAGGGGGGTGAATGGGAGCCTCAAAAATTTCTTTCGAAACTTTCACGTCCTAGGCTCAAACAATCAACCCAAGAAACGATACACAAGACATAGTGATCATGACCCTATTGAGAGAGTGGATGTTCCAAGGAACACAGCGGATCACCACAAAACCAGCGGAGCAAACGGAAAACAAATCGGAGTCCGAACGGGCAAGTTACGGAGCAAACAACGAAATCAAGCTACTGATGACGGACACCGCATAAGAATCATGACACGGTCCATACGATCCTCGGACGATCCGAGGGTCAAAAACTGAAAAACACACCGTTCGTCCAGAATCCAAGAGGAATAAAAAGTTCAACCGCGGACACCCGGGAAATGAGCGCGACAGTCCGAAAGTCAAAAATACGAGAACACACTGCTTGTCCGAGAAACCGACGACGAGCACAAAAATCAACCGCGGACAAGGAAAAGAGCGCGGACAGTCCCGAGGTTCAAAAGTGAAAAACCACTCCGAAACTCGGGAATCGACCGAGACGATCCCCACTTCCGGATTGTCCGCACGGAGGGCCGGACGGTCCGCGACCCTAGAAAACAGATCGCCGAAAATCGCCTCCACCAAATCTCGTCCCAAACTTTTTCAAATCGAAACCTCTTGCAACCAAATTTAGGAATGTTGTTGCTTATGCGGAGGAGAGCCTATCTACCAAGAATCATCGGCCAATTTGAAGTAGATAGGGAGAAATCAAAAGAGGGGCGAAAAAGAGTGTTCTTGAGCAACCGGAGAGGAAAACGCGCGAATCTTTGATCTCAAGAGGAATCAATGGATTTCCTTGGGTGGAATCATCACTCTTGTGTCATAGATCAATCCAACGCAAAAAGAACGAATCAAAACGGTCTAGAAACGAAGAAATCGCACCGAGAACTAGAGGGGAAGAGGGAGCACGAA
This sequence comes from Themeda triandra, assembly GCA_018135685.1. Taxonomy (NCBI): domain Eukaryota; kingdom Viridiplantae; phylum Streptophyta; class Magnoliopsida; order Poales; family Poaceae; genus Themeda; species Themeda triandra. Next base: position 487,483 of record JAENPR010000193.1, on the reverse strand, counting down.
AATTCCATCTCAAGATCACGAGACAAAGGCACAAGTGATTTAATCACGAGGAAACAAGTGAGACTCGGCGCTCGGCTTGCCATACATGCTTTGGTTCGAGTACAAATCACGGACTTGCGACCCTCTCTCACACAGCGGCTAGAGGAAGGGAAATCCTAAAAGGAGAAATGGAAATGGAAGAGGTGAGGGGAAGGAGACCCTCATCCTTTATTTATAGGGGCAAGCCTATTTTACATTCCCTCTTTGCCCTTGGATACATGAAGAGCCAAACCACTTAGCCAGGGGCATAAGGGTCCAACTCAGCCTTCTCTTGATCCGACGGCCACCGCGCCTCCTCACCGGTAGCCTTGCTTCCAAGCAATCTCCCCGATGCCGCCACGTGTCGTCCGTCCGCATCGGGACCTCCGCCCCGGTTTTGAGGCGCAAACCGGGAAACCCGCCGCCGATGGTTTTGAGGCGAAACCACCAAACCCTCCGCGAGTAGCGTAGCCCGTACGCATCCCCCGCCGTGTACACTTGCGCTCGTTGATATCCCAAATCGGCCACCACGGCCGGCCGCCCGGTCCTCGAGTCCCTCGATCCAAGCCTCACGTCCAGCCTTCACCGCACCCGGTCCGTCAGCACGGCACGCCCTACTTGATCTTCACCGACCGTCGACCACCGTCTCTGAGCTCGACACCTGCAGACAACATGAGCCAAGAGACACCATTGTTTGACACGTATCCGCGTGCCATCGGTTAGTAAGAACACACACACGCCTTGTGTTGGCATGTTGACAATCACTCATCACACAAAGATCCACACAATGGTTATGGTGAAAACCATGTGTCCTCAATCTCCCCCTTGATGAGTGCATTGTCAACACCAACACAAACTGAGACAACTCATCCAAATGACCAAGAGCCAAAGAAAAGCGAAAAACGTGTCATTTGCAATGAGCAAAGCGAGATCACAACTTGGTCCCCAAAGACATGGGCAACGGCTCGACGCGACCAAGAAAACCAAAGCTAGCCCTCAAGAAGAGGCAAAAGGCTCAACACCACTAGCACAAAGATAGAACAACCGAAAAAACAACTAGATCCTCAAGAAGAGGCAATAGCTCAACACATCTAGCAAAAACAGCTCAAACTCATAACTCGGAGTGCAACTCCCCCTTGACAAATCCATCCTCACCAATGAACTCTCTGGATTTGTGGATGTCTCTCCCCCTTGTTGGCACATGCACTTATCAAGATTGAGACAAAAGAGACTGCAACTCCCCCTCAAATCATGCCATGAAAGAAATGCAAAAGGTAGAGCTTCACAAGTATAGCAATTTGAGTACATAGATGATCTAGCAAGTATGGCAAGTATATGGCAAAAGGCACAAGACAAAACCAATGCTCAAGCCGATCAAGTGGTACAGTATGAAACATAAGCATTTTGATCGGGTGTTGGGCATTTTATAAAAGGTGTTGACCAAAAAGAATAGCACCTAGCACATATAAGCGGGAGATCAAACAAGTGCTAACACATGTATACAAGAGTGAACTACCCCATATAACGGTCACACATCATGTCTCAAAGATACACTTAACAACACTTGTTACTACAACATTGATCGATTTAAAACAGTAGTTAACAAGGTTTCATTTAGACATGTGTGCACGAGAGGATCAAAACTGTCCCGCCAAAAAGATTGTTTTTATCATGTTTTTCAACCACGCCGAGTTCATCCCTTAGTGCAAGTGGGAAGTCGTGTCTCGTCACGAGTGATTGTGGACTAGCACTACAATGCCCAAGTTCATCTCACTCGAGTGAATGAGAAGCAATCTCGTGACATTGCCGTGGGACGAAAAGATCCAACTCAAAACTTTTCATCATTTCTTAGCTTAGACATCAAGTTTTAGCACAAGATTATCAAGAGATCCGAGCTAAGTGAATGACTCAAGAAACATGAGACATAGCAACTCAAGCATACACATGAAAGCAACGAGGTTCTCACAAAACCTACACATGCTAGTTGCCATCTCAAAGGTGAACAATTTTCGAGTTGCATCAAGATTTAAGCGGTTCACATTTAGAAAACAGGCTTAGCTCATAACATGTAACAAGTGATCAGAAGAAGCCTAAGTCGCAAGCTCCAAGTGACATATACAAGTCATACTAGCAAGATCATGAATGTAATCAAAAACTGCTATAGTCATGAAGCTCAACAAAGGTAATATGATACATGATGATATGCAATATGATACACATGAAAACCAAAGAAACAAGCAAAGAAGAAAGCCAAAGATCATACTATACATCAAGATACAAACTACCCTACTCTAAAAGGGTAGCAAATGCCCAACTCCGCTCTCAAGTGGGCAACCGGGTTTGATCGAGGGGCTTTGTGAAGATATCGCAAGCCGTTCATGGGTTCTCACAGTCAAGGTCTATGTCTCCTTTCTCTTGGTGATCTCTCAAGAAGTGATATCGGATCTCAATGTGCTTGGTTTTTGAGTGGAGTACGGGTTCTTAGCAACGCTAATGGCACTAGTGTCACCGAAAAGAGGCACTTTCCTAAAGTTCAACCCATAGTCTCTCAAGGTAGCAACCACCCAAAGCAACCGAGAACAACACGCAGCCAGCGGCCGACATACTCGGCCTCACAAGTGGATTGGGAAATAGAAGACTGTTTGCGAGAAGACCAAGAGATCAACGACGAACCCAAAACTCACAAGTTCCCGAAGTGGACTTTCTCTTAATTCGATCACCCGCATAATCGCATCGAAATAACCCGAAAGAGAAAGAGATGAAGAGGTCGAGTACCATAGACCAAGCTCGGGAGTGAAGCGAAGGTACCGTAAGATGCGTTTGACGACTGCCGCCGATGCGAAGTGCGCGGTGAAGACCGGAAACATGCGCAAAGACAGACGGCGCCGGATGTCGGGCCTTGTCGCCGTCGGGTACAAAGAACGACCCGATCATGCCGCGGTACTCCTTCCGTCCACGACTTCTCCTTCTAGATCGGCATCCAAGGCGTCGTGGTCGACATGGGAGTTTGAAGTGGCTTGGCATCACCCATGTCGAAGCGCTTCGAAGATCCTTCGTGTACTTGCCTTGATGTACAAATGTCCCTTCTCGAGTTTGCTTGATTTGCAAACCGAGAAAGAACGTCGCTCACCCATCATGCTCATCTCGAACTCCCCGCTCATCATATCTCGAAAACTTTGCAACGGGAGCATGTGATGAACCACCAAAAATGATGTCATCGACATAAATCTCGCACCAAGAGAGTGTCACCGCCATGCTTGAGGAGAAACAAGGTTTTGTCAAACGACCCCATGGTAAAACCCTTGCCCAAAAAAAGGACTTCGACGCTCATACCACGCTCTTGGGGCTTGTTTGAGACCATATAGGGCTTTGTGGAGTTTAAAAACATGGTCGGGATGCTTGGGATTTTCAAAGCCCGGGGGTTGCCTCACATTCACTTCCTCATCTATGTACCCATTCGAAAAGCACTCTTTACATCCATTTGATACAGCTTGAAACCTTTCGAAGCCGCATAGGCTAGGAAGATCCTAATGGCTTCTAAACGGGCAACAAAAAAAAGGTTTCCTCATAATCTATCCCCTCTTTCGACAGTACCCCCCGAGCAACCAACCTAGCCTTGTTTCTCACCACAACCCCATCCTCACTCGCTTGTTCTTGAACACCCACTTGGTTCCTATGGGATAACACCGAGGTGGAGGTGGCACTAAAACCCACACTTGGTTTCTCTCAAAGTTCTCAAGCTCCTCATGCATGGCATTCACCCAATCTGGATCAGTTAATGCCTCAACCACTTCTTTGGGTTCGAAATTTGCAACAAAAGCGTAATGTGCAAAGTGCGAAATCTCATAAGATCTCGTTGCGAGTGACCCGCTCATTTATGTTACCGATCATGGTTGAAGGAGGATGGCGATGCTTTGAATGTGTCGCGGTGCTTCCCTTGATGAAGACGCCTCCCCTCAATAGCAAATCGGAGCTCCCTCGGTGCAGCGGAACAAGCCGAGGAGCCTCGTTGTACGGTCCCCATGTGGTAGAAGATGTGGGAGTGGGACCGTCAACGGAAGTAGTCGTCGCAGGTCAACCGGGGCAGCCGGTGGAGTCGGCTCGGGATCACCCCAATCAGCATCGTCCCGCTCCACCTCCACAAAAATGCTCTTGTTCATCTCCTCATCACCCGCACTCTCAAAGACAAGAAGAACAAGGTGCGGTCTCGTCGAAGGTGACTTCACAAGTCTCCATGACACGGTTAGTCTCAAGATTAAGTACTCGATAAGCATGCGAATGAGATGCATAACCAAGAAAAATCCCGTCAGAAGATCTCGATTCAAATTTGTCTAAGTTTCCCTTCTTCAAGATAAAGCACTTGCAGCCAAACACCCGAAAATGGCTCACTTTTGGCAAACGGTCAAACCGCAACTCATAAGAGGTCTTCTTCGTAAAAGCTCGAAGGAAAATGCGATTTGAAACATAACAAGCCGTGTTGATTGCTTCGGCCCAATAGCGCCTAGGAGTCCTATGCTCATCAAGCATCGTCCTGGCCATCTCAACAAGGGTCCGATTCTTGCGTTCAACAATCCCATTTTGCTGTGGGACATACGGCGAGGAAAACTGATGTTCAAGACCTATAGATGAGCAAAAAGTCTCAAAATGAGTATTCTTGAATTCAGTGCCATTGTCACTGCGAATGGCTCGCATGGCATGCTTTGGTAACTCATTTTGCAACCTTAAGATCAATTCATGAACATAAGTAAAAGCCTCATCTTTGCTCTCCATGAAAAAGACCCACGAATAGCGAGAAAAGTCATCAACCACGACCAACACGTACCACTTTCCACCATCCGACGGACCCGAGGGACCTACGGTGTCCATATGTAAAAGCTCGCCGGGCCCCTTGGTCATCACTTGGTTCACGGGAGGATGAGAAGCTGCAATCATCTTCCCGTGATCGCACGGATGACAAACAAGATCCTTCTCAAACTTGAGCTTGGGCAAACCCCGAATTAGATCAAGTGAGCTCAATCTTGCAAGCAAGTCGAAACTCAAGTGACCAAGTCGCGGTGCCACTTCCAAAGCTCGAGGAGGAGTTTGCCATCAAACAGCGGGAAAGACCAAATGAGCGAGAAAAATCAGCACGAAACACTTTCCCGAAAGGCACAATCTTGCAAACGAGGTTTTCCTGAGCATCAAGAACACGACAAAGTCTTGGCTTAAACCGAACCTCAAAACCGTCATCAAGAAGCCGAGAAACAAAAAGCGATTGAAGTGCAAATTTGAAACCAAGGCCACATCCTTAAGTACAAAGTTCTCATTCGACGGATGGACCCACGTGAAAGCACTTTACCCTTCTTTATCCCCAAATGTAATGTATTCACTACACTTCATTTGGGTGAGGCTGGAGAACCATTTTGAGTTCCCGGTCATGTGTCGAGAGCAACCGGAATCAACTAGCCACGTGTTCTCCAGGCCCTTCATCCCGCATCAATAGCGAGACATGGGATGAGCAAATGATCCAACACCGGGTTAGTAAACCGAGGAGAAAACCGGTGTTGGCTCATTCGCCCACGAGAAGTGTTAACAAAAGCATCATGCATGCCATGTCCCATTTGAGTAGAGTGATCACCACGACGAGAAAAACGTGGTCCGCTCATCCCGTAAGACCGAAAGCCACGGTCACGAGATCCAAGGTCATAAGAAAAACCCGAACCCCGCCGGCACGACCACCTCGTGGTCTCACACCTTGAGGCCTAGGTCCTTGAGGTGTTGCACCTCTTGGCCTAGCACCGTGCCTCTGGAAACATGGAGCAAACACACCATGAGTAGAGTTATGGAAAAGCTCATACTCATGCCGCTCATCTCTCTTCCTCCGAAAGCAAAACTCAAACAAGTGACCATCATGGTGACAATAATCGCAAAGTGATACACCTCTCTTTGGGTGGTGGTTGACTCACTCTCTCATGGGTATGGATCACTCTTTGGGTTTGCTTGTTCTTTGGAGGGTTTAATAGAGATGTCGGGAAGTGTGTCAAGTGGGTTCCTTAGGTGGTTTGGTTTTGGAGTCCACACTTGCTTTGGAGGTGAAGCTTTGGGAGGTTCCTCAAACACACCATCTTTCACATTGGGCTTGTTAGGCCGAGGTGGAGTGATTTTGATCAACTTGGGAGTAGTGGAAGGCTTGGTGGATTTCTCGATGCACTTATACCACCGTGTTCACCAACCTTACCAAAAACATTTTCACCCTTCCCACCTCGTAGCAAAGCCTAATCCCGTTGTGTCGGTTCCCTCTTGAACTGACTCATCATCATGCCAAGCCGTGGTTCACCGCAAGACAACCAACGAGCATGGACCGAAGATTTGTGATTTCTTCTTCGGCCCTTTTCTTGTCATGCCTACAAGAGTCTAGTTCTAGTTCCAAAGCTTCACAACAAGCACATCTAGAAACTTGACTAGTTTTCTCTAGCATGGCAATCCTAGTCATTTTCTCACCTAGCTCGGACTTCACTCATCACAAGATTTGCAAGGACTCACGAAAACAGACCTAGCCTTAACCTCATCAAGCTCATCTACCAAAGCCACATACTTGGACTGCACATCAGCTAGGTTCGCCATATGAATGGCACAAGCATCACACTCGGACTCATCGAGAGATGTGCACGAGACTCCCTAACGTACTCTAGATCTTTGACAAAGAAGCTCCCACTTAGCCTTGAAATCTTTTCTCTCACGAGCAAGACGCTTAAGCAAATCATCTTGACTAAGCAAAGTGGTAGTCAAGTTTTCAACCTCGCTGAAAGGGACTCGAGGTTTTGTTCTACCTCGGGCTCGGTGTCGTCGTTCTTCTCAATGCTTGGGGTAGACTCGTCGAGTGCCATGGTGCGGAGCCTCCAAGCTTGGAGTCGGCCGAAGAAGCACGGCCCGTTGAACTTGTTCTCGACCTTTGCTCGGCCTCATCATCACTTGGGGGTGAGCCGTTGTCGGAGTCGTCGTCGAGATCGGCGAGGATGCGAGGAAGGCTCGTTGCTTCGCCTCTTGCTTCTCCAGGGAACTTCTTCTTGACCGCCTCCTTGTCGAATCTTCCCTTGTACTTGTACTTGTACTTGGGTGTGGAAGACTCGTGCTTGTCCTTGCGCTTGCCGTAGTCGTTCTTGTTGTTGTAGTGGTTCTTGTCGGCCTTGGGACGGTTGGCGACGTAGTGGTCGGGATCTCCACACCCGAAGCATCCTTGCTTGGTGATGCCACGCCGGCGATTCAAACGGTTGTTGTGAAACCGTGAGAACCGGCTAATCACCAAGGCGAGCTCGTCGTCCCCAAGAGCCTCCATCTCGCTCCTCTCGTAGCCGAGACCGTAGAAGACAAGGCAAAAGACAAATTGTGAAGGGTTAGTCAAAGAACTTGAACCTCCCGTACACGAGACCAAAGCCATGGTAGGGGCGATGGATTTCGATCCTCGCCGCGTCGGGTGGTCAATCTCGGTGGACTTGAGCTTACGAACGGCTCATCCACGGTGAGAGTCTCATAGCCGGGCGATTCGATGATCGCCGAGACCTTTACTTCCCAAACCCTCCGATCTAGAGCATATAGAAGCTTAAGCGCTCTCGATGATCGTCATAGGGCATCTCGAGGGTTGTTTGCCCTCATCTTGTTCACGATGGTTTGAAAGCGAGTGAACAAAGAATCAATAGATTCACCATCGATTTGAACAAAGTTCTCATACTCTCTCTTGTGTGTCTCATAGAGTCTCGGTCTTGACATGGGCAAGCACCCTCATGGTATTTCGCAATCTAGACCGAGATCTCTCGAGCAAAGGTACAATCGAAACACGCTCAAATTCCTCCATAGAAAGAGCGAAAAACAAGACAGTTCGCGGTGTTGTTCGCCTTGTGTTGGTCGATCGTCGTGCTTGGTCAACACGGGCAGCAAGTACCACGTAGTCCGCATTCTCACGAGATCTCCCAAACACGCGAATCAATCCCTTGGAGATGCGCCGACATGCGGATCTTCCAATAGGGATAGTTCTTGCCATCGAAGTGCGGTGGCTTTCCAAGCCCACGGTTCTCCATGATGTCGCCTTCGGGGATCACGGACCGATTAAGGTGAAGTGATCCTTAACCGGCTCCGATACCAATTGAAGGACCGGTAACGGCGACCAGAGGGGGGGTGAATGGGAGCCTCAAAAATTTCTTTCGAAACTTTCACGTCCTAGGCTCAAACAATCAACCCAAGAAATGATACACAAGACGTAGTGATCACTACCCTATTGAGAGAGTGGATGTTCCCAAGGAACACAGCGGATCACCACAAAACCAAACTGGAGCAAACGGAAAACAAATCGGAGTCCGAACGGGCAAGTTACGGCGCAAATTTGTTCAATAACACGCAATACGATGCCGGACAATCCGCTAAGAATCATGGGGCAGTCCGCTAAGACCTCGGACGGTCCGAGGGTCAAAAACTGAAAAACACACCGTTCTGTCCCGAGAATCGAAGAGGAATAAAAAGTTCAACCGCGGACAGTCCGGGAAATGAGCGCGGACAAATCCGAAAGTCAAAAATACGAGAACACACCGTTCGTCCCGTAAACCGACGACGAGCACGAAAATCAAGCTGCGGACACCCGGAAAAGAGCGCGACCGATCCGAGGTTCAAAAGTGAAAAACCACTCCGGAAACTCGAGAATCTGACCGAGACGATCCCCACGTCCGGACCTGTCCCGCACGGAGGGCCCGACGATCCGCGACCCCAAAAACGGATCGCCCGAAAATCGCCTCCACCAAATCTCGTCCCAAACTTTTTCAAATCGAAACCTCTTGCAACCAAATTTAGGAATGTTGTTGCTTATGCAGAGGAGAGCCTATCTACCAAGAATTATCGGCCAATTTGAAGTAGATAGGGAGAAATCAAAAGAGGGGCGAAAAAGAGTGTTCTTGAGCAACCGGAGAGGAAAACGCGTGAATCTTTGATCTCAAGAGAAATCAATGGATTTCCTTGGGTGGAATCATCACTCTTGTGTCATAGATCAATCCAACGCAAAAAGAACAAATCAAAACGGTCTAGAAACGAAGAAATCGCACCGAGAACTAGAGGGGGAAGAGGGAGCACGAAAATTCCATCTCAAGATCACAGACAAAGGCACAAGTGATTTAATCACAGAGGAAACAGCTGAGACTCGGCGCTCAGCTTGCCATACATGCTGGTTCGAGTACAAATCACAGACTTGCAGACCTCTCTCTCACACAGCAGCTAGAGGAAGGGAAATCCTAAAAGGAGAAATGGAAATGGAAGAGGTGAGGGGGAAGGGAGACCCTCATCCTTTATTTATAGGGGCAAGCCTATTTTACATTCCCTCTTTGCCCTTGGATACATGAAGAGCCAAACCACTTAGCCGGGGCATAAGGGTCCAACTCAGGCCTTCTCTGATCCGACGGCCACCGCGCCTCCTCACCGGTAGCCTTGCTTCCAAGCAATCTCCCCGATGCCGCCACGTGTCGTCCGTCCGCACGGGACCTCCGCCCCCGGTTTTGAGGCGCAAACCAGGGAAACCCGCCGCCGATGGTTTTGAGGCGAAACCACCAAACCCTCCGTGAGTAGCGTAGCCCGTACGCATCCCCCGCCGTGTACACTTGCGCTCGTTGATATCCTGCAGTGTCGGCCACCACGGCCGGCCGCCCGGTCCTCGGTCCTCGATCCAAGCCTCACGTCCACCCTTCACCGCACCCGGTCCGTCGGCACGGCACGCCCCTACTTGATCTTCACCGACCGTCGACCACCGTCTCGAGCTCGACACTGCCGGACAACATGAGCCAAGAGACACCATTGTTTGACACGTATCCGCGTGCCATCGGTTAGTAAGAACACACACACACCTTGTGTTGGCATGTTGACAATCACTCATCACACAAAGATCCACACAATGGTTATGGTGAAAACCATGTGTCCTCACCGGCCCTCCGACGGCGAAGCCTCTCCAGAGCATCGATCAGGGGGTCGATGTGGGTCTGGAGCTTGCTCGGTTGACCGTAGCCCCAGTTGAACTTGGGCGCGGTCAACACGGCGCCGGTGTACTCCGGGAAGTAGTTCCCCTCGTTGCGGAGGTAGAACCATTCCACGGCCCATCCGGCGTTGTTTGACGCCCACGAGCCAGGCAGCCAGTGCTCCCGCCTCTTCAACCCGATCGAGCAGGAGCCCGCTCGAACGTAGCGGCGAGCTTTCTCCTTCTCCTTCTCCTTCTCCTTCTCCTTCCCCTCCTCTTCCTCGTCGTCGTCATCAGCATCGTTGCCGTCGCCGCCACCGCCCGGGGTGAATAGCGTCGCCTTGAAGACGTGGACGAACAGGTCCCACTGCGGCGCCATCCCAAGATACCCCTCGCACACGGCGGCGAAGCTGGCGGCGTGCGAAATCGAGTTGGGGTTGAAGTGCTGGAGCTCGACCCCAAAATGGTGGGGGAGCGCCCGCATGAAGCGGCTCGGCCGCGCGCCAAGTCCCCGCTTGTGGAACTTGACGAAACTCAGAACATAGCCCTCCGGCACGACGGGCTCAAGGTGGGTGTCCTCCGGCACTATCCACTCGGGCGGCCCCTCCGCCGGGTTGGGGAGGAGCAGCCCGCCGTCGACGAGGCCCACCAACGCCGCCTCGGTCACCGTGGACCGAGGCCACGGCAGCGCGTCGTACATCACCACCGGCGTAGGGGGCTTGGCGGGCTCCTTGCCGGCGCCTTCTTGCTGCCCCTCTTGCTTGACACCATGGCGTCGACGGGAAGCGGAAGAACGGCGGCGGAACGGCGAAGCAAGAAGGGCGGCGGCGCGAAGAAAGGCGGCGTAAAGCACGGGCGCGGTGGCGATCGCAAGTGAGGACGGCGGCAGCGGCGAACGCAGGCAAATGCGGCGGTGGCGGTCGCAAGCGAGCGTAGCAGCGGCGGTGGTTAGATCTGGAAGCAAGGATGCAACCGGCGGCGGCAGGAAGCAAGGAGGCGAGAATGCGAAGGAGGGGAACCAGGAGTCTACTCCCCCGTATTTATAGATCCCGAACCGATCCGCGTCACTTGCATCCGACGGCCCCGATCACGCCATCCAACGGCAGCGCGCCCCCGGCGGACTCGACCAGAAACGGTAACCGCATTTACTGCCCCTGACAAACCGCCACCTACCTCCACTCGCAGGGCGCACGCATCGCGAGACGGAGCGGAACCGTCGCCAGGACATGATCATCATGACACGCCGGTTTCCACCTAAAAAGACGCGCCGCCAGTAACGGACGGATTCTCCTCGACTGGCACAGCGACGGGACGTCTCGACAGACGGTTCCTTACACGGTAAGATAACTTGGGATTCTGGTCCCACCTGTAAGACTCGAGGGAGCGGAGGCTGACCCACGAACGGGTTCGAACAGCCGCCCTCGAGCACTCGAGTTAGGGGTGCCCCTGGGAAGGATCCCTCGAAAGGGTCCGCTCGAGAACGAACTCTCGAAACCCAAAGGCACGTCCAAGGCAGGGCGCTGAACTTCCACGAGATCCCGTCGACGGGAGGCACTCGAGCCGCCGGTCCCCTCGAACGGGGCTGGTCCTCTGAAGGCCATGCGCCTAGCTCTAATGAGAGCGCCCCCGGGCCTCGATGCCGCCTCCCCTCGAAAGGAGACGGACTCTCACTTGGATTCCCCGCTACCAGCTCACAGGGAGGCTTGACGCTCACTCGGCCGTGGGTAGCGTCAGTCCTCCCGCCACTTGGATCTGATCCAAGAGATCTAGCGATGAACTGGATCGCGACTACGGCCCAGCAATTCGAGGCTCGGGGGCTCGAGTCACACAAACGAGCTCCCTCGACACGGGAGGAGCAGGAAATACTCGGGGGCTCGAGGAGTCGTCAAAAATCCCCTGCCTCGAGCTGCTACAACTCCAGTTCATAATGCTCTTACTCAAAACCACCCATCTTAAAGCCCCCAGAGGAATGCCTCATTCCTCTGGGGCCTCGGGGGCTACCCCCGCGGGGGACGCTCGCGCGCCCCCCACGGAGAAAGGAGGAAATAACCCCTTGAAACGACACAACCCTAAGTCTAGGTACATCAACTCCACTTCATGATCCCTTGCTTGAAGTTCTCCACAATCAAGCAAGGGCTCGGGGGCTACTGTCGGGTATCTAGATTAGGGGGTCCTAACCTAGGGGGAGTGGAGATAAGCAAACCAGCTTTACTCCTCTCTAAATCCCAAAAAACTGACCTGAGAAACCCCCCAATCCTCCTCGAACTGGGCCGACCCACGATCAGGCCCACAAAGCCACAGAACCCACTAACTCGAGCAGCAGCCGCTCGCCCGCTCGAGAAAGAGTTACGGAAACCGCTCGAGCGAGCGATCGCTCGAGACGGTGACGGAAACTGCTCGAGCGAGCGACCGCTCGAGCGGTGACGGAGACCGCTCGAGCGAGCGACCGCTCGAGCGGGTGACCGCTCGAGACTGTCCGCAATAATTGCCTTTCCAGAACGCGCACATGGCTACAGGGCTCGAAACAGTACCGCAGTATACCGACCCTGCCTAACTCCATGGCTACAGGGCCCGCAATAGTGGATCGTACGCTGGTCATTTCCACCATTACGCAGCCCATGCCCCGGATTCGAGGATGGCAGGCGCCACTATTAAGCCATGCCTTGTACTGTGCCACGCACGATACCCCCTCAAAACGCCATTGTCAACTCTCCGTACCGCCGTGCACGTCGCTCCATCCCATCGTGTGGATCGTCGACCCCTCGAGGCAGCCCTCAGCCGCTCGAGGAATGATGGCGGATGTGACTGGCGCATGGGGCGTACAATGATGCGTCCATCCCACCTCGACGGCCACTCAACGGGGTTCCCGGGCAGGCCATCATCGCCCACACCTCGATTACATCAGCACGCGTCGGCCAGGACCTGTCGGGCCATCATCGACCATCTTGCTACGTGGCTCGACCGGGTAAAAGCGGGGATCCCCGTGCTCGAACCGGATCAAGAGGGGCATCCACAGTTCCAGCGACTCGACAGGGCACCCATACTTCGACGTCACGCCCACGATCGCCCTAGCAATCATGTAATCCTGCGCCTCCCCTTGGCCTATAAAAGGGGACGCCAGGGCCTAGTCTAGGGCAAGTTTTTTACACTCTCACGTTCACAACACACCCACATCGAACACGCTAAGTCCCAAGGACTACCTTGTACTCACCCCTGTACAAGCACTTCGGTGCAGGATAATACAAGTCTCCTCCCCCCCGCTGGACGTAGGGCCTTCTTTCGCCCGAACCAGGATAAAACACTTGTGTACATCTTGCATCACCATCCGGATTAGGGAGCACGCTTAGAAATTTACTTGTTGGTGTGATACCCCCCGGGGTATGAAACACCGACATTTACCATTTGGGCTTGGCAAAAATAAAAATAGTAGGCCCACTTGCAACCGATCAATTGTTTTGACAAAAATCAAGTGGTCGCATGCGTGATGGCAAAAATCAAGTGGTTGCATGTGCACGGTGCACCCGGGAAGACCGGCGAGCGGCCAGGACGCGATGGCAACGCGGGGTGAAATTTGGCAACTTGTTAAAAATTGCCAAGTTGGATGCCAAATTGTTGGAGGAGGTTTTTTCTTGTTTTGTCAAAAATAGATGGATGTCAAGTAAAGATGAGCAAACTCTTGAAGATGCTCTAACGTATTCTTCTTCCCCTCCCTCCCACTCTTTCCCCCACCTTGATCTCTCTCTCCTTCTGCCCATTCTCCCCAGCTCCGCACACACTTTGGATCGCGAATTCCATGGCGTCGGCGTGCTTTGCCCTTTCGCCATCTTTCTACTCACAAACAAAACAATTTGGCTTGCACCGACAACCACTGTACGCAAAGAGCATTGAAGTGACCCCAGTCTTTTCACGTATACGTACCGGATCGATCGGCGTATGCGTAGAAGACTCCACGGATGCACTCCACGGAGTAGTATCGACTCTCACACGGTAACTTCCGTTCACGTGTGCCTGCGTTGTGCCATAAAGCATTGATGGCATCATTGAATTGAAGGCACACGGATCGGCATCGGCCCCCTCCCGGCCGCCCCGCGCCGCGCGTGGAGGAGCACGGAAAGCAATGAGTGACTGCCGCTGGCAGACCCAGTTGGCATTGGCAGGGGGCCAGCAGTAGCCGGCCAGGCTTCCGTCCCCCCGTCGCAGAGTCGCAGGCTCGCAGTCGCAGGCAGGCAAGCAATGGCCAATGGGAGGCCAGCAAGCAAAGCGTACCCACGGATGACGGACCTGTGCTCTCCTCGGCCAGCAAGGCAAGGATTGCTTTGCCTTGCGCCCTTGCCCCTGGTCCCTGCAGCTGAAAGCCAAGACAGCCTTCCATTTCCAAGGCGAGAATCATGCGCTTGGACTCGATGATCATCGCTCTCGAGCATACAATTCCAACTAAGCATCTTTTGCAAAATAAAGAACCACTCCCTCAGTCCCTCCTTATCAAAGACTTGTCATTCTTATTAAAAGAAGATATGATTGAGGTCTTAAATTTGTTTGAAGATGTCAACAAATTCCTACTTTCACAGCATGGCTGTCCTAAGCTAACTAAGGGCCTGATTGGTTCCTAACTCCTAAACTAAAGTGAACTAAAACGTTTTAGTTATCTATTAGTACCTTTTGTAAGTGACTAGTGGAACTAAAATGTTTTAGTCACCTTTTAGTCAGTTTGTTTGGCACTTTAGTCTCTAAAATGACTAAAGTTTAGTCCATTTTTGTTTAAGAAGTGGGAACTAAACAGCCCACCCCCACCCCACCCACAAACTTGCATTCGTCTAAGACTCTAAATTCTAAAATAACATAAAACACGAGGTGTGTGACCAGTGGAGGATGATGGCATCCTAGGGAAAACAAAGACAGTTTGGGAAGAAAGGAATAAACGAGGGTTCTGTAGCGTAGGGAGTTCTCGACTCCTTCATTATTTGTTATACTGAAATCAACAAGACTCCATGACTTGGGGTGTCGGCAGGTGCAAAGAAATTAGTTGAATGGTTCCTTTAGCAAATAATCACCCACACAACTTTTTTTTAATGTGTCTAGTATTTTAGACTCTTCTTTATATTTAATAAATTTGGCACCACACTCGTGCTAGCTTGCTAAACAAACTTATAACACTCCCCTACTTTGTCAATAGCCGACCTTCCTTGCCAATTGAAGTTGAAACATTTTTTTGTAAAAAAGAATAGAATGGTATATACTTTCTTCATTTCAAATTGTAAGCACCTAAGTGGTTATGTCTAGATACATAGCAAAACTAAGTGTATTTTGAGAGAAGACTTCATAAGCGTCACCAGATGATTCTTTTACCGACACTTTTGGATTAGTTCAGATATACTGTTGCTGATCAGATGGCTTGAATACCATTTTTAAATAAAACAGTTGATAGAAAAAGGCCATTCGCTCATTTCAACTTTCAATATTACAAAGGTGTGCTCAAATATCGGACAATTCCAATTTCATTCTGATAGGTTTAGTGCTTGCTAATTATTTTCCGGTATCCAATTACATTTGCTTTTGTAAGCTCTATAAATTCAGCATAAGGCTAAACCGTAAGTCCCCATCTGGTAGATTTTCAGACAATTTCATTTTTGGATTTATTTACCTACACAAAATAAACAAACCAGGAGCCATTTTGGCCTTATCGGCTCTGGCAACTTCTCCATGGAGCGGTTGTCTAACAAGGTCTAATAATGGATTAGTCGAGTACTTGACTGCAAAACTGGACATAATAAAATTTTATTTATTGCAATCAATAAAATTCTTTGAATTGTGACTTTTTTATAGCGTACGGTACGGACCGTGGACAGCGTGCCGGCATATTCCCGCGTCTCTCTGGCCTACAGGTGGGCCCAGAGGTACCCACCCTCTCGATCTCTCCCGCTCTTCCCCGCCCACGACTGGCGGAGCGGCGCAAGTCCAAACTCCAAACCAAACCGGCGCCTCCCCCCACGTCTTCTCGAGTTCCCACGCACACGCCTGCCGCCTGCTATAAATCGCAGCCCTCAATCCCCCACTCTTTTTTTATCCCCTCCTCCGCCATCCCCTCCCTCTCCCCTCAACCCACGCCCGCCGCCGCTAGGGTTTCTCCTCTCCTTCCCGCCCGCCCCCAAATCGTCGTCTCCGGAAGCTTCCCAGTGCCTCGCGCCGCAGCCATGAGCGACGGCAAGGACTCCCTCGACCTCTCCGCCCTCGGCGCCGCCATCCCCAACTCGGCCGGTTGGTTTTTGCTGCGCCTCTTCTCGATTTCTGTTGCCGTTGCTTGGGCCTTTGTCTGATTGGTTTGCGGCGGTTCCGATGCAGAGCTCAGCGCGGAGGACAAGGCTCACCTTGTGGCGTCGATCAAGGTGTGTTCGCCTTTCTATTGCATTCCACGGACGGCGGTTCCCTGTTTTTTGTTGCAGTTTTGGCGGGCTTGTGGTCGGGTTGGGCGGTTATCCGGAGATTTCATAGTGAGCCTATGCTGATTCAGTGTTTTTTCTGCGCTTGTTCAGAACACGCTCGAGGGATTGGCGTCGCGGCATACCGACGTGCTCGAGAACCTCGAGCCCAAGGTCAGGAAGCGCGTCGAGAAGCTCAGGGAGATCCAGGTATAAACTTGCTTACACTTGTGGGACTATGATGTTGGTTTTGTGATAGTTTCTGCGGTTGTGCCATGCTTCGGTGGGGAGCTTTGTGTGGTCCTGTATCATTGTTTGTGTAATGAAGGATGCATTATGTGACTGCGTTGATACTTGTCATAATGGTATGGTTGGTGTGCACTAGCACCAGAAATTCCAACCCTAATAGGAGCCAGGACACTGTTCGATACTACTATTATTTGAGATTCTGGAGAAGTGCCAGCAACTGTGAATGTTTAACATTGGATGATATTTCTGATGCCTGGTTGTGAGCTCTAGATTTATTTTTACCTGTAATCACTAATGAGCCTTTGGCTCCTGAACTCAAAGGTGTATTGGGATTTTGTTAGAGAATTTTAGAAACGGTATGCTACTGATACACATTATCTCTGTAGATCTAACCATGTCAAAACCTTAGTTTAGATCAGAGTATCAGACATAAACTCTCTTATTGCAGATGTGTCTATACTGGGTTTACTTTGTGAAACATATTTGTACCTTTCTATCATGCAGATCTATCGCTGATTGGTTTACCACTTGGTTCTGTAATATATATAGTAATCACTTGGGCAATTTGAATTGATGCTCTAGATACAATCGCAGTCAATTCATTACCATTATGTACTGTCTTCTAGGGCCAACATGATGACCTCGAGGCAAAGTTTTTTGAGGAGAGAGCAGCTCTAGAAGCTAAGTATCAGAAGTTGTATGAACCACTTTACTCAAAGGTAAGCTTGTTCATGTCTTGATACAATGATGCCTCTGTATATGTTGTGTTCGGTTTTATACTGTTGCTATTGTTTTCAACTTCTGAACTGTTCTGGGAGTTCATACGCCTATCATAGCAATAGACACTTGATTAGCATGACCCATCTGATTGTTTTATTGGACCTGAAATTGACAGCGTTACGAAATTGTCAATGGTGTGGTTGAGGTTGAGGGTGTCACAGTTGAAACCCCTGCAGAGCAAAAGAGTGGAGATGAGACCTCCGATGAGCAAAAAGGTGAACATAGTTTCCACCTGTATTAAGATCTCTTGTCTCCATTGGATAATGGAACTCTATTAAAGAAGAAACATTTCCTCTTGACTTTTGTTTTAACTTAATCACAATGCTTCCCTGCAGAAGAAAAAGGTGTACCAGCTTTCTGGCTCAATGCAATGAAGAATAATGAAATTCTAGCTGAGGAGGTGAAGTTTTGCATCTTTTACTTTTTTTTTTGGGAGCCATCGATCATGTTGTAATGCATTCTTACACAAACCGGTCTTTTACTGGCTGTAAATAATTCTTGTCCTTCAATTTTCAGATCCAGGAGAGGGATGAGGAAGCTCTCAAGTACCTCAAGGACATCAAGTGGTACAGGATCAGCGAGCCTAAGGGCTTCAAGCTTGAATTTCACTTTGATACAAATCCATTCTTCAAGAACTCAGTGCTTACAAAAACATATCATATGA
The DNA here is from genome assembly GCA_018135685.1 of Themeda triandra. Classification (NCBI taxonomy): domain Eukaryota; kingdom Viridiplantae; phylum Streptophyta; class Magnoliopsida; order Poales; family Poaceae; genus Themeda; species Themeda triandra. The sequence goes on along the minus strand of JAENPR010000193.1, from coordinate 469,392 downwards.
TTGATGAGGATGAACCAATTCTGGAGAAAGCCATTGGGTAATTATTAATATTCTCCTCTCGTGGAGTTAACTTTCCTTTTGGGTGGATAGAAGGTTTTAGTAATGGCTATGTTCATCAATTACAGTACTGATATTGAATGGTACCCTGGGAAGTGCTTGACACAAAAGGTGCTAAAAAAGAAGCCACGGAAGGGGTCAAAGAACACTAAACCTATCACAAAAACTGAAGATTGTGAGAGTTTCTTCAACTTCTTCAGTCCACCTCAAGTCCCTGATGATGATGAGGAAATTGATGAGGACACAGTAAGTTTTTTTAGCTTATATGTACATGCTATTATGGTTATACATGCATACATGAACATGATTGAATTTGACTTGATGTTCCCTTTTCAATAGGCTGAACAGTTGCAGAACCAAATGGAGCAAGATTATGATATCGGGTATGTTGTTGTGTTATGTGTTCTGTATTACTTCTGTACAGTGGTTGCCATCCTGTTACACAGATTATCCTTCTGTGATCAGGGTACTCCATCAATCTGTTTATGCACCAAAATTGAGTTTGGTTATTTCTTCTAAACTATCCTTCCTATCTGCCAGATCTACCATCAGAGACAAGATTATCCCACATGCTGTCTCGTGGTTCACCGGAGAGGCTGCTCAAGATGAGGACTTCGAAGTTATGGATGGCGAGGATGACGATGATGAAGACGATGATGACGAAGACGAAGATGATGAGGATGAAGGAGATGATGATGATGATTATGATACAAAGGTATGAAATCTTTTTTTTCCCCTCTAATGAGGAATATCACTTCCCTTTACAGCTTCTGAGTATGTTACATTTCCCCCCTTTCCTCTTTGGAACAGAAGACCAAGGGAACTGCTGGAGGGGAAGGGCAGCAGGGCGAACGACCTGCAGAGTGCAAGCAGCAGTAAGGTGCTGCACATTGAATAGTGCAGGCATTGGTTGTGGAGCAGTTGGTTTGGTTCTGCTTGATGCAATGTCATTGAGTTGGTTTTGTGGAGCCCTTGAGGAGGGGGCGCTTGTTGGTTCCATGGAATTGGCGGGGGGATTTTTCTGGGACATGGTGTTATATGTGGTAGTTTTGTCACTTGCTGTATTGGGTTTCAGATATTATATATGTGCTCATTTTATGCTTGAGTGAAGATGGTTGCCATTCTAGTATTATGTCTTATTGTGCATACCACCGTCATAGTGTGCTGTACTGATATCAAGCGTGCCATGCCGTGCCGCTGAGAAATTTTGCTCTAGTCGTAAGGCTAGTCTTTTGCCTGAGAATGTTTTGCTATGCCTCATGGGGTAATTGTGGTGAAGATTTATTGTACAGTTCTGGGTTCCATTATTCCATACTCCATTCCGAGTTTTGAAGTAAAGAAAGCGATTTGTGAACAATAACACCAGCCGCCCGTAGTCACTCTTTGAGGAAGCATTGGTTTTTTGGAAAGTACGTTTCTAACAATAGAACTATAGAGCTTTAGTGAAATGGGTTTAACAATCGCAGACCCCAGTGCCGGCAACAAACAGTCCATAAATGGAACCGATACGATGGTTGCTTATAACAGCACTGTAGGGTTGCTTATAACAGCACTATTCCATAAATGGATCCGATACGAGGGTAGCAAAAAAATGATAGGATGGAGTTTAAAAAAAAAATGATAGGATGGAAGCGGCGTCAATGGAATTAATTTGGGCAAGTCTATACTGGGGCAGCAGCGTCAACGGTATGCCAGAAAATCGAGGACGTAAAAATGTAAAATGAGGTGAGGTGCACATATCAGCACAAGCGAAATTACAAGAGCTACGATGAAGTGAAATGAACAAGCTACATTGTTCACTAGTCAGAACCTTGAGGCTCGGTTACATCGAGCGGGTTAGTTAAGCAGGAGGAACCAGCATCCAGTTACAAAATGCTCGAGCTGCTGCTCCCAGTATTTTGGCCTAATCCGACTCCCCATATCGAATCCAAAAATCTGTGAAGAAACCCCTCTATAGCTGTTACAACCTACCCCTGTCCATGAACTTCTTGACCTCATCATACAAAACGAGTATGGCGGCTGCACCAGTGCTCCTAAACATGTTAGACAGTGCACCGCGGTAGAATGACCGGATCCCCTCCAGCCTGTATATCTTCCTCCAGCAGTCGAGTGTGCTGCTGTACATCTGCACCTCCATCCCTAACCCTGACTGCATCATCATCCTTCGCCGCACCGTGTCCAGTGGGTACGAAATGAGCCCTGCCATGGATGTCACGGCCTGCGCTGCAACCCAGCGCTGCCACAGGGGGGACTCCAGAGGCACCAGGACATCTTTGGCAGTGTCGAAGCCGCCAAAGTACAGGCCCCGGTGAACGACCATCCCATGGAGTGACGCTGGTAATCCCCTGTAGATGCCTCTGATGCCGTTTTTCTTGTAGATGGTTTGGATGAAGTGGCGAATGCCTCTGAACTGGCGGGTGTCTGTACGTCCGATATCAGCTGCAAGACGAGTGTGAGCAATGTCGAGTGGATAGATGAGGACCAGGGTAGTACATCCGGCAGCAGCACCAGCAAGGAAGTTCCTAAGAGCAATAGAAGTGAACTTATTGTCTGCTGAGGTTCCAGCATCTTTCAGTATGCTTCTGTACAGATCCTGCAAGAACAATGGTAACAGGTTAGTGACAAAAATCCAAGTTGACGATTTGTGACTTGTGAGAGGATGCTCTTACAAACTCATCAAACTTTCTAATTGACTCATGTACTCCTAAATTAGGAACATTGAACATAGGTACTCATGTACAAGCAACATGACATGCTACTATGCTAGTTGCAAGGGGTTGATGCTAACATTATCTTCAAAACATGATAGGGTTTATGAAAGGCAATGCCCATCTACAGTGTAAGCTCAAGCTTGTCTCCAAGACTACGACCGAATATGGTGTATCATTTGGCGTCCTAATCATAAACATCCATTAACTTCTAACTGAAGGGTTTTCAAACTATGTGACGGTAAAGAAAATCAGCTACATTTAATGTATCACTACTGGTTACATAGTCTTGGTAAAACACAGATAGTATGTCTACTATGAATGTCGCAGTCAGTAATAATCATAAAAGTACTAAAGAGTCCACTTCACAGCATGACATACCTTCCAAAGCCCATTAGGCCATTGTGATAAAATATCAAAACACGGCATTATGAATCTATGCCGTCCACTACTTCCAGAGCCCATGGAAAAAATGACAAGTCCAGTGGATGTTGTGGAAACTATTATTTATACAACCACTATCTTTCTGCATTGCCTTTTGTCATCTTGTGCCTAAGCTGTTCGACAGTTCTAAACTTTAAAAGCCAAGCTTTCATAATAAAACAGTTACATAAATTTTAGCTTTGGGATCCATATCTCACTAGATAACGGTAAATTAATACCCAATGCATCGACAAGTAAACCAAATACTCATTGTAGGTCAGCCCAACAAGCAATGAAAACATAATTAATAACAGTACAAGCATAACAAGCATAACACCATACAAGCCAGGGGCCAATCGTCAAAATTCTGGTCATGAATGAATAATCCTTAACTCCAGGATCCTCGACAGAAAAGAAAAAAGATGACTCCAAAGTCCAAAATCCAAAATGGATACAAAGCACAAGCATATATGCCCAAAAGACACCAATGGCTATTCTGATGGTACTTGCTGGTATGTGGTGCTCTCTATGATGAGACACATGATCCCTTTATTCTCTCACTCTTTTTTGCCATTTGTGGCGGCAAATATTTGCCTGTTGAAAGTGAAATCTCACCAAATCTCAGCTGTTGGCAACAAAGATCGACGGAACCAAATGCAGGGAGGGACCTAGTATTCTTTCATTCACACCACACGCTGCATCCTGCAAGCATAAACACGGGCAGTACTCGATGCTCCCCCGCACAGTCCTGAACCAAGCAACCAACTACCACCCCATACCTTCCTCACAAGTTGACATCATGAACCGCACCAATCGCATGGACGAAACAAGGAGTTGAGCCACGAACCTAATACTATTTGCATCTGATGACGCAATGCCCTCTATACCACCACCTCAAGGAAATGACAGGCGCAATAATGGAGTACTTGTAATGCACGAACAGATGAACGAAAGCGAGTAGATAAAAGGACGGCAAAGGGGGGAAGGGAAGGAACCTTGAGCGAGAAGTTGAGGGCGACGGAGGGGTAGTACCGGATGACGGCGGTGCCGTTGCCGCGCCAGAGCGAGAGCACCCCCTCGTCCCGGACGGTGCGCGCGACGCAGTCGGCGAAGCCCCGGAACCTGCGCGTCCTGCCCAGCAGCGCGGCGTTGCCGTCCTGCGTCTGCAGCAGCAGCTTGACGCGCTCGATCGGCGCCACCACGGTGTGCACGGCGCCCCCTATCAGCGCCCCGGCCACCAGATCCCGCTCGAACTCCCACACCCGCCGCCCCGCCGCCGCCGCGTCCGCCTCACCGCGCCCATCCCGCCGCGGCCGCCGCCCGATGGACTCCTCCACTCCCGCCCGCGCCGCCGCCTCCTCGCTCATTCGCCTCCCCTCCCCTCCCCTCCCGCTGGACTCACCAGTTCACCACCAGCTCTCTCGCCCTCCCCCGCGCTGCCGCTGCGCTGTGCCGCTGTGGCCAGTTCGGGCGCGGCGCCTACAGGAGGAGGCGAGAGGGGCGGCCCTGAACAACTCCTACTACCAGTCTACCACTACCAGACGGCGCTTTTGTTTCGGCGGCCCGGGTCGTTCCGGGCCCTTGGACTCGGGTCGGTTACGCTTGGGCGCCAGCGTATCGGGATGGCTTTCGTCTTGCGTGTCCGCTGTCCGCCATGCGTCCGTCCATCGATCCTATCCTCTCCTCTTGCCATGGAAATGAAGTGAGGGCCTGCCATGAGGGGCCCACCTGCCATTGTGACCGAGCAGGAAGCGACCGGGTGGTGTCTTCTCTGGACGCAATGCAATGATGAGAGGATTTAGATGCCTGGCACTGACTTTTTTGAATTTAGACTAGAAGTCACGCTGATTTGGACGGCAGATGTTGTAGCAACTCGGGGTTCTGGTTAATTCTCATTACATCAGGTCACTTTCCCGAACTCTCTCGTCCAGTAACTGTCGAAGGAGGCGAAACAGGGCGATTTGGTCCCCGCCGGGGCGGCCGGTGATCTTCCCCGCCTCCGGCCCTTCGGGCTTCGAGAGGTGATGGAAACCGCTGTGCTCGTCCCGGCTGGTGTCGTCGGTCCTAGTAGATCTAGGTATTTGTGTCCGGCGGCGGCGGCGTCGAGACGGTGGCGGCATCGTCGTCAAGGAATAAGGTACTCTCATGCTCTTCCCCGCCACGGTGGTGATCTGCTCCGTCGCCATCGACGAGTGCGTGGAGTTCGTCTGTATAGGAGTCCTTGTGGGCTGCGGTTCTGTCGCTCTTTGGTGGTGATGGTGTCGTCGGCGCGCAATGTCAAGGATTCATTGACAGCTGCGGGTGATGCGGTGGTTTGGAGAGGGAATCGAGCTCGAGCTTCCCGTGACGCGAGTCGACGGCGAGCATCGATTTCTGGTCGGAGGATCCCGGGTGTGTCCCCGGCCGATACGCCTTCATCGATTTCTTCATCCCGTTCTCAGGGACGGGTGTCCATTGCGGCTCGTTCCAAAGCATTGTTGCGATGGGGATCCTCTTGATCTGGGCTAGCCATGGAGCTTTCTTCGGCAGCGGTTCCCGGCGACGGATCGACGACGGCGACCGATGGAAGCTTCTGGTGATGTGGGGAAGCACAGGGTCCAGGGTGTTCTTTGTTATTTTGCTTTTATTAGGGACCTTTGTGCAAGATGGTTAGTATAGCTGTTCGTGTATCCTTCACGTATGTATCTGTATCTGTATTCTTGCGTGTATACGCTTTCCTTACTCAGTAATACAGATACGGTTTGATCAAAAAAAAAAACTCGGGGTTCTGGTTCTGGATAAACACATCCAGATAGTACAAACAAACCATATCCACAACAATCTTGGATTGGAACAGGGGATTTTTCCCCCCCTCCAGGTCTGTTCGCAAATGGTCAAGTGGAAGTGGGCGTGCTCTACAATTTCGGACGCAAGCGCGACGACGTGCCGTGGTGGAGATGGGACTTGAGGAAGCCCAGCACCAGCGAGGCGAGCTCCGCCTCGTGCCCGGTGTAACGGTGGTTGGCCTCCGCGATGATGCGCAGCTCGTGGTTGCGGATGTTCGCCGCGAACTGCCGGGCGTCCTCCACCGGGACGATCTCGTCTTTGGCCCCGTGGATCGTGAGAACCCTACACATCGATTGCAGTTGTTATTATTTTCTTCTTCCACCAACGGAAGGTGTCTCTGCATATAGCCGTGTCAGTCGATGCGTGTGTAAGAGTGTCTCACCAGCAGTCTTTGCTTATGGCACGGCTGGAGAAAAGGGTATCAGTGCTCAGCCGGTCTTCAAGACTCGCTCTCGCCACCCGGTACTCCAGCTCCCCTGCACAACCACCAAAACAAGAGCGATGAATGATGATCCTCTTTATAATCGTTCCACCCCTGTTTTCCGGTCGTCTAGTCGGACCTAGTCGCCTTGGGACCGACCAGAAGACTAATCGTGATTAGTCGTCGACCAGGCCGATTAGTCGAGCCTAGTCGACCATGCTGGTCGTCCAAGTCGTCCTATATATCAGGACATATATATACTATATATATATATATACTAGCAGGGGGAGCCCGCGCAAAGCGCGGGCAGTAACCCGACAACTCAATTTTTTTTTTCGTAAGAGGTTAGAAACATGATAAAGGAGCGACGAAACAAATTTTATATTTTTTGGTTTAATATGGTAATATGTAGAAATCATGGAAGTTTCGTTTAATTAACATTTTTTGATGGTTGTGTACGTTAGTTGCGGATTTTTCATTTTGTTGTTTATATATTCGAGTTGTATAAAGTTGAACCGTAAATTTTCTTGTTTCAATCAATTTATTAACTGAGCATGTAATAATAATTCATTGGAACATTTCAATTTTTTTTCCAATTTTTTTTAGAGGTTGTAAACATCGCAAAGGAGGCAAAAAAAAAAAATTTCTAGTATTTTAATGTGTAGGAATGAGGGAAGTTTCGTTTACTAATTAGAGGACGCAACTTTAAATGATTCTAAAAATAATTGTTTTGCAAGTTTGACATTTTTTATGTGTAGAGTACATTATGGAGAGGCTACAAAAAAAATTTCATGGTTTTAGGAGGTCTAATTATTTCTATACGAAATAAACAAAATCAGTATATCCTAGGGTTGGGTGCTTACTGGGTTTGCTACTGTTTGTTTACCCGCTACTATTTGTTAGCGGATTTCCACTGTTCTTGATGGGCTTCACTATTTTTAACGGGTTCACACTATTCCTTCTTGGATTTTTACTGTCCCTTTATGGGGTGTCACTGTTCATTATACCCGTTACTGTTGTTGACGGGTCGGGTCCGTTACTGTTGCTACCGGGTCGAACCCGTTACTGTTGCTGATGGGTTTTACTGTTCCGAAGCACTGTTACGGGAGCAGTAACCTGTGAGTATGGCGGACCCGTTTCCCATCTACGAAAATTATAGTCTATGTAGATACCTATATATACTATATTGCGTACATAACGAAGCAAGCTCTCAATTAGGGAAGGAATGTCCATTGCTGATGAGGATTCAATGGCAGCGGGATCTGACCCAACTGATGATGGAACACTTCCTTCACCTCCTTCAAGGTCAGGCGGTGGCATGTACACTTCCACGGCTGCAGCACGCCGGTCCACATCTGCAGAAGCACTAGTTCTTAGGATGGATGATGGGGGATGGGACATCACAGCAAGCAGCAAGGAGCAAGGAGCAACCACCAAACAGAGAGGGATGGGGGGAGGAGGGAAGAAGATGGAGAGGGGAAGGCCAATACCGTCGTCAGAGGAGCTCATCGTGAAGACCAGCGGGCGGCGGCCACTTGAACGGCGCCGGCGGCCAAACAGCAGCGGGGAGGAGAGCAGCTGGCGTGGAGGAGAGCAGCCGGCGTGGAGGAGAGCAACCGGCGGCGGGGGAATCTTCCTTGCGGGGGAATCTCCTCCAGCGGAAGCGGCGGCGGCTTCTGCGAGACGGACTGAGTCCGTCCTTTTCCTCCCTCTACCTCTAATCCTTCCGCGCGGGCCCGCAATTGTTTCCCGCGCCTTGTGCCCGCTGCGCGCGCTTCTGCTCGGGCGGATTTCCTTTCCCGCGCTCGCCCGTGCATGCGCGCTCGCCAAAAACAGAGGAGCTGGTCGCCCCTTCAACCTAATCGCCCGACTAATCGCGATTTGGCCTCGACTAATCGGACGACCAGAAAACTAATCGCCCTAATCGAGTCGGTCCCTCTGGTCGGCATCAAGGACCGATTAGGGCGATTAGTCGCGATTAATCGCGATTAATCGGACGACCGAAAAACATGGCGTTCCACTACATTGCCATGTGCCCTGGCTTGGAAAGAGCGAGCAGAAACACCGACCCTATAGTTTAACTTTGGATACTTCCAAGATTGACACTAGATCAGATGCATTTGTCTCACCCTGTGCTAATTGATTAGAAAGCTAGCGATGGTCCATGGAATCAGACCCGTAAGATTAACATAGAAAGAATGCCATATCAATCAGTAAAGAAAAGCTAGACCTTTTCTATTCTTCACATCAATGTATCCATCTTTGTTTATTCTCCTCATGAAATCCTTCCCAAGGCGCCCCTCAATGCCTCGCTTTAATGCAAAGCGGCCGGAAATGTTCACAATGATAGGGACATCATGGTACCTGGAAGCATATAGAAGCACAGCATTTCCTCCTGAAGAAAAGGAATACAAGTAGTAAGACCATATAATATATATGGCGTGTCACCTGAATGAAAAGCATGGGTGACACGCAAAGATGAAAACACATCATCGAAAAAGGAATGATCATGTAAACGTGGCCAAATATATTGAACTATAGAAGTAAATGACAAGTCAAATAATTCTCCTGCAATGTTGAGCACTTTCTGTAGAAGTTCTTGCCGAATAACTCCTTTTATGGGACTTGGTGGATAACTTGGCTCTTCGGCAAAATGTGCCTGACAATTTGGCACCTAACTAAACCAGGGTCATACACTAGTAAGTCGGCTTATAATGCTTACTCTTTTGGCTCCATCAAGTTTGCGCCATGTAAATGGATTTGGAAGCCTGGGTCCACTTTGCTGCAAATTCTTTATTTGCTGGCAATCAAGAATAGATGGTGGGCATCCGATCGACTCGTATTTAAAAATTGAGGCTGCTGTCTACGACCATGATCACCTGACATGATTTACACACACAGAGAAAAAAAAAAAAAAAAGAAAAAGAAAGCAAGGAAAGATCAGAAGCAATATGCATGCCAGGTACGAAACACTAAGCTACTCAAGTGATCACTTTCAATGTTCCTCAACTTGTCTTCCCACTAAGCAACAAACTCAGAAAGCACTAGTTCAAGTTTGCATCCCAGCCAACTTTTGATGCCAATTTTGCATGTTAACGCAATTTTCTATGCATGTTCATATACTGTGCATGATAGGCATCAACACAAAAGGAGAACTTAATCCATATAAACAGTATCTTTCCTACCTTTGCTATGCCCAATAAGAGCAATTATGTCGTATTTCTGTTCTGAGAAATGCAATACTACAGAGCGCAAATCAGCTGCCTCTTTTCTGTAGCTTCCATACTGGAATTCACCATCACTTTCCCTTCAAAGGAGAAAGAGGACACATAAGTATAAACAGGAATTCAAATTCATCGTGGTTCTCAGAACGGAAGTTATTCAAAGAATTATACATTAAATTGGAGAATGATGGCTGCTGGCTGTAGCTACTTGCTGACATGTTATAAACAGCATGACAACATTTTAAATCAACACTAACATTAGAAAACACCCACGGCATTGATACCATGCTCTCATATATGCCATGATCACCACAAGGTGTTACAATGGCTTACCCATTTCCAGAAAAATCAAACCGAAAAGCACTAATTCCTTCCTTTGTGATGGCATCAGCAAGGTCAACCAAGATGCTGTCATCCTGTAGGTTTTGTTCAAAAGTGCTAGATTATTAATAATGACAGTAATAGTATAGAACTGAATTAGAAACATATTAACTTTTTATCAATAGTCCTTTCTGCTCTACTTTGTGAATTTTGTGTGATTTTTCTGCAGCTTACCCAACTTGCTCAGGGTTTAAAAGGCTTCATCCTTGTTATTGTTGTCATACATTGAGAATGTACATATCTACATTGAGAATATACATATACTTTGAAGTGACAGGTAGAAGTGTGTTCCTATTGCTCATTTCTTTATAATAAGAAAATAATACTAGCACAACTTTACTTGAATTTGTATCAGCAGTGGAACAACTTTGCACAAGAGAAAGTTTACAAAAAGAAAGAGAAGGATGGAAAGAAAGGAAAGAAGTTGAAGCATCTTGAAAGTGTTACATCTCAAAGGAAAGAGTAGACATAAAGCAATACCATATACTCCATCCCTACCTAAAGGAATAATTTTAGCAGACTAAATGGAGACATAGAAGAATCCCCAGATCTTTTATGTTTAAATAGCTGGATTCTCCTACTTATCACTTCACTCAACATCCTCATAAAGTATATGCACATGGAATTAGTACCAAAGGGAATCAGATACTCAATTAAACTATTTTGTTCCTAGAGTATATTATATGACAGCAACACAAGTATAGGGGCGAAAAGACCGTAAACATAGGGCTAAACTCAATATCTAGTCTAATCTATAATACACTTAAATGCAAAAGTTTCCCATGGATGGTACGGACTTGCCTTTGTGGCTCGAAATCCATGACAAAGGATCACAAGTTCCTTTGAACTTGTTTGATGTAATAAACCAACAAGCTTCTCCCCATGCTCGTTTGGAATTAGAACTCTTTGTTCACAAATAACTGTAAGCCACATGTTCAAATCGTCATACAAGCACAAATCAGAGTAGGAAACAACATTCTGAAACAAACGTGTAATCAGGTATAAATCAAGGTTTTGAATTATGGACATAGTTTAGACTTTAGACAGCTCAATACTCATAAAATTAACTTGCTTTAACCAAGTTTGGACTCATAATCTGACCAATTGAAAAGTGGAACAGTAGTGAAGTGGCCATCACATGCTTTGCGACGCTCGAAAAACCCGATCAAATCGCACGAATTATGTAACTAAAATTCTGAAGCCCACCATGTATGATGGGAGGGAGTTGAACATCCGGATGCTATACTCTAATAACCACGGCCGAGAGAAACAGGTCGGTTAGGAATTCAGTCACCAGAGGAACCCTCGCTCGAGCTCGCACGGGCCGCGGGGGACCTCCTACCTGGGGACTGCGGGCATTTCTCCAGCGGCATGTGGACGAGGACGGCAGCTGAGGAAGGAGCTCTCGAACCCTGACCAGCTTCCCCTGCCTCAAAGCGCTGGCGGCCACGAGATAGGCGTCTCGCCGGAGCGCCGCGCGGAGGAGGGAGGAATAGCGTTGCGACTGCGAGCAGAGGAGAGGCTGTCAGGCGGAGAACGGAAGGAGTCGAACAGGGGAAGGAAGAAGACAAGGAAGAAGCCGCTCTGGACGGTCCAGATCTTCCCGCGCACACGATCGAACGGTGGCCCACATTAGACAGCGAGCCAGCGAGGGTTTTGCTTTTGCAGCCGCGACAGGGCGCTCCCACGCCGGCAGACGCAGATCACTCCTCTTCCTTCCTCCGCCGCCGGAGATGGCGCTCTACCGTCGTGTCCTGCTCCTCCGCCGCCTCTCCCACCTCCACCCCTCGCCCGCCCCCGCCATCTGGTTCTCACCACCACCCACCCTTGCGGGGCTGCTCACCCCCATGGGGCGCCGCCACATGGCCTTCTCGTCCGCCGAGGAGGCCGCCGCCGAGCGCCGCCGCCGCAAGCGCCGCCTCCGCATCGAGCCTCCAATGACCGCCCGCCCTCGCGGCCCGCCTCCCCCGCGGGACCCCAACGCGCCCCGCCAACCGGACACCACCTCCGCGCTCACCGGCCCGCGCCTCAGCCTCCACAACCGCGTCCAGTCCCTCATCCGCTCGGGCGACCTGGACGGCGCCTCGGCCGCCGCCCGCGCCGCCGTCTCCTCGCGCGTCCGGCCCACCGCCTTCACCTGCAACGCCGTGGCCGCGGCCATGCTCCGCGTCGCCCGCCACGACGACTCCGTCGCCAGCTTCGATTTCTTCTTCCGCCGCTCCAACATCGTCCCCAACATCGTCTCCTACAACAACCTCATCCTCGCGCACTGCGAGGCCGGCCGCGTCGACACCGCGGTGCAGGTCTACCACGACATGCTCGCGTCTGCGACCTTCGCCCCCTCTGCCGTCACCTTCCGCCACCTCACCAAGGGTCTCGTCGCTGCGGGCCGCATCGGTGACGCCCTCGACCTCCTCCGCGAGATGCTCGCCCGCGGTGGTGCCGCCGACTCAATCGTCTACAACAACCTCATCGCTGGCTACATCGACCTCGACGACTGGGCCAGGGCCTTCGAGCTCTTTAACGAGCTCGCAGAGAGGTGCTTTGTCTACGACGGTGTTGTCCACACCACCTTCATGGAGGGCTACTGGAGGCAGGGCAAGGACAAGGAGGCCATGGACAACTACCAGTCGCTCCTTGATCGGGGTTTCAAGATGACGCCGGCCACCTGCAACGTCCTGCTCGAGACACTCTTCAAGCACGGCAAGCACAAGGAGGCCAACGACCTATGGGAGACCATGATTGACAACCACACCCCGCCAAGCTTCATCGGCATCAACGCCGACTCCTACAATGTCATGGTTAACCAGTGCTTCAGGGAGGGCAAGTTCCAGGAGGCGATTGAGGTCTTCCACCGCCAGCCCAGGAAGAATGTCCAAATCGATGTCGGCTGCTTCAACAACATCATTGGCAAGCTCTGTGAGAATGGCATGCTAGCTGAGGCAGAAAAGCTCTTTGAGGAGATGGAGTTGAAGTCAGTCCTTCCAGATGTGTACACCTACACTTACCTTGTTGACTCATGCTTCAAGGAAGGCCGTGTGGAAGATACAATGGAATATTTCTACAAAATGGCAGATGGAAAGCAGCATGGGCCAAAGTTCAATATTGGTTTCTTCAACCGCATGTTTGAAGGGCTTACAGAAGCTGGCCGGATTGATGATGCCTTGAAGGTGTACGGGAGGATGCCTGACAAGGAGATCAAACCAAACATGGCCACTTTTGAAATCCTTGTCAAAGTCTTATGCAAAGAAGGGCACTTGGATCAAGCAAGGAGCCTAGTGTTGGACATGGCAAGATGCAGTATTGTGCCTCCTCCAGAGTTCCGTGAGTCTGTTATTAACTTTTTCAAGAAGGCTGGTCGACAGGAAGAAATTGAGAAAGCTTTTGAAGAAAAACCTATGCTAACAACTCAGCCTAGGACAGAGTATCAGTCGAGGACTGAGTACCACTCTCGCAATGCAGTTGGTACTGCTCCAGTAAAAAAACCTGGCGTTAGCTCTGCTCCAGCAGTGGAATCTGAATTTGTTTACTCCCAGCCACAACAGTCAACATTAACAACTCAGCCTAGGACAGAGTATCAGTCGAGGACTGAGTACCACTCTCGCAATGCAGTTGGTACTGCTCAAGTAAAACAACCTGGCTTTAGCTCTGCTCCAGCAGTGGAAGCTGAATTTGGTTACTCTCAGCCACAGCAGTCAACACTTAATAACACTCCAAACCAGCAGCCTGAGTTTGGCTCATCTTGTTCATGGAATTCAGGTTTTGGTGCTCAGCAGGTACAGGCTGTTGTTGGTTCATCTCAGCCACCCCGGCCACAGTTTGGTGCTTCTCAGGGTGAACCAGGATATAGCAACATAGGAAATCAGCATGGTCAGTTTGGTTCTCCCCAGAGAGAACCAAAATTTAGCAACCATCCACCACAAGTTGGGTATGGTGCCCAATTGCCTCAGTCAGGATATCGCTTTGACCCCGAACAAGAAAAGGTTGGATTTGGAAATCGAGTAGCACAACCTGCATATGTGGCTTCAAGCCAACCCTCATATGACACCCGCTGGAGCTCAAGTGGTTATGGATCAACCCAAGGGCAACTGGGATATGGTGGTCCTCAAGCACAGTCACATGAATCTCAGTTACCACATCACCAGGGAAGTTTTGGTATGCCACATATCCAAAATAACAATGGCTTCTATAGACAAAATCCTGGATACATGCCATCTAATGGTCTGCAGGGATTTGATGCTCCCCATGGTGATTCTGAAACTGCTGCATCTAAAGACTATCAAGAGACTACCACTTCTGAAGACCGCCAACAAGTAGCATTTCTAAAAGCATGAGGGCTACAAACATATTTTGGCTCCAAATCAAAACTTTTTGGGTCATAATATAAATTAGCTCTTTAGATATTAGATTCTAATGAATAGATGTGAACCAAAATTCACTATTGTTTTCCTCAAAAAAAAAAAGAGAATTCGCTATTGTTCCTATGGATGCATCAGTTTTATCAGTTATCATATATACTTGTGGTTCAAAAATTGAAATATGTTTTTGTAGTTCAGCATGAGATAAAAATGGAATACTCAATGGATTTTGAGTGCTTAGATCCTAAATTCCTAACCTGGGCATAGTGTGTGCCAATGTAGATTAATGGATGTAGGAATTACTTCATTTAGAATCTCTGGCCAATTCTCAAAAGAAGTTTATATGCGCATAACTTGTTTCTTAAGTACTGAAGATACATTAATGTACTTGAGACTCCTCTTCCCACTTCTTTCTGACATTGAAAAAGCAAGTTACAGGCTTGTGAAATTACAAAAGGGGTCTTTTCTGTTTGACATCATTGATAATATCAGTGATCCTATGAAAGTTTCTGATTCGGAGCATCCACTTTATATGGAACAGATAGGCCAGGTATCAACAAATATAATTAAATGTCTGTTTCAGTTATTGTTACTGAACTTATCTTAAGTTTATACTATTTCATGCATCTGTCATGGGGTTTATTTTGTCAGTTGTTTGGGTTTCTTTGGGCTTGGGGCCATGCCTAGCTCTATACAAGGAGTAGTTGGCAGCTATTGTGGGATCAAGCAAGAAAAAATCAATGTAGCCCCAATCCCCAGCTCATCATCTAATCCAAGTCTCCCAGTATAAGCAGCCGACACCGTCACCAATGAACCAAACTAAGGTTCATCAAACTATGAAATAACATGATTGCAGCTTTGCATATAGTTCGCCATTCGAGTATGAAATTTTGAAGTAATCCAAATTTATTCACATAATAGTCGTAAGGATCATGCCATCACTTTCTGAATCTCATGGCTCGGTTGTCCCCACTTGTTATTATGGATTGGGACAAGCTAGTGGAGCACTGGAGCTCTTTCTATGCCAAATGAAACTAGAAATTCTGGTAAAAAATTACATCTTTTGGAATTCCTTGTATTCTTTTTGGTTGAGCTACACATGAATTGAACAACTAACTGAACTGTATCTTTTCTTTCATAATTTTTTTAATCAACATGTTTTTGTCTCTGTTTTCTACTTGGATGCAATGCAATATCTAATTTATGTTTTTGAGAAACATGTTACTTTAAAACTTAATATCCTTGCATCATCTTATAACGCAGAGCGTTTCTGCAGAACCTGCATTTTATGAAGGTCATTTCCATATTGATAATGAGAGTGAGATATTCATATCATTTTGTGGTTGGAACAAGGGTGTTGCATTTGTGAACAACTTCAACATCGGAAGATTTTGGCCGGTACAAACCTGAGAATTATGTTCTGCAAATTGTTTAAGAATTCCAGACATTATTTTCAATCCATAATATATGTGTTTGCTCATTAGAGCTGATATTGAATTGTTCTTTTTTTTCCAGGCACACAGACCACGATGTGCCCTTTATGTTCCAGCGCATATCCTCTGACCTGGGACGACATCATTGTATGTAGTTTATCTATCCTTACGATACTATCTGGTTATGATACTTTTCAGCCTTTGCTGAACATTTTGTCAAAAAATGTGGTGAAATAGCATTGATCCACCTTTCTATGCAGAGAGTTTTTTTTAACAAAAAACTAGTGTAACTTGATCTGGTATTATCTTGTTCCAATCCATCCATTGAAGATAAAAGGAGGAAAAGAAATGCTCAGCAAAATTCAGGAATCTATGTTTACTCCTTAGGTGTTATAAGGAACTAACGTACGCAACATTATTATGTTTGTTTTTTCAGATAATCTTTGAACTGCATGCTCCAAATCCTGGGCTCACTATCGATTTGGTTATGGATCCGGATTTCACATACGGTCCAAAACATTAAAAAGGGTTGCACGTGGTGTAGATTTTTTTTTATTATTATTTTCCAAATGACGCCATCTAAAGAGAAAATTCCTTGTGGCCACAACGCCACCAGAATGTGTCCACGTTAGCATAATTAATTTCGCGTTGGATTTGAAGATCGACGGTTATTCTATCTCCTTCGCGCCAAATATATATCGGCTTCGGCCTCAACCCTAACCCTAACTCTCACTCGTCGTGCAGCCACCTCTCCCTCGCTCTCTCCCCAGTCCGACGGGCTCCTCCTCCGGCTCCCGCCCCGGCCCCGGCCCCGACCTCCCCTTCCCCTCCCTCTCACTCCTCCTCTCCCTCTCCTCTCCTCCGGCACCGCACCCCGGCACACTTGCCCCCTTGACCGGGCCCCTTCCTCCCCGCGTGGTGGTCGGCCTGCCTCCTCGGCCAGACTCGCAGCAACCGCCGCCGCCGCCCCACGAATGGCAGCGCGCGACCGACGGGGATGGCGAACCTTATCTCGCGAGCTCACGCGGTGGCTTAGCGGCTTCCTCACCGGCGATGGTGACGGCACCCTCCTCAACCCGTGTGTCTGCCGCGCGCCCCTTCCCCAACTGCATCTGGTGGTGACGCCGTCGTCCGGAGCTGAGATGGCAGCGAGCGGCGGCCCCTCCACGGTGCCGACGCCATTCCCCAGCCATATTGCCGGCAGATCCCTCCCAAGACGGCGTTCCCTCAGATCCCGGTGAGGAATCCCGTGCCGAGCGGCGCTCCACCCTCTCCCTAACTGAAACTTCCTCCTCCAGTTAGGGGAGACGCCCAGATGGCGCATCCAGGGCATGGCGGCCGCTAGGGAGAACCACGGCCAGGAGCACGTCGCCCAGTAGGCCCTCCGACTCCGACGGCGCGGCACGTTAGTCTCCATCCATTACTCGACCACGGACACGGAGGTGAGTAAATTTTATTTCAAATTTTTATGCTTCTTGAGCCACCGTTTCTATTGCATGGATGTACGCCTTGATTCGAGATCTAAGCCGCCTGCATCGTACCTGACGCCGCCCCGTCGCTCAGGATCCCCCACGAGTCGGGATCCCCCACGAGTCGGAACGCCTCGTTGAGCTGTGTACGCCGCCGGAGTCGAGAGCGGTGCTTTTCAGCTCGTGCTCGAGTCGAGAGCGAACAGGTATGAGTCCATACCTCTGAAGACTGAATTTCCCCTCAAAAAAAGAAGACTGAATTTGGATTACTGATTGCAGCACCATCCGGCCATTCGTGTGTGCTCAGATTCTGAATTAGGTATGAGTTGTTTCAGCAGTATGTGATGTTTCACATCTGGAGTCAGAGTTGCCGTATCTCTTCGTAGATTCAGTTCATACTCAGTTCATAGTTTCCTCTACTTACAGTACGAGTACAGTAGTACCAGTTCATACTCTTGATAGGATGCGCGGCCTCTGCTTTGCTAAAAGGAACCACATTCTTTGCTCTGTATGATGCCTTCAGAGTTGGCTAATTGTATGGTGTCTCCGTGTGCTCTGTTGGATTAATTTGTACTAAAGTGATAATTCTATAGGTTCTTAAATGTCTACATTTGTAGCCAGTTTGTTCTTGAGTTTGGGTTGGCAGGTTTGCCTTCAGTTGCTGCCGATTCATTCATTTATCATGCCTGGTCTATGTGACTGTACCTAATAGAATTATTTGTTGCTCTGTTTTTGGGTGTGCTCAGGTTGTGGTAATCGTCCTTCCTTTACAGAAAATTGAGGCAGCAGCTATATATATGTTCACCTTTGCTACTACAGAAATACAGAATTGATGAATTTGTGGTGCCGGAACTGGTAAGAACAGTTGACTGGTGATTGGTATTGGTAATTTTTTTGTCCCTTTATTAACTGCCAATAAGGTAGATTTAATTGCTCACCTTTAAGAGAAAACAAATCTTCTATTGATTCTTTGAAGTTTGATCTCTATGTAGGGAGGACTACAAAAATGACAAGCACTCAAATGCTCTCAAGAAGTCATCAGGAGATAACCTACGGATGAGGTAGGTTTGATCCAGAATAAATAAATTGGAAGCTACCTGCTAAGCAACATGACAAAGGTTAGCCTTCAGACTATTTTTCTGATGGTTTGTGTTTGTGCCTCTGAATGGCAATGACATAATATTGTTATAGCCTATAAAACATTTATATTTGAGACATATATTTTGCCCACTGCCACTAAAAAATGTATACTATGGTGTTGTAATGTTTGCATACAAAAAGCGGAAAAGTACTAAAACTTCAAGCTATGAAATTGACATGCAGTGACCAGAAAACTTGGATTGCTTTAGTTTTTCTATTGCAATTTAAACAAGCATCTTTCCAACAAATAATTAAAAAGCATCTTTTGGTAGTACTTAACGAATTCTGAAATCTGTAGGCAGATATCCGTCTATCAATGGGCATTCAGGGAACTGAAGTTGCCAAGAAGAGATCTTGGATGACAATTTTACATCAGTTGTGAGGGTGTGTTAACTGTCTTTATCTTTTCTTGTTAGCCTCTACTACTGAATTTCATAGCATATGTTTATGGCATCAGGTTGTCAGATGGGGTCGTTTGGTGTATGCCAACATACAAAAATTTTATGCAGTTCAAACTACCTGTCAACGTAATGTATTTGCTGCCGTCAGTTCTGGAAACGTGTTGATCAATGCTGTTCAGGTTTGAGTTCAGAACCTTTACTATTATGACATATGTATTTGTACACAGATCTATTGGAAACTGCATTATTTATCACCATTTAATTTGTAGAAACTGCAAGATACTTCACAGCTTCCTTCAGTTCTGTGCATGTTGAGAAAGTATTTCTATAGAGATGTGAATTCTAATGTTTGCTCCCTTGGCTCACGGTATGTATTTGTACACAGATCTATTGGAAACTGCATTATTTATCACCATTTACTAGCTGTGGTCTCTGTAGTGTTGCACAAATAAAATTCTAATGTTTGCTCCCTTGGCTCACGGTTGTTGCTCTAGGTTAGTTGAAATATATGGTGTCAGCTTATACATTTCTTCTCTTTCATCTTTATTTTCTTGGTTTGTAATAGTATATTTGATGGGGTTTATTGCAGCTATTAAATAGTATCCCATTCCTTTAATACATTCCCAGCGACAGTGTCTTTGCCCTGTTAAAGTGCCTCTGTTTGTTTCCCCTTCAAAAACTTTTGTTCTTAATTTGGGCTTATTTTGCAGTGTCTCTACTTGCAGTGCCAGACAAGAATTCATCCATCGTTGTATGTTCCTCAGCATGACCATTTTTGTGTTCACAAATCGACATCTGGTATGCTTGTTCATCTACTGCCTAAATATCTCTGCACTTTTGCCTGTATTTTTTTTGGTTTATGTTCCCTTTGATTCTACCTTATGTTAATACAGCTTACTCTATTCTTAGTTCACACTTCTACCATATATCGGTTTCACATGGCTGCTATGTGTGCTTAACTCAAGCTAATGCAATTTTTTAACCGCTAGCAAAATAAGCTCTTACCTAGGATGTGTTTACTAATATGAGCAGTTTTTTTGGCTCTCACAGAGAGTAAAAACGTTGACGATCCTTGGATGAGTCTTTCTTACCATTTCTAATTTGATTTAAATTGTAATTTGTAATTCTGCAGGACGAGCAATGTTTGGAATTATTGTGCTACCTTCTGTTGCTTTTATTAGATTTGGCAGCATTGCAGATTTAGTTTTCTGGACTTCTCTAATCAAGAGCAACAGGTCACAGGGTATGTTCGGTTTCACTTGCCTTCTGTGCCCACTTATGCAGCTAAATATTTGTACTGTAGGTGTAAACGTTATCATGCTACTTTACATTGATGGATTTCCTCCCTTTTAGTTTTTTTCTATCTACTATGTTCCCCTTTCTATATACTATCTTTCTGCTCCAATGAAAATCCAACTTTTATGATCTACCTATCTACATAGCTCACTATCAGGATAGGTGATATCTTTACTCATAAATCATTTTCTTAGATGCCAGTTATGAACTGCCACAACACATTGAGTAAAAAAGGCATAATCCTACTTATGCTACCTCACCTATTAGACATAATTCTCTGTTTATGTAATGATATTTGAATTTGCTTAGGTTGGATTGTGGAGAACAGACAAACTATGCGTGTTAATTATTGTTTGAGCCCTTTAGTTGTTATGTAGATTTATTAAAATTCTGTGAAGTTCCCCCCAAAAAAAAAAATCTGTGTGAAGGATGCATGCCATTATCCATAATCATTTATGTTTTTATAGAAAATTATTTGGGTGACATCCATATGAATATGAAACATCAATGCACGATGAACCCGCTAATCATGTTTTGACATGTATCATGTAGCCAAGCACATGAGCCTAATCGTGGAAGGTACAACAACCATAGCGGAGATCCCAGCTCCTCCTCGATCCTATGGTGTCTCCTCTAACCAGTCTTTCTACACAGCCACGCCCTTACAACCGCATGTAGCACTAAGATGATATGGCCTAACGTTTACATTTACACATTTGCTTCCAGATTGAGCCTCGCAGAAGCCGGTCGGATCGAAGCCGGCACTTGAACTGATGCTGTGAAACATTGGTGATATCTTCGACGCTAGCGCCACAACGCTTCACCCCTACATGAAGACATGCATTCCTCTTAGGCCATCTCGATACTCGCGCTTCCTTTGTAGACTATTGTTGAACTCTTTTATGTACCATTAAGACGAACTGAACATCTATCAACCCACCTGTAATATTTAGTTCGTCTAGACATCTTGTATCTATGGTACGTCCCTATTGTAACATTTAGTTCATATCTGCACATCTAATCTCTGTTGCAGTTTCTTTACAGAATGCTACTGTGGCCATTGCTCGCGCGCATGGGCGCGCGCAAATCACTAGTTGGTTAATAATTGCCCTGTGCATTTGCAACCACAGCACGTTCATGGCACAGCATGTCGAGCTTTGTATGTAGTTTCTGAAAGGGAGTGGATTCAAACTTGTGTTTGCGCTGTATATATGGACTATAATTATTGGTTGTTTGGAAAATTGAAATTAGTAACTCAGAAGATAGTGTCAGGCCCAACAAAGCAAGGATCAAAGCCAAAACACTGCTTCTATTGGCCAGCCTATAACGCGCAACGGGACTCAGGGTCTTATTTTGCTTGATGATCAAATTTTGTTTAACAAAATATATAGCAAATCAATGTTTTGGCAGCGATTGCTACCAAAGTTTGTCGGATCTTACGTTTGGGTGGCAAACATTTTTACCCGGGGTCTGTGTTGCGTCTGCCACAACAGTGACATTGAGCACCGTACTTGCCGTACTCGATGCTAGCTACTGAAGAGCTTTGTCACCTTAGTTTGGTGCTGTATGCTTTTTTGCATAATCCGACATGGACGATGACACGATGGCATGGCACAGACTTCGGACTAGCAGTAGAGTTGACACAGAAACATAAAAACATTGTTGTCTGGCCGATAGGGAAAAAGCAGGCCAAATAAAAAGAATGCGACGCGAAGGAGACGGCTCGGCACAGTGCTCCGGTCGAGCGCTCGGACTGAAAGATCGGTGGCTCCACAACAACGTGACACCACACCAAACACCACCACAACTTCACTAGGCACTCCGTTTCCAAACACGATCACATGCTTAGCGACGCTCGAAAACCCGATCGAATCTCATGAATTGTGTAACTAAAATTTCTGAAATCCACCATGTATGATGGGTGTTGAGCATTTAGAACATGTAGATTCCAGTGCCATGCTATTTCTCTATAAGAAGATCTCCAACAGTTCCTCATCTCACTCGCGATCCTTCAAAATTTGGCAAAAAACAAGGAAAAATCCTTCTCCAACAGTTCCTCAAACCGGTTGGCAAAAATCTTGACTCGCAAGAAATTCCTGAGCCGCGCGCGCATCATTGCGCACGCGAACTCGCCTCCGCATCGCCCCTCCGCACGCGCGACTCCGATTCCCGCGCGGCCGATGAAATTTCCGATCGTTCCCACGAGTCCCCCGCGCCTCCATCGTCGCCAAGCCCGCGGCCTCGTCGTCGTTCAGATCCCGCGATTGATCGCCCGGCCGACATATATTGTGATCGATCCAGCAACTTCTTCCTCCTCGAGGCTTCCGTCGCGTCGCCCGTCGCCGCCATCGCGCGATCTGGTAGGCTTCGCGCGAAGGCCGCCCGTCGCGACGACAAGTTCCTCCGTCCGCGCAAAAGCCCGTCGCCGCCGTCTGCGATCAGCTGGTACGAAGGGAGGTTCCCTGCTCGCGATCAGATGCTGCCGTCGATTACGGTTCGTCGGACATCCTGCTATATCGTGCATGGTACTGTGCTGTATCGTGGCCGGCAAAGTGCTGATGGATGGGACTACATCATGCGACTTGAAAGATTTGGTCTCAGGTATCAGGTGATGCTGCTGGTGGTCGACAGGTCCTAGTACTCTTCTTCAATCCGATTAGCAGCAAAATGATTGGTCGACAGGTCCTAGTACTCTTCTTCAATCCGATTAGCAGCAAACTGATTGGTATTACCGGTCAACAAACTCCACCTAGTGGGCCCTCCTGTTTTGTGATTCTTAGAGTTGATTTTGCGATAACTGTTGGAGATGGAGCAATTTTTAACTTAAACGATTTTACCAATTCTAAAACCCATCATTCGCTTAAGTGAAGATGAAGAACTGTTGGAGATGCTCTAACATGCCATGAACATCACAACCACGGCCGAAAGAAACAGATCGGTTAGGAATCCAGTCACCAGAGGAACCCTCGGACGGGCCAGATCTACCGGCACACACGACCGAACGATGGCCCGCGCGCATCTCAGGTCAGCATGATCTCAGCATGGCCCACATCTTTTTCCAGCAGTGAGCACGACCATCACTTCACTCCCGTCGGCGCCAGGGTCAACCTCAACCACCGCCGCCACCGCACCGGCGCACGCACGCCGCCGTGCACGAGGTCTCCTCACCCGCCGCCCGCCGCGTCCGGACCCAGCCCGGCAGCTCGCCCCTCCTCCTCCCGCTGCCGGCTGCCACCGCGCGCTTGGCCCCGTTCTCACGGTGTCGATCAGAAGGGCGTCCTGCTCACGGCGTCCCCCGACGCGTGGCTCGTAAGGCACGCTTCCCGCGGTACAAGTGCGACCCACGGCGCTGGCGGAGAGGAACCTAGGCCTAGCAGCGGGTGGAGCTCGACGAGTTCAGGGATGGCGTCCGGTGGTAGTGGAACCTTCCGGAACCTTCGCCTGGTGCTCCCCCTCTGCCTTGCGCTCGCCTCGCTGGTACGTATGCTCAATTGCTCGTCGCGCTTTTCGGTGCCGGCCTGGGGTCCGATGGTCCGGCCATTCAATGTCGAGCCACTGCTGAATTGGTGAATTGGTGGCACTGCTTCTGCTTCGTTGTGTCGGTGGCTGTGGCTCGGTGCCTCTGGATGGTTGGGTATATTAGGTTGGTGGCGAGGCGGCGAGGAGGTTCTGGATCGAGAACGACACTTTTAGGAAGGATGGGGCACCGTTCCAGATCGTCGGCGGCGACGTCCACTATTTCCGCACTGTTCCTGAGGTGAGATTTCCATTTTGTGCTTCTCTAGACTAGTGACTACAGTACTCAGTGAGGTTGCCGTCTGATAGACTGCTGCTCAATTGGAGTGAATCCATCTAGGCCAGAAGCACTGTTGGTATAAGAAGAGTTTCAGAAACTAAAACATTTGTCAGTGCTAAGTACCTCACATGCATATGAGCAAGTGGTCCTAGTTGTTTGGAGTTTGAATTCCAATTGTTCCGCATACACTTTGTTTTTTAAACAGTAATATTGTTGAAGACACAAACTTCCAAAATGTTGATACTACTATCAAATGTTTTATATCATTGACTCATATGATTAGACTATGTTAGACATTAGTGTAATTTCCATGTAGGGGTTTTAGTATTCTATGATATGATATGCCTAGCCTTTTTTTTTTCTTTTGCCTGACGCCAACTTGCAAAGTGTTTAAAAAATCCTATAGAAATGACATTATTTCATTGATGTGGAAATCGGAAAGTGCACATAACTATGTAATCGACCTTCTTTATCAGCTCGTGGCAACATGTTCTATATATCTTTATTATGATATCATGACCTTCTGCAATGCACTGGTGCTTGCAGTATTGGAAGGATCGCCTTTTAAGAGCAAAAGCATTAGGCTTGAACACAATTCAAACATATGTACCTTGGAATTTGCATGAGCCAGAACCGCAGAGCTGGGTCTTTAAGGGCTTCGCGGATATTGAATCATATCTGAGACTTGCTCAAGAACTAGAAATGCTGGTCATGCTTCGTATAGGTCCATACATTTGTGGAGGTAAGTTCACATTTGTATTGAAACTTCATACGTTCAGTAAGCCTATGGCTGAAGATATAGTTGCAGATTTATACTGCATTGAACAAATAGAATTATAATTGCTGCAGAGGATTAATAATGTCCAATGGTCATTACGGAGATCAGAAGTGTCACTTCTTGGATTTCGGTAGTACATAAAAGATAGGTCATTGATTCTATGGAAGAAGAAATAAATCTTTCCCCAGTTTTACATTTTGAATTTTTGATACCATGTAGCTGTCCCAAACGTGGTGAAGTAATGCCATGATTATTGTTTTCAAATTTGATTGGATTGTGATGCTGCATGTGCTTGGATTAAAACTTATTATTTGTAATTTGTGCACTGCAGAATGGGATCTAGGAGGTTTCCCACCTTGGTTGCTTACCATAGAACCAGCCCTTAAACTGCGATCATCAGATTCGTCCTATCTTTCCTTGGTACTCTTATCAAAACATGATAAATCTTTGGGTATATAGCACTGGTTTTAGATGTTTCTGGAGATATTTTGACCAACATTACAATGTTTTCAAGGTGGAGAGATGGTGGGGAGTACTACTTCCGAAAATGGCACCATTATTATACCATAATGGAGGTCCAGTTATTATGGTTCAGGTAAGTTTCTCAGAGTTTAAGTTGCTTTACTGCTTCCTGTTCATTTTCATTTCTAGTGTATGTAGCTTTTGTATATATGGAAGAGCCTAATTCTATAGCATGTTTGGCAGATTGAAAATGAATTTGGTTCTTTTGGAGATGATAAGAATTACCTTCATTACCTTGTTCAACTGGCCAGAAGATATCTTGGAAACGACATTATTCTGTACACAGTTGTCTCTGCTCATACTTTTAGCTATACAAATTAGTGCAGTTTTCTTTTCAGCATTTGTAGTTATGTCCATTTTGTATGGCTTTAGAAGTTATGATATAGCAATTACAGTATGTGCGGGATGATACAGGTTTGGTACTTCTTGTTCTGTGTCCTTATGAAATTCTACAGATATTTACTGCACAAATCTTGTTTATATCATTGTGCCAATGTGTGGGGTTGATAGTGAGGATGAATTTGGCTGAAATGCTACTGCTCACATCCTTGTCATTCCATATAAGAAAATTGGGAATATTGAACTGTTGATTTCTCAAATCGTATATAAAAGGCGTTTTTCAAATATTTGCCACACGCTACATGCAACAATACAATAGCATCTTCAATTTTTAAAAATGGACAAATACAATAGCATCACAATGTGACAAAAAGAAAAAAAAAAAAGAGGAAAATGAGTCACAGACTCTTTGAGAGTTCTGCTAGCTTGAAGAGTTTCCTAGATGATTTCATCCAATTAATGTTTCATATGATTTGGTTCTAATTACCAAAGTCATGGTCATGTGTACTCTTAATTCCTCTTTCAGTTATACAACCGATGGGGGCGCCATGGGTAATCTAAAGAATGGATCAATTCCTCAAGATGATGTTTTCGCTGGTAAAAATATGATAACTGAGCTGTGCTATGATGTATATTATTTGTTGCCTTCGGTAAAGAATTTTGTTTTCTTAATATGCTGATATGCCCAACGTTCTAAATTTCCAAACTTACATTTTACCTGATTAACATCAGTTAATCCCTTTAGCTAATAATAATATGGCTGATGTGCAGCTGTTGATTTTGAAACTGGATCCAATCCATGGCCCATATTCAGATTACAGAAGAAATACAACTTGCCAGGAAAATCAGCCCCTTTAAGTTCGTAAGTTGGCTACAGTACACACAATGTCAAATATTCTCTGTCGTGAATTTTTTGGATGTGACTTTACCTAGTGTTGGCACCTCTTACTTTTCAGTGAATTTTATACTGGATGGTTAACACACTGGGGTGAAAGAATCGCAACAACAGATGCTACTAGTACAGCTAAAGCCCTTAAAACAATTTTGTGCCACAATGGTTCTGCTGTACTTTATGTCTGTCACTGGAGCCCATTCATCAATGCATTGCATTTGCAGTCTAGGTCTATTAATTGTATTTCTTCATGAGGTTGTCCAGATGGCTCATGGTGGGACCAATTTTGGATTTTATAATGGTGCAAATACTGGTCAAGATGAATCTGATTACAAGGCAGACCTGACTTCTTATGACTATGCAAGTATCACTCCAAATAGTTCATTTCATTTATTGATCCCTTTTTGCAAGTCAACTTATTTGCATGATCTCTTTACTGGGCAGGATGCACCGATTAAGGAGCATGGAGATGTGCATAATGCAAAATACAAAGGCATGCTATTTCTTTTTTGTTTTTCAAACACGCAGGAGAGCTGCACATCTTTATATTATGGAGAGAAGAAATAACGATCCCCTATGAACATTCTCCCCGTCTCAACTATGAGAGAAGGAAGCTTTGTAGAACATCACAAGTAAAAAAAGCCTGAAACAGAAAAGAAAAAAACTCCCTGACCCGACCTTTTTTTTTTCTCATATCTTTATATTAGGAAGAAAAGGGGGCAAGAACCCTTACAACACACACCTAAACACACTTGGTTTCTAAGCAAACATACGCGCCATTTTATACAACAAACATGACCATTTGAATCTCTGGCAAATTCCCTAAAAGAACTTTATATGCATATAACTTCTTTTTCAGCACTGTTTTATTTCTATATTTTCTCATTACAATTATCACGCAGCACTGAGAAGAGTAATACATGAATGTACTGGGACTCCTCTTCATCCACTTCCTTCTGACATTGAAAAAGCAAGTTACGGGCTTGTGAAATTACAAAAGGTTGCTTCTCTTTTTGACATCATTGATAATATCAGTGATCCTCTGAAAGTTTCTGTTTCAGAGCACCCACTTTATATGGAACAGATAGGCCAGGTATCAACAAATGTAATTACATGTGTATTTCTGTTATTGTTACTCAACTTGTCTTTTAAGTTTACATTTCATGTATCTGTCAGATGTTTGGATTTCTCTTGTACATGTCAGAATATGAAGGGAAGCTCCCATCAAACATCCTGTCAATTCCAAAGGTTGTGAATTTTATATTTGTTTTGATGGCATGAAAGAAGATCATCTCTTCTAAGATGTGCATTCTGTATTAATGCAGGTACATGACAGAGCTCAGGTGTTTGTGTCTTGCTCAGTTGATGGCGTTAGAAACCTAAGATATAGTGGTGTGATTGAAAGATGGTCTAATAAAACACTAGAGATACCGAACTTAAGATGTTCATCTACTACCAGCCTATATATCTTGGTAATCTTTCTTGCATTTTCTTTAGAACTTTCTTTCTAGCGTCATAATACTATTGTTAATTGACTAGAAGTTTTAGTGTTACTTTTTTTTTAAAAAAAAATCATTCCTGAAATATCAACTAAAAAAGGAACAGAGGTTACTTTTTGTCCAAGTTTCCTTTTGAACAATGAATGATTCTTTCGTGAAACATTCTTACAATTTTAATGGTTTGTTACTTACTGTATCCGTGTTTCATCTGCAGGTAGAAAATATGGGTCGTGTAAATTATGGGCCATATATTTTTGACCGGAAGGTAAGTACCACATCGCCTCTCGTTGGCTGCAGCGTCTGTGTGGACCAGGGTTATAGGCTTCTATTGCTGATCAGCGATCAGTTTCCAAATACAGGGAATACTATCTCCTATCCAAATAGATGGCATTACTATCCGTCACTGGAAAATGTATCCACTTGCTCTCAATTCACTGGACAACCTCCCAAAACTTCAACTAATCACTCAAATACCTTATGTTGGAGCCAGTAAAATGTCCATTCATAGAGACTCAGAAAAGAATTTGCAGGAATCGTCACCCTATTCAAATGGTAAGTCTCTACATTCAAAAATTTCTGCAAGCAGTGAAAGGGTCAGACAATTAATTCTCAGTTATGGTATTTGTAAAATAGTCTGGCACAGTTTATGGTCCATCATGGGCTCATGGCATGAGTAACAACTTACTTCTAGGATAGTATATATCACCCTTTGTCCCAAATTATAGGTTGTTTTGGCTTTTCTTACCTAAGATATGTCTAGATACATAATAAAAGTTGTGTATATAGAAAGCCAAAATGACCTATAAATTGGAACGGAGGGAGTACTGATCTGGAGCAAGATATAACTATATGTGTGTGATATGCAGTTCCTAGGTGGTTACTGTAACATGCGGGGTTCTTTTTTGTCTTTAATTAGTTAGAAGGTTACATTTGTTAGCGATTTGATTAAGCGGGAGATAAGATAGCATACCAATTAGATGGAATCTGTTAGGGGCTTTAGGGCTATGCCTAGCTCTATGCAAGGACAAGCTGGCAGCTAACCCATTCCCCAGTTAACCCTATCCAAGTCTCCTCCCAGTCTAAGCAGCCGACACCGTCTGGTCATCCTCTTGGTGGTGCTTAGCATGATTGCAGCTTTGCATAGATTTTGCCATACTAATGGTAAAAAAATTACATCTTTTGGAATTCCTTTTATTCTTTTTGGTTGAGATACACATGAATTGAACAACTAACTGAACTGCATCTTTTCTTCCAGAATTTTTTAATCAACATGTTTCTGTGCCTGGTTTAGTCTTGGATGTCATATCTAATTTATGTTTTTGAGAAACATGCTGCTTTAAAACTCAACATCCTTGCATCATCTTATAACAGGAAGCATTTCTGCACTACCTGCGTTTTATGAAGGCCATTTCCATATTGACTATGAGAGTGAGATAAAGGATACATTCATATCATTTCGTGGTTGGAACAAGGGTGTTGCTTTTGTGAACAACTTCAACATCGGAAGATTTTGGCCGGTACAATCCTGAGAGTTTTGTTCTGCACATTGTTTATGTATTCCAGTTATTTTTGTCAATTTCAATAAATATAATCTATGTGTTTGCTCATTAGAGCTGAAATTGATTATTTTTTAACAGACACGCGGACCACAGTGTGCCCTTTATGTTCCAGCGCCAATCCTCAGACCTGGGGACAACATTGTTGTATGTAGTTTATCTATCCTTATTACGTTAATGCGCTGTATGGTTATGATACTTTTTGTCTTTTGCTTTACATTTTTGTCAAAATTGTGGATAAATAGCATGAATCCACCTTTCTATGCAGATAAAGGTTTTATTTAACAAAAATGTAGCGTAACTGGATCTGGTATTTTCTTCTTCCAATCCATACTGTCTGAAATAAAAGGAGGAATAGAAATGCTAGCAAAATTTAGGAACCTATGTTAACGCCTTAGCAGATTTATTTCAGAAGACTACTTATACTTTAGGTTTTGATGAGTAGGTGATGATTGATGAAGGAACTAACATATGCAACAATATCTTTGTTTATCTTCAGGTAATCTTTGAACTGCATGATCCAAATCCTGAGCTCACTATCGATTTTGTTATGGATCCAGATTTCACTTGCGGTCCAAACCAGTAAAAAGGGTTGCGCTTGCACGTGGTGTACATATACTACATAGTGCAGTACAGTGGATACAGTGGTTTTCTTCCTCTTGCTTGTCAACTGGTATCAGAAGATGCAAGCGCCCCCTATATCATTCTGCAATGTCTGAATCACACCATGTCACCATGGTTAATGATTGACCTGTATATTTGCAACCACAGCACGTTCATGGCACACCGCCCAGCTTTGCATTTTGGGAAACAGACTTGATCCAGACTTGTGTCTGTGCTATATTTACTTGTGGTTTGGGTTATGTTTGAAGAGCTCCTGGAGAAGTAGTAGTAACTCGCGAGATAGTGTCAGGCACAACAAAGCCCAAGGGCCAAAGCCCACACCCGCTTCCATCAGCTCAACCTAACACAACAGGACTCAAGTCGTTGTTGCTTGATGTCCAAAATTTGTCAGCGATTTGAAGTTTGTCTTGATGTCCAAAATTTGTCAGCGATTTGAAGTTTGTCAACATCTCACATTCGGGTAACGTGGCAAAATTACCCAACGTTGCCCACGTTTGCTTTCCAAATCTTAATGATATACTTTGGGCAACAAACGAAGCAGCCCCCTCGCTGCCCAGCAACGTGTGTGCGTCAACTCGACACCACACCAAACACCATCACAACTTCACAAGGCACTCCATTTCCAACTTCCAAGCCCGCCCCCACCGCGCGGCGGCCGCCGGCGCCTCCACGTCTCCGCGCTCCATGCCGTGCACGGCTGGGCGTCCCGCCGGACCCCAGCACGTACGACAGCACCCATCCAAACCCTCCTTTCCGCCGAACCGAACGAACGACCGATCCCTCGGATTCTCCCTTCTCCATGAAACTGAAAGGCAAGTGCGCGCGGACAGATGGACGAAGCAGAGCCGGTTACGCTTACGTTGCACCAACTCAACTCGCCGGGTCCCTCCCCAGCGGCCTCTCGTGCATATGTTTCGCATGCTGCTAGCTACAGTAGCTTCTTCCCGGCTGTGTCATCGCCTCATCGGCACCTTGCTGTCTGGTCCCGTTCCGGTGAACGACCCCGCCGAACTTGTGCTCCGGCCAGAAAGGCCAAGCCGCGCGGCATGCCTTGGACAAGGTACGCGGTGTACGAGAGCTACGTGTGCGCAAAAGATGCCAGCGCTGGCACCTGGCAGCTCCGTTCACACGCGCACAGCACAAAAAGGTAGTCCAGGGACACTTGGGCCAATGGCGGGTCGCCACGGCGAGGGGGCACGTAACGATCGGCGACGGCGACCGGGCCCCTACGGATCGATGCATATCCCCAGGCGCCAGCCGGCAGGCAGGCCGTCCTCTCTTCCAAGATCTTTTCTTTCCGTCTGTTTTTTTATTTAGGCCTTAGTTCCAAAATTGGGAGGACCAAATTTGACACAATATACTGTAGATGTCTTCAGAAGATTTCGTTTATATTTGGTAAAAATTATTCAAAAAATAATTAATTAGGCCAAAATGTTCGTCTCGAAAAGATAATAAAACTGTATAATTAGTTTTTTATTTCATCTATATTTAATACTCCACGCAAGTCTTACATTTTAATGTGATGTGAATCTTCTTTTTATATAGTGAAATTTGGTGTCAAATTTGGGGAACTAAACAAGGCCTTATTTTTTTAGGGGGGGGGGTGGCAATCTCCGTCTTCGCATCTTTGGCGACGAATTTCTCATCTCATCTCTTGCTTCTGAGACCCTGAGTAGAGCACGTAATTTGCTGTGTTCCTTCACACTAACGAAAAGGAAAGCTACCCCTATATATGTTACTCACTCATTTCATGTAAAAAAATTGCAAGTCTAGATTCTCAAGAACGAGTTAGAGCATCTCTAACCATTGTGCATTTAGACTTTGTATTCACTAATATGCAAAAAAGTCCTATCCAATGATTTTGCATTTAGACTTTACAATTTCATTAACTTGGCAAATAGAGGAGAAGACTTGGCATATATGCCAAGCCCCTCGCGCTTGGCAAATCGCGACTCGCGCCTCCTCCATAGCTCGCCGCCTCCTCCCTCCACCCCGCGCCTATCATATTTGGATAATTGCCAAGTCAAAAATGCAAAACGGTTGGAGATGACCTCTTTATTTCCTTTGTATTTTGTTTTCGGAGTTGGCAAATGACAGCAAATGCAAAAGCAAAAATACACAACGATTGGAGATGCTCTTAGTGAAGTTGAAAAATGACGTGTCTTACTCCATAGATTTCTATTCACTGCAACCACATCTTTTTTGCAGGAGAGAGAAGATGGACGAGAGGAGCGCAGGAGAGATGAATAGAGATCAGCGTAAGAGTCATGCTAATTAAACGTCATGTTCGCTGGATCGTTTCTTAATGATGCTGATTTGTGGTGAGAGAAAAATACTGCTAAATGGCTGGTAAATTCGGCTGATAAGCTGGGGCAAAGGATACAATTATAAGTTTAGATCAAACGAAACTTTCTTTAATTTAACAAAACTTTGACATAACATCGGCATTTATAGTTTTAAAAATAGATACTACAAAAATATATTGCATAAAATTAATATATAATAATGATATTTGCTCGGTATTGAATACTTTTTGTATGCATCTAGTTGAAGTAAAAACTGTTTGGAAAACAGCAAGAGTTTTTTTTTTTGGAGGTGAGCAGTAGTATAGGAGTGTACATTTTTGTTGAGACGCGAGAAAGATAATCCAGCATTCCAGCCGCAGACAAGGACGGACGGCATGATGATTGATGGGCATTCCCTTCCTTTTTCCTGCTGGAACGTCCGGCTGCCAAGTGTCCAATGGACGGGTCTACGCATGGCGTGGCACCTGACAAGTCATCGGGAGTGACGTGATCGGTCGGTACTCGTCAATCAATCACTGATGCGCCCCACCAGCCTTGTCGGAGCGCGACACCGGTCCCCCGGAGTCCGGAGAAACCGCCACCCACCCAGGCACCGCGGCCGCGTCACCGGCCGGCTCGCCGCTGCCCGGCCGGCCGGCGGCAGTGCGTGCTTTCGTCGGAGACTCCGATCAGCCTCGAGTCCCAGTTGGCAGTCGCCGTTGCTCGGTCTCGGTCGTCGTCCCGTCCGAGCTCATCTCATCTCCCGACCGCGCGCCGTCCGGTGGCGCGGGCGCTCACGTGCATCGGATCTGGATCGGATCGCCCGGAGTAACGCACGCATCCTCCTCCTCGCCAACTGTAGGGTACGTGGCAACCTCCCCGTCGCACAACAGCGTACATTCTCCAGAAACCAAAGAAAAACCACGTCGTTGAAAAAAAAAACGTCGAGGAGGGAGGCCGTTTTCAGCTAGAGGAAACTAGGAAAGTAAAGGGAAAGCGCGCACTACTGTATCTGGAATGGATGGCACTACGACACGGCCTAGTACTTCTGGAGCCCTCGGTTGGCGACGGGACGAGCACGAGTCCGGCACGACGAACCTACCAGCTCAGCCGCTCCATCCTCCTTTTCTCCCAGCCCTTTTCCCGCTCGCATCGCAATTCGCATCGCACGGCACCTTTTTCGTGTACCCACATGTACACATGTACTATGTACGTACTGTACATACAAGAATAGTAACTGTGCACGTATACGTTTGTAGTAGGCGTCGCCGTCGGCGCCCGTGAGGCCGTGACTGCGTGGATCGATCGAGTTCGAGTAGCAGCTACGAACTACGATGATCCCGACGTCCGGCACAGTACAGTACATGCGATGCGCGCGCGCGCTATCCGTTCCGGCCGGGAAAAAGGCGATGGCGATGCTACTACTCGCTAGCTGGCGGCCGGCGTGTGGCGATCGGCGCGTCGCACACGGCAGCCAGCCAGCCGCCGGCGTAAAGCACAGGCGATCGATCGCGGTCGTTCGTCTCTCTCGGAAAGAAAACTAGAAAAAGGTGCGAGATGCGAGCTTTTCTCGCGTCCGACGTGGCCAAGTGGCGGGCTCCGATTGGGTGGTTGGGGGAGGCGTGGACCCCTGGTGCCTTGAAAGATGAGAGGTGTGGAGGGCTCCGGCTCCGACCCCTGAGTGGACGCAACGTGTCAGGCGGAGGGGCGATGGGAGAAGGGCGAAAGGGATCGGGTTGGTCGAATGGATCGGGTGGAGATCTCGGCTAGTAGGGCTAGGGCGCTAGGCGGCACCACGGCGTTTACCACGCGCGGACGCGTGCGTTAGCTGCTGGTCCCTGGCTCAGGGGCGGATCTACAAACGCCTCCTCAGGGAGCGGGTAATTAGTTAAAAACTGTATGAAAGAGGCTATTTTTAACTAAAATTTAAGAATTTACATGGTTGCGTAAAACATGCAAGAAGAAAATTTAGTCTCCACCCCGGGCTACAGCCCCCCTGCCCGGGGTGTAGATCCGCCCCTGCCCTGGCTGGTGTCATAGTCATTAGAAGAAAAAGGAGTTCCGATTGTGCCCTTAAAAATACTTAGGGATAGAATTCCCTAAACGTCCCTATAGATTATAAGGACACATACACGGGCATACCAAATTTTGTTGGCAAGAATTATGGTATAGCATTTGGTTGGTTGTCAAAATCAAAGATTGCCAATTTTCTCTTTTATGTAGTTTGTAAGAACTTTTTAGAAATTAATCAAATTTATGGCCATAAAAAGTGGTGGTGCCAATTCTTTAGTAATAAATCAATTAATAGCCACAAATTTGACAATGCCATAGTTTTGGTTTGATACAAATTGTAAGCCAACCAAACAGCCCATAGTCACAAAAAAGAAGGATTATGAGGACACATGAAGCTGAAAGATTGAACATTAGGATTGAGCGTAGAAGAAAACATAGGAATTCAACAAGAGAGAGAGAGAGAGAGAGATAAAAGGATTTTTTTTCGAATTTTTTCACGACGTTTAATGACCTCTCGGTAAAATTCCTCCAAAAGTTGTACGAAACAAATCATTCTATAGGAAATTCATAGGATTCATAAGAGCTGAATTCTTTGTTTCAAAAGAGTTCATAGATTTTTTTTTTCAACATGATTCTAATTCTCTAGAATCATTCTAGTTTTCCTTTGTTTCAAGGGGGCCTCAACCAAGGCTGTTTCGATGGCACGCTTGTTGTTGGGCGCTCAAAATGGAACACTAAGGAGTGGTGTCTAACTCAGATAAATTGCCTAGGTTGAATAGCCATAAACTCTCAGTAATGTCTAACTCAGACAAGGTTCCTAGACCAAATAGCCATGAACTACGTAAGGCTTAACTAATACACGATAGTAGTTGAAAATACGGTACGTTTAAAGTCCAATACTCGTGATGGTGAAGCAGTAGATGATGGCTTGTATAAATATGACAATCGGAACAAACACCATAATTGAATTGCCCAACTTGTGCTTCGTTATCAAAACTTGTCAAGCAAAAAACATAAGAAAGCGGAATGAAAAAAACGTTATATATGAAACAAATGTAACACCTCAAGTGTTAATAGCCTAATCACATGTGCATAAGCATCATTTGTTTGGTTAATGGCATTGCATTTGATTGATAATTGAATTCAAATTCAAATTCAAATTTGAAAACCTACTTTCAAAAATACTAGGAATTTTGATATGCTTCAAAAAGCAAAGTTGTCATTTTCATTAATTGGAACAACTTTCACATTGGAAGATTTTCAAGTTCCAATATGAAATCATGAGCAATGGAAAAAGTGAAAAATTTGGCGCTGCTACAGTAACTCGCCATGCCTCCCCCTGTTCTTCCTCGTCGCCGTGGCCGCCGAGCATCTTCCCGGCTTGCCCGCGCGACCGGCCGCGTGGATGGCATCGCGAAGACGCCAGCCACCTCCCTGCACCGCCCAAGGCCGAAGCTGGCCATTCCTCTTTCCCTTCCTCCTCCATTTTCCTCCTCTCGGTGTCACCGGCTGCCTTCACGCCGCGCCCAAATTCACCCACTCCGCTCGCCCATTCTCCGATTCGTCGTGGCCACAGCTTCGCCACGAGCCACTCTTCTTCCCCGACCCAGCCTTGCGCCGTGTCATCGCAAGGTGAGTCTCCCCGCCGCCACCGCTGCCATGGCCGCCATGGCCGCGAGCTTGGCTCCGCCATAGCCACAACTCCCCACTATGGCATCATCCTCCATTTTCGTCGCTTTAGGATCGCCTTAGCACCGTGGTGCTTACACGCCCGCGTCCCGGCCATCATCTTCACCGGAGCCGGTGAATTTGCCGCCGTCGCCGTCCATCCCGTCGCCGGCGCCGCCACGTACACCGCCGCCCTAGCTACACACCCTAATCCAACCCATTAGCTAGCCTATCACGTGCGCAAGGTCACGGGGAGCATAGTGGTGCCGGTCCCGTCGCCGGAAAGCTCGCCGGCGTCGAGCTCCGGCCGGCGAAGCCGCCGCTCTCCCCTGCGCCGGGTCACTGACGGGTGGGCCCGTCAGTTGGAGCCGCGCGCGCGCACGCCGCACGCGCGTGGGCCGCGTTTCTGTCGCCGCCGCGTCGCTGGGCCGGCCTGCTACCGCCGCTGCTGGGCCACACTGCCGCCGCCGGGCCGCCGCCCGCGTGGGCCGCGCAGCCGCGCCATGGGCCGAGCTGGCCAAATCGGCCCGAGCGCTGGTTTTCATTTTTAAAAATGCTTTTCCATTTTTGTTTTGAATGAATAGTGCTAGTATTTGTCTATTTTGTATAAAATCATTCATAGCTCCAAAAATTATGAAAATTTTTGGGTAGCCTCTTTGTTATGTTGTGAATCTAGGAAAAATATGAAATCTGAATTTAGGCAATGTTTTACATGTTAATTAATTAGCTCATTTAATTAATAAATGCCTCTTCTTTCAATTTTAATAATTTATTTGTTGTTCCAAAAATCATGAAATTTATTGTGTGACTTAGTTATGATGTAAGTAGCTTAAAATAAAATTTTTGGACTTAATTGGAGTAATTTTATTTTATGCCTTATTTATGCTTAATTAATTATTTGATTAATGCTTTAATTAATCTTTAAACTTGATTAATCATTATAGGGATTGTTTGACTTTTTGGATTGAGTGTTGACCCTAGGTCATTACTCTTAATGACCTTTGGCACCTTTACTTAATTGTTTGAGCTCATGTTTTCATGCCAATATGTTTAATAGGGGTTATTTTATGTGTCTAAGTTAATTCAAGTAAAATTTTAGGTGCAGGTGTTAGGTCTTAACTCCAGATGAATTGTTATTCAGTTGTGTAGATCTGGTAAGTGTGTTTGCTTTTCTTAAGAAAAATTCAAAACCCTTGTTATAGTGATTTGAATATAGCTGGAGAACTCGGTAAACGAGTGTCCAGTGATGTAATCATATCAACTTGTCATCATGAGCATCATGTCATCATTACTATCCTCACTTATGCAATCGTTATTCTTATTCAATGCATATGCATGCAATAGGTGCGCCCGCGGGAGTGACTTTGTTGGAGTTCGAGGGAACGTGCCCGCAGGAGCCGGAGATTCCTCAGGAGCAAAAGGTTCAGGTGGTCGAACCCGACGCCATCGAGGAGGTTGTTCTTGAGTGTCCACGACACGAACCATCAACCTTCGTGAAAGGCAAGCCCCGGAGCATTTTAACTTCCTAACTTTTATAATTACTAAATGCTTTATGATTGTTGCATTAAGTTCTAGGAATTGAATTGGCACCCTTGCTGCATTTATATCATTCCTTGTCCAGCTTATCATCCCCGAAATCCTAATGATATGATACCGTAGCATTTGCTTAGCCATGCTTAAACGGTAGAAGTCGAAAGATTAATAATCACTTGCGAGAATTAGGATGATGGTTCACGGTTGGCTATATATGCTATCGTGCAAATAACCATGTGTATGTAAATCGAAGGCAAGGCGGAGCGCATGAGCTACATGGTCGGCCAACCTTGTTAGTGAAGCGTACCGTCGTGCAAATTAATTACACACAAGGAATGGAGCCCATCTTAGTCATGTTGAACAGTGCCTAGCACTTAGCTGGCTGGATCTGAGGTTATCCGCCGCGAAGCCTAGTAGCTCAACTTAGGCCGGATCGCGAAGAGTATCAAGTCTCACCCGCCGACAGGTGTTATAATTCCTGATCCATTGGCATATCCGGCGTGGTATGTCCGTGTGGGAAGTCATGTCCGTAAGTCCAGAGGCAGGTGTTATAATTCCTGACCTCATGGCATGGTGGCAACCCTAAGTGAGGCGCTGTTCGGATCCGTGATTCCTGAGTTGTACGAATGGTATTCTACGGCTACCCTTGGCCGGTGTGCGGGAGAGTGTTAGGATTATTTCCCACTGGGTTGTAATCGATTCGAATCGCCATCGTCTCCCGGATAGTTAGAAGCTTGACAGATCATCTCCATACTTGAAAACAATAAGTTGTTTGGATGGTTAATGGAACTTCACAAGATAGCTATTGATGAACCTGATATGGTTATGTATTTCTCTACTCAGTTGCTTGTTTAGTACAGGTGCAAACCTAGATAACAGGCTAATGAAGATTAACTTGATGCTAATAACAACATGTTTACTCTTATCACTTAAGGCTTTTATGCAAAAAGAGTTAAGCCAACTCCACCTATAAAGCCTTTCATAATCCTTGGAGTCTTTATTTCTCAAGTTTCATGACGGTAAGTCTTGTTGAGTACAATTGAGTACTCGTGGTTTATTCCCTCTTGTTGCGATGACATCTTCTATAATGGTTGCCGCAACTATCGCCTTCTCCCCGGAATGATGACTAGACCATTGGGCATGGTCTCTAGTAGATCTCTTACCCTATATTGCTTTTGTAAGATATGAGCTTGTACCGGCAATGTGACTCTTAAAACTACCGTTTTGGTTTTTAAAACTATGCTTCTTCCGCTACCCTATATTCTAGTTTGTAATAATTAAAGTGTACTCCGATATTATATAATCTATGTAGATCATTTGTAAAAGGTTGTAACAGGTGATGTGGTTATGCTGAATTACTACGATCTTGGTTTGTTGCAAATTGGTTTGAAATCCTTCGCGATTTCGTTGGACTACCGGGTTTATATAAGACAAAGTATGTGTGTCAACGTATTAGCGGGGACACTTGTACTTAATCTTGTATAAATTGGTCGGTTCTGTGACAGCTGGCATCGGAGCATGGTTCAGCACTAAACACGTCATTTGTGTAATGAAACAAAAGCTTTTGGGAAAACTTAATTTCAAACCTAAAGGTTGCCGAGTGTTCATATCTTTTATGCCCATATAAGGACTTACAAAATATGTGGCTTAGTAAGTACTAACTTGGGGGGAAATTTAAATATTGCATCGACTCCTTTGCTAAGGTATGAAGAGTGATAACTTGACCGCAATGGTTACCCTGTGGTCAAATGGTGGTGGTAACCTTCATATATGAAATAGCCATATATGTCGCTAGTGATAATGTTTGTATCATCGCCAAGGTAAGGTGAGTTGTGAGAGCATGATCGGACAAACACCGATCTAGGGGAGTGCTTATATGGTACTGAAGTATTCACATGTTCCACACATGTTTATATGAAAGTGCCCCATGTGAGGGTGTTTTCCACCATTCTTGGTGATGCCGTCTTCTGACGATGATTCGGGTATCGTGCACCTACATCTATGTATATTGGGAATATGCATAGATGGAGGGGGTGCGTAACATGTGTTACTGCTTTCCTTGTGTGTATATTGGGAATTGTTGGGTTGAAATGAAAATTTCTTGCAGGTACACTAACAACGCTCACGTTAGTTCGACTAGTTACGATATATGAGAGAATGTATGTATGCCACCGTCTAGAACGTCAGAATCAAAGTTAGGATTGTGAGGACGTACGGATCGTGCATGCATCATGGCATTCATATAATAATTGCACTTGTCCTCCCTTATAAAACTTCTTACCTCAAAAGTTTTTAATACGCCATTTCTCTAAAAAGTGTCCTCCTATAAGAAGTTGCATCTCTCACTTTAAATGGTCTTAATAAAACTCCTCAGATATGGGAACCTTTTAGTTGTTGGTAAAATGTGTTTTCAGATACATCGCGATATTGCGCCTGGTGATGTTATTGATGACAATGTCTTGTGGAGATTTATGATTGTGCCTCTATTTATTGTTCGAGTTTCTTCTCCAATGAATTCAGTTTGGCATGATTATATAATTTGCCCACACTTTTTGGACATCATCAATACTCACTATTTGCGCATATCTCAGATGGTCGAAAACCACCATCACGGTGAGCACCATGGTCTCCTCCACCTCCACCTCCGCCTACCTCAGGCGCTTATGCATACCATGGTGGAAAGTCGGCGTCTCATGGGTGAAACAAATTGGTATGTTGGCAAATCGTGGTGATCGTGATGCCCATCGAACCAAATCGTCGAGTAACTTCAAGGATTTCATGGACACCAAGCCTCCTACCTTTGAAGAGACAAAAGAACCACTTAAGGCCGATGAATGGCTGAATTCTCGTAGAGCAGAGGTTTCGCTTTGCTCGGCTTATCGAGGGCCCGAAAGTGGAATATGCTTCTTATCTCGCTTCAAGGTTCGGCGGGTATTTGGTGGGCCAACTATTGGAAGGCATTACCTCGCTAATACCAATCTTGTCTGGGAGCAGTTCTGTGAGGTTTTCAGGGCACGTTTTATTCCTCCTGGTCTTATGGCTATCAAGCATACAGAGTTCATGAAACTAACCCAAGACACCAAAACTTTTACTGAATATCATCAGGCTTTCAACCATTTGTCTCGTTATGCTCCAGAAATGGTTGATACTGAAGCTAAGAAGATTGCTAGATTCAAGAGGGGACTTGGCCCTAAGTTGATGAAATCTATGGGTAATAACAAGTGTGCGACTTTCAATGAGTTTGTTAGTGATGCTCTAACTCAAGAGAATAATGATAATATTTATGTTGCTTCCAAGAGTCGCAAGAGGGCATATGAAGCGGGAGCTTCTCAGTCTAGGGCTCCTGTCATGCCTAGAACTCAGAATCGTCCACCTGCTGTTAATATCAGATATCGTCCTCCTCAGAAGAAACCTCAGTTCAAGACTGGTTATCGCAAGGGTTATACCATTGCTCTTCCCAAGAATACATCTGGGCAAGGCAGTTCCAATGTCCCTCCAAGCAATAGGCCGTGTTGGAATTGCAACCAGCCAGGACATTGGGCGAATAATTGTCCTCATCCTAGGAAGATTAATCAAGGAAATGTTCGTTCTGGTAATGTTCATTATACTACCGTTGAAGAGATACCATCTGGTGAGGTTGTCACCGCTGGTAAGTTCCTAGTGAACCAACAACCTG
Source organism: Themeda triandra (assembly GCA_018135685.1). Classification (NCBI taxonomy): domain Eukaryota; kingdom Viridiplantae; phylum Streptophyta; class Magnoliopsida; order Poales; family Poaceae; genus Themeda; species Themeda triandra. The sequence continues at coordinate 428,074 of JAENPR010000193.1, read as the reverse complement.
CGCTTGTGCTATTTGATTCGGGTGCTTCGCATTCTTTTATGAGCCCTACTTTTCGCATCCAAGTTCGGTCCAAGACATAACTATCAGTATCTCATGAGGGTTATTGCATTAGTGCCGCTGGGACTCGCGTCTCTACTGATCAGATAGTAAAAGATGTGAGCATTTTAGTTGAGGGTCGAACCTATATTGTGAACCTTATAGTGTTGCCTGGTCTGGGAATTGATGTAATTCTGGGTATGAATTGGATGAGCAAGAACGGAGTTCTTATCGACACTACCACTCGTGTGGTAATGTTGAGAGATCCGATTGATAACGCAGCTTTCTTAGTTGAGCTCCCTCGTGATACCACCATTCGCAATACGGCTAATGCTGCTGAAGCAAAGGCCATTGCTGATATTCCCGTGGTTTGTGAGTTTCCGGATGTCTTTCCCGATGACTTGCCTGGATTACCTCCTAACGTGATGTGGAGTTCAAAATTGAATTAATCCCCGGTACGCTCCTATCTCTCGAAGACCATATCGAATGCCACCCAATGAGTTGAAAGAGCTTAAAACTCAATTAGGTGAACTTTTAAAGAAGTGTTTCATTCGCTCCAGCCTCCGAATGGGGTAGTCCTGTTATCTTTGTAAAGAAGAAGGACCAAACCTTGCGCATGTGCGTGGATTATCGCCCGCTCAATGCCGTTCTGTCAAGAATAAGTATCCCCTTCCTCATATTGATATCTTGTTTGATCAACTATCAAAGGCTAAGGTATTCTCCAAGATTGATTTGAGATCGGGATATCATCAAATCGATTCGTCCCGAAGATATTCCCAAAACGCTTTCTCAACCCGCTATGGGTTGTTTGAATATCTTGTCATGTCTTTTGGCTTGACCAATGCTCCTCGCCCACTTTACATACCTTATGAACAAGGTATTCATGCCCGAATTGGATAGATTCGTGGTGGTTTTCATTGATGACATTCTTATCTATTCTCAAAATGAAGAAGAGCATGCCGAGCATCCGAGAATTGTCTTGACTCGCTTGCGTGAGCATCGCCTTTATGCTAAGTTTAGCAAATGTGAGTTTTGGTTGAAGAAGGTGCCTTTCCTAGGTCATGTATTATCTCGAAGATGGGATTTCTGATCCTTCAAAAGTGCAAGAGGTGTTAGATCGGAAAGCCCCGACTTCCGTTCATGAAGTTCGGAGTTTTCTTGGTCTAGCCGGATATTATCGTCGCTTCATTAAGGACTTCTCTAAAATTGCCAAGCCCATGACACGATTGCTTCAAAAGGATGAAAAATTCCTTTGGACTCCAGAGTGTGAGAAGGCTTTTGATACTTTGCGGACTTTGTTGACTTCCGCTCCTATCTTAGCTCAACCAGATATCGAGAAGCCTTTTGACATATTTTGTGATGCATCAGGCACCGGTTTGGGATGTGTTCTTATGCAAGATGGCCGAGTCATTGCCTATGCCTCGCGTCACCTCCGAAACACGAAGTCAATTATCCCACTCATGACTTAGAGTTAGCCGTCGTTGTTCATGCTCAAGATATGGAGACATTATCTACTTGGTAATGTATGCAATATTTATACCGATCATAAAAGCCTCAAATATATCTTCACTCAACCCGAAATGAACATGCGCCAAAGGAGATGGTTGGAGTTAATTAAAGATTATAATCTTCAAGTGCATTATCATCCCTAAGGCAAATGTGGTTGCGTATGCCTTGAGCAGAAGTCTCATTGCCACTCTCTAGTTGCTGAAGATTTTCATTTGTCTCGTCTTCTTCATCCTATTGTTCTTCATAATCTCACGGTTGAATGCTCTCTTTGAAACCAAATCATTGAGCTGCAAAAGACCGATAAAAGTGTATTAGGCATCAAGAAAAAGATGAAGGAGCAAGAAATCAAGCATTTTAAAGTTGATGATCAAGGAATTCTCTGGTTTGGGGATAGACTCGTTATGCCAAACAACAAGGAGTTAAGGAATCAAATTATATCCGAAGCTCATTCTTCTAAGTTGTCCATCCATCCTGGAAGTAGTAAGATGTACCAAGACCTAAAACCTTACTTCTGGTGGCCCAAAATGAAGAAGGAAATTGCAGCCTTTGTTGCTCGTTGCGACAATTGTTGCCGTGTCAAGGCGATACACATGAAACCTGGATTGCTGCAACCCTTATCTATTCCTGATTAGAAGTGGGAAGAAATAAGCATGGACTTTATTGTTGGCTTGCCAACCACTCCAAAGGGTTTTGACTCTATCTCGGGTGATCATTGATCGTCTCGACAAAGTCGGCTCATTTCATTCCCGTAAAGACTACTTACCGTCCACACCAAGATGGCGAGATTTACCTTGAACAAGTAGTTCGTCTCCACGGTATACCCAAGATTATTATCTCCGATAGGGGAACCCGCTTACTCGTTTCGCAACGTCTCCAACAAGATCTTGGCACTCAAACACTTCACAAAATCGCCTTATCACCCGCAAATTTCGGGACAACCGAGCGTGTGAACCAAATTCTAGAAGACATGCTTCGAGCTTGTGTTATATCCCGTAAAGGACCATGGGACAAATGGTTGCCTTTAGCGGAATTTTCTTATAATAATAGTTATCAAGAGAGTATCAAGATGCCTCCCTTCGAAGCCTTGTATGGCCGAAAGTGTAGGACTCCTTTGAATTGGGTAGAAACTGGGAAAGAATGTATTATGGAAGTGACTTCGTCAAAGATGCCAAGAGCAAGTCCGGAAAACTAAAAATATGGAAGCCGCTCAAGCTCGACAAAAGAGTTATGCCGATAAGCGAAGGAAGTCTATTGAGCTCAAGGTGGGTGACCATGTATATCTCAAGGTGTCGCCCATGAAAGGTGTGAAACGTTTCGGTGTGAAGCGTAAACTCGCACCTCGTTATATTGGACCTTATCCAATCATTGAGAAGTGTGGAAAAGTAGCCTACAAACTTCAACTACCTCCGAAATGGGAACTATCTTTCCAGTCTTCCATGTCTCCCGGTTGAAGAAATGTCTTCGTATCTCGGAAGAAGAAGTTAAAGTCGGGTATCAAATTACAACTCGATCTTTCATATGAAGAAAAGCCAGTGAAAGTCTTGGATGTTATAGAACGTGTGACTCGCAATCGAGTGGTGAAATTGTTCAAAGTGGTTTGGAGTAACCACAGTGAGAAAGATGCAACATGGGAACGAGAGGACTATCTGAAAAATACTTATCCGTCTTTCTATTTCAAATGGTACGTTTTTCAAAATCTCGGGACGAGATTTTCTTAAGGGGGGAAGGCTGTAACACCTCAAGTGTTAATAGCCTAATCACATGTGCATAAGCATCATTTGTTTGGTTAATGGCATTGCATTTGATTGGTAATTGAATTCAAATTCAAATTCAAATTTGAAAACCTACTTTCAAAAATACTAGGAATTTTGATATGCTTCAAAAAGCAAAGTTGTCATTTTCATTAATTGGAACAACTTTCACATTGGAAGATTTTCAAGTTCCAATATGAAATCATGAGCAATGGAAAAAGTGAAAATTTGGCGCTTGCGCAAGAACTCGCCATGCCTCCCTGTTCTTCCTCGCCGCCGTGGCCGCCGAGCATCTTCCCGGCTTGCCCGCGCGACCGGCCGCGTGGATGGCGTCGCGAAGACGCCAGCCACCTCCCTGCACCGCCCAAGGCCGAAGCTGGCCATTCCTCTTTCCCTTCCTCCTCCATTTTCCTCCTCTCGGTGTCACCGGCCGCCTTCACGCCGCGCCCAAATTCACCCACTCCGCTCGCCCATTCTCCGATTCGTCGTGGCCACAGCTTCGCCACGAGCCACTCTTCTTCCCCGACCCAGCCTTGCGCCGTGTCATCGCAAGGTGAGTCTCCCCGCCGCCACCGCTGCCATGGCCACCATGGCCGCGAGCTTGGCACCGCCATAGCCACAACTCCCCACTATGGCATCATCCTCCATTTTCGTCGTAGCACCGTGGTGCTTACACGCCCGCGTCCCGGCCATCATCTTCACCGGAGCCGGTGAATTTGCCGCCGTCGCCGTCCATCCCGTCGCCGGCGCCGCCACGTACACCGCCGCCCTAGCTACATGTGGCAGAACCTCCTAAATAATATGGCCTACATGCATTTATCATTGTCTTAACAGACTTCTGATAGCAATGCATGTGTGCCATAAGACTTAAAAAGGATCTGTCGGGTAGATTCCCGAAACTTCCACGATTCTCCAAGCGGGATCAATCATTATAAAGAGACATTGCAATATTACAACAGTTTATTCAAATAATATACATCAGAGTAAATTAGCGGAAGGATTACAATAACATAGGTTTACAAAGCATTTGGTTCAAAACTTACAAACCATATTTTTAATTATTACAAACCATAATAGTAGTGGAGTAGCGGTAGATAGCTTAATTACACAACCGACGATGAGCTCGCCCAAGAGCCAAACACTCTACTCGTCGTCACTCTCCGCAACGATCGTCATACAACAGATGCAAGGTGCAAACCCGCTCCCGATGTTCACCCGCAACAAGGGTTCAACAAACCCCGAGTACGAAAGTACTCAACAAGACTAACCCGACGAAAAAGAGGGGTGAAGACTAAGAAATGCAGTCGAGGGACAAGGTAAGGCTTGCAAGAATCGATTTTTGCGTAAAAGCTTTTTGAAAACCAAGTTGTAACTTATAGCTCTCTTGCCATAGCTCAAGCTGACCAAACAACACCAATTGAAACCCTATCAATAATTAAGTTGTTACTACGATGATGAACACCGATCGAGTCTCCTTCTCCGAGAAGCACGGCGATTCGAATCCATTTATACCAAATACTGGACCTAGATCACCGATATACCGGAGACTCTAACTCCGCTGCATACCAGATCACATGATATACCGGGACAACAACCACAGCCATATATCAACCACAACACTCCGTGTGTGGATTTTTCTAGGGTCTCGATATCACCGATTCACCAACGAACGGTCCTTAGGGCATCAACAGACGGAAACACTACAGAGGGACTCCTTTCCCAATGCAAGTTAGCCGTCCGGACTCAAATTAATTACTAACCAAGTGATTCCAACAAAATAAGCCATTCTCATCTTTTTCATTCTTGACATTTTGAAAACTTAACTAAATAAGCGGGCTAAGCAATTATACGCATTTTCTTAAACAGGTAATGAGGAATACGGAAAAAAAAGACAGGTAATGCATTTGGTGGGTTTTCACTCAACTCCTAGCCTGTAATGCAACAACTCAAAGCTGATAGATAAAAATTTTATAAAACCAAGGTAAAGGTTTAATGCATCCGGGGCTTGCCTTGGTACTCGGGGTAGACGCTTTGGGCTTCTGGATCAACACCTAGCTCCGGGGTCTGCTCTTCCTTGATCTCTGATTTGACAACGTTAAGCTCTCCGTTAACGAAAGCTACTCGATAACATGACATGATTTAACATGATGAAATAGTAAACATGATGCTTGAAGAATGAATAAATCAATCAATAAATTGAGTACAACTTTCCTTCACAAAAACGTCGCAACTAACGAAACTAACTAATTAAATAAATAAATAGAAATAATTCATAAAACAAAATTTGTCAAAACAATCCCAAAAATTAAATTTAAACTCCTCGACCCTAAGAAGGCTACAAAATAATTTTCATGATTTTTGGAATAACAAATAAATAACTAAAAATCCAAGAAGACTCATTTTCCAAATAAAAGGACTAATTTTTGAACATAGCAAAACTACTCAAAATAAATAATTAAAATTTTTCCTAGGTAAAGATAACCATAAAGAGCCTCCATAAAAATTTTCAAGATTTTTGGAGCTATGGATAATCCCCTATGAAAATAACAAATGGCTTCACTATTCACCTAAAGCAGAAAAGAATAAAACTAAGTAAAAAGAAAAAGGTTTTCTGGACCGAAACCGGCCCACTGGCTCAGTCGGCCCAGTTTGGCCACGCGCGCGCAAGCAGGCCGGCCCACTCGGCTCAGGCGCAGGCCGGCCCAGGAGCACAGGCAGGCTGGCCCACTCGGCCTGGCCGAGGCCTGGCCCTGGCGGTTTTGCGAAAAAGCCCTCGATGTTTTACGAAATCCTAAACAAGTCTATTCCCTATTCACTGAGTCTCGCACCTTTGCACCAAGCACCCTGGACTTCATCTAATTCTCGAAGCGAGGTCCTCGCGAGCTCAAACAGGATTCCGGCGACTTGGCCGGCTCGGCCTCGCCGGCGGCGGGATCCCTGGCGGCGCTAAGGACACCTACGTGCTCGGGGATTCAAGGCGCACCCACTGGTGGCCAGAAATCGACGGCGGCTGCGGCGGAGCATAGCTCTACACGGCGGCGGCTGTACGGCTCGGCGGCGACCCGGCGGGGTGTCTCGTCGGAGGCTTCTCCGGCGACGTAGACGCGTGCTTCCTACCCTACGCATCAACGCGAATATAAAGGACCAACTAATTGCCTAAAATTGGTACCCTGCGACGATGCTACGCATGCGGCGGCCATGGCAACGCGAAGCTCGCCGTCGGCATCGACGTTCCGGTGGCAACCAAGCCCTCCCGGCCTATCTAATGGCACGAGCACGAGCAGGACGTCATGGCGATCCTGATGCGCATGATAATGAAGAGAAAAAGATGGAGGAGCATGGCTCTCACCGCGAGCGGGAACGACGGGGATGGTGACCGGGCGCACTCCGGCTGGCAAGATCGTGTCACGGCGATATCCTGTGCACCAAAATAGAAACCAAGGAGCGCATCAAGTAGAGGACATCAAGGCGAGCTCAGAGGCGAGAGGAATTGGAAAAATGACCAACGGCGGCGACGGAATCGACGATGAGGTTCGCGGCGGCTCCGATGACCGTTCGCGAAGAAGACGACTCCGCTCGGTTGATTGAGACGACAACGGCCTGAGAGGCTAGGCTTGCTGGACGCGTGAGCGCAAGGCGAAGCTGGTGGCTCTATCAATTTGGCGAGAGGTGGACGGACGACGACGTTGAGATGAAACGGCTCAAGGTCATCAATGGCGGCCGGCGGTTGGAGGAAGAAGAAGAAAGGAAAAGAGATGGCCAACTTCTATTTAAGGAACGCTAGCGACTCATGGATGGTCGACACGACGATGGAGGAGCTTCGCGCGTCGGGGCGAGGTGGAGGTCGGCGCGGCCGAGCGGCATGGGCGCCATGGCCACCGCGACGGAAGGAACAGAGAGGGGGAGATTGAAGGCGATGACGTCATCAAGTACTCAAAGACCGAGACAGCTCTAAAGATTTGAAAATATCTCAAATTTTAAATAGAATCTGGGAAAACGCCAAAAATAAAGTCCCCTTGATTTTTCCTAAGCTACAACTTTGTCAAAAGGAGTATTTTCAAATTCTAAACAGAAAATTGAATTTTGAATCAAATTTGAAAAGGGGACAAAAACCCTAGAATCTAATTTTTGCAATTACTTTTGATTTTTCAACTAAACTTGAAAATCTCCAAAACTATGAAATACTCCACTTTTGAAACTGAACATTTTTCCCAAAAACAACATTTCAAGATTTTGCATAGTTTTTGAAACCCAGTTTAAAAACCAAAGGGGGACATTTGCTGGAAAGGTGAATTTTTAAAATAATTTGAAAATCTTTTTAGAAACTTGAAAAACTTTGAATAGCAAACTTGTTACCCTCATCAAGACGCTCAGTAAAGCTTTTTGGATCAACCCCTAATTCTCTACGGATTTTGAACTACCCAAAAGGGGGTAAAACGGGGTTTTCGGTAACTCGAGGTTTGCACAGAAGAGCACAATCAACCTATTAATTTAAACTCGTTTTAGTTGATGCACATCAAAGTGAGTCTAATCATGAATGCTTTGCAATGCATTATGATGACATGGCATGTTTTAGTTAATTAAACACCGAGGTGTTACAAATCTTCCTTAAAGAAATCTCGCCCGAGATTTAAAGCCTTGGGTTGAGTAATGGAAAAGGAAATGTGTCAAGAAAACACACTTCAACTAAGGACATAAGGAAAAGGGTTTTTACCTCTCACACTAGATTAGTTATAACTCATAGAGGGAATTATAACTTAGATAGAAGCGTAGAATTCCGGAAAGTTTTCTAAATGATAATCCTCCGTCTCCCAAGTAGCTTCTTCCTCGAATGTTTATCCCATTGAATCTTGTACCATTTAATTGTTCTCGCTTCTAGTAACACGGTCTTTCCGGTCTAACACTCGAACAGATACTCGAATAAGTCAAGTCGGGTTCAAGTTCAATTCCCTCAACATCAACAACTTTATCGGTTACCAGAAAACATTTCTTGAGTTGTGATACATGAAACACATTGTGCACAGCTGACAATTGTTCAGGTAATTGTAAACGGTATGCCAATTTTCCACATTGACCCATAATCTGAAACGGTCCAATATATCGAGGTGCTAACTTGCCTTTGACTCCAAATCGAGCAACTCCCTTCATTGGTGACACTTTTAGATAGACATAATCTCCTTTATTGAACCACAATGGTCGACGCCTTTTATCTGCATAACTTTTCTGACGTGACTGTGCCACTTTGATATTCTCGTTGTATCTCGCTTCACCTTCTCTTCGTTTCTTTGACAAGATCCACCCCAAAGAATCTTCTTTCCCCGTGTTCGACCAATTCAATGGAGTTCTACATCTCGCGGCCATACAATGCTTCAAATGGTGCCATTTTGATACTTTCCCGATAACCGTTTATTGTATGAGAACTCGCTAAAGGCAAACATTCATCCCATTTCTCTCGGAAAATTAAGAACACAAGCTCTCAACATATCTTCAAGTATCTCGATTTACTCTTTCAAATCCCGACCCCCGTCTCGAGGATGATAAGCCGTACTTGTGCAAAAGATCGCACCTATTGACTCGTGCAATTGTTTCCAGAAATTATTCACAAACTGGGTACCTCTGTCAGACACTATAGTCTTAGGTACACCATGGAGTTTTACGATATGCTCAAAATACAATTTAGCATAACGTACTGTTGGATATATTTCTTGCACTGGAATGAAGTGTGCAGATTTGGTAAGTCGGTCCACTATGACCCAGATTGAATCAAAACCTCTAGCTGTCCTGGGTAGACCCACTATAAAATCCATACTAATATCCTCCCATTTCCAAGCTGGAATAGGTAATGGTTGGAGTTCTCCTGCTGTTTTCAAATGCACAGCTTTGACTTTCTGACAAGTATCACACTGAGCCACATATCTAGCAATTTCTATCTTCATCTTGGTCCACCAAAATTTCTCGTTTCAAATCATGATACATCTTATTACTTCCCCGGATGAATAGACAATTTTGAGAGGTGTGCTTCATCAAGGATCTTTTGACGTAGTTCGGGAACTTTTGGTATGACCAACCGATCATTATACCATAACACATCTGCTTCATCAATAGTGAAACAAGAGACTTTTTCTTTTCTAACTTTCTTTTTTAGATGCTTAATTCCCTTATCACTTTTCTCGAGCCGCAATAATTTGATCTTGGAGTGTTGACTCAACAAGAATATTAGACAAACTTCCTTGTTGCACCATTTCTATACCCAATCTTTCTAACTCATGACATAAAGAAATGTCCAGAGGTTTCACTGTCAAGCAATTGCAATGACTCTTTCGACTGAGTGCATCGGCAACTACATTTGCTTTACCAGGATGATAATGCAATTCCAAATCATAGTCATTGATCAATTCTAACCATCTTCTCTGTCTCATATTCAGTTCATCTTGAGTGAAAATATATTTCAAACTCTTGTGATCTCGTGTAAATATAACATTTGTTACCCAATAGATAATGTCGCCAAATCTTCGAGCATGAACAACAAATGCTAATTCCAGATCATGAGTTGGATAATTCTCTTCATGTTTCTTCAACTCGTCGAGAAGCATAAGCAATAACTCTCCCTTCTTGCATCAAGACACATCCAATACCAAGATTTAAGCATCACAATAAACATCAAATGATTTCTCAATATTTGGTCGTGCTAAGATCGGAGCAAGGGTCATTAACCTTTTCAATGTCCGAAAAGCCTCTTCACACTCGGTGACCAAACAAATCTAACATCATTCTTCAATAGCTCAGTGATAGGTTTTGATATCTTGGAGAAATCAGGGATGAAACGACGATAGTAACCTGCCATTCCTAGAAAACTGCGAACTTTGTGTACTGTCGTCGGTGGTTCCCAATCAAGTATATCCTGAACCTTGCTAGGGTCAACAGCAACACCTTTTTCTGATAAAACATGTCCCAGAAATTTCACTTCTTTCAGCCAAAAGTCACACTTACTGAACTTGGCATACAATTGATGATCTCTCAGACGTTGCAGAACAATTCTAAGATGTTCAGCATGCTCTTCTTCATTTTTAGAATATACCAAGATGTCATCAATAAATACCACTACAAATCTATCAAGCTCAAGCATGAAAACAAATTCATAAGATAGGAGAAATGAGCCGGTGCATTGGTGAGTCCAAAAGACATGACCAAGTACTCATATAACCCATAGCGAGTGGTAAAGGCAGTGTCTTTGGAATATCTTCTCAGGGCGTATCTTGATTTGATGATACCCGATCGGAGATCAATCTTAGAAAACACCTTTGCCTCCGCTAATTGATCAAACAAGATCAATGCGAGGTAGAGGATACTTGTTTTTGATAGTCACCTCATTCAAAGGACGGTAATCAACACACAATCTCGTAGTTTTGTCTTTCTTTTTCACAAATATTGCAGACTTCCCCAAGATGACTTGTCAGTGCTCGATAAAGCCTTTGTCAAGCAATTCTTGCAATTGCTTCTTGAGTTCTCACTAATTCTCGTGGTGCCATTCTATAAGCTCTTCTAGATATTGGAGCAAGCATCCAGGTTGCAACTCAATCACAAACTCTATATCCCCGTCAGAGGTAACCCAGGCAAATCATCTGGAAACACATCTCGGAAATTCCCTAACAACTGGTATATCCTTAATTTCCTTTACCAAGTAGCACAAACCCTTTCAACTTTTCTCTTGAGAGTAGAAAGTTGGATAAGAAGCCGAGAACTGCTATTAGGTAAGTTTACTTTTACCGTCCTATTCAAAGACATCAATAACAACTCCGTGCCGACTCATCCAATTCATCCCAAGGATCACATCTATATCCCGATCCTTCAATACTACCATACTAGTGGGAAAAGTATGCCCACCTAGATTTATAGGTACATCCCGTACCATTTCTTTAGAGCACATTCGCCCTCCAGCGATCGTATAAAGAAATCCTTTTTGGTTTCCACAATAGGTATTTCATGATTCTTAACAAATGTGCCATTGATGAATGAATGAGATGCACCGAGAATCAAAAAGCATAACTCAAGGGGAAATTAGCAACAGGAAACGTACCCATCATGACAGTTCTCCTTCCTCGGAATTTCTCCAGCTTGAGTATAGAACACTCTACCAACCTTCTTCTCATTTTTCCCTTTTGCACATTATGATTTCCAGGCTTGTTCTGATTCTGTTGCTGTGGTGGCGGTGCATAAGCCCTGGGAGCATAAGAGATATACTGCCTTGGATGTGGATAGTCCCTTGAAAAATGGCCAGGCTTGCCACAATTATAGCATGGGAGAGTCTCCGGGCTGGAAATTTGGGCTTCGGATACCGGGGCATTCGGTCATCGAGGATAAGAAAGAGTAGCAACAGGACGGACAAATGTCTCGCCGGGCTTGGTACCGTGGTGGACGGTAGGGTGGACGATAGTGATTTTGAGGATGATAGATTATTTTCTCGCGCTTTTGATTACCACCGTAAAATCCCGAAAACCCAGTTTTCTTCTTCTTTGATTCCTGATGCTTACGATTCTTTTCTTCAAAGGTGATAGCAATATTCACTGTCTCATGAAAAGTAGTATTAGGAGTTCCAGTCATCATTCTCTGAATCTTACTATTCAGACCCCTAACGAAACATTCCTTCTTCTTACGGTCAGTGTTGACATGATCAGGGGCATATTGGGACAGATGATTGAACTTGCCAACATACCGCAGAACCGACATATCACCTTGTTCAAGAGCTAGAAACTCATCAAGTTTGATACGCATAATACCCTCGGAATGTGATGAGCACGGAAACCCTCACAAAATTCAGCCCAAGTAATACGATGTCCTTCGGATGTTCAGCAATAAAGTTAGCCCACCAAGTCCCAAAGCGTGCCTCTCGCTTGTCGTGGCCGCAAACAAAGGGCTTCGATGTTCCGTACACTCAATCACCCAAACTGCTTCCATGGTGCGGAGCCATTCCTCCGCCTCCATGGGTTGATCTCGCTCTAGTAAACACCGGCGGGTGGGTGTCGTGAAATCCACATATGTGGTTTCATCTCTATTATTTCGCCACGATTTCCATGTTGGACATTCGATTCGATTTTGAACCATGGTAGTGGTGGCATTAACTAAGGCCGCAATAGCTTCACCAAAGTGGGTGGAACAGGTGGCGGAAATGGAGCACCGTTATCAGACATCTGTTTCATCAACAACCACACTTATTCACATGATTTATTGAGCTAAACAAGCTGATGATACAAAAATGTAACACACTTATAATACATTATTTTTGATACAAAGTCTACTCATAGACTTATCAGTCCAACCCATACTAAGGTTTTATGGAAAGAAAAGGAAACTGCTATTTTACATAACCCTCTGCATCTTCAAACATCATCATCACTTGGGACCATTTGACCATCATCCCCATCACTGACAACAGGGATCACATCCTCCTCTTCAGGATCTTCCTCAGATTCCTGCATTACCTCTTTAGGATCTTCTTCATTTTCAAAGTTATCCACATAGCCTTCTTCCGGCTCCTCTACTATGTCTTCTTCATTCTCATCTGGCATTGGAGCATCTTCATATTCATATTCAGAATCTACTACAAGTCCCAAATCATCCTGTGCTGCCTGACGCTGATAATCAGGGTCCAACAGACGAGCCATATGAGCACGATCAGCATTTATCTCATTTGTATAATCTTGCAGGACTTGAATATACCCTTCCAGTTGAAGAATTCGATCCCTAGCTTCATCTTCACGCTGCCATGCATCATTTCTCATCACCCTCATCATATTGATTGACCTAACCGTAGCATCCCGGTCTCTAGTAACCTCGGCAAAGCTCCTAGTCAACTTCTCGAGTCTCAGACTCAGGGGTAGGATTAGGATTACTGCTACTTGCTCCTTCATTCCTTGGGGCTAACTGATGTTTTGGAATTCCTTTAGAACCAGTCTTTTTCATTGGAGCCCATTGACCCTCAACCATCCTATAATAGATAGAATAACAGATAAGAACAGATGGATTGGGATCAGAAGGTTAGCATGAATAGGATTGATACTACTTAACCCAAACCACTTTAAGAAGGAAGGTACTCTAAACAAGTTAATTAAACATGATGCATGAATCGAACTTACGATCTAAGCATAAAAGATTTTTAAAGAAACACATGCGTAAAGGTAACTTTTATAATATAGGGCAATATTATGCTACTCCATTACTACACTTATAATAAGAATAAGGGTCGATTGAAAGAATCATAGATAAGGAATAAGCAATTTGGACCCAAAATAGTCAAGTTAGGTTTTTAATCGATCCAAAACCTTTTGAAGTTTTCGCAATGAATACTACAATAACTCTTTAAATAATGATCCGGCTCTGATACCAGCTGTGGCAGAACCTCCTAAATAATATGGCCCACATGCATTTATCATTGTCTTAACAGACTTCTGATAGCAATGCATGTGTGCCATAAGACTTAAAAAGGATTTGTCGGGTAGATTCCCGAAACTTCCACGATTCTCCAAGCGGGATCAATCATTATAAAGAGACATTGCAATATTACAACAGTTTATTCAAATAATATACATCAGAGTAAATTAGCGGAAGGATTACAATAACATAGGTTTACAAAGCATTTGGTTCAAAACTTACAAACCATATGTTTAATTATTACAAACCATAATAGTAGTGGAGTAGCGGTAGATAGCTTAATTACACAACCGACGATGAGCTCGCCCAAGAGCCAAACACTCTACTCGTCGTCACTCTCCGCAACGATCGTCATACAACGGGATGCGCAAACCTGCTCCCGATGTTCACCTCGCAACAAGGGTTCAACAAACCCCGAGTACGAAAGTACTCAACAAGACTAACCCGACGAAAAAGAGGGGTGAAGACTAAGAAATGCAGTCGAGGACAAGGTAAGGCTTGCAAGAATCGATTTTTGCGTAAAAGCTTTTGAAAACCAAGTTGTAACTTATAGCTCTCTTGCCATAGCTCAAGCTAACCAAACAACACCAATTGAAACCCTATCAATAATTAAGTTGTTACTACGATGATGAACACCGATCGAGTCTCCTTCTCCGAGAAGCACGGCGATTCGAATCCATTTATACCCAGCTGGGACCTAGATCACCGATATACCGGAGACTCTAACTCCGCTGCATACCATATCACATGATATACCGGGACAACAACCACAGCCATATATCAACCACAACACTCCGTGTGTGGATTTTTCTAGGGTCTCGATATCACCGATTCACCAACGAACGGTCCTTAGGGCATCAACAGACGGAAACACTACAGAGGGACTCCTTTCCCAATGCAAGTTAGCCGTCCGGACTCAAATTAATTACTAACCAAGTGATTCCAACAAAATAAGCCATTCTCATCTTTTTCATTCTTGACATTTTGAAAACTTAACTAAATAAGCAGGGCTAAGCAATTATACGCATTTTCTTAAACAGGTAATGAGGAATACGGAAAAAAAGACAGGTAATGCATTTGGTGGGTTTTCACTCAACTCCTAGCCTGTAATGCAACAACTCAAAGCTGATAGATAAAAAATTTTATAAAACCAAGGTAAAGGTTTAATGCATCCGGGGCTTGCCTTGGTACTCGGGGTAGACGCTTTGGGCTTCTGGATCAACACCTAGCTCCGGGTCTCCGCTTCTTCCTTGATCTCTGATTTGACAACGTTAAGCTCTCCGTTAACGAAAGCTACTCGATAACATGACATGATTTAACATGATGAAATAGTAAACATGATGCTTGAAGAATGAATAAATCAATCAATAAATTGAGTACAACTTTCCTTCACAAAAACGTCGCAACTAACGAAACTAACTAATTAAATAAATAAATAGAAATAATTCATAAAACAAAATTTGTCAAAACAATCCCAAAAATTAAATTTAAACTCCTCAGACCCTAAGAAGGCTACAAAATAATTTTCATGATTTTTGGAATAACAAATAAATAACTAAAAATCCAAGAAGACTCATTTTCCAAATAAAAGGACTAATTTTTGAACATAGCAAAACTACTCAAAATAAATAATTAAAATTTTTCCTAGGTAAAGATAACCATAAAGAGCCTCCATAAAAATTTTCAAGATTTTTGGAGCTATGGATAATCCCCTATGAAAATAACAAATGGCTTCACTATTCACCTAAAGCAGAAAAGAATAAAACTAAGTAAAAAGAAAAAGGTTTTCTGGACCGAAACCGGCCCACCGGCCGGGCCCAGTTTGGCCACGCGCGCAAGCAGGCCGCCCACTCGGCTCGAGGCCGGCCCAGAGCACAGCGGGCCGGCCCACTCGGCCTGGCCGAGGCCTGGCCCTGGCGGTTTTGCGAAAAAGCCCTCGATGTTTTACGAAATCCTAAACAAGTCTATTCCCTATTCACTGAGTCTCGCACCTTTGCACCAAGCACCCTGGACTTCATCTAATTCTCGAAGCGAGGTCCTCGCGAGCTCAAACAGGATTCCGACGACTTGGCCGGCTCGGCCTCGCCGGCGGCGGGATCCCTGGCGGCGCTAAGGACACCTACGTGCTCGGGGATTCAAGGCGCACCCACTGGTGGCCAGAAATCGACGGCGGCTGCGGCGGAGCATAGCTCTACACGGCGGCGGCTGTACGGCTCGGCGGCGACCCGGCGGGGTGTCTCGTCGAGGCTTCTCCGGCGACGTAGACGCGTGCTTCCTACCCTACGCATCAACGCGAATATAAAGGACCAACTAATTGCCTAAAATTGGTACCCTGCGACGATGCTACGCATGCGGCGGCCATGGCAACGCGAAGCTCGCCGTCGGCATCGACGTTCCGGTGGCAACCAAGCCCTCCCGGCCTATCTAATGGCACGAGCACGAGCAGGACGTCATGGCGATCCTGATGCGCATGATAATGAAGAGAAAAAGATGGAGGAGCATGGCTCTCACCGCGAGCGGGAACGACGGGGATGGTGACGGGGCGCACTCCGGCTGGCAAGATCGTGTCACGGCGATATCCTGTGCACCAAAATAGAAACCAAGGAGCGCATCAAGTAGAGGACATCAAGGCGAGCTCAGAGGCGAGAGGAATTGGAAAAATGACCAACGGCGGCGACGGAATCGACGATGAGGTTCGCGGCGGCTCCGATGACCGTTCGCGAAGACGACTCCGCTCGGTTGATTGAGACGACAACGGCCTGAGAGGCTAGGCTTGCTGGACGCGTGAGCGCAAGGCGAAGCTGGTGGCTCTATCAATTTGGCGAGAGGTGGACGGACGACGACGTTGAGATGAAACGGCTCAAGGTCATCAATGGCGGCCGGCGGTTGGAGGAAGAAGAAGAAAGGAAAAGGAGATGGCCAACTTCTATTTAAGGAACGCTAGCGACTCATGGATGGTCGACACGACGATGGAGGAGCTTCGCACGTCGGGGCGAGGTGGAGGTCGGCGCGGCCGAGCGGCATGGGCGCCATGGCCACCGCGACGGAAGGAACAGAGAGGGGAGATTGAAGGCGATGACGTCATCAAGTACTGTAGCACTGAGACAGCTCTAAAGATTTGAAAATATCTCAAATTTTAAATAGAATCTGGGAAAACGCCAAAAATAAAGTCCCCTTGATTTTTCCTAAGCTACAACTTTGTCAAAAGGAGTATTTTCAAATTCTAAACAGAAAATTGAATTTTGAATCAAATTTGAAAAGGGGACAAAAACCCTAGAATCTAATTTTTGCAATTACTTTTGATTTTTCAACTAAACTTGAAAATCTCCAAAACTATGAAATACTCCACTTTTGAAACTGAACATTTTTCCCAAAAACAACATTTCAAGATTTTGCATAGTTTTTGAAACCCAGTTTAAAAACCAAAGGGGGACATTTGGCTGGAAAGGTGAATTTTTAAAATAATTTGAAAATCTTTTTAGAAACTTGAAAAACTTTGAATAGCAAACTTGTTACCCTCATCAAGACGCTCGCAAAGCTTTTTGGATCAACCCCTAATTCTCTACGGATTTTGAACTACCCAAAAGGGGGTAAAACGGGGTTTTCGGTAACTCGAGGTTTGCACAGAAGAGCACAATCAACCTATTAATTTAAACTCGTTTTAGTTGATGCACATCAAAGTGAGTCTAATCATGAATGCTTTGCAATGCATTATGATGACATGGCATGTTTTAGTTAATTAAACACCAGAGGTGTTACACTACACACCCTAATCCACCCCATTAGCTAGCCTATCACGTGCGCAAGGTCGCGGGGAGCATAGTGGTGCCGGTCCCGTCGCCGGAAAGCTCGCCGGCGTCGAGCTCCGGCCGGCGGCGCCGCTCTCCTCAGTCCGGGTCACCGACGGGTGGGCCCGTCTGGTTGGGCCGCGCGCGCGCGCACGCGCACGCCGTTTGCCGCCGCGTCGCTGCCGGCCGGCCGTTACCGCCGCCGCTGGGCCACACCGCCGCCGGGCCGCGCCCGCCAGTGGGCGCGCAGCCTTACGCCATGGGCCGAGCTGGCCAAATCGGCCCGAGCGCCGGTTTTCATGTTTAAAAATGCTTTTCCATTTTTGTTTTGAATGAATAGTGCTAGTATTTGTCTATTTTGTATAAAATCATTCATAGCTCCAAAAATTATGAAAATTTTTGGGTAGCCTCTTTGTTATGTTGTGAATCTAGGAAAAATATGAAATCTGAATTTAGGCAATGTTTTACATGTTAATTAATTAGCTCATTTAATTAATAAATGCCTCTTCTTTCAATTTTAATAATTTATTTGTTGTTCCAAAAATCATGAAATTTATTGTGTGACTTAGTTATGATGTAAGTAGCTTAAAATAAAATTTTTGGACTTAATTGGAGTAATTTTATTTTATGCCTTATTTATGCTTAATTAATTATTTGATTAATGCTTTAATTAATCTTTAAACTTGATTAATCATTATAGGGATTGTTTGACTTTTTGGATTGAGTGTTGACCCTAGGTCATTACTCTTAATGACCTTTGGCACCTTTACTTAATTGTTTGAGCTCATGTTTTCATGCCAATATGTTTAATAGGTTATTTTATGTGCCTAAGTTAATTCAAGTAAAATCTTAGGTGCAGGTGTTAGGTCTTTAACTCCGATGAATTGTTATATGTTCGAGTTGTGTAGATCTGGTAAGTGTGTTTGCTTTTCTTAAGAAAAATTCAAAACCCTTGTTATAGTGATTTGAATATAGGAGAACTCGGAACGAGTGTCCAATGATGTAATCATATCAACTTGTCATCATGAGCATCATGTCATCATTACTATCCTCACTTATGCAATCGTTATTCTTATTCAATGCATATGCATGCAATAGGTGCGCCCGCGGGAGTGACTTTGTTGGAGTTCGAGGGAACGTGCCCGCGGGAGCCGAGATTCCTCGGAGCAAAGGTTCAGTGGTCGAACCCGACGCCATCGAGGAGGTTGTTCTTGAGTGTCCACGACACGAACCATCAACCTTCGTGAAAGGCAAGCCCCGAGCATTTTAACTTCCTAACTTTTATAATTACTAAATGCTTTATGATTGTTGCATTAAGTTCTAAGAATTGAATTGGCACCCTTGCCGCATTTATATCATTCCTTGTCCAGTTTATCATCCCCGAAATCCTAATGATATGATACCGTAGCATTTGCTTAGCCATGCTTAAACGGTAGAAGTCGAGTGATTAATAATCACTTGCGAGAATTAGAATGATGGTTCACGGTTGGCTATATATGCTATCGTGCAAATAACCATGGTGTATGTAAATCGAAGGCAAGGCGGAGCGCATGAGCTACATGGTCGGCCAACCTTGTTAGTGAAGCGTACCGTCGTGCAAATTAATTACACACAAGGAATGGAGCCCATCTTAGTCATGTTGAACAGGCCTAGCACTTAGCCGGGCCGGATCCGAGGTTATCCGCCGCGAAGCCTAGTAGCTCAACTTAGGCCGGATCGCGAAGAGTATCAAGTCTCACCCGCCGACAGTGTTATAATTCCCGATCCATTGGCATATCCGGCGTGGTATGTCCGTGTGGGAAGTCATGTCCGTAAGTCCAGAGGCGGGTGTTATAATTCCCGACCTCATGGCACGGTGGCAACCCTAAGTGAGGCGCTGTTCGGATCCGTGATTCCCGAGTTGTACGAATGGTGTTCTACGGCTACCCTTGGCCGGGTGTGCCGGGAGAGTGTTAGGATTATTTCCCCGAAACGGGTTGTAATCGATTCGAATCACCATCGTCTCCTGGATAGTGAGAAGCTTGACGGGATCATCTCCATACTTGAAAACAATAAGTTGTTTGGATGGTTAATGGAACTTCACAAGATAGCTATTGATGAACCTGATATGGTTATGTATTTCTCTACTCAGTTGCTTGTTTAGCACAGGTGCAAACCTAGATAACAGGTTAATGAAGATTAACTTGATGCTAATAACAACATGTTTACTCTTATCACTTAAGGCTTTTATGCAAAAAGAGTTAAGCCAACTCCACCTATAAAGCCTTTCATAATCCTTGGAGTCTTTATTTCTGTTTCATGACGGGTAAGTCTTGTTGAGTACAATTGAGTACTCAGGGTTTATTCCCTCTTGTTGCAGATGACATCTTCTATAATGGTTGCTGCAACTACTGTCTTCTCCCTGCCGGGAATGATGACTAGACCATTGGGCATGGTCTCTAGTAGATCTCTTACCCTATATTGCTTTTGTAAGATATGAGCTTGTACTGGCAATGTAACTCTTAAAACTACTGTTTTGGTTTTTAAAACTATGCTTCTTCCGCTACCCTATATTCTAGTTTGTAATAATTAAAGTGTACTCCGATATTATATAATCTATGTAGATCATTTGTAAAAGGTTGTAACAGGTGATGTGGTTATGCTGAATTACTACGATCTTGGTTTGTTGCAAATTGGTTTGAAATCCTTCGCGATTTCGTTGGACTACCGGGTTTATATAAGACAAAGTATGTGTGTCAACGTATTAGCGGGGACACTTGTACTTAATTTTGTATAAATTGGTCGGTTCTGTGACAACAAACACCCCAATGATCCATATGTAGCTTAGCTCACATATCAAATATTTATGAGTGAAGATAGCACGCAACATTATCATTAGACTGATATACTCCATATAACCATGAGTACAAAGCGACAAGTAGAATTTGCATTTCACTTGAGGATGCTAGCTACGAGTTCAAAGAGTGGTATGTCAAAAAGAAATGCGTGAAATCCAAAGTACCAATAAAGAGCCTATTAAATACTCTAGGAACCTCACAAAATATGTTTGTGTTGTAGTATATAGGAGTAGATTGTAGATACAAATACAGTATGTTGCAGAAACAAATATCTTCTCAAAGCGGGAACGAGCGCTTAGCTCGGTTGGCTAGCGGCTCCAGGTGCGAGCGCTGCCACCTGAGTTCGATCCCCAGGGATCGCACCTCAGGTATCCCATCGGGGTTTATTTCTCAATAAATTTCACTACCTCTCACGCGTGGAGCCACAATAGGAGTGTGACGTGCCCATCGCCTACGGAGCCATGATGGACCCGGTGATCTCACGAAGGACGCGATGTGATCTGAGTGTAGTTGTAGACCCGGTGATCTCACGAAGGACGCGATGTGATCTGAGTATAGTTGTAGGTTTGTTTATATACACGTGGTGTGAGTGTGACGTGCGTGTGTAGGATTGGTGTGAGTTGTACATGAGCAGATACTACAACTATACCCAGATGAGAGGTGTAAAAAAAAATATCTTCTCAAAGCGTAGGTGAGCACCGGAAACACGAAACAGCTTGCTCCAAGTACTGTACGTGCCGGACCAGAAAAGTCAGGAAAATCCGTACCCCCTCCAAGTGTCAGGCTTGAGATCGAACATGCGCCTAGTAGTACCATCACGCGGACCAGGAGCAGAGCGCGCCACTCCTACACTGACAAACCGGCACGAAGTGGTCTCGCACGGGCACAGCGGCCCACATGCGAGCGAGTGGCAGCGCAACAGGTGTGCCCCGGGGTGGCGTGAAGCTAGCAGAAGCTGGTCCGGGTCCGGGATGGCCTGACTAGGAGAGAGGCGAGTACCAGTACGCGACAAATAATATCGAGCGCCCCCGCGCCACGCGGACCCTCCCCAGCGGCGTGACGAGTCGGGGAGACCTGCCCGCCACGGCGCGGCCCCCCAAGGGCCAATCCCCGCCTCCCACCTCGCTCCTTCTCCTCCTTCTCCCTCCTTCCATCCCCCACACTTTCCGCCTCTTTCCCCCTTCCCCCTCCCCCATCTCTCTCCTCAGTCCCCACGCGCGCGCGCACCACCACAACCACACCACCCTCCTCATCGCCCACGCCACCGAGACTGTAGCCTGTAGAGCAATACCACGCCCCTCCACCTCCTGCAAGGCCGGCCCGCCCGCCCGCCGCTTCCTCGCGTCCCAGGTGCGTGCGTGCCTGGTGTGGTGTATCGACCCCGGCCGCCTCTCGCGGTGTTGGTGGTGGTTCCGCGGCGCTGCGGCTGAGCGGGAAGCGAACGGTTGGGGGACCGGAGGTTTTCTTTTTGCGGCGTTTTTGTGATGGCGGCGGCGGCGGCGATCTGCGTGGAGGACGAGGCGACCTGCGCCGCCGCGGAATGCGCGCCGGGGGTCGAGAAGCCGGATCTCCCCGCTGCCGCCGGGGCCGCCGGCGGCAAGAGGAGCGTGTACCTCATGGACTGCGCGCCGGTCTGGGGCTGCGCGTCCACGCGCGGCCGCAGCGCCGAGATGGAGGACGCGTGCGCCGCGGCGCCGCGCTTCGCGGACGTGCCCGTGCGCCTGCTCGCCAGCCGCCGCGACCTCGACGGCCTCGGCATCGACGCCGGCGCGCTCCGCCTGCCGGCCCACCTGTTCGGCGTCTTCGACGGCCACGGCGGCGCCGAGGTACGCCCGCGTACCCCTGCGGGGCCTGGGGAACTTCGAAAACCCACTCCTCCTAATACCCTCGCGCGATTTCACGATCCGTGGGTTGCTGTTGGTGTGCAGGTGGCGAACTACTGCCGGGAGAGGCTTCAGGTGCTGTTGCGGGAGGAGCTGAGGCGGCTCGGCAAGGATTTGGGGGAGACGAGCGAGGCGGACATGAAGGAGCACTGGGACGAGCTGTTCACCAGGTGTTTCCGGAGGCTGGACGACGAGGTGTCGGGCAGGCGAGCAGGCTCGTCGGTGGCGTCCAGGATGCACGGCCGGTGGCCGCCGAGAACGTGGGCTCGACCGCGGTCGTCGCCATCGTGTGCTCGTCCCATGTGGTGGTCGCCAACTGCGGGGATTCGCGGGTTGTGCTCTGCCGTGGGAAGGAGCCCGTAGAGCTGTCGATTGATCACAAGGTGAGCGTTTGTTTTTAGTTGGGGCCATGATGTTTATGTTGTTCATGTGATTGACACCCTTGGTTGCTTCAGCCTGACAGGAAAGATGAGCGGGCGAGGATTGAGGCCCTGGGAGGCAAGGTCATCCAATGGAACGGTTACCGGGTCTCCGGTATACTTGCTATGTCAAGATCGATTGGTATGTATATTGATTCCTGAGCTAGATCTTGGCAGAATGACCTTTTCTCTTTTTAAGCGGGATGGAAATTATGGTTGTGGCAACATGAAAACGATTATTCTGTTAAGAGTAGACTGCATGATGTAAAGTATCTTATTTAGGTGTAGCAGGCCTTTGTGCAAGTTTTAAGATAAAAATCTAGCAACCAGTTGGTGCAGTGATTGGTTTTATGTGGTATTATTATCCTTATCTATACAATCTAGAAAATCATCTTGAATCTAATGGAGTAAGATTTCATATTGACCTAGGCAATTTTATTCTAGAAGTCGTTTTGTTGAAAGACTCTGTACTATACTCTGTAGCATGGTGATTTTTGCTAGATGCCATGCTTCCACTTAGGGAGATGAGATTTTTTTATGTTTTGTGTTCTATACTAAATAAAGTGCTTACTCTATCAGCGATTTAGTTTAAACTGCTTGTTCCTATCGGAGATAGGAAGCATGATAGACTTAAAATGCTACTGAAATCATGTTCTGGGATTTTACTGTCTGGATATTGGCTCTAATCCTATCAGTGAAGTTGTAAAATGAGCTTAAGTATATTTCTATATGGTATAGAACACAGAATGCAGTTGTGATTAGGAAAAGAAGATCTCCAAAGTAGAAAAGCCATCTTTAATCAACACGACAAAGGTACCTCATGTCATGATTCCTGCAAGTGACACTTGCAGCTTGGACCATGGCTAACCATCAATGGATCTTGTTTGGAAATGTTAACATCCGTTGCCATCTTAAAATCAGATGCACCATTGTGCTTAACTCTCAGGACATTATTGTTCCTCCAATTTCAAAAGAAAATTTAGTTGAACCAATAGTTCAGCTGACTTCTCTGTGGGTTGGATAGCATTTGTCCAATTTTCATCACCTTTTACTAACTTGAACTTGGAAACACCTGTTGCAGGGGACCGGTATTTGAAACCATTCGTCATTCCAAAACCAGAAGTTACCGTCTTTCCTAGGGCTAAAGATGACGACTGCCTCATTCTTGCAAGTGACGGACTGTGGGATGTAGTGACGAATGAAGAGGCATGCAAAGTTGCGCGTCGGCAAATCCAGATGTGGCACAAGAACAATAGTCTCGCATCATCATTGTGTGATGACAGTGATGAATCCACTGATCCTGCTGCACAAGCCGCTGCTGATTATCTTATGAGGCTCGCACTGAAGAAGGGTACTGAGGACAATATCACTGTAATTGTGGTTGACTTGAAACCTCGAAAGAAGCTCAAGAGCAGCCCATAACATTGAGTTGGATCCTTGAGAGTAGAGCTGACCATGATATGTCTAAAGACTTCTACTGCTAGTTGGTCGTCCGCATGAGACTTGACCCACAGTTTTTTTTCGTTGGGCCTCAAGAATTGTACATGTATATGCTAGATGCATTTTCCATAGAGGGTTATGATGCTTAATCCCACTCTGGTATTTGGTGGCTGAAATATTCTCCAATCGGCTTCTACCTTGAACTCTAGCACTTGGTATATCCCCAATGCTGTATGATGGTCGAACTTGTAAAGAGCCAAATGTCTGAGACTCGCTAAAATTAACATATTGTTACCTTAAATGATTCCTTAATGATTCAAGGCCTACCCATCTGTCTGTATCCGATGGAAGTGGTGTATTGCAGGTTCAAGTCCAGTGTATACTGTGTGTTGTGTCCCCATTTATAAATCTCAGCCCACCCAGAATTTGCAATCCTATACAAACCCGGAGGCTTTGTGAGGAAACTGCTACACATTCTCTACTACAATATAAACGCAAAATTTTGGTTCTCGCGGATGAAAGGTAGTAGGTCACTAACTGACGTCTCCTCAATGTTTGGCATCGACTTCGAGATATCTTCAAGCGAAAAAGGTATGCTGCAAGAGAAATGAAATTATTAAACGAGTGTAACTGAACAAATATCATTTTTTGGGGCGTGAAAACTTTTTTTTTTTTGAGGGGATGCGGCGTGAAAACTAGAGCCTATAAATTGTCAGGGAATAGACCTGGAATCATCATCCAGCAGGACCGAAAAGCTGGAGACGCTATTTGATTCTTCACGCAGCATAGCTCTCATGCTTGATATGAACTATGGATAGTAAAGGACATTAAACGAAGGTCGCTGGAATTTCGAACCAAACAGTGCAAGACTAAATGGATAAAAGCATCGTCTTACCTCGGTTGAAGTTACGTTTGTTCCGTTTACATCATCCCAATACATACCGACTATCCGCTCTAGCTGCTGCAAACTGAGAGCCTAAGCAAATAGCTGAATGAGCATGAAATAGTGTTAAGCAAATGACAGAAGAATAATGGACAAAGCGAACACTTACTGGGCAAATATCATTGCATATCTCTTCCCATGTCCTTATTGGCTTCAAAGAAATTACCTGATGAATGGAAGGGGGAGGGGTTATATTTGCGAAAAAGTATTAAAGTTTCATATAGTTCAGTTTGTGTACAAGAGGCACAAAGGTTTGCTTCTTAAAGGGGAAAATGATTCAAACCACAAAGTCAACAGCTTGTCTTATATGCCTCAGTGCTACCCATGCGGAGTCTGCAAACTGGGTCAAAACAAATCATAAATTAAAAGTATTTATAAATTTTCTCTTTTAAGAAAAGGCATGCAAAAAGTACAGCAGAATAGATAAGTGAGCCACCTCTTGACTGACGTCATTGCACCAATATCTTAGTTGAGTTAGCCCATCTTTGATGTATTGCCCATTGCTGAAGGAACAACACTCACGCCTCAACAGGAGCCTGTTTTCAAATTAGGAAGAGAACGCCCAAGGAACAAAAGTAAACTGTTCATACTTCTAAGAAGAAAATATGATAGGATGACCCAAAACTTACCTGTTAAACAATTGCACATTGACCATAGAAAATATTTGGGTAAGCAATTTGTGGACCAAAATTGAGGGAACCTACAAAGTAACCACATGAACATTGTTTTTGAAATACTGCAAATGGATACTGCATTGATGATTGTGCTCATATAACCTACATGATTGGCTCTGAGAACATGCAAATAGCTGTTGAAGATTTTCACGATGCTCAGCCAATGCATGAGTTGGTCCTGTTGGCCCAAGCCACTAGCAGGAGACATCAAGGCCTTTGCTTGATTTGAGTAAGAAGTTCTTGGATCCTAAAGATTTAGAAATTCCCCAGATTTTCAGTAGGAAAAGTTGACAGTGGATGGTTCCTTTGATAGAAATGAGGTACCTGTATGCACAACTCAAGTAATGGGTTTAGCTCCTTTTTCATTTTGTCGCTTATCACTCCATACACCTTTTCAATCTGATCCACTAGCTGCTGCTTGAAGAGCAAAGCTGGATATCTTGCTTCAATTTGGTGAAACGTGGTAGCTCCATCCACTGATTGAGTACTGAGACAAGCAAGTCCACTGCTTGAAGTTTGATTGGTTTGAAAAATCCTTTCACAGGAAAATCTTCGTCTATGTGGAGTTGAGACAGTTGCCCTGGTGGCTTTAAATGAGCGTTGCAGGAGAACTGACAATGTGGATAAGTTGGACAGCCAGTAGGCCAAGCCTTTCGTATCATGTTGAGCCTTGAAGTAAGAACATTGATAAATATTACAGGTACTGAAAAATTGGATGCATAAAGCTGTATCATATAGAATTATAAGGTGCAGGCTGCACAGTATGAGCTACTGGAGTACCACTACAGCATAAGGAACTTAAAAAACTCAAGAGAACTGCTACAAACCTCAGTTGCTGAGTTTACAACTTGCATAAGAACATTGATAAATATTACAGGTACTGGAAAATTGGATGCATAAAGCTGTATCATATAGAATTATAAAGTGCAGGCTGCACAGTATGAGCTACTGGAGTACCACTACAGTATAAGGAACTTAAAAAACTCAAGAGAAGTGCTACAAACCTCAGTTGCTGAGTTTACAACTTGTATAATAATGTCAAAGACACTTGTCTTTGCTTCTTCAAAAGATCTCCAATGAAGAAGACAATAGTATATAAGAGAAGCAGTAATAGGTTTTCTCCCAGAGAATCCAAGATACTGGGTAATATATTTCAGCAATAACTGCTGATGATTCTGGGGTTGCTGGTGCTGAGAGGATACCAAAAATAAACAGAGCTACCATTCAATGCTGAGGGTTTATGATAGAATGAACTAGTAGAGAATAGCAAACACACACCTGATATACTTCATTAAATAACCGTTGCCCATTTTCATAATCCTTGTGGTTAATCAAATCAAGGGAACTACCCTGCATTAAAATAAAATATACGATAGATCAATTGATTTGTAAAGTAAATCGGAATGAGATGCAGCTGTGTTTGAGAAAAAAAAACGGCATGCAGCCATATACTTGATTAAACTACCATTGAGGGTCTCGTTTCTGTTGGACCGGTTGAGGACTTCATTTCAGCATATGGTACGTTGCCACTTAAAATATGACCACTTTCTTGACATCTCTGTTGAAATGCATCTACCAGTTCAGAATAGAATATTATCAGCAATTCAAATTGAGCACTACTGAAGATATATTACATGGATCATACTGATTTTAGAGCATGCAGCTTGAGAAGACTTTGCTGTGGATGGAGGAGTTGCAATTGTTTGTTGACGATGCAACTGATTTTCAGCCTCTAAGTTGGC
Source organism: Themeda triandra (assembly GCA_018135685.1). NCBI lineage: Eukaryota > Viridiplantae > Streptophyta > Magnoliopsida > Poales > Poaceae > Themeda > Themeda triandra. The sequence continues at coordinate 400,624 of JAENPR010000193.1, read as the reverse complement.
AGCTTTCCCTTCTAACCTGTATTTGTGGAAGGACAGAAACAATTTAAAATTGGCTACAAATAAGCACAAGATGAAGACAAATGAAATGAATTACCGCAACAGAGAGTTATTTGTCTAGGTAAAATACCTTTCTAAGTTCCCTCGAAGCTCAGTAACAAGTATAGCATAATCTTCAATCTTCTTCACCAAGTCATCATTCCTTTTTAGGAGGTCTTCATTTCTCCTCATTAGATCTTCATTTGTCCCATGAGCCTCAGTATGTGCATTCTTGACACCATCACCATCTTTCTCCATTACAAAGTTAGACAGTCTAGATATGGCATCTACTTGAAGCCTAATTGATACAAACATTAGTCTCTGAAATGAATGATCTATAACGATGGCATTGTAGTCGACAATTAGAGAAAGATATTTAAGATACCAACTTTTGGACAGTATCTTGAAGCTGATGGGCCCTGTATTCGTTATCCCTAACTTTCTTAAATAATACATCGTTTCTCTCCTGAGCTTCAACAAGGGACCTCTTGATTGCTTCATTTTCTTGTCTTTCAGCTTCCAAAGAAGCTGCCATATTCTCCTTAAGCCTGTTATGGGGCAAAAACAACACTACAACTTCATAACATTGAATAATAGTAATGAACAAAAGGAAGAACTATTTAGGTTAAGCAAACAAAAAAGGGTGAAATGCACAAAACCTAGGTATTTTGACGCATGCCACAGAGCCCTAGATTGATGAACTGTTTCGATCTACCTCAGATATTCATAAATGCACTTCTATTTTTACTTTCTACTGTTACCATTCCTTTTACTTTCTGCTGTTACCATTCCTTCAAATTTGATATGCTTGCGAGACCCAAGACATTCTACATGCACGTGGCATGTAAGCCATCAATGTCTCCCTTTGCATGTATATCTTTTTAGAACATGTGGCCTTGATCTATTCTAATGTTATCTAAAAGGTAGTGTGATATAAGAGTGTCTGATCATGAAAATATAATTGTCAAGCCATGTTTAGTATAAATAGACAACTATGATATATTAACAGGATGCATGCTCAAATAGGTGCAGTTTTTTAGTATGGAACCACATGCCTCATACCACTGATCTTGTAGCATGGGAAGCAATTCTGAAAAATCGAAGAATTTGGCACAACTATTTAGATAATTAGAAGGTTTAGTAAATTATATATGGGGATATGGGGTAGTCGTTTGAAACATATAGGAAAACACCTTTCTATTTACCTTTTGAATTTCATTTCAGGAAATAAAGAAACATCTCATGCTGAAAACGGAGAACTACATGCCTGTACTTGTAGTATAATAGCTATAAAAAATTGTTTAAGGTACATACGAATTTATAGTGTTTTGAAGATGCTCAACTTTTTTGTTGGCTTCTTCAGTTTTCATCAGTAACTCTTCATTTTTGTATTCACTCTCAGTAAGTGCTTCCTTCAGGGCATCCTTCTCACGTTTCTCAGATAGCAGCAAAGTGTCTTTCTCTGTGTTATCACCAAGCCTGAAATTGATCATCAGTTATTATGGCTTGCAGTAGCATCTACATTTACATAAACATGCTCACTAGCTATAAGCAAGCATCCCCAGTGCCAAAACACAGCTTAATAATGTTGGCAATGGAGGTAGGATGGACACAAACCGACAGACACAGACACTTCCCACTTCCCAGATATGGTGTATATCACTTCCTACTGTAGCTACTCATCTACCAACTACCCCTACAGTCCTTACTGTCTACTTTTGCTGATCAAAGCTTGTCAAACAAAAGAGTTGTCCTTCCTATACTAGTACTAATGAGGTTGACCTAACACAGGGATTACTTATCTGTCAAAGAAAACAACAGCCTTATAGAGTACCTTTGTACACTTCCTTGAAGAAGACCAATTTTTCTGTCAACGTCCTCAAGCTTGTTTAGTAACTGCAAATTTGTTTCTTGAGTTTCAGCTTGTGCCTTCATGGTTGCATTGTTTTGTTCTCGTTCTCTCAGCAGTAAAGCCTCTGCAGTAGATGTGCTTTCCTGAAGCCTGTACTCATGGTAGAGATATGGAGTTGATTCAAAAATTAAAATAGATAATTTTCTGACATAATTCATGTCCTATAGGTTACTAGGTAGACAATAAGGAACGATTATGGACCTTTCCACAGTTAGCTGGAGCTCAAGAATATTTTTATCACAATCCTGAATTTTCTTGATTAACTCTTCATTTCTCCACTGAATTTCAGTTAGAACTTTCTTCGTCGTCTCATGTGCCTGTTTCTCTGATAACAATATTGTGTCTCTGGAAGTAGATTCTGCTTCAAACCTTTCAAAGTCACACTGAAAAGTCACTATCACAGTCTAACGATGATATCGAAAAAGAAGTTGGGACAAGTCCTCTGAAGAAAAAGCATCAGACCTCTTGATGGTATCTTCTAATTGTTTCCTTATTTCCTGGGACTGCTGTGACTCGTGTACTAATTCATTGATTCTTTTCTGGGCATTGGCCAGTTCTTCTTTGGTCGTTTTGTTTTCCTGTCTTTCTATTGCCAACAAAGAGTCTTTCTCTGCTGTGCATTCTTCTAGTCTATGAGTAAAGAGGGGAAAAAAAATCCTCAAGCAAAGGGCACATCACAAATGCTTGTAACAAATGAAATCTAACCTGTTAAGTGAATCCTCAAGCATATTGACCTTTTTAGCTGAATCCTCAAAACTTGTCACTAAGTCTCGGTTTCTCCCTCGTGCTTCAGTTAGCGCTTTTGTAGTACAGTCGAGATTCTGCTTTGTCTTAAGAAGCAAAGATTCCCTTGCTGTGGCATGTTTCTCAAGTCTAATTCGTCAAGGAAAAGGGAATATGTATTAGATCGAAAGAGAGGAGTAGCTCTCTTAAGTTGCAGATATTGCATTATGCTTGAGTAAAGAAAACTCAGCTACAGATAGTGGCAGCAATATAAGAACCTCTGAGCATTCTCCAGCATCTTGTTTATAGTTTTCTCACTATCATCAACTTTACTAAGCAATTCCAAATTTCTTTCCTGAGCTTTGGAAAGTGCTTGTTTGGTTTGATGTTCCTGTCTTTCTGCTACATATAAGGCATCCCTTGCAGTTGTGTTGTCCTCACACCTGTATTCAGCGAGTGAAAATTTTAATACTACTAGCCTGCTATATTTAAGACAGGACTAAAGATGTGAAGAAAGGCAGAGCTGTATTGCTAAGACATGCCAACAGGTACACAACAGCACCCCCACCAAACTATGATCAATCCCCTATACTGTGTACACCTAATTGACAGCCATGACCCTCTTCGGTTACTTTTGGCCCTTGGGAACACATATGGAAGAGTTGGGCACCGGGTAAATGTCGCTTCTTCATGTGGTTGGTTTCCCATAACAAATATTGGACAGCTGACCAGCTGGCTCCCCAGGGTTTGCAGCACCCCCCTCATTGTCCATTGTGTGATCAGGAAGGTGAAATTTTCTCTCGGTAGTTTTGGTTTGGGCTGCTACAAAGGGTGGGGCTCCAGAACCTCTCCCCTCAGCTAAGAGAGTCTTCCTTTGATGCCTGGTGGTCTAGAATCAATGAAGGGTGGTTAGGCAGGTTCGTCAAGGTCTAAGTTCTATTATAATTTTCAAAACTTGGACCATGTGAAATCGTCGTAATCGCTGTTTTTTATGGGGCCTCGCCAAATCTTGAGAGCACCACGCTGTTCGCCGCTGAGGAGATGAGATAATGGGGTTTAGCAGGGGCTAAGGGCATTACTTACCTAGCTTCCTTGTCTCTTGAGGGGACTTAGAGATGTTTTATTCCTCCTGGTAGTGTTTTGTGGTGTATCATGGGCGATGTAGTTGTTTGAGTGGTGGGGTGTTGGTGTGTGTTTTGTAAGGGTTTCTACACCCGGTTTTTTATTTTTAATATAATGATTTGCTTCTCTCCTGCATGTTCAAGAAAAAAGTTTTATAAGATACTTTTTAATCCTTTATCTTCAAAGAGGCAGCATGCAGCAACATGAAAGGTAGAGTTCAGATGCAATGCATGCAAATTGTGTATATAACTAGAACATCAGTTCTTAACATTCCATTCAAACAAAAGAAAAAAAAACTCATACCAGCAGCAATTGTTGAAGTATGGTAGCATCAAGTAATTAATGTAACATGAGGAATCAACCTTTTCAAAGAATCTTGAAGCAGATCAATTGTCTTATTGGCATCTTCAAATTTCTTCTGCAGTACTTCGATGCCCTGTTGTGCTTCAGCTAATTGTGAAATTATTGCAGTACTCTGTTGTTTCTCAGATAACAATGTAGTCTCCAATGTTGCTGCAGTTTCTTCAAGTCTATGTTAATTAAAAAGAATAATCAGCCTTGTTGTTTTAGGATTATGATGGTATAAAAATAGTAAACAAAAATGCAGAGCTGAAGTCAAGCATGAAGTGAAATCACTTGTCACTCCAAAAAATAGTTTTCCAACAGAAGCAAATGCATTTGGATGCAATTGGATATCTATAGACCAGCCCACAGTCAGTCAAGTACCTGACCTCTCTTTGTGCATCTGTGAGAAAAAGAATTGCTAATCTAAGAACAGTGAAGGAGGCCCTAGGAGATAACACCTGGGTTCATGGCATTAGAGGTGGGCTGTCAGCGGAGGCATCATCTGAATACCTCCAACTTTGGTACCTTCTAATCAGTTTTGAGCTCACCACCGCATTATATGACCAGCATACATGGATGCCATCCCGGTGAGTTCACAACCCAACCGTCATGGAGGGAAATATGGAAGACCTGGGCTCCACCTGGATGCAGATTATTTGTTTGATTGACCTCCTTAAACCGTTGTTGGACGGATTATCATTTGTCCCACCATGGACTTAATCACCTGGAGCGCTGCCCACTGTATGACCAAGAGGAAGAGACGGTGCAACATTTACTCACTTCTTGTGTGTTTGCAAGGAGTGTGTGGTTTGTTTATATAGATTGGTGGTGTCAGGCTTTAGCTTCACGGACGGTTCCCAATTTAACTAGAAAGGGCTTCAACCTTGGTTGTTTTGGTGGCATGGTGGATTTGGAAACATATGAGTGACTGTATTTTTTAGGGTGTTTAACCTAATCTTGCAGCCATCTTGTGGTGTATAGAGGTGAGGCAATGTTATGGTGTATGGCAGTGGCGGGAGCCAAAGGACTCCAAAGCATGTGGTCATAATTGTTTTGTTCACGGTCACTGGTTGTGGTTAAAGTTGTTGGTGAATCCTTTTTGTAACTTCTTTGCTCCTAGAGGGATTGTAGGAGTCATCTAGGCTCTTTCCATCTTAATATAACTCCTACAAGTTTGAGAAAAAGCATGAAGTGAAATCAAGGACAGGAAAAAGCAACATTATGAATCACCTTTGGACGTCGTCTTGGAAGTTACTAATGTTATGTTCAGATACTTTAATTTTATTGAGTAGTTCCTCATTTTTTGCATGAGATTCAGTGAGTGATTTCTTGGTTGCTTCACTTTCTTTTCTTTCTGCAAGCAAACTAGCTTCTCCCTCAATTAAACTTTCTTGCAGCCTGTGGTCATGAAGAAGAAAAGATAATGAGCTTAAGTCAACCAAATAGTCCAACAATTGCTTTTAAAAAAATAGTCCTACAATTGTTTTTTTTAAATAGTCCTACAATTCATTGTGGTTGTTGCACAGATAATAAGACTGAAAATTTTGTAAAGATCATGAGTTAGGACAAGCTTATATTTCTTACTGAACCAACATGACCTTCACACAGCAGTCTGAAGCTCTGTGGATTTTCCGTTGGCATTTGCAATTTGTCTCACTAATTTTTCAACCCTCTGGTGTGCTTCATTTAGTTCCCTTCTAATTGTAGTGTTTTGTTCCTCTTTACAGTATCTTGGCATGGTCAACTAAGGTCTAAAGTCATTGAGCAACTAACCTCTTTACAGTATCTCTAAGCTGCTCCATGTTTGCATCTGCAACCACAATTTTCTTATTCAGCACATCATTTTCTTCCCGAGCAAAAATGAGTGCACTCTTAGTCGCACTGTTTTCTTCTTGTTCTCTCAATAGTAGTACCTGTCAGTTACATTCATCCATAAAAAGAAAAATCATGACACAGACAGACTCTAATCAAACATGGGATATGTTTTGTAACCAGGCTATTTTTTTTTACCGTTCAGCTTGAAACAAATGCTGTAACTGAATCTGATTTGATTAAATTACAATGCAATACTCAAATCCTTGCAGATATCTACAGCTGGGTGTTGGAGTATATACATGTATTAGGCCCATGAGGCTAGGCCCATGAGGCCCATGTATGCTACACTATATAGCTACCCTTCTAGGGTTAGCCCAATCAATAGAGAACACAATTCAACATGGTATCAGACTAGGTTAGGGTTTCTACCTACCTCCCGATCCGCTCCGGGCTCCACGGCCCATGCCGCCGCCAGCCCGCCGGCGCCTCCATCCCACCGCGGCCGCCGCATGTAGCCGGGGCCCCATGGCCGGCCATGGCAGCCCCCTCCCCTCCCCCATCCTACTTCTTCACCTTCCCCCCTCTCCCTAGCGCCGCCTCCTGGGCGCAAGTCGCCGGCGGCTCCGGTTCGGCGGCCGATCCGCGCGCCATGGCCGATCCGCGCGCCATCGGCCCCGATCCGCGCGCCTCCGGTCCGCGCGCTCATCCTCCGCCGCCCGGCTTCGCTGGCTGCAGACGGTCGCCGGATCCGCGCACCGGCCCGCAGGCGCCGGGGCCGCTTCTTCGCGCCCCGTCGCTCTCGCGGCCGCCGCGGCGCGCCCCGAGTCGACGGTGGGGGAAGCGGGAGGAGCAGGGACTCCGATCCCGCCCATGGTGATGCCGACCGGACCGGGAGCTCTCCCGGAGGATCGCCCGCCCGCCTTCACCAATCCCGCGGCCGCGGCTGCCCTCGATGCGGCCGTGGGCTGCTTTGCTGTGGCCGGATTGGACCCGGCGGGCACACTGGCACACTATCTTGCGATCGGCTAACTGCCGCTGCTCGGCGGGTCCGGGCCTCTCCCCCGACCCCCAGCGCCCTCTCCTTCCAAAGACGGCGCGGCACCTCCAACCCTCCTCCGGCGGGGGCGCGGCGCCCTCAACCCATCATCTGCACCGCCACTGGGGTGCGCAACCCGAGGGGCTTCACCTTCCCCGCGCCTCCGCCGGCCGACCACCACGCTCCCGGCCGACTCCGCCTCGGCCGCAAAGCACTTGTCTCCGCACGTGCGGCCCGCAGCGAGCGGGCGGAGAGCGTCTCCCAGGTTCTTGGCCGGGCCTCGGCGTGACGGAGGACGCCGCCGCCACCTTGGCTCGCCCCGATTGCCGAGCGGAGACGCTCCTCGCCCGAGCCTCCGGCACCCGCCGGGGCCCTCCTCCGGTTCGACGGGCCACCGCACCACCTCCTCCACCGTGGTGACCGGCACGACGCCCGGCCGACCCGTCGCGCAACTCCACTACCCCGTGCCGGGGTGTCGAACATTGGCCGCTCATCCGGTCGTCCTTGACCCCGCGTCGACCTCCTACGCCGCCCAGGAGGACCGAGTCATCTCCACCCCCGCGCCGCTACGCCTTGGACGACCACGTCCTCGCCGAGCCGCCGGCCGGGTCCGGACTGCGTCGTGGCTACGCCTCGACGACATCGTCCTCCCTGGATCCTCTGCACGGTCACCTCCGAGCCGGGACCTCCTCCGCAACACTTCCTCCGCCGCTCGACACGCCCGGGCGGCCCTCGAGGACGGTTCGGGCAACGCCGAGACCCGGGCCCCGCGGCTCGACCTCCGCTTCCGCACCTTCGAGCGGGGGACCTCGCGGTTGGGGAGTCTTGCCGCCGCGAGATGAAGGCCATGGCGGACTCCTCGGCGACTGGGGTACCCCGTGGCGGACCGCGCACTCGTCCTCAACCTCGCCGCGGGCTCGGCGAGCGCTTACGCCCTCCTCCGCGCCGATCGTCCGCATGCGGCCGTTTCCCCACCTACCTCCCGTCCGCGACGATCTCATCATGGAGGAGCTCACTCCCGGGGGCCCGCGCGGATCCACCTCCGCCGGGCCTCTCTGCTACCGCGGTGTTCTTCGCCGTCCTCGGCCGCTCTCGCGCCACTCCACCGCCACGTCCGCCCGCTCCGTACACCCCACCGTTGGCTCCTCTTCCCACCGGGCCGAGCGGGGGAGGTGGCCGCGGGCGGGTGGCAACGGCGGGGGTGGCAGGAGCAAGGAGCAAGGGCAAGGGCAGGGCGGTGGTGGCGGTGGGGGGCGGCCATGGCGCGCCTCGGCCGCCGCGTCCTCCAAACTCGCTCGGCCCTCCTACAACAACCCCGGGTCCGGGCGCATCGCCATGTGGCCCTTCCAGGGCCCCGGTGGCGAGCCTCGTCCACCGGCGGCCATGTTCGCGGGAGCTCCTTCGACGTTCTACCCACCCGCCGGCGACCCCGTGGGGCACACCTTCCGGCCTCGCGGGCGGCCGGGCGGAGTCGAGGAGGCTCGCGCGCTCCTTCTCCACCCGGGGCTTGACACCTCCCGTCGGCCGGAGTGGATCGCCGACTCGGGTGCCACCTACCACACCACCCCCGGACTCCGGTATACTCTCGTCCTCCTCTCCTCCTTCTTCCTCACACCCTTCGTCTATCATGGTCGCCAATGGCTCGTGTCTTCCGTCACTTCGTGGTGCCGCCGGTGCCCATGGCTCTTTTCGCCTTCCCGATGTTCTTGTTGCACCCGATGGCCCACAATCTTCTTTCTATTCGTCGTTTTACGGTGACAACTCTTGTTCTGGAGTTTGACTCTTCGGTCTTACTTGTGAAGGATTTGGCTACCGGCGTCCTCTCGCTCCGATGTGACAGCGTGGGCCCCTTTACACTCTCCGCTTTCCGACCTCTTCGCCATCTTCGTCACCGCCCTCGCCACCACTACTTCTTCTACTTGGCACCGGCGTCTCGGACACCCCGGACGTGATGCCCCGATGCGGCTTAGTCATAGCTCGGACATTCGTTGTACTCGAGTTCATGATGAGCGGTTGTGTCATGCGTGCGGTTGGGCCGTCATGTTCGTCTTCCTTTTTCTAGTTCTTCTTCTCATGCGGCTCACCGTTTTGATCTTGTACACTTGCGACTTGTGGACATCGCTGTACTCGGTATTTCGGCTATAAATACTATCTTGTGGTGGTTGATGATTTTTCTCACTACTTGTGGACTTTTCCTTTGCGTGCGAAGTCGATGCTTTCCCCGCGATTCACCACTTCTTCGCTTGGGTGTCCACACAGTTTGGCCTCACTATCAAGGCTGTCCAGTGTGACAATGGTCGCGAGTTTGATAACTCCACCTCCCGTGCGTTCTTTCTCTCTCACGGTGTCCAGCTGCGCATGTCTTGCCCGTACACCTCCTCTCAGAACGGCAAGGCTGAGCGCATGATTCGCACCATCAACGACACCATGCGCACGCTTCTTCTCCAGCCTCACTTCCAAAACGCTCGCTCGGGCCGAGTGCCTCACACTACCACATACCTCCTCAACCGCCTACCTTCCGTGCTGTCCGTCTCCCTACACCACACCACGCTCTCTTCGGTACCCTCCTCGGTACGATCACCTTAGGGTATTCGGGTGTGCGTGCTACCCGAACACCACCGCCACCGCTCCCCACAAGCTGGCTCCTCGGTCCACCTTGTGTGTCTTCCTTGGGTACTCCCCGGATCACAAGGGGTACCGGTGCTATGATCTCACCTCTCGGAGGGTTCTCATCTCTCGCCATGTGGTGTTCGATGAGTCGGTTTTTCCCTTCTCCACCCCTCCTCCCACCACTTCCACTCCACAGGAGCTTGACATTTTCTCTCTGTTTCCCACTGACGCGGTGGTCGAGCCACCTTTCCAGTTGTCTCCTGCAGGTACTCTAGCACCGTACTCCTCGCCGGAGTCGTGCCCCAGCTCACCGGCGGCTAGTGTCTCTCCCGACCCTGCTCCCTACTCGACCATGGAGGGGCCGAGTGGGGGTGGGGGGCTGGAGCCACCGCCTCAGGCGCCACCTGCACCTACGCGCTTCGCCCAGCCGGTGCACGTGTACCGCGCGTGGACCGCCGCCTCGGGCTCCACCTCGGGCGCCGCTGCTCGTTCGCCCGGCCGGTGCACGTGTACCGGCGCCGTGGACGGGCTGCGCGCCGCCGCCCCGCCGCCGCCGTCGCCGCAGGTGGCCCTTCTTCGCCGGGGTCACCCGCACCACCGGTGGTGCCCCTCTCTCCGCCGGCGACACCGACGCAGCCGCCGCCGCCGCCGCGGCCTCCGACCGCCCGTGTGGAGCCCCCGGTCTACCACCCGCCGCTGCTTCACCGGGACCCTCGTCACACTTACCCTATGGTGACGAGGCAGGCGTCCGTCCGCAGGCCTCCCGCCACCGCCCTCGCGAGACGGGGATCTCTCCGGTACCCTCTTCCGTCCGCGAGGCCTTGGCGGACCCTCACCGGCGCCGCGATGGAGGGAGGAGTACGCGGCCCTTCTCGCCAACCGGACACGGGATCCGGTGCCCCGGCCGCGAGGTGCCAACGTCGTCACCGGCAAGTGGATGCGGACCCACAAGCGCCGGGCCGATGGTACACTTGAGCGGTACAAGGCGCGGTGGGTACTCCGGGGTTTCACTCGGCCCGGGGTTGACTATGATGAGACCTTCGATCCGGTGGTCAAGCCTCGCACGTCCGCACCGTGCTCTCACCGCTCTCACCCGCTCTGGCCCGTGCACCACTGGATGTGAAGAATGCTTTTCTGCATGGTCTTCTCACCGAGATGGGTCATCGATCGACCCGGTGGGTTTGTGGACTCCTCCGGCTACGAGATGGTCTCGCGGCTCAACAAGTCTCTCTATGGCCTCAGCGGGCTCCCCTCATGGAACCACGGGTTTGCTTTGCTTTCCTCCCGACACCGGGTTTTGTGGAGGCCAAGTCGACACGTCCCCGTACATCTATCATCATGGGGCCGAGACCGCATATCTGCCGCTCTATGTGGATGACATAGTCCCGACGGCCTCCAGGTGAGTCACTTCTTCGCCGGATCATCACCTCTCTTCAGAGTTTGCGATGAAGGATTTGGGTGTGCTTCACCACTTTCTTGGAGTCACTTTGTTGAGCCTCATCCAAACCTGGTCTTCTTCTTCACCGGCGTCAAGACACTCGGACATACTTGAGCGGGCCGGGATGACAGTGCAAGCCCCGCACCACTCCAGTTGACACTCGGGAGTAAGTCCGAGCGCGAGGGCCCCCGTGATCGATCCTACAACCACCGCGCCTTGCCGGTGCTCTTCGCACCTCACCTTCACTCGGCCCGACATCACCTATGCGGTTCGGCGGTTGTGCCTTCATATGCATGATCCCCGGAGCCTCATCTCACCGCTCTCAGCGGCTCCTCGGTACCTCCGAGGCACCGCGATCATGGCCTGCGTCCCTCGCACCGACGGTTTTCCTCTACGGCCGGGTTGTCTACACCGACGCCGACCGGGCCGGCCGTCCGTACACTCGACGGTCCACCTCCTCGGATATGCCGTCTTCCTCGGAGGCAACCCGGTGTCCCGGTCCTCCAAGCGCCCGCGAGTGGCCTCCGCTCCAAATACAGTCCGAGTACCGCGCCGTCGCCAATGGTGTGGCCGAGGCTTCCCGCTCCGGCGGCTCGGCCGAGCTCCATAGCCCTTCGCCGGGCCACGCTCGTCTCTCGCGACAACGTCGGCGCGGTCTACCTCTCCACCAACCCCGTCCGGCACCCGGCGCACGAAGCATGTGGAGATTGACCTTCACTTCGTCCGTGATCGGGTGGCCATCGGCGAGGCGCGGGTCCTCCATGTACCGACCACCTCCCGGTTCGCGACATCTTCACCAAGGGCCTCCCCGTCGTCGACCTTCACCGACTTCCGCTCCGGCCTCAACATCACCAAAGTGGCTAGTTGTGGCCGTGGGGGACATGTGTGCGTGCTCTTTCTTTTAGATGTCCGGTCTAGAACTCCGCCGCGCCGGTAGTTCGGACGCTGAGGGAGTGTTGGAGTATATACATGTATTAGGCCCATGAGGCTAGGCCCATGAGGCCCATGTATGCTACACTATATAGCTACCCTTCTAGGGTTAGCCCAATCAATAGAGAACACAATTCAACACTGGGATATTTCATAAGTTCATTTAGGAAAAATGTACCTTCAACTCATCAACTTCATTAGTCAATACGGTAATCTTTTCTTTTTCTTGAGCTAAAGCTTCCTCAATAGCCTTTTTGGCCAATTCTCTTTCCTGCATCTCTATGGCTTCTTCAACCCGCTGCTCCATCTCACGAAGAGCGGCCTGTAGTTTGGAAATTTCTCTTGCCTTATTTTTCTCTAGATCAATCTGAAAAGTGATACTACATGAGTATAAGTTTCATCAGTTAATTTATCCACACTGTCTTAAATTCGTAATTCAAGAGCAGCATCAACCCTAAGATTCTTTTCCAAGCCCAAACGGCTAGTCAGCTCTTCCACGTGCCCCTCAAGTTTCTCCTTCTCCACCTTCAGGGTAGTTAGGTGTCACACATTGTGATTGTTGGCAAGCAAAAAAAATTAAAATTAACAAAAGAGTAATGGCATCTGAAAATTAACTTTTAGTGGTTTGAAACAAAATCTGTTCGTGGTATAAAACAGTTTTTAGAAAAAAAAAATCTCATGCATCTTTATTATGTGCCACCTCATAGGCTGTAGGTACTCAACAAGAGGAAGCATTGTGTGTGTTACTTGATTGACTTTTTGTCTGGAATAAATGGAACTGAAAATAATGTAGGCAACATACATAGAGGATTAGTTATAGCATTCTTCACCTGATAACCATGGAGTCCCATCTTGTCCAAAATCTTTTGGCATTTTATCTTTTCATTGTTTCTGTCAGATATAAGAAAAAAAGAGTTATAATACGGGATAGAACTGGCAAAATCAGCAGATCTAATGACAAATACTTTGTAACCAAATGGTGCGTTCACCTTTCTGTGAAAACTTCAGGAGCAAGAATGCAAAATCGACAGAGAAAATCATGAAATATTTTTCTTGTAGGATATCCAGCACAGCTGATTCTAATAGCCTCAAGAACACCCTGAAATACCCAACAACCATTAGAGTATACAATGGGGCTTTGTTTTATGGAAACTTAGTGATCTGTTTCTTACTGAACACCGGAGTTGCTGCAGAACATTGATGTTCTCAAAAGTAGTAGGTTTAAGATGATTATTCGGCTTAATACATCTGATGTAATGAGGTTCTGTAGAACTCAAAGTCTCCATTAATTCTTGGAGTTGCCACTGAGAGTTACATGGAAATATATCAGATATAAATGACACTAGCACACAATACCAATGACTTCACATGAAACATAACTTGGTGGTGGAACAAACTCATATGTTCTCTTCCCTTTATCTTTTTTTTTTTTTTTTTTTGAAATGGAAGGTTTTATTGCATCCCAGAAACAGTACATCGAGTTGATACACAGCTTTGGGACGAAATGCTCCCAGCCTCTGCCTAAGGATAGGCACACAGCTACATAGGAAAAAAAAAAACAGAGCAAACTCTAGTGACATTCAATCCTAAGACTATTGAGTAATATGCATTTACTTTCTATATATGCCATTTCCTAATATAGTATATTTCTGTAACACACATCCAAAATCCACTTAGAGCTCTCGGCTCACCCAACAGGTGAGCCCTCACATGCATCGCACCTCTATCGCATTCGTCCTCACTTCGTGCAAAGGGTTAACTCAGAGGCGCAATGTTAGGAACACAAAGGGTTATAAGCTGACCCTGCCTACCTAAAATCCCCATGGATTAATCTGAACCTGATAAGGTAACTATTAAGGCTGGGGCATTATAATTTCATTGTGTTGGAGTATGTGTGATATTAGGCCCATGAGGCCCATGTAAGCTACAATATATGGCAGCCCCTCTAGGGTTAGCCTAAGGGCAGTACTGTAATTATCCCATAACATGGTATCAGCCTAGGGTTGGAGCTTCTCCCGTTCCTCCCCGATCCAGAGCCGCCGCCGCCGCCACCGCGGCGCCACCATGGCCGGCCATGGCGGCACCCCTCCCTACCCCTCCTTATTCTCCACTTTCTCGCCGCATCCCCTCTCTGCCTGGGCGCAAGGCCCGCCCGCGCCCCTCTTCTCCTCGGACGTGGCGGGGGCTTCCGCCGCCGGCGCGACTGCTCCGGGTACCGGCGGCCCGCGTGGCCCGGCGCCTGGCTTCGGCCACCTCTTCCTGGGCGCCGCCGGCGGCGGGTCTCTGGGCGCCGGCCCCCTCTCCCTGGGCGCCGCCGCCGGCGGATCTCTGGGCGCCGCGGCTGGCGGGTCGCGCCCTGCCCAAATCCTCGCGGCCAAGGGCGTGGTGGAGGACCAGGAACCGCGCGTGGACATCCCCGATGCGGCCAAGGACACCGATGACGCCACTCTTCCCCATGGCGAGCGGCCTCCTGCCTCTGCAGACAGCGCGAGCGCGGCTCTCTATGCCGCCGCCGCTGCTGCTGCTGCTGAGGCTGGCCTCGCTCCAGCGGCCGCGGCCTCCTACGCTGCTGCTGCTGCTACCGCTGTCACAGCAGGCTTGGGGCTGCAGCCGTCTTCGTCCAGCGCCCTCGCTTTATCTGGCGGCACCCAGCGGGGGAGCTTCACCTTCCCTCCGCCGCCGGTCGACACTCCTCGGCCCGCCTCCACCCTCACTGCAGCGCTCGTCTCCGCCCGAGCAGCGGCCGCGGCGGGGCAGGAGCGCGTCCGTGCGGCTGCCCTCACTTGGCAGCGCGAGCGGGACGCCAACGACACTCTGGCCCGCCAGATCGCCGAGGCGGAGCAGCTCCTCGCGCAGGCCACCTCCTCCGGCTCCGGCTCGACGGGGCACCGCACCTCCACCACTGTGGTGCTCCGGCACGACCCGGCCGACCCCCTCGTCCAGCAGCTCCACTACCAGGCTAGGGGGGTCCAGAACATCGGGCTACTCATCCGGGTCGTCCTCGACCCCGCGTCGACCTCCTACGCCCGCTGGAGGGACCAGATGGTCCTCGTCCTCCGCCGCTACGCCTTGGACGACCACGTCCTCGCCGAGCCACCGGCCGGGACGACTTCGTCGTGGCTCCGCCTCGACAGCATCGTCCTCTCCTGGATCCTCAACACGGTCAACTCCGAGCTCCAGGACATGCTCCGCAACACCCCCTCCGCTCGTCAGGCCTGGCTGGCACTCGAGGGCCAGTTTCAGGGCAATGCTGAGGCCCGGGCCCTGCAGCTCGACGTGCGCTTCTGCACCTTCGAGCAGGGTGACCTTGCGGTTGGGGAGTACTGCCGTAAGATGAAGGCGATGGCGGACTCCCTCGGCGACCTCGGCTGGCCCGTGGAGGACCGCGCCCTCGTTCTCCAGCTCCTCCGCGGGGTCAGCGACCGCTATGCCCACATCAGGTCGCTGATCGTTCGACAGAAGCCGTTCCCTACCTACCCGCAGGGTTCGCGACGACCTCCTCATGGAGGAGATCACTGGGGGGCTCGGGCGGATCCAGCTCCGCCGGGTCTCTCTCTACCGCGCGCAGTTCTTCGGCCTCCTCCACGGCTCTCGCCGCCACTCCACCGCCCCGTCCACTGCCCCCGTACACCCCACCTTTTGGCCCCTCTTCCCACCGGGCCAAGCGGGGGTGGAGCCGCGGGCAGGTGCTAGGGGTGGCAATGGTGGGGTGGCAAGAAGAAGAAGGGCAAGGGCGGGGTGGTGGTGGTGGAGGAGGGCGGGCCGTGGCGCTCCACAGCCGCCACGTCCTCCAGCTACCTGGCCCTCCTACAACAACCCCTGGTCCGGGCGCATCGCCATGTGGCCCTTCCAGGCCCCTGGTGGCGAGCCTCGTCCACCGGCCGCCATGTTCGCGGTTGCTACTCCGGCGTTCTCTCCACCGGCGTTCCACCCGGCGACCCCGTGGGGCACACCTTCCGGTGCCACGACGGGGCCGGCCGGCTGGAGTCAGGAGGCTCTGGCGCGCTCCTTCTCCACCTTGGGCTTGACACCTCCTGTCGGCCCAGAGTGGGTCGCCGATTCGGGTGCCACCTACCACACCACCCCGGACCCTAGTATACTCTCGTCTGCTTCTCCTCCTTCTTCCTCTCATCCTTCGTCTATTATGGTCGCCAATGGCTCGTGTCTTCCTGTCACGTCCGTGGGTGCCGCCGGTGCCCATGGCTCTTTTCGCCTTCCTGATGTTCTTGTTGCACCCACGATGGTCCACAATCTTCTTTCTATTCGTCGTTTTACAGCTGACAACTCTTGTTCTGTGGAGTTTGACTCTTCTGGTCTTACTGTGAAGGATTTGGCTACCCGGCGTCCTCTGCTCCGATGTGACAGCTCGGGGCCCCTTTACACTCTCCGTTTTCCGGCTTCTTCGCCATCTTCGTCAGCTGCCCTCGCCACCACTACTTCTTCTACTTGGCACCGGCGTCTCGGACACCCTGGACGTGATGCCCTGATGCAGCTCAGTCATAGCTCGGTACTCGAGTTCATGATGAGCGGTTGTGTCATGCGTGCTTGGGCCGTCATGTTCGTCTTCCTTTTTCTAGTTCCTCTTCTCATGTGGCCCATATTTTTGATCTTGTACACTGCGACGTGTGGACATCGTCTGTACTCAGTATTTCTGGCTATAAATACTATCTTGTGGTGGTTGATGATTTTTCTCATTACTTGTGGACTTTTCCCTTGCGTGCCAAGTCTGATGCTTTCCCTGCGATTCACCACTTCTTCGCTTGGGTGACCACCCAGTTCGGCCTCACCATCAAGGCCGTCCAGTGTGACAATGGTCGTGAGTTTGATAACTCCACCTCGCGTGCGTTCTTCCTCTCTCACGGTGTCCAGTTGCGCATGTCTTGCACGTACACTTCCTCTCAGAACGTCAAGGCTGAGCGCATGATTCGCACCATCAACGACACCATGCGCACGCTTCTTCTCCAGGCCTCCCTTCCTGCTCGCTTCTGGGCTGAGTGCCTGCACACCACCACCTACCTCCTCAACCGCCTACCTTCCGCTGCCTGTCCAGCTCCTACACCACACCACGCTCTCTTCGCACCCTCCCTCGCACGATCACCTTAGGGTCTTCGGGTGTGCGTGCTACCCGAACACCACCGCCACCGCTCCCCACAAGCTGGCTCCTCGGTCCACCTTGTGTGTCTTACTTGGGTACTCCCCGGATCACAAGGGCTACCGGTGCTATGATCTCACCTCTCGTCGGGTTCTCATTTCTCGCCATGTGGTGTTCGATGAGTCGGTTTTCCCCTTCTCCACCCCTCCTCCGACCACTTCCACCCCGGAGCTTGACATCCTCTCTGTGTTTCCCACTGACGCGGTGGTCGAGCCACCTTTCCAGTTGTCTCCTGCAGGTACTCCGGCACCGTGCTCCCCGCTGGAGCCGTGTCCCAGCTCACCGACGGCCAGTGTCTCTCCCGACCCTGCTCCCTACTCGACCATGGAGGGGCCGAGTGGGGGTGGGGGTCCCGAGCCGCCGCCTCAGGAGCTGCCTCAGGCGCCACGTGCGCCACCTCAGGAGCCACCGGCTCGCTTCGCCCAGCCGGTGCACGTGTACCACCGTCGTGCCCGGCCTGAGCCGCCACCACCGCCGCCTCCACCGGTGACCCCTTCTTCGCCAGGGTCGCCTGCACCGCCGGTGGTGTCCTCTTCTCCGCCGGGGACACCATCGCCGCCGCCTCCGCCGCCGGGTGCCCGTGTTACCACACCGGTCTACCACCCGCCGCTGCTTCACCGGGACCCTCGTCACACTCACCCTATGGTGACGAGGCAGGCGTCCCGCCCGCAGGCCCTCTCCGCCACTGCCTGCGAGACGGGGATTCTCCGGTACCCTCTTCCGTCCGCGAGGCCTTAGCGGACCCTCACTGGCGTCGTGCGATGGAAGAGGAGTACGCGGCCCTCCTCACCAACCAGACCTGGGATCTGGTGCCCCGTCCGCGAGGTGCCAACGTCGTCACCGGCAAGTGGATCTGGACCCACAAGCGCCGGGCTGATGGTACCCTTGAGAGGTACAAGGCTCGGTGGGTACTCCGGGGTTTCACTCAGCGCCCGGGGTTGACTATGATGAGACCTTCGGTCCGGTGGTGAAACCTCACTGCACTCGTCCGCACCGTGCTCTCACCGGCTCTCACCCGCTCCCGGTCCGTGCACCCGCCGGATGTGAAGAATACTTTTTCGCATGGTCTTCTCACCGAGACAGTCTGCATCGGCCGGCCACTGGGTTTGTTGACTCCTCCAGTTCTGAGATGGTCTGCCGGCTCAACAAGTCTCTATATGGCCTCAAGCAGGCTCCCCGGGCATGGAACCACAGGTTCGCCGCTTTCCTACTGACGCTTGGTTTTGTGGAGGCCAGGTCAGACACGTCCCTGTACATCTATCACCATGGGGCTAAGACTGCATATCTGCTACTCTATGTGGATGACATAGTCCTTACAGCCTCCAGTGAGTCACTTCTTCGCCGGATCATCACCTCTCTTCAGCAGGAGTTTGCGATGAAGGACTTGGGTGTGCTTCACCACTTTCTTGGGGTCACTGTTGAGCCTCATCCTGCTGGGCTTCTTCTTCACCAGCGTCAGTATACTCTGGACATACTTGAGCGGGCTGGGATGACAGACTGCAACCCCTGCTCCACTCCAGTTGACACTCAGAGCAAGCTGTCAGAGGCCGAGGGCCCCCAGTGACTGATCCTACGGCATACCGCAGTCTTGCTGATGCTCTTCAGTACCTCACCTTCACTCGGCCTGACATCACCTATGCAGTTCAGCAGTTGTGCCTTCATATGCATGATCCTCGGGAGCCTCATCTCACCGCTCTCAAGCGTCTTCTCAGATACCTCCGCGGCACCGCTGATTATGGCCTACTCCTGCACCGACGGTCCACCTCTACAGAGATGGTTGTCTACACTGACGCCGACCGGGCGGGGTCCACCTCGACGGTCCACCTCGCTACGCCGTCTTCCTCGGAGGCAACCCGGTGTCCCGGTCCTCCAAGCGCCCCGCGGGCCTCCCGCTCCAAAGTCCGAGTCCGAGTACCGCGCCGTCGCCAATGGTGTGGCTGAGGCTTCCTGGCTCCGGCAGCTCCTGGCCAAGCTCCATAGCCCCCTTCGCCGGGCCACGCTCGTCTACTGCGACAACGTCAGCGCGGTCTACCTCTCCACCAACCCCGTTCAGCACCAGCGCACGAAGCATGTGGAGATCGACCTTCACTTTGTTCGTGATCGGGTAGCCATCGGAGAGGTGCGGGTCCTCCATGTACCGACCACCTCCCAGTTCGCAGACATCTTCACCAAGGGCCTCCCGTCGTCGACCTTCACCGACTTCCGCTCCAGCCTCAACATCACCAGTGGCTAGTTGTGGCTGTGGGGGGCATGTGTGTGTGCTCTTTCTTTTAGATGTCCAGTCTTGAAACTCCGCTGCGCCGGTAGTTCAGACTGCGGGGGAGTGTTGGAGTATGTGTGATATTAGGCCCATGAAGCCTATGTAAGCTACAATATATGGCAGCCCCTCTAGGGTTAGCCTAAGGGCAGTACTGTAATTATCCCATAACACATTGTCACCTCCCTCCCTCCCTCTCTCAAATGATACCTGGAAGTAAAGCCAAAAACAAGATATGGAATGACAGTATCACATCTCTGTTTTAGCACTTCTGTACCGTACAGAAAGTTTGTTTTCTTGAATATGGAGAAGAAATTAGCTTCATACTTTTTCAAAAGAAAAGGCCTCATAAACACATTTTGATAGTCGAAAAAAAAAAATACACACACACATTTTGATAAAAGCATATGCTAAAAAACCCATCTTAAAGTAAAAAAAGAAAAATCTGAAGCACATACCCTAAAGACTAGAGTTGAAGCCAAATGGATCTCTGATAAATTTGGTTGCCAAAAGAGAACCAAAGCCAAACTTCAGGTTGAAAAAAATGGGACTTTGGGACTTTGGTTGCATTCAAAAAATAAATTAAGACTTTGGTAAGGATTTTTTCTCCAGCCGACCTGGTAAGGAATTGCAGGCATAATAATCGGGTAAGAGAATAATACCTTGAAGCGAGTAGCAATGGAAGACTTTGATGCTTTTGTGTTCTCCTCTAATACTGATGGGAATAAGCCTGACACAAAAGAGCACTTGGAAGCATTAAGTAATTCTTCATGTTCTACAACTACATAGTCTCTGTTTTTGTCCAGGAAATGATCAGATTGGTAAGTTACCTGGAAAATAAAATAAAATTCAAAGGAATGTACCCAAGCAAATGTACTGACAAGAATGCAATGTTGTGAAAATTGCTTACTTCTCCTGCATAATGTTGTATGGTAAACGCAGTGCGAGAAAGCTTTGGTTTGCAAAATCTTTTGTTATTCCTGAATTTCTCATACAGCTTCTGAGAGAATGATTCATGTGTGCACTTAGGAAACATACTGGTGCATGGAAGATAAACCAAAAAACAAAGAACTTTTATTAGAAGAATTTATTTGGAAATAGAAATAAATAGAGCTCTTTATACCATGAAATAAACAATTTACAGCTGCCTTTTACATTTCATGCAACAGAAGAAGTTCAAACTCACCAAGCTTCATCAAGAAGTGCAATAATTCCACCAGGCTTCTGAAAAATAAAAAAAAAGGAGATATGAACATTGAACTTTAGAAAACTTTTTTTTTTGAACCGTTAGAAAAGAAAATTTGATATGAATGTACAAAGAGTACACATTTACATTAGCCCTAGCCTGCCCACCACATTTATTTATTTTAGATGACCACCACATGCTGTTGCAAAACATTTATCACACATTTCTAGTTCTTACATATATAATGATAATTTCGGCCAAAGGGTGCTTGGCCTGGTGGTCAGGTACGTTCCGGCGGCACCCCAGGTCCCAGGTTGGTTGGGGCGAATTTCGGGAAACCTGGGTAAAAAAACCCCCTCGCTCGCTCCCAAGCACAGGAATGGTGATCGGCCCATCTCACGGGTAACGTCCCCCTGTGTCGGGCTGGGGCGGGGGTTTGGGGGTTTTCTTGGCCTGTGTGAGAAGGCCTTCTTCTCTCAGTCTGGTCCGATCTGGTGATCGAGTGTGTGCATCTCCGAGTGCCGCACGGCCCAGGACGGCAGGCGCCCTATGCCCGGGGGGCGGCTTGTTCCCCTCGCAGGTCAAGTTTTTTTTTTTAATGATAATTTCGAAAATACCAAATAACTCCAAGTCCACAAACTATAGTAACGCAGAATTGTCCCAAGAAAACATATTGCATAAATATCATAGCCACATTTGGTAATTCAATGAAGTTTTTAGAAAACACAAGCACATTGTATTTACATAACAGTACTATACTCACTGACATTATAGTTTTTTTTCCTCAGACATGCAAGAGAGCTGCTTATCTTTTATATTAAGAAGGAAAAAAGGGGTATGAGAAACCCTGAAACAACAAAGTTAGTTTACTGACATTTGAAAAGAAAAAGAGAGGCAGGTAACAGAACTATACCACAAAGCTCCAAAATAGCCCATTCACAGGCCAATTTTTTCTTAAAAACTGCTTTGACTTTTTAGTGAATTTGTGGGAAAGTTTATTCTCAAAGGGTCAGATCAGGGTTAACAGCAGTCCAATAGTACCAACACACCCTTCACATTGCCCAATGCCCATATATGCAGAAACATAGAGAATTAGAGACTGTTTTCTCCTCACTTATGAATTTGTTAGTTGCTTTGCCTCGAGTTAAAAGATAAGATGCACTTAGATGGCTATGATTTTAAGCAATACTTAAACCTCAAAGGTCCATCTAATAGCTAGCTCAGAGACTCCAGCTTGGCTCGAACCAAGTTGAGACACCTTCCTCTAACCTTATTCCCTACCCAATTCTACAAGCCATCTCGAAACAACAGTAATGTTTTAGTGAAAATGACCATTATAATACTGGAAAGATGCATGGCTAAGCAGGTTAAAACTTACATAAAACTAAAAAAGAGTAAAGAGCACCCCACACCTTCTCAATCAAGTCTAGAACATCTTGGTTGTCGACAAATTCTATGTAGCTCCAGTCGATCTGCTCCCTGTTATACTCTTCCTGCTCCATTTTGAAGACATTCTGCCAAGACAAATACTAACTCTTTTTCCAGCCCATAGAAGCAAAGAGAAATATAATACCATGAACATCCACAGATACCTGATTAAAATGCTGTTGAAGTTTTTCATTGGTGAAATTGATGCATAATTGCTCAAAGCTGTTTCCATAGTATATATAAAAAAAGAGTTAAAGACAAGAGACATCTATAAATGGTCTTCAATTCTACATTGGAATCATGTTTTAATTACTAATTTACCTATTAGTCTTAAAACTTTCGAAACCATAGATATCAAGTACTCCAATCAATCGTTCAGACGATGTATCTTGTCCTATGGAGGCATTTAGTCTGTTTACAAGCCTGCACATGGTACAATCAAATACATTTATAAGGCTGCACTGTATACACGATTTAGGAATGAAAACATAGTTGTTTTCACTACCAGTCAAATAGTCGAGAATATATTTGCTTTGCTAAGCCATCCCTGCTAACAGTAGCAGAATTAGGATCAACTGTTGTGGTTATAACTCCTTCTGGTGTATTTATTTTCCTCTTTATTAATGCATTCTCCAGATTCCCACAATCACACCTGTAACAAGAATGGCACAGTGCATCATAGGTTATAAATGCGAATGTATGCACATTACAGTTTGTTTCCTTATCATAGGTTATATTTTATAAGAATGAAACAGGATTTGTAGAATATTATAGAAACATGGAGGAAATATTAGGCATACATCAAGAGCTCTGCTGCTGCATTAAGATGGAACCTAGCTTTCTCGTCCTTTATTACAGATGAATCTGCCTCTCTCCCTTTCACAAAACTGATGTTCCCAAGGTGGAGCACAGCAGCAACTACCCGAAATGTAGCCTCCTGTAATACAAATGTGTTTGCTTAAAAATCTATACACACATCTACGTGTCCTACGATGAATTGAAAGATTCACAAGCCACAAACCTGTTCCTGCTCAGTAATGCCAACTGTATTCATTGCACTTCGTGTTGCAAGATACTCCTTAGCATCATTAATTTCATCAAGCTTAATGCACGTGGATTGGTTGAGATAGTGGAATGATGACGGGTCAGCAAGCTTATAACTTTTGATATCCTGTCAGCAGGGTATATATATTCATAAGCAAATGAATCAGAGACACATCCAATCATACTGAACTAGGAAAATTACCTCCGATGGTGCTGCACATAGGAAGTAAAAGCAATGGTAATTTCTCTCTGGACTATTGATTTGGCAAACACGAGATCTTTCAAGCAAGTATGTTCTAATGGCAGCACCTGATATCTTCCCACTCTTGTCAAATTGGATTTCAACAAATTTTCCAAAACGACTTCATCATGTCATAGAAAATAAACAAGTGTTTGAGGAAATATTAAACAACTGTTTCCTTAAATATGAAGGTTTAGTTCTATTCCATACTTAAGAGTTTAATATGCCATACTAAATAATTTTCAAACCATTTTCTTCCAAGACTCAAAGTAGTGTAAAAAGATGACCTTGAGTTGTTGTTACGGACAGTCTTTGCATTGCCAAAAGCTTCAAGGACTGGATTAGACTGCACAAAAAGTATAATCAGATTAGATAGATCAGTTCAAGTGAAACTACAGGCATATTACTTTAAAGGCCTCCACTGCCTTTTGGACATGCAGGACACTGTTACTAACAACAACAACAACAAGTCTTGTAAGAAATTATGTTTCATAACTTACTTCTAAAACTTGTTGTTCAACTGTCCTCCCCCCTGTTCTAGACCGTCCGCCCAAAAAAGCAAGATATCTCATTAGCATCTTTGTGGTTTCAGTTTTACCAGCACCACTTTCACCGCTCACCAAAATGGAGTTGCTCTTTCCCTCATTCATCATCTGCCTGTTTCCTTATCCAAAAGAATATCACAAAAGGTTCCATCAGCCACATTGTACTTCATTCTAAGAAATCATTCACCACTGTTAGTCTGTTACTGTAGGCATTCACCTGTAAGAAACATCAGCAATTGCAAACACATGAGGGTCTAGCTCACCAAAATTTGCACCTTTGTATTTCTCCATGGTACGTGGTTCAGAAAGATGGGGCAGACTTTGGAACGGATTAATTGCAATCAGAATATTGCCAGTATAGGTCTGTAATGCAGAAAAATTGGAATATTAGGAAAGAGGTGGGGGGCTCATTTTGCTTTAGTCATTTCCAAGTGACAATAAGATTGAGTGAACAAATACTCACATAAATTATATTTTTTGCATATCGAACAGCAAGATTATTTAGAACACCAGGTTCATGCAGGTATGATAGCCTTGTCATGTCATCAATGCCATCATATGGCACTTCTGTGTCCTTTGGATGAATGTCTGATATGCTCACAATAACCTGGTTTCATGCAATAGGAGAAATAGCATGAGTTGCGCAACATATAACATATGAATAGATAAGTCTATCAAGCCAAAAATAAATAGGACCAGATTTGCATACCCTAATTTAGCTCACATAAAAAATATGAAAAAACCCTTCTAATTATTTTATTATTTAAAGAGGTATTATAATTATAGTTTTGTCAAATTAACTCTTATATTCAGTAAATGGTACACCTAATTTGATTGCTCAAGATTGAAATCATGTATAGACTAGGTTTAGACATTGATCTCTATTAAAAACAATAGAATATATGCTGCATAGAGCACTGTTGCACATCATAGTAAAACAGTGTCGCCATCTGTTATGTTAGTGATGCAATTATGAATGCCCGGGGGAAGGTACTAGACCGTCGAAGTTACAGGACACAGACACAAATTAGATGAGTCTTATTATGCACAAATGGATGCACTACTGAATCATGTAAGATCAACAAGCGACATCAGAGTATCAGACACACGTACCGTCTTTCCATTGGTAGTGTGGACATGGACATTTTGACCTTCAATCCGGAAAACCTCGCCATCAATCCAAGCTAAATCTTTATCCTCCAGCCATATATGGGAGCCTACAACAATCTTTAATGTGGCAGCCTGCACACAAGCCAAGTCAAAACCCCCAGCATTGTCTGCAAAGTCTATGTTGATAGACAAGGATAATGATGAACTTTACAACATAGATAGAATCTAGGTCACAGATTAACTAAAACAACAACCAGTCATGAACAAGAAAATTCTAGCATTCAGTCAATAACTACTTGCCCACAACAATATTAGTAGTAGCATACCATTAATTTGGCTTTTTTCGCGACCGGGACTTCACCCGTTTTTCCATTAATTTCATGGCCAAACTAAAGTTTCAGATATTACTCGTTCTGGCTGGCATATACATATACACTTATTAAGTCCATCATACCACAACTAACAATGCCTAGAAATACGGATTCATCTCATCAAATTGGATCAACCAGTGCGGGCAAAGTGGGCTAGGTTTTAACCCAAAGTGCATTTTAGCATGTGGCTCTGCTTACTGGTAGTCTAAATACTCACCCATTGATCAAACACTTCAGCTACATCAAATGAGGCTGATGATCAAGTGTACCTAGGGAATTCTGAAATTGCAACCAGCTGGGTCCTTACACCAAATCCTCCAAAACCGAACCTCTCGCCCTACCACGAAGGATCCAGAATCCAACAAGCACTCGCCACACTTTGCTCGCACTGGTAAGCCATTTCCTGCCTTAACCCGGTCCGACAACCTAGTGACGTGCCAAAACTGCACGACGGGGCGCGCGCGCACTGGCACCACACGCGGGGCACCACCAACAAAGTACAAACAATGGAATCCGCATTCATATGAGAACGAGAACACAATCAGAGAAACACCCACCATGCGTCACGCGGTCACCAAAACACTGCTACGGCTGTCGTCGGCGAGGTCGAATCGGGTTCGGCGGCGGCGTTGTCTCCCTGGGCCGGTCGCCGGTCGCCTCGCCGCCACGTGGGCACGCCGTGCGGTCCGTCCAGAGCGCGTGCGGAGGCGCGCGATGCCAGCAGCGGAGCGGGAGGCGGCAGAGAGGAATGGGGCGCGAACCAGGCACCAGAGGCGATTCCTCATCCCCCTTTCTATTTTTGGCGCTGGTGGGTTGGCGGTGGGGGGTGGTAGGAGGCTGGTCGCTCGGGCGGTCGGGCCACGAGCGCGCGATTCGAGGCGGCGTGGCATTCGCCGGAAAACGCGGGGAGGAGGAGGAGGAGGGAGACGAGGCTGGCGAACGCAAGGAGGGAGAGCAGCGGGATTGCGGTTGCGGCCCCTGCGGCTGCGGGGTTTGCAGGCAGCAGCACTGCAGCAAAGCATTGTGCCGTTGGCGTGTCGGCGTGTCGCGTGTGGCTAGCTATATAAATAAATACTCCCTATATTCTAATTTACAAGACGTTTGACTTTTTTAACATAAATTTTGACTGTTCGTCTTATTCAAAAATTTATTCAAAATATCATTTCTTTTAACATGGCTTCCTTTATTATTAAAAGTTCTTCAATACTAACTCAAATTTGACTATTTTTGCACAAATTTTTTGAATAAGGCAGTGGTCAAACTTAGGGTTGAAAAAGTCAAATGTCTTGTAAATTGGAATGGATTAAGTAAATATAAATGAATTGCAAAATCACTCACATTTTTACACTAGCACCATTAACAGTTCTCTTGGATGAAAATACAATATTATATACAAATTTTAAGATAAATAAACTACAGTGACATTGTTGGAAACAGACTTCTGTCTTTCTACCCTCGCTGGAGAGCCAGTGGGAGGAAGGCGAGGGCGCGGCCAGACAGGGAGAAGGACGAGCAGGGGTGGTGTGCGTGGGTAAAGGGAGATATGAAGTAAATGGCAATTAATTCTCTTTATTTCACCAAGGGAATAATATTCATTACAAGGACCAATCTCCAACCACCAAATGTACAGCCCTCCCCCTGGTATTTATAGGAGGATACCAAGGGGCAGGGCTGTAGTAATTACAAAAGGGTTTTGACGCCTATCTGGCTGCACGTGGGCCCGGTGGAGGGCGTTCCCGTACTTGCGCCCTTTGGTTGAGTCCCGACATACGGCTCCTTGGGGGTGGGCCCCGTTGCAGCGCCGTCCTCCTTCATGGGCGAGCGGAGGTTGTTGAGGAGCCGCCGTGTACGCGCGAGGGTTCCAGAGGTGCTGGCTCCGAAGGTCCGAGTCTTGAGCGAGGACCTGCGATGAAGCGGAAGG
The DNA here is from genome assembly GCA_018135685.1 of Themeda triandra. Taxonomy (NCBI): domain Eukaryota; kingdom Viridiplantae; phylum Streptophyta; class Magnoliopsida; order Poales; family Poaceae; genus Themeda; species Themeda triandra. The sequence goes on along the minus strand of JAENPR010000193.1, from coordinate 373,402 downwards.
AGGCGAAGGTTCCGCGCTGGGCGTATGCGACCTGTGAGGCATACCTTCGCTTGGCGTTGACGAGGGTTCATGTAGATTGATGCCCATCGGGTCGGGTTGACGGTGGACTGGGGGCTCCTGTCGAGGGTACCTTCCCCCAACAGACATATATAAACACGAGAATAACTACTCCCTAAACAGACCTTTTTCTGTCGGAACAGCGAGAGCAAGTCATGTTGCATTACTTGTTGTGCAAACTTGTTTCCACCCATGTTTCGAGGTCTAAGGTGAGGTCGGCCCGACCCCATGGTGCCGCCTGCCACCTCCTTTGGTACATCTAACATGCAAATCTTTTGATCATAGGAGGCAATACAAAAGCATGAAGAATCATTTTACATGTCAGGGGCTCTCCATACACTATAGGTGTGTTTGGTTCGTTTTCTAGACCAACCTGGCCAACAAAACTTAACCAAACCAGCTCTAGCCTGTCTCGAACAAGCCAACACTTGTTTGTTTGGTTCCCTGTACTATATGAGCTTGGGCAGCTAGAGTGTGTTTGGTTGTCTGGTTTGTTCCGATAGAGTCACCTCTTCTTTGAAATGGTAAGATTATCTTTTTGAGACATTTCATCGAACAAGAGGTGTGTGTTCTTATTGATTCAAGTCCATGATTCAACTCCTCCTGTCACTTCTTGTCTTCCACTCATCATGTTTAAGAATCACAAGCAAGAAACGCTATTAGTTATCCAGCTATAATTATCATCAACCAAAGAAGCAGTGCTTTCCAATTAAATCACAAGAGATGACACAAGCAGTGGATCTCATTATCGTTACCATTTATTTGACCCAACCAAAACATACCAATTTATTTTTGAGGTGTAGAAAAAATCGCTTTGACATGGAGTGGTCCATAGTTAAGGCTACAACTTAACGTCGCGTAGCAACTCACATGTAAGGAAACATATATGTCGTCTAAAAATGGTTGTCCTGATCTTAGGTCGTCACAGCCTGCAAGATCAAATTGAAGCTTTACCACTATTTGTTGGATCATCTGCGAACTACATTTAAAAACTCACATGTGTTTATATTTTTTCTGAATTTATTCTAAAAGTTAACGGTGTTTTTCTATAGACCGACTTAATTACATCACAGGCTCTTCTAATTTTTACAGCCTTTTTGGGCTGCACCACGAAGCAAAACGGTTTAGAGTTGTTCTGTTTTGATAGACCGTTTGCTATTGCTTCTTTTTTATTTACTAGCAAAAGTGCTCGTGCGTTGCAACGGGAGAAAAACCAATATATTATTTACTGTAAACAAAGACATGAATAGTACATTTTATTTATGTTTTATTTTCTTCTATAAAGTTTGACAAACTTATTTGTATATCTCCCGCTTTCACCATGTTGTCCAGTCAATCAGCAAACAACACTTTTCTTGCTTTTCAACTTATTACTTCTTCCATCGTAATGCCATTTTCCTCGTCAAATGCAAGTCTGGCCATGCTCCACCATGTTAAGATCGGAAAGCGCACAATATGGATGGGGCTACGGTATCATGACGTCAGACATTTGGGTTGGGCGCCACGGTCTGCACCTCCTATGCCGACAGCAATGACATTGACGGGCCTAGGAGTTCAAGCATCACCATCCATGCGACCATGCTTGATGGCGACTATGTGTGTCTAGCATATGTGATTCATCTCTCTGGCAACCGCGGACAGCAAGATAGTCCTCCAGCATCCACAATATGATGGCAATTGCCAGCATGCACACATCGATGATGTGGCCACGGAAGGTGGAGCTCGGCAGAAGTAGTGACATTGTCAGGAGGTGGACTTGGGACGATGCCATCTCTGGTGGAGGTGAGGAACGTGCGGTCGAACACGTCATCAAACTACCCCTTTTGTTTTGTGTTGTATTAGAAAAAGGGTGATGGGATTTGCTAGGACGTAGGGGCGAGTCGGATGTTATCTTGACGTAGATAATTCCCTTCTATAATATTTTCTATATATTTTACTATTATAAGTTGGGTATAGGTAGATTAGATTCGAGATTAAATATTTAACATTAATTGGTTGGACCATCGACCGATCTAGATTGATTATTAGAGGCAAAAATATATATTTAATATTTTCTATTTATAAGAAAACATGAGAAAAAGAAGAAACAAAAAGTCAAGAAACTGAATGCAAGGAAAGCAAAAACGGGCAAAAAAACAGCAAGGGAAACATATATGAACGCTTTCGTGAAAATAACAAAGTTGCCAGAACTCAGTCAACGCTTTCCACGAAACTGAAACGGACACGAGAACTCAAGGCTGGACCAAAAAATTAATGCTAGAAATTTTGACTTCTTTAAACGAGAAATTTTGATATATGACCCGTTATTCGCACGTCCCAGAAATTTTGACCCACAATTCGTCGACCTTTTGAAATATGACCCAGGTCATGCGAATTGTTTTGAAATTTAGCCTTTTCAGGATTTCTCTATTTATGTAATTCCAGGGTGCTCTCTTCACTGTTTGGGACAGGGGAAAAGACGTTACTGCCCTCCTCTCTTGTCACTTATGTGGGGGCCCTACATGTCATCTTCTTCCTACCATCTTCCAGCCGCATACTCCACCATCGATGGCGAGCAGCAGCAGCATGACCCACTTTTAGTCAGTTGTATTCTCGTATGAGCAGCGAGTTGAGTCCTACTGCAAGCAAGCAGCCACGGGCCATGCTTGAATTGAGTCCTGCTGCAAGCAAGCAAGCAAGCAGCCGAGGAGATTTGCTACATACGTGCTCCTCCTCCTAGCAAGGATCCCGAGAACAAGCAGCCACGTGCATGCGCGTTATGACAGCCTGTTGCCATGGACTGGGACGCCAAGATGCTTCCTGCCTGTGACCTCGGCATGGTGGTGAGACCCAGCAGGACCTGAAGCTGGGCGCGTCGACGAGCTCCAGGGCGGTGGCCACGGCCGTCGTCGGTGCCGCTGCGCCCACGCTACCATCAGCGAACCCTCGGGCTCCGGCACCGGCTCCGCCTCCGCCGGCGCTGTCGTCTTCGTCCGCGCAATCGGTAAAACGGCCGCGCCCGGGCCACCACGCGCACAAGCAGATGGTGCCGGCGTGCTCCATGCAAGGCTGCGACGCCGACCTGTCCCGGTGCCGCCACGCGCGCGGCGAGTGGAGTCTCGACTCCCGGGTCCGACTTCTCTGCTCGTGCAGCGAACGGGAAAGACACGGAGAAGGAAAGGGTAATGATGTATTTTCTCCCATCCCAAACAGTACAAGAGGATTTTTAGAATTATGGAAATAGAGAAAAATCTGAAATGGTCAAATTTCAAAGCAATTCGCACGACATGGGTCATATTTCAAAAGGTCGACGAATTATGGGTCAAAATTTCCGAGACGTGCGAATAACGGGTCATATATCAAAATTTCTCTCTTTAAACAAACGTAATCCGAATAGAGATCAGAGATGGACCAAAAAATACACCGAAAATTTTGCCAATTTATTATAGGTATATATATAGATTTTTTTGGAAAATTTGCTATTGCTTCTTGTTAACTGCTATATAAGCTTGTTGTACAATTGTGGTTGCTACTATTTGGGCTGTGGGGCTGCGTCTCTTGTTAGCTAGCTGCTCTAGGACCGCAACAAGTAGGTTGTTTATCTTTCTTCGCCGGTACAAAAGGTAATTGTGATACTAACTAGTATCAAGGCGCGCGCTTTCGCGCGCCCGTGTTGCTTTATCTGGATATATTTGTGATTGAATCGTTCACAATGACTGGCACAAGATAGACATAAATAGAGTTGGATTTATGTTACAATTCATTGTTTCTCAACAAACATAATCGCATATTTTACAGGATCCAAAAGAGCAGACACATCAGTCTAACCACCCAATGGACGACCTTGGACAACACACCGGGTGACAGAATGAGGTATTAAAATGAGGAAGTCAGCTTTAGCAATTTGAACCCATATATATGCAGCGAGCATGTGTTGATAAGAAATCGCTAAAGCTGAAATTAGACATGCTGAAATCAGCAACTAAGCTATCTATTAGAAACTATCAATCGACATGTGAAGTACTGAAACTAAAAATGAATGGTAGAGCTCATGTGCTTCCAGATTTGCAGGATTGTTTGGTTGTCCTCTGTCTTTTGAGGCCTAGGTGGACAGCTGGTGGGGTCACCTCAAATACCTAAAACAAGCCTTAAAGTACAGTCTAATCTCATCCTGCTGAACAATTCTGGTGCACGGTCCAGTATATTCCTAACAACTAACAATCTAGGATATATTTACTATTACTTACCTCCAATTTGTTGACATTATGGATTTCAGAATTTGAGTTGGGCATTTCCTTATGAGTTCCTTGTTGACCAACCATGATGACCTTCAAAGACTAAGTTTGGTATTTGAGAAACCGAAGGGAGGACAATCTGTCAAACAAAGGTGAACCAAACTATGAAATCAGACAAAGGGAACATGAAAGAGTTGACGAAAAGAATAGTAAGGTACTACTCCAGATTTGTCTGCTACCTACATAGTATCAGTAAACTAACAATATAGTGATTTGGACCTCATAACGGTGATTTGGACCGTTTCTTAACTTAGCATATACGAAAGGATTTCTTGAAAATCAATTTCAATTGGGGGCAGCAAGCTTTTTCCGAGACCCTTTCTATCTGAGTTACCAGATGGGCTAGTACATTGCAAAAACAATAGTTTCATTAACCGTAGCATATCACCCAACAATATAGTCAATCTTTAGAGGAAAAGTGATAGATTTCTTCTCAGATAACAAAGGCACAAAGAAAAACAAAGTATAAAATTATAAATTTTAATGAGTACATGAAAAAAAAATGGGTTTTCCTTTACCGGTGTGATCTGTGCATGCAAGGTAGATACTTTGGAATTCCAAAGTATCACTTTTCATTTCCTAGACTTGTACCATATGAAGAGATGGTGAAACTTGCAATATCTGAATGGAAAACAACACCGACAATTCCTCATCTCTATTCTTTTTACGTTGCTAACAATCAACTGGTTGTGCAATAAAAGAAAAACTTGAAAATGGCGCAGAAAGGCCTCGGTAGCAACATCGACAATTCCTTTCTCTGTGCATTTCATGGAGCTGACAAAACCAAATAGTATGGAAAAGTTCTTACCCGATATAGAGTGGCACACCTTGGCCTGAGTATTCTTTGACAGTCCATTTTCTAGTAACTCGGACAGTAATAGCTCTTTTCTCTCGATGTTTCTACAGCTTCCCTAGGTACACTGGCTCCTGCATCCTGTACCTAACCTGTTAACAGGCGAATTTGAATCAGTTTAGTAATAGCCATATAGTACATGTGAGCTTCAGTGACCTAGTAAATAATGGACAAAATAAGCATAACAAATAGGTGTATTCCTGAAAAATTTATAATGGTCGCAATTGTTTTTTTTGGCAGATTTTGGAGTAGCAACTTGTTTCATCAACTTGCTTTACTGCATCCCTCTTTCTTGGATAACCAAAGTAGACTATACATGGAGTAGAGACGGATAATGTGTATAGTTGTTCCAAGCACACTGTTGTTCAACCATCTAAAAATAATAGACGTCAGAGAACTAATATCATAGTTGATATACTATGTGAGAGTCCAAGAATTGGACAAAAAGACCATACGGGGCATAAAGGAAGAAGGGCTACTGGTTCCACATGAACGATATAGTAACATGGGTACATGTACCCATTTGCGAAAACATGAACTATATAGTTCAAGCAAACTCAACCTGAGTCACTATATTTCTCTCAGAGCAAACTTTGCATGATTTTTAAAGACAAAATGAATCACATATTGTGGTGAACAACTAAACACATCATATCCCTTTGAAATTACAAATTTCAGATTCGGGACTTCAATAAAATTAGGCCTATACTCCTGATAATTTCTAGAATTGGAAGTGATGTATAATAAATTCCAGGTAATATATAAATATATAAATTAGCAATGGTGCAAGGAGTAGGCAAGATCTTTTATGGCATGTACACAAAAGATGTGGACCAAGGAAGACAAGCTAACCTTAGGGTCTTAATCCTTCACTGTAAACAATGATAGGAAGTTCATTCTTCAGAGCTTGGAGCTGGGGGTTTAGGACCAACCAAATCAAGTTATTGCTGCCTCCAGAATCAAGTTCCTATAGTGAACAAATCAAGATAAATGAATGAATTAAAATTGGATACAAAGGTTTCTATGTCCATATAGATTTTGGTAAAAGAAATGACCTCAAACTATTCAACCTGCATGTGCGAACAGATTTCAGATTCATTCATGATCCAAAAGAACAGAGTGAGGCAATCTCCTTTAGGTTCTTGGACCTGCACAAAACAATTACAGAAATGCGATTGGTATGTGTGATGAAGAGAAGCGGACTAAACAGATGTAAAGGTAAGTTTGAAGAAAAATCTGAACTCATGAGTATGAGGAAACAATGGAAAATAAATAAATGAATAAATAAATAAATCTAATCATGGAAAGCAACTGTCTCTAGATATATTCAAGGTAAAATTTGGAGTCCTAATTGTGCACATTTTTTTTTTGTTGAAACACAAAGATTAGACATGTGCTTGGCAAACAATAAAATTTTTTCCATGGCAACATAGGTAATCTGTAACCACACATATTGAGAATACACCAGAGAAGGATTAATACACTTATCTGGTATATTGAGATGTAAGGTATTTTTGCTTACCTCAAGCCATATTACAAGAGAGATATTTACAATTTGTTGTGCCACCACTCTAAAATCCAACAAGCTGCCTAACGAAAGGACCTCCCATGTTGCTCCTTTGAAATGCTGATACCTGCAAAGAATAGATAGGACAGACAACTCCAATTATGCGTGTAGCTTTATTTCTGACTTGAGCAATAGTGCTTGCTCAATCTAACGAAAAAGAAATACAAAGAACAGGTGGGAACAATTACCTACGCATAACAGATCTTAGTTATCTATCTACTGATTGCCATACCAAATAATTAATAGTAATGCAAACCTCAGAAATAATCAGTCAAAGTTTACTTATTACATAAGTAGAAAACACTTAACAGTTTCAACTACCTGTGCCATTTTTACAGACCAAGAGGAGCAGGCTGAAGTAAATACCATAGTTTTTTTCAGATTGCAGAATGTCAGCCATTCTCCCTATCATCTGTATGAAGTAAGAAAAGGTATAGTATATTACAATTCTCAAAATGGCCTAATTCTGAAGTAAATTATTTTCAGGTTTCAGCCAGAATAACTCACGCTACTCAGAGAGAATGCTAATTTGAATCTGCTACCTTACATGACTGCATGATCCCAGAACTTGTGCCAATAAGACTGACACTGAGAGCTATATTTCTAATGGATGTGAACTTCCTCATACAGACATCTAGAAAGATTTTTCTCAAACAATTAAACTGTATTGTAGCCTACACGTACAGAGTCTGATATACGAACAAAATCACTCGCACTACTCTGCCCATGAACCAATGTACAAAAATTAGCAGTAGTGGTAATATATACTGTAGTTATATACCAACTGCAACTTGTCTCAATTCAATTCAATTCATTACTGTCCAGCTGCAAGGAGGGACAAGCTTGGGAAACTCACCGACATAGCACGGAACGATCTCCAGGTCGGGACAGGTCTCCGCCCCCACCCTGCACCAATCCAGTGCCAGTAGAGCACGAGATAAAATTAGACGACGAGCATCTCCACCTTGTCGAACTGGACGAGGATCTGGATTGCGAGCTCCAGGCTGAGGGTGTCGTTGGAGACCATGTCGTCGAGCGGTGAGGCACATGCTGATGGTGGACCTCCGGTATAGCTCGAAGGTGGCCATGGCCGCCTGCCTGCAGGGGCACACGCACGCGGCGATTAGATCAGATTCGAACACGGATGGCTGGCGCTAGGGTCTGGGAGCCGCTCGGTCTCATGCAGCAGCAAGGGAAGGGGAGAGGAGGGAGAACTGGTGGGCATACCTCCTGGTGGACGCTCGTTGCCGGCGGAGAGCCCGACGGAGACTGAGGCACCTGGAGTAGGGACTCGGCGGCGCTCGCGAAGTGTGGTCGGGTCCCGGACCACCCCGCGGCGTGGATGAGCCCGCGCTGGCCGACCCGCGCGCCCCCGCCAGCCACCCGCACCGCCCCGACCGCGCGCCCCCGCCGGCCGGTCGTAGCCGCCGCGTCGCCCCGCGTCCGCACCCCGCGGGGCGCCGCCTCCACCGCGCCGCATGGCCGTGCAGGCCGCCCGCGCCGCCGAGAAGGGAGGGGCCGCCGCGTCCACCTCGCCGCCGCCGCCGCGGGCCGCTGCCTCCGCCGCGCTGGCCGCCCGCGCCGCCTCGGCCGGCCGCCTCCGCTGCGCCGGGCGGCGCCACCGCCGCGTCTTCCTCCTCGCGCCGCCCCGACCGCGTCGGGCTGCCCGCCAGCGCCGGCCGAGCAGGCCGCCCGCGCCGCCGCCTCCGTCGCGCCGTGCGGACCGCCGCCGTCGCCGCCGCGCCGCCTGGCCGCCGCAGCCCAAGCGCCGGCCGCCCATGCCGGCGGCCCCCGCGCCGCGCCGGCCGCGCGCCGCGCGCGTTGCCCGCCGCCGCCGCCCTGCTCAATCTTTTTTTTTACGGGGACGGGGAGAAGAGACGGGAAGGAAACGAATGGAACCCTAGAAGCTGAGAACTGCTCTTTATTTATTTGGTTAGGCAGCTTCTATGAGAAGCCGAAGCCGGGAGGTCGAAGCTGGGTAGAAGCCGCTTTGGATTATCATCTCTGAAAACAGCTTCTCATCGTGAGCCGCACGATCGGAAATCCAACGGTCATCGTATTCTTGATGACGTGGCCACACCTCCCCTCCGGGAGCTGTCCTGCCTTATATTGTCTTAATAAGGCCCACGCCCTACTGTAACATGCAGAGAAAAGCATGTCCAAATGATTAACTCACACAACAAAGTTACCAAAGAGGATCCACTAATAAAATAAAGTGGCTTTGGTGTTTTTACCCTTGTTTTTAAGTCAAATGATGATTTTACTCTTGTTTTTTTAACTGTGATTTTACCCTTCCTTACAAGCAAGTCAATACGATTTTACCCCTAGTCAATGGTCAAAACAGGGGCAAATTCGTATTGACCGGGGGCAAAATCGCTTTGACTTGCTAATAGGGAAGAACAAAATCACAAAGTTAAAAAAGTAAGGGTAAAATCATAATTAGACTTTAAGATAAGGGTATAAACACCAAATTCCCTAAAATAAAAAACAACCATTGATGTCATCAATCCACGTGTGCATATAATGAATCGTAAGGTAAACCGATGCAATGCAATTTGTGCCATTCAGGTGAATCCATTAGAACCAAGAACGACATAAAAAGTGGTGGACATAATGATCGCAACAACATTTTTTTCATTATTTCGATTAGTCTTGTATTTACAATAAATTATAAAACTAGTAAAGTAAAGGATATTCAAGTATTTTTGGAGCCATCTAATATTCGATTTGTTTGGCGGTGGGATGTGTATGTGGACAACAAGGCAATAAAGAAGCAATGGAGCACATATGAGGGTGTGGTTAGGATAGATGCGATAGTAGGACAGAGAAGATGGCAAGAAGTGTACAAAAGAGGTTGACGCGAGTGTAATATATGGTCTCATCAAGGCTCGACTCCAACAGATCATAGATGCACAACTCTGATTAGACACTGCTGAAGCCATATGATAAGGTAGTGATTGATGGTCTCGATAGTAGTGGGGTTGATAGAGCCTGCGATAAGAGACATAATTGACTAAGAAAAACACGACAACCCCAAACGTTGGTCTTAACAAAGATGGACCGCCCCTACGGGGATGGAGGGGAGGACTACCTGGCCTCTAGCGGGAACCTAGTGCAGCTCATGTTCATGAGTGCCCACTCTTAGTGGCGCTCCAAAATATAACCATTAATAATGTAATGGTTCTTTCAGCTTCATGCTGTTAATAAAATTTGGATTCCTCGTAACAAAAAAACTCCGTCATCTCTGAAACTCTAACCCATTGACAAAGTTGGCACCGAACATGATCTCAGTCTGAGGATCTGAGCGTACCCATATCGAACTCAATGGGAAAGAAATTTTAAAGGTAAAGTTATGATCCGTGATTTTCTATAGTTTTTTGTTTATTTTTTATTTATTATTTACACATTCATCGAAATATATAGCATAATGTAACACTTGTTTTTCTTAAATTCATGTCTCATGGATTTCAAGAGCTTTTCAAGCTCTTGTGCTGAATCGATAAGAGGCAATAGCCTGAAATTTCATCATAATTAATATGCATAAATGCATACATGTGTGACCTATTGTTATGTTTATCCTACATAATCTCGAGTGTAGTCCGCCACTGAATCCTTATAATCCGATGGAGAAAAATCAAGCAATTGCCACCTCTGGAGAAATAATATGTTCACGTCCTCTTAGATTTTTTTTAAGGCATCTTAGAAAACAAAACATTTCGCCTGTGTGGCATGGCTGACTCGGTGTGTGTTGTGCATATTTATGCAATCTTGCACACACACTGCATATTCCACACTTGTACTACATCCAAGATGCAAAATTGTAAATTAAGTATCAGGTTCAACATTGGAAAACCTCTGTACATCTTATTGCACGGTCAAGGCAGTGTATGCTACATTTCCCGGGCTAATTTAGCTGAGCTCAAAGCAATGGGGAATTAAACCTCTTGAGCCCAGCATGAACAGCAGGAGCAGCTCCACTACATACTATTCGATCGCAACAACCAGCCGCCGTCCTCGTCCATGATCGGAACATGAAAAGGACGGGGAAAAGAGGAGCTGTACTGAAACCCAAACGAGAAATCCACCTCCGGAAACCGACCGTACCCAGCTGATCGATCACCTAGCTATCGGGCAGGCCTATCCTACTACTACTAGCACTAGTGTGTATCGACTAGCTAGCTGCCACCTGGGAATCGAAACACTGTGCGGTGGAGCGCGCGGATCGTACGCCGCGATGATGGGTCGCCGGCATATATTAGTTGAGGGAGCCCGGCGCATATATTTTTAGTTGAGGGAGCCCGGCGGCTGCGTGCCGGCGACGAAGAAGCGGCCGGAGGCGGCGTCCTGGCTGGCGTAGTACACCGTGCTGGGGCTGACGTGGTTGTGCGTCCCCTCGTACGTCGTCACCACGTAGCTGGGGTCGTCCTTGTCCCGCTCCACCCGCTTCTTCACGTTGCACCCTTCCGTCGAGCACCGGTAGTAGTTCCTGCGCGGGCGGGCACACGAATGTCAGCAGCCGACGAGACGGCGATCCACCACCCATCCAGATGGCGAAATATAATGCGTGTACTAGTTGCGCTATTAATTGTGCGATGATGTTCTTGGTGGATCGATGATGTAATCGTGATGCTCAATTGTGTACTACCTTGGGTTGGGGCTGTTCTTGACGGACTTCTTGCCGTACTTCCTCCACTTGTAGCCGTCGTCCAGGATCTCGATCTCCGACCTCGTCCGGAACGCGATCCGCTCCGTCCGCGGCCGCTCCGGCACCGCCTCAGCCGCCGCCGCAGCCGCGCTCCTGAAATGGCCAGCCGGCAGGTACGGTTCAGACCAATGAAAGCCCCAAGCAGAAACAGGCGCCACCAATTAAGCAAGTGTCGATCGAATCGACGAGCACGCACGCACGCCACTCACCCAGCGCCTGCGCTGATTGCACCACCAGCGGCGGCTGCGGCATCCGGCGCGGCGACGACGGGGGCGGCGGCATCGGCGAACGCGCCTGGCGCGCCGGCGTCGTCGAAGAGGAACTCGGAGATGTCGAACTGCTCGGCGAGCGTGGTGGTGGTCGTGGTGGGCGCGAACGCGGCGGAGAAGCTGGCGGCGGACGCGGGCGAGCTGGAGGTGGTGGTGGAGCTGCCTCCGTGGGAGAAGTAGGAGGAGGACATGGAGGAGGCGGCGGCGTCGCCCGCCGGCGCCGGGTGGTGGTACAGCACTGGGCGCGCCCCGACTGCCGCCATGGCCGGCTCGACCACCGCCGGGGAAGCTTTGTATTTATAGCGGTAGGAGCGGCTCCGGGGACCGGTGAGCTGCCGGTGCGCATGGGGGAGTGAGTGAGTGAGGGACGTCGACGGGGGATTTGTAGCGGGGGGATGTGATCTTGGGGGGTTCTTGCACCGGCTTCCCGGTGAGCTTCGTCCGGGGCTGGATGGATGGGAGGAGAAGGTTCGGAGCTGCTGCGGGGGTCGCCGCGCGCCGCCGCTCGCCCGGCGTGCCACTTATAGTAGCAGGGGCGGAAATGTCTTGGAGCCACGACTTCAAGGGGTCGTCGCCACGTAGTGCCGTGGTGGGGAATTCGCGCGGAGGGGAGGGTCTGGTACTCTGGTCTGGTGTCCCGTGTCTGGTCCGCGCGGTTCAAGCAGTTTTCAATTGCCGCTTGCGGGTGCTCTGCTGAGCCTATGCTGGGATTGTGGACGACGACTGCGCCCGGAACAGTGGACTTGGTTGGTGAGGACTGAGGCGACCGTATGTGGCATGTTGCATGGATGGGCGGGTGAATTGCACCATGTGCTTGCATTGGGAGTGTAAAATAAAGATAATATATGGATAATACAGAACTAGAATGATCTTGGACTTTAGCGGCCACTTAATATGGTCATGGTTTGTTGTCACCAAAAAAAAAAAAAAAAAAAAAGGTCATGGTCTTGCTTGCACCAACACCTTGGGCAAAGTTGGCCCTCTTTGGTTCACGTCCGCAGTTTGCCACGTCGAACCTTCGGTAAATTGTGGCTGTCACAAAAATTTAGCAAGTAAAATTAAAGGAAACTTGTGACAAACCTTGACAAGAAAATTAGTCTATGACATGTAGTATACAGGTGCTAAGAAAGTACGACATGCTATAGTTGTGACACAAAAACAAACAACTACTTGAGGCGTGACTAACATGTGGCATTGCACATTCTGGCCACGAACCAAATGTGTCCTAGTCTTGCACAAAGTTTAGGCATATATCACGCTCTAGCTCCGGCTCTAGCAGCAGCTAGCTATAGTCCTGGTGGTAAATAACTATTATAGAATTTAGCCAAAATAATTAGTACTGATATGATTTAGAAAATCCAACAATTGTCTTAACTACTTCAGTCTCTAGATCATCCCTCCACTTAGCCAGTGCTTCAAATCATGGGTGGATTACCAAGCAGTACTGCAGTAGCATCTACAAAGGAGCTGCAGCCACAGAAGCTATACTAAACACTTTATCGTGCATGTGTTTGGAGGGATCACTAGGTTGGGTTGGATTGGATCCAACCCTCGTTTTGGGAGCGGAGCGAACCCATCCGGTGTTTGGTTGCATCTTTGATTCTAGGGATGGATTGAACCCGTCTCGTGTTTGGTTGAAAGAATTAGAAATGCGGGTTGGATGGTAGGATAACTGCGTCAGTGAGGGCAATTTTCATTAAAGACCCTGAGTTTTTCAGAAATTATACAAGGTCGGGTCTGTGAAACCTATTAGTCCTGGCGCTTTTGCATAAAAGTCCGGAAAGTGAAACTAAATTGCATAAAGATCCTCTCTTCTACCAAGCAGCCGCCGCGGGCGACCTCCGCTGCCACGGCCGCGAGCCGCCGCGCGCGAGCTCCTCCGCCGTGGGCGCAAGCCGCCGGTGCGGGCGAGTTCCGCCTACGCGGGCGCGAGCAGTCGCCGCGGTCGCGAGCCCTGCCGCTGGCGAGCTCCACCGCCGCGGGCGCGAGCCGCCGGCGCTGGCGAGCTCCGCCGCGCGAGCCCGCCGCTGGAGAGCTCCACCGCCGCGCGCGCGAGCTCCTCCACTGACGCCGTTTCGTTGCCATGGCTGGGGCCCACTCAACCCGGTTGGAGCCGCTCCGTCCGCCAGATATTGGCGGACCAGTTCAACCCGCATCTGAGAGGAATATTTCTCTCTGGAGCCAACCCAACCCTCACACCCTCCAACCAAACGCTCCTAAAAATGGGTTGAACCCGGCTCGCTCCGCTCCGCTCTCCAACCAAACACACGGTTAGAAAGGAGGAGTCGTTTTTTGGTGAATAGTAGAGGGCACAGTGTTTTTTCTGTTTTAATGAAGGAGATGCAATCTATGGCCTCTCAAGTGCTGTGACTCTTTCGAAGGAGTATAACGATAAATCCAACAAATGACTTAAGTACTTCAGTCTCTAGATCATCCCTCCACTTGGCCAGTGCTCATCTGTGCTTCGTATCCGCTAGATCTAGATTATGTCTTGGATACTATTATTACCACATTAAATCTGATATCCTTTTGTTAGGCATATCTTGGCTTCAAAAATCCCGGGTCCATCACCGAACAACAACATCCGCAAAGGAGCCGGAGGAGCCACACCAAACATTTTTAAAGGAGCCATTTTTTTAATGAATAGTAGCCCCTATTCGTTTAGTCTACCAACACTTATCAGCCAACGATTTAACAGTTATTTTCTCTCACAAGAAATCAGCAACGGTAAGAATCAGCCTATCAGAAACGACCAAACGAATATGGCGATAGAGGACAAACTGTGTTTTTAGAGGAGATGCAACATATAAATCCTCAAATGCTCTGCCTTCTCCAAAAAGAGTATTAGGATAAGTCATGACTAACAAGCTCTTAGTCCATAAAGTTAGTTTTATTGTTTTTCCTCACTTATATATGTGTTCACCGTATAGTTGGGAATTTTTTCCGCTGATCTTGGCTTCCCAATTTTAATTTTAATTTTAATCATACTTGATATTTGCAAGAAATATTGTCCCACATGTCGAGTTCAAACTGTTGTGTGCTGTACTGCTGTCCTTGTTGTACCTAATGAGTCACCCTCTTTCTGTCTTTAGATAAGATCGGCGGTGTTCTAGCTTGGATCTTCCCCTACTGCACCTCTTCTTTAAAACATATTTTTAATTTATTAATAATCCAAATTCTAAGTATTTATTACTGCACTCTTAATTACTCTTAATCTACGGAATGAATTTATGTTTTCACATTTAATTTAATATCTCTAGGAATATTAGTAATACTATTTAAGCATGTCATCAATCGAGATAATAAACTTGTTATCTCTTCTTTAGACCATCAAACATATTTTAAGGCAACTCTCAGGCAACCAACAGGTCACATTTCTATTTGCTTAGCCAATTCGGAGGCAACGCTTTTTGCTGTAGTGGTCTGCTTTCGACCAAACATGACTTCGTGAAACGATTCTGATTCAACTTCAAACTTTTTTTTAAAGAGAAACTAGATTTTAAATTTTTCGATCCCTACCATACACACACACCAAGTTGGTATTATAAAAAAAAATATAAATCATATTCATGCCGTAGCTAAGTTTCATACTCCATGGCCAATAGTTTGCGAAAACAATTGGCGACATGGCCAATAGTTTGTGCAAACTATTGGCGGTGAAGTATGAAACTTAGCAAAGGAAAGATAGTTCATGGAGCTACGCCATGAGAGAGATTCGATTCGAGGCTAACTTCAATCTTTGCAAACGCCATCCACATACGGAAACCGGGCGTTTTCTGTGAACAGACCGCACCTCCCCTCCCCTGCCCCCATGGCTCGTGAGGCCAGGACGACAGCCGTTCTCACCACGCCGTCCTCCTCTCCGATCATATCCGACGGCCGACGGCACAGGCCCCACAAACCACAATCATTCGGGCGATGAAGCTGACCAGAACGTCCAACCACGTCGACGTCTTTTTCATATGCCAACGTCGCTGTTCGGCTGTTCGCACCGCATATTAAACTCGGATCCACGTCGCCTTCATGCCTCATCATCGATCTACAGAACAAAATTGCGTAAGCTGAAACGTGCGCCGTGAAGGATCCACGCCCTGCCCTGCTGCGACGCGCGATCTAGAAGCCATGGACTGGCGCTGGCCTGATTCGGCGCAGCTTCCTGCAGTGGGTGAATTTATTCGCGGCCGGCGTCCATGCGTTGCTGTAGCTGTAGCCGGCCCAATTCGGTGTGGTCGTCGCCGGCCGGCCGAATCCGCCTGCTTGTGGCTGGCGCGAGCCCTGCTAAAGATCGGGCACGTACGGCCGACTGCTGCTGGGGACTGAGGACGTTGGACGTACCCCAGCTCGCTCCGCTTGTGGTTTCTTCTGAACTTTCTACGTGAACTCGCTCGATCCGTCCGTTGGTCCGGTCGTCGGCCCCTGCGGTCGTGCCCCCTGGTGGTGGAACGGTGGCGTGGCGGCGGCGAGCACATGCGTATTGCTACTAGGACACAGGCCACGGCCGCCGGCGCGCGGGCCGGGCGGGTGCAGATGCATGTGTCGGCGTCGCTGCCGTCGCTGGCAGACGACGTGTCTGGGACGGGGGGATCTGGACGGGATATCTCGGAACGCACACGTGACACATCGATCAGTGATCACCATCTCTGCCCACCCAACCCAGGTGAGTAGATTGAGGGATGACCGTCCAAGCAAGCTAAACTAAAGCTAGCCCTTTTGTTTTAAAGTGTGTTGCGAGGCGGCAGACGCAACTGAACTAATCGATCGACCTGATGGCTGGGCTGATGGGTGGATTCGGCGGGGCGTACGGGGGGCGGTGCACCTGTGCGAGTGAGACAAAATGAGCACACGACCTTTGGAGACGGGAACAAACTAGTGCCAATCAAGCTGGGTCGCTTTCTCAAATCTTTTGGAAACCTTTGCTGTGTATGCTTATCGCAATACGTGCAGCGGCCGGTGGTGCCAGCAATTAATTCTCACGGAGGGTTTACATTTTACTTGGTTTATGTAAACCTTACCGTTTTTTCGCTTATGCAGCGTCATGCCCATGACCATGAAATTACTCCTCTATATGCAGATCAAAGTTTTTTTTTCTAATTGCACAAGATGATACACCTATTTTTTTTTTTAAAAAAAAAAGAAGGTGAGCATTATAACAAGCAATGAGGCCCTAGGCTCGGCGCTCGCCACGTGTTGCTCTTTGGGGCCGACTTAAGGCGGGACCTCAAAACCCTAAACCACCCCATTCTCCCAAGGGGTTGCTACTCAAGCATTCCAACAGAAGCCATGTAAGTGCAAGGACGATGGCAACCGTGTTACTAGTCTTGTTTGTGGCGGCTAGGTTAGAAGGCCCTAAGTAGAAGTCTTATTCGTTTATTTGTCAGGCAACATTTCTTGAAGCCATGACCTCCTTAGGGGCTATGATAGAGGTGTCTTCACCATCTCTCAGCTAGGTTGTTTGCGTGAAAACCTTTTCGGACTGTTGATCGACATCATTTTCTTTCATGGAGGAGCCATCTTGAACAACTCCCTTTAGCCCTTGTTTCTTCCTAGAAGTTTGTCCTTGGTGGCGATGATGCTTTGACTGTCATGGCGATTGGACATCTAGTCTCCTTCGCCTCCTCTCCCATTCTTGTTCAAGATGGGAACTAAGAGCCAAGTTTTTTTTTTTTTTTTGAACATTACTAGGAGCCAAGCTTGCTAGAGAGAAGTTAGCTAGTGAGTTGGGGACAGTGAGGGTGTGTGTGGCTTTCTCATCGATGTGAAGAAGATCGATTACTCATACTGGTGACCACCCGTTCAATTCTCTACTTCTATAATAATTTCATCACCATACCAATATTCTTTGTGATATTTCCTCATTTTTTAAAATATATGGCATTTGGATAAACATCCCATTTGTTTCTGTTGTTTTTAGCTACGGCTGCTTTTGCTTCACATATTACCTATATTTGATTTTAGTTCACTCTTTGCAGCAGTAGATGCAGCTGCAACAAACACATCCAAGTAATTAATTTAAGAAATTAGCTTATCAAGAACATCAAGTATTTTAAAAATACAGAGTATCTATGCTTCTCTTGCTTGCTGCTTGCATGTTTACACTGGTAAAGCACTTTATGACGAAAAATATGATTACGTCTATGTTCCCAAATCAACATCGTCTTTCTTATGTCACATATATGATATATCCTGAAAGCTATGCTTCAGAAAGCAATCTACTACTACTACAGACAAAATACCGTGATACTCCATCGATAACCCAAGTGACAGAGAGCAAGGGACTGGGGACAGCAGCATACGCGTGGCATTACAGAGCCAAATACTAGTACTCCCAAATCCCAAGCGACAGAGTGTTGCTGTTGCTGCAGCTGACGACAACCCCGGCAACCACTCGCCACGGTTTCCTCAGAAGCTTCCACCCGAATCTAACCCAAGCTTGGCCGACGGCAACGGCCCGTGCCGTGCGATTCGGCCCGAACGGACCGCCGTCGCGCGTCGCCGTTTCCTCCACCTCTTCTTGGAAGCCTCCCCGCGGCCCCGCCGGCCGCCGATCCAGCCGCGCGTACGGCCGCACGGAGCCACGGACGCTGGACGCAACAGGGACTCCAGGACGGCGGGAGCACGTACGTTTACGTCTACGTGCCCGCCTCTGTTAGCCGGATCGGCAGGCCGCCTTCGTCCCGTCGGCGTCCGACGATCCTTTCCGGAGTGTCCGGCACTGGCCGGCCCCGCGCTTTTGGCGCGATTCGAGGGGAACGGCGGCGGCGGCGGCGGCGGCGCAGCGCTCGCTTTCGATCGCGGCGTTCGTTGTCCGTGGCGTTACGGATGATGGGGCCGTGCAGTGGGGGTCCGGCAACCATCCGTGATCCGTCCACGTCAGGGCTCCCTCCAAGTTGGCCACGAGCGCGATTGCTCTCCAGCGGAACCTGCCACGAACGCGGCCCGGTTGCATTGTCAGCGGCTCAGGCCGTAAGCACGTCATCTGGTTCACGTATACACACTGTTGTTTGTTCCTGCCTGTCCAATCGATCAGCGAGCAAAATTAAGAAAGCTACTGGAAAGAGACGTTACGTTATTTGGTTGGTTGGGTATCACTTGAGCTAGACAGGGATCATAACACTCAAAAAACCCTTTACAGAGGCCTTTTATTTTGGCCATTTCGTCATCAAGGATTAGTTAAAGTTGCCAGTTACTTCGAAACAGAGGATAGCAAATGTGCTAATGTAATAAAACACATAAGATTGGTGATGTACCGTCCTAAGGGCATTCACAGTGCAAGACTCTATCACAGAGTCCAAGACTCTATCACAGAGTCCAATACTCTATCACAGAGTCCAAGACTCTATCAAAAAGGAAGAAAAAACAAGACTCCAAGTCTTATTTAGACTCTAAGTCCACAATGATCGAGATAATAGATAAGTTTAGACTCTATGATAGAGTCTGCATTGGGACTGCTCTAAGCCCTCAGCATGCTACTTATGAATTGGCGAGCTGTTCATCTAACCCCTATCATTATCATTTGATCCATCAGTCGCCAGCTATATCAGCGCAAGATAGATTAGGTTAGGTTCATTTATTCCGCATCTTATGTAAAAGCGATCCGAACTGAAAAAGAAAACTACAAGGGCGTTGGCAAACGCAAATACTAAGTTGCACACAGCCCGGCCAAAATAAGAAAAAGTTGCACTACACATCTACGTCACTACATGCATCATATCGTCCACTGAAAGCTACGGTACGTACGATCTGTAATGTAAAAAAAAAAAAAAAAAGCTTCACCTGCTCCTTCATTAAATTAACAATAAGCAAACAATTAAGCAAGAAAGAGGTCATTGAGAATGACCAAAAGTGGGCGCTTGCAGCTTCTTTCACGGTGGCTTGGTGGACCTAGAATGGGGCTTAAAGTGGTTGTCCACAATGCTTAAACTCCTCAGTGATCACCAATTAAGTAGTGCCACTTTTTGTCGCCATCTACAACTAACCTGTTTATTTGGGATACTAAACTAAGCAAAAGCAAGCACGTGCCGTTAAGAAGGGACCACGAAACTCTTTTAACGTCGTAGGAATAACGTGATTATCACATCTTACTTTGTTACGTACATTCTGATAACGAAGTCAGCAGATTAGCATTAGTATATATATAATAATATGTCTCTCTCAACCATTTTTTCTTACATGCATGCATGTATACTGTATGTAGTATACAGATTACAGTGTCCATATATGACTATATGAGGCTGTCAGGGCGTGAACCCAACGTTTGTTCAGCTGGTGATGTTCCCATCGAGCTACTACTCATGCGAGCTACTCCCAACGTGTATCTAGACATACGTGTATCTAAGAAGTCAAAGCGACTTATAATTTGGATCAGAGAGTATAATACTATAAGTTACGTGCAGAATCTTGGTATTGATCATTATATGATTCTTAGTAGTTCATATATATAAAGCCTTAAGAGTAATAGTAACTGGTCTTTCATTTTGTCCAAAGGTACGGTTTTGAAAGATCAAAAAATTGTGTTAAAATACCATAGTGGTTATGGAATTTATACAAGTATATATAAGATGCCTTCTTGTAATCTAAAAGTGCAAATGAATCAGTTATCGCAGCTATACATGCCACCTATATATATATAGCAAATTACATTTTGCTCATGTAAAAATTCTAATTAAACACATTAAACTTTAAATACCCATCTCAGGTGTTGACATGTAGCACATGGTCATATTACCTTGCAAATACAACAACAAGCCATTTTTAGTAATTGGTATATGTGAATTTTTTCCTTGAACTGAAACTGGTATATATAATTGAATAAAGAGAAGTTTAATTTTTATACTACATGGTTTTATTTTTATTTTTTGTTTTGGACTTGAATTGGTATATATAACTTTTATAGTTAGATGGTAAAAAAAAAATCTTGTTTTGGACTTCAATTAATTGTCAAAATCAAACTCTAGCAATAGTTCTCAATTCATTGAAAAGCCGCGCTAAAAGATATTATTTGTTAATTTGTCGTGAGAGAAAAATATTATAATATTTTTTATGTGAAACTGGAGGGGTTAATCCCCCACTATGCTTTCCTAAATACTCGTTGTATTTAGGGGGCCCTTATTTTCTTCGAGAGCTAACTTGTCTAAAAATTTTAGCACGAGACTATCTTTAGTACGAATGGAATATATTTTACATATAGTTTTTCCGTGACTGATCCAAAAAAAAACATAATCGTTCCCTTACAACATGTGTCGCCCATTTTAAAGTCTCCAATGCGTTCAACAAAAAAAAAATCACTCTCCAAAATTCGAAACAAAGAATTACTGTGTATTTGTTCAATTCTGTGTACTGCTGTACTGCTGCAGTCAGCAGTATCCACTATCCAACTCCAGCGCTAAGCCAACATCAGAGCGCGTGCGCGCTCACACTGCCACACACTTGACATGGGCAGTGTAAAACCACATGCTAATGCTAGTGATCGAGCTAGTCACTCCTGACTCGTCAGCAATCTGAATCAGTAGTGGTGCGTCGCGAGGGCTGACTCCAGCGAGGCATGCGGGGACGACGACGGCGACAAGGCACGCGTCGCATCAGCGTCACACTCAGGGTTTGACCCGTGGGCCTTTTTCCGAACCTTCTCGCCGGCAACTCGGCAGGATCCCAGAAGGCGGTCAGCAGGGTCCAGGAAGCCGAGGTCAAGCCTTTTCTTTCTCCCTGCCGAACCCGACGACCTGGGGGTATGTGGGAAACGGACTCACTGCCGGTGCACTCACTCACTTCTCACTGACTCACTGCCGCACCTGGTGTGTTAAAAGTGACCGAACTGACTGAGAGGCGCCGGCAGGCACGCGAGCGCCGTCGCTGTCGCGGCGTCGTGGGCAAACTCCTGCCGCGTGGTTTCCCAACCAAGAACCAACAGGTTTTCACCACTTTCAAGATTGGTGGTGTGCTTTCTGCCCACACGGACCAGGGTGCTTGAACTGAGAATCAACGTTCCCTTCTCTGAATAGTCTGCACTTACCATTGTCTGCCAGGTGCACACTCCGACAGTATAGTGAAGAGATGAATCCCAGCGAATTTGTTGTTTTCGAATACTTAATAGCTTTGGCGTTTTTGGCCATTTGTCTTTTTGAAAATATCTATACAGTTAACGAGAAATATATATGACGTATTTAGAGTTCTCACGACAACGAATTCGGCGACATCTATCTCCCGTTCTTTTGACACCTCAACTCTTTAGCTACAACTTTCTTTTTTAAAAAATTTTAGGTACAAGTTGTATCTGAACTTACACACAACTCACACTACCATACGCACACATACTGTGTTGGCTGAGATGTATCCGAAGTCCACTAGGCTTCGCACGTGATGGGTATGTCATCTTGATCATTGTGTCTCATCCACATGAGAGGATTTAAATTAAGGAGGACATTTGTTCAGATTTTGCTGGTTTCAGTCGGCTTATCAGGCGTACCGTGGCTTATTCTCTCTCGCGTGAGTAGGGTCCTGTGGAGAAGTAAAAATATGGGCAAGCCTTTCCCCTGTTTTTCATAGAGTGGCCACTCGAAACCCTTTTGGCTCAGGAACCTAGGACCTTTTGGTTCAGGGGGAAAGCTTTCACCACTGTGCTAGGCCTGTCCTTCTCATGGAACATTATTGACATAGTCATCAAAACTATCATCCGAAATCAGGTGCAAGCAGAGCTTGTCTTTTTGGATGTACTAGCAAATATGCCCGTGCGTTGCAACGGGAGAAAAAAATCTAAACAATTACACAAAAATAATAACTTAAATAGTAATGCCCTATATTAAGTTTAAACCAATATCAAATTAAAATATACATTAGTATAGTTTTCTTTCTATTGCAAAACACATAATTATTTTATATAAATATATTATAACTTTGTAGCTTTATTCTACTACGCATGTGTTTTTACGACTCAATGTCGACCTATATAACTACTTTGACACATGGTATCAACTTTGTAACCTTTTTGTCGATGTGTCATGTTTAGTCTGTTCGCCAATGATCATGACGGGTGATCTCTCTTGTTTTTTTACATGGGATTATTAGGTTTTATATAAATATATTTGTTTAGAATTCATTATTCTATAATCTGCCTAAGTTTTGAGTTCAAGAAACGATTCCTTACACCATTGACTAATCCATACTTTAATAAAAATTTGTTTCTTATCAAAATACCAGATATTGTAAATTTTCTCTTTAAAACTTAATGCGCAAACAAACATAATAAGTGCTGAAAAGTAGGGGTTATATACTTTGGCTTGCCTTGGGAAGGAAGCGGACAACGAAAAGTCATTGAAGGCTTTGGGAACACGGACGACGACGACATCATCCTCATACTACTTAGCCACCTCCGCGTATTTCGGGTCCGCTTCTCACATGTTCTCGGTCATCGACGAACATATATGTATGCAACATGTACAAGAATAATTTAACACACCTATAGATAATATAGATATAAAACAAAAAAATAACTAAATTCATAACTTCTATATAAATAGATCATATTTTTATAAAGCTAACAAAATTGGTCTGATATTTTTATACTTTTTCTATGTTTTTTGGTGAATTTGACAAGATCTTTTTTTATGGGAAAAGTGAACGATAAAAGAAAATAGAAAAAAACTTGCATGGGCTTGGTCCAACTGATATTTTATTTTTTCTCTCTTTGATATCTTTTACATCTGAAACCTCATTTATTTTTATTTGATGCCCACTTTTAATCTCGGTTTGCATCTACGTACGGCGAGACTGTTGGCACGCCCTTTTTTTGTTCGGATTGATGGAAAACTTCATGCATGCATGCGTACATGCAGTAGCCAATCAAATATCTTTGAGTAATTAGTAATGACTTGGACACGTGTTTGAGGGACATGGAGTTCGTGTCGGATAGCGCCAATACTTTTTGCCCTAGTCGATGCTCATCGATCCGGATTTGGGCAGGGCGGAAGAAAAAACATGGTGAACAAAAAAGCTGCGGGAAATTTTCATGATTAATTATTAGGTATAGATATAGATATAGATATAGATATAGATTTTGGCTATTGGGCTTTCTATATGCCCTTTTGCTTTGGCAGGCTAGGGGAGCCTGTCATGTGACTGCTTGCTTTCTTCTTAGTTGAAAGGCAAAATTCTTGCCATTGCGATAAAAGAAAATATTGCTAAACAGAGGTCGGTAGTTTACATGTATCCGCAGCAGCATAGTTACATCAGGAATCAGCAGGTAGAAAAACCACAGATCACAACTGACAAGGAGTTCCATTGCTACACATGTCTTGCCCAGAAGTATATGTTCGGCAAGGGTGTGGTTTTTTATTGTCCTAAAAGGGGAGCAAGCGCAAGCAGAACTTGCAAACGCCCACCAGACCAATAACACAGCCACTGATGACTACAGAAGCTTGTTAAATAGCTGCTGGGTATGTAAAGTCATTTTTTTAGAAAAAAAGGTATGTGAGCTTATTGTATACAGTGTCAGCCACAGAGTTCCAGGAAATGGCTAGCTCCTAGCAAGCACATCCACTTGTCTGTTCAGTATCCGGGACTTGTTCTGCAACTGTCTTGAAGTAACTGGGGGCACAAAATGAACAAATAACAAAAGCATATATGATTAGAACTGCAAATCAATCTGGGAGCTGCATGGATATCTTTTTGGGGAAGAACTTCAAATAGCAAGACCATAGGCCAGGAAAATAAACATGGATTGAACTTTGTATCCGAACAAGAAACTGAGGGCGCTTTTACTTACATGTCTTGATCACGCTCATGCTCCAAAGCGAGCTTGGCAATGCACAGAAAAGCAGTGTCAACATTGTGGTCCTCCTTTGCAGAGGTTTCGAAGTATGGAATATCGCCCTTGGAGGCACACCATTCCCTCGCTTTCTTCTCAGGAACCTGTGGGAAGGCGCGCAAAGATACTGCAGAGTATTTCGAATCTGTATAAGAAAGTATGCACGTTCAGGAAACTAACCATTCTCTTGCTTCCACCATCTAAATCAATCTTGTTCCCCACCAAGATGAATGGAAAATGTTGAGGATCTGATGGACTAGCCTAAAAGGGAATAAAATGGCGAATCCTTCAGTTAGAGTACTCAGATCATGCAATATGCATATTCACTGTACTAAGAAACGAAGCCAAAACGCAGGGAAATTTCTGCCAGTATATATACTGCACTAGACAACAGAAGACAAGCAGGTTGATGGGATAAACGTTCTAACAGGTTTATTTTATTTTATTTTATTTTGATTTTAGAGGTAAAAAATGAATCCTATGCAATCTAAAATGAACTTGCTGTAAATGACTATACTGATCACTGAACATTATCTGTTTGTGTTTTGTACTCGACCTCATAAGTGGCTGCTACTGTAAACAGACATCTAGAAAGATACATACTTGTGGGAGATGTGCACCAAATTACTATTCGACAAAAAAAAAGGAGTGTCTTACTTGATTGAGGAACTCATCATGCCAGGTATTGAGTGTATTAAAGCTTCGCTTAGCATTGACATCATAAACTAGCACACAGCAATCGGCACCCCTGTAGAACGCGACGCCAAGACTCTGGAACCTCTCCTGCCCCGCCGTGTCCCATATCTGCATCGCATAACACAATGACGACCGCCGCATGGTCCGTTTCCTCTTGGTGGCCGGTGCAAGAATGAATGAGCCAAAATCATATTCAGACCAAGAGATCACCTGCAAGGTGACAAGCCTGTCGCCAATGAGGACCTCCTTGGTGAGGAAATCGGCACCGATCGTCGCCTTGTACTGCTGGCTGAACTTCTTGCTCACGTATCTAGTCATTGTCAAGCAAATCTAAGCATCTCCCAATACGGTGAATACCTTGAAGGCATACATACTTTCATGACTAAGAATACATATAAATTATCCAAAAACAATGGGCATTTCACTGCATATATGATTCATGTGCAGGTACATGTTTCCAGCTCTAAACGGATGAAGCAAAGGGAAAAATAAATTGCAATTAAACTTGAATTATGAACGTGAGCAAAGATGGAGGATACTGGTTCATCAGCGACGTCTTGCCGACCCTGCACTCGCCAAACCAACCCAGCAAACCATGGCAAGCCGACGTTAAGCAAACCGGAACCGAGTGCCGGCAGGAACAGATAGAAAAGAAATGGAAGGGTGAACCGTGCTGACCCACTGTCGCCGAGGACGATGACCTTGAGGAGCGTCCGCCTCCGCCACGACTCCATGGGCCGAGCACGTACAGTGGGACGCGGGAGAGGCGATGGGTGCGTCGGCGAGTCGGCGATCCATGATCCTTACACCTTGTGTTGTGTTGTGTCACGAGGCGCACGGGAAGCGAGGGGGAGAAAGGCAGGAGAGCGTTGGAAAGGAAGCTGTGTGAGTGAGACCGCGGGCGACATTTGATCTGGGGCTCTTCTTCCGGTCTCCCGTCTCCTGCACGTCGGCGGCAACTGATGCACGGGCGTGACCGAGACGCGCACCACATTCATTTCCTTCCGAGCTTTTTGGAGAAAGAAAGGATATGGAAGGAAAAGGAGCACGCTCAAAGTTATTAAAAAAAAAAGGAGTTTAAAGGCCACTGCCTCAATTTACACCCATGGGCCAAATTCGGCCGAGTACCACAGAGTGGGCCGCCGAAACATTTGAGTTGAGCGCAAGGCCCAAATGGGATTACAAGCTGAGCCAGAAGCCGGCAGCAAAAAAATTGTCTTCCTGAGACTGATTATCAGCTTAGTTTGCGCCTGGGATTAATTATCAGCTTAGTTTGCGATTTCGGATATGTTTGGTACGGCTTTACTGATAGCTTCGTGAGCCGTTTGTGTGCTGTTTTTGACGTCAAAACAGTTTCACGCTCGAAGTTGTTTTTTCCCCTCTCCTGTAATAAAAGGATAAGCTAGGATGAATCTGAAAAAAAAAAATTCACAGTTCTCTCCATCATTTCCCTCTATGCACGAACTTGTCCGTGAAATTGTTTTGCCAGACAATTCTTAAAAACATTTTAGAAAGTTTTTTTTTGTGACTACAACTTTAAGAAATTAGGACAGTGTGATCGTCTAATCTTGCAGTTTAGAAAGGGATGATTTAGTTGATAAGTTCGGTGAGTCAGAAATAACTTTTCCAGGACACTAAGTAGGTAGGGATACTATTTTTTCCGACCAATAAGTAGGGATAATGTAATAAATAATGAAAAAGATGAATCAGTTCAGTAGCGGGCCAAATTCGGAATAAAAGCGAAATGGGACAGACAGTCAGGCGTGCACATGGAAGGATAAGGTGAGCTGTCAGGGGCCAGATCGTTCGGGATCCGCGCGCAACCCGATCGCCGCACGCGGCGACCTCGATGCCGATGCACGCGGGCCCACGTCGCAGAACGCAGCTGCCGTGGAAAGTTTAAAAGCGATACACGAGTACGACACGGCAGACAGCACGAGGAGAGGCTCCGTCGGAGTGCAGAGAGCGGACGCAACAGCCCACTCTCCCCAGCGCAGTGAAGCCAGCCGCCCTCGCCGCCGATGAGCCGCCTAGTCTCTCGGCGGCACCTTGCCGCCATCCGTCGATCCGCGCCTCTCGCGTCCGTGTCCAGGTGACCCGCCTCTCGCCCCCCGCTCCTCTTCCTTCTCCTTTCCTTTCCCCGCGATCTGTTGCGCGTGCAAATGGAGATGCCGTTGCGACGTTGCGCGATCTGATGCGAGGATCGCACTGATGAGCAATGCGTACTCGGCGGTGGCGATAGCCGGTAGGGTTCGGCGCCCTGTCAGGGCTGTTGGTTGTTGGGGCCTTGGGGGGAATCGGAGGAGCCCTGCTTCATGATACGTTCACTTGGGCCTGCTGCTGCTGAATGGCTGATTGTTCGGGTGATTTGCAGGTGGCTGCACACGCCGTCATTCGCGACGGTGTCTCCGCAGGAGGTTTCAGGTTCCAGCCCAGCGGAAGTGCAGAATTTTGGTAAGGACTCTGCTTGTGAAATTTTTTCCGTCTTCGAAACCAATGCTTATGTTTTGTTCCTAATGAATCCCATGGAAATGGAACCATATGACTGTTCAACTAGGCTACATGCGTGTGTTCCCACTTGTGACTGAAGAAAATGTGTTGTTATTATCTCTCCATTTAGATGCACAGCAATGCAAATCTAGCCTTGGGTTGTTTCTGTCTCAGCCACAGTGGTTCAGTGCAGGGAAGCTGGACAGCATCAGCTAACTGGAACTGGATAGTCGATCCCCTGAACGGTGACAAATTCATCAAAGTTGCTGAGATTGAGGGAACAGAAATAAAGGTAGCTTAGGGATAATTCTCTAATATTGCCCATTTTGTGTTCATGAAAAAGTTGAAAACATAATCGAATTTCATTTAATATTTTCAACTTTCTTCAACTTTAACAAAAAAAAAAGCTGTAACTTTGATATATGTACTTGATTTTTCACCTGCATCTTATTTTGTTAAGCATATGTAACTTCATCATATACCACTATGAAACAGCTGATAGAACATTGAGAAGTTGTATTTAAAGTTGTTTTATGATATTTTCATATTGCTATTTGAGGATAGAGATGTTGTCTGTCAAGGTCTTGTGTCAAGTATGCTGTCATACAATATGTGATGTCTTTTCTCTTTTCTCCTTGTATAGCCATTTGTGGAGAGTTTATCTAAATGCCCAAAGCATGGACTTCACAACCCACTTAAAGCTCCAGAGAGGTGTGTTTGGCTATCTTCTGTTTTGAACCTATTTCATATTTTGACGCTCCAAAACAGAGCAATCTAACATGAGAGTTATTAAGCCTGAACCACATATATGCCCTCTGTCCTCCCAATCTCTCATTAATATTACCATTTTCGAAGTTGATTCTTCCTCTTTACTTGATCATTGGAGTTTATGATATGCTACAAATAATCTCTTGTCATGATGTCCCTGGATATCTGACATGTGTTTCAACATCCTAATAGATAAAAGGATACTGACACATAGTTTTGTAAGATCATAAATTCACAATCTTGGTAGATTTACTTTTCATGTGTCCAAGTTTTAAATCATTATTTGTCATAGCATTATTGCTCTTTTCTTTAAAAAGCTCTAATGTGCAGGTACCTCATGTATGGAGATATATCTGCAAAAGCTGCACATATGCTGGGCCAACCTGCAGTATGCCATCTTGTCCTATTGATACTGAAATTTTTTATTTGCCTTTTATCCTTATAAATATTTTCCAAATGATACTAGTATGATTGGATTGATCTGCAAAGTGATATACTTTACACTGCAAAGTGATATACTTTACACCGCAAAATTAGTCATGTTGAGAAGAGACACAGTTAGTAATTTAGTTTATGTCTCATTATTGTCAAAATGCTCAATGCAGGTCTCAGATTTCTTTGCTAAACTTATCCAGAGGGTATCTCCAAAGAGCTACCAACAAGCTCTTGCAGAAGTTCAAGTTACTCAAAAGTTTTTGGAAAACTTTTGTGGAGATCAGGTATTTCAGCCTCTAAGATTTCTTCATTTGTATGATGACAAAAGCTGCCATGCGTAATAATCTATCCATTACTTTGATCTCTTAGTTGTAATGTGTTGAGAGCATGCGGAGCCATCAAAATGGTCTAGTCTGAATTGTGCAGATTGAAAGAAAATACTCCAGTTTGTAGATCCAAAGTATTTCACTCATCTTCTCATTACTCTGTTTGTTTGGTGTAACAGGTACGCTTTCTGGCAAGGTCATTTGCTGTACCTGGCAACCATCTTGGACAAAGAAGTAATGGCTACCGATGGCCATATGGCCCAGTAAGTGTTCTTTACAGCCTCTTCTGGCAATCTGGCAAAAAAATTTTTTTTTTTGACTCCTTTTTCTCTCTAGTCTTTAGAGCACACACAAAAAAAATGTAAAGAAAAATTATTACGAATAATTTCCTAGAGGATCAAGTTATTTTTCATGGATCAAATATTTTAGATGAGAAGTCATTGTTGCTTTTGAGTTATATTTCAGTTTAAGTTTCAAGATATATCTTTTCATCTCTTGGGGTGGGGCATGCCTTTCAACAAAAATTTCAGTATTTATTTACTGGAGTTGAAGAGAACTTTACTATGCTAGTCAAATTGGTTGTTGTCATGTCTGTATTGCTGAGGGTCGACACATTCGAATGAAGTCTCATGCAAGCTGTTACATGTTAGCTGACGATGTAGTTCTATCTTATCTTATGCTGTATAACACGAAGAATTGTATTTCTTTTATTCAAATTTGTGACATGTTAGAGCTAATAGATCTAGAATTTGTGCAGGTTGCAGTTATCACACCATTCAATTTTCCGTTGGAGATTCCCTTACTACAAGTAATGGGGGCACTATACATGGGAAATAAACCAGTACTCAAGGTTGACAGCAAGGTTAGCATTGTGATGGAACAAATGATTAGGTTGCTTCATGATTGTGGATTGCCAGCGGAGGATATGGATTTCATAAATTCTGATGGTGTCACAATGAACAAGCTTCTGTTAGAGGTATGAATGGTTATTCTATAATTTGATGGTACAATTTATAACAAGATAGATTAACTAGATATTTTGTTCAAAAAAAGATAGCAACTAGATAAGGCAACACGCTTTTCACTTGGGTCAAGGAAGTTACTTTGGATCACAGACTTGATTGTTTGAAATTTTGACTATTTATTTTTGGTTTGTTTAGTTACTATGTTCTGTGGCAAACTACTTCCATGTTTGAAACATGTGCCTATTGCTTTGTTTTAACATTTTATTTTAAGAATTAAAGAGTTGTTCATCTCATTGATAATCACCAATATGTTGTGCTTCAATTAATTCAATTAACATTTTAATTTCTTGGTCTGCGGTACTTCTTTTATGGGAAGTATGTGGCACATGACAATTTTTTCTTTTATGAATAAAACTAGCAGGAGCTCTGCCTCTCAATTAAGGAAGGAACAATTTTGTTTTATAAGATGGCACATAACATTGTATTCTGCAATTGAGATTTTAAATAAATTAACACTGACGAATATGCAATCTCCCTGTTTATATTCAGTCCCGAAAGTCCTTGTCGACCAAGTGGACTTAACTCTGCGTTTATGTGGAAGTTCTCATGCTTGAAATTTTTTTGATATCATGTAGGCTAATCCAAAAATGACCCTTTTCACTGGGAGTTCACGGGTAGCAGAGAAACTGGCTGCTGATTTGAAAGGCCGAGTCAAATTGGAGGATGCTGGTTTTGATTGGAAAATTCTTGGTCCAGATGTTCAAGAGGTCTAAGCCATATTTCTAATTTTCTATTCAATGTCTAAAAATCATATTCACAATTAGAATTATGACTTGACTGGACTTCTGTGATTTGTTACCAAACAGGTTGATTATGTTGCATGGGTTTGTGATCAGGATGCTTATGCTTGTAGCGGTCAGAAATGCTCTGGTCAGTCTGTTCTATTTATGCACAAGGTAAAGACTGCCAAATGTGCCTTTGCAAATTATCTGCGACTGTTGTGATCTCGCTGATGGAGCATATAATATTCTTGGTTGGTTGATCTATGGCTTGTGGTCGATCCTTTGGTGCTTTATTATATGGTAACTTGGTAAATGCAAAGGTTACTACCTCTTTAATCATATTGGTCTAAAAATTGTGGGTAATTATGTATCTGCTCAAGAGGATTAAAAAAGAAATGAAAAGAAAAGGCATTAACAGCTCGGACTTGTAGCATGTCATAGTTATTGTGGATGCATGTGCTGTTGTAGGTTAATGAACTTCAGAAGCTATTTAAGATCTTACAATGCTCTCTGGCATATTTTAAATTGCAATCAAAGCACTTTGCTTCTTGGTTCTTTGTTTGTTCCATAATTTGCTTCCACTTGCAGAATTGGTCTTCTAGTGGTCTGCTTGAGAAAATGAAGAAACTTTCTGAAAGAAGAAAGCTTGAAGATTTAACAATTGGTCCAGTCCTTACAGTAAGTGGACAATTCTGGGTTGTAAGCACAAAATGTTCTTTGTAACTTAAATGGTATGGTGTCAGTTTGGGAACAAATAGTAGTTAAAAACTTAATCAAGCAACAAATGGAATCAGGTAATAATATTTTTTTTCCTGTTATTTTAATAGATGTGAGGGTCCAGACATCATGTAGTGTGTAAGAAGAGAAGACTAAGGAAATTGTCTTTGCACAGTACAAGTTTTTATCTAAAAGGTCAAATATGTGTGGGGAAAAAAAAAGAACATGTAGCTATTCATCACTACTTTTTGTCTCAACTGTTTACTATGCATATGGTTACAACTGGATTAGCGGTATAAACAGTTTTTCTGTTTCTTCTTAGAATTAATTAATATCATGGATCTTTTCTGATCCAGGTTACTACAGAAGCCATGATAGAGCACATGAACAACCTTCTCAAAATACCAGGATCGAAGGTTCTGTTTGGTGGTGAACCGTTGACGAATCACTCAATTCCCAAAATTTATGGTGCCATGAAGCCTACTGCTGTATTTGTTCCTCTGGAAGAAATTCTAAAAAGTGGGAATTTCGAGCTTGTGACAAAGGAGATATTTGGTCCATTCCAGGTAATAGACCCTGGGTGTAATTATGTTGCCATAACGAAAATTAATCCAGCAATGCTTGATAGTCCTATCCTGACACTAGTACCACCAACCTCTTCCAAAAGCATATATATTATAGAAGGATGTGTGATAGCAGAATACTGTTCTTGGATAATCACGAATCTGCATTCTATTTTTAAAGTTAATTCATGGATTTATTTTGTTCTAAGCAAGTAAGCAGTAAGATGCAATGATGCATAGAACTTTAGAAAAACGAAATTAATTGATGTCTGGCATTCATATGGCACTAGTATCAATCCAGTATAGCAATTATTAACCCCTTCCTGAAGCATCTTCCTGAGAAGGAAAATGTCTACGACTACAGAAAAGGCATAGTTCAAAATACTATCATTTGTTTTGAACTGCAACATGTACCTGTAGTTTTTTCCTACATTCATTGGAACATGCGTGCATATTTTGAACCAGCCTTTGTTGTCGTCCTTATCACCCGTGCTGACAGATGCTTTGTCAGGAGTTGTACATGTCTCTATGGTGCTGATTTATTCTATTAGGGCTGCTTAATTTTAATGTTTTTATAGTAATAAATTGACCTATTCTGATTCCATAATCCAGGTAGTTACAGAGTACTCTGAGGATCAGCTCGAATTGGTCTTAGAAGCCTGTGAAAGGATGAATGCGCATCTGACGGCTGCAATAGTCTCAAACGACCCGCTATTCCTGCAGGCAAGTTGGTTTAACTCTCTGCAATTTGGTTTAATCCCACATTTCTCACATGGAACTAGGTTTGATAAGTTAGGATTTCTTCAGCATATTATCAGGATCCTCCAAAAGCATCGCTTTCAGTAACCAAACACTTGAATGATTTCAGAACATTTTTCTTATCTTTGTTTATTTTCAGGATGTACTTGGGAGATCTGTAAACGGGACTACATACGCTGGAATTCGAGCGAGGACCACTGGCGCTCCACAGAACCACTGGTAAGCCAAGACCCAAAACTAACTTGGCATGCACGGTTAGTAAGGTTACAAGTATCTACATGAATTAATTATGGCAACTAAACACTTCCATCGCACTGTAAAATCCAGGTTTGGCCCGGCTGGTGATCCACGAGGTGCAGGCATCGGAACTCCGGAAGCCATCAAACTTGTCTGGTCCTGCCACAGGGAGATCATATATGACGTCGGTCCCGTGCCCAAGAGCTGGGCGCTTCCTTCCGCGACTTGATTAGCTAGACGAGGAGAAACCATTCCATTTCATAGGGAGTATAACGGGAAGAGAAGCGAAGCGAAGCTGGGAGGGCCGGAGTAGTCAAACCGAGAGCTAGTGGCCTTTTGAATGAATAATATAACCTGCATTTCTAGGCATTCTCTGCACCCTCAACCCCAATAAAACACAATAAATGGGTCTTATAGCCTGATGTACCAATGTTCGTTTCCCATGGTTGGATTGGATTAGTACAAACAACATGCATGCCTTCCACGAAAGTGCTGAGTGCGTCATCAGCGATTCAGCGAACAATCCCGTCTGTTAGCAGCTGCACTGGGGTCTCGCTTCGTAGTTCTTCAAACTGACCTCATTCTCCGCTAGTGCTGATCATATAAGATTCTCGGTGATTATATAGAATTCTCTCGATATATTGTAATCAGTTAGCAGCCGGGCTAGTGGTGGTTATATATACAGTTCTCGATATATATCTTGTGATTACCAGTTTAGCAGCCGGAGCAAAGAACACGTGAACACGCCACACCCATCCCATATATACCTACCAAACATCGTCAGAGCCACGCATCCAAACATACAGCTTGAACTAAGTCTAGCTCCAACGCATAGCTACGTACAGAAATCTTGCTAGCATGGCCAAGGCCGAGATGCTCCTCGTCGCCCTCGTGTCCACGCTCACCGTGCTGCCGTTCTCCTCCCTCGCCGCGTCCCAGGACTTCTGCATCGCCAACCTATCCGCAAGCCCCACGCCGGGCGGGTACCCGTGCAAGCCGGCGAAGGACGTGACCGCCGACGACTTCCACTACGACGGGCTCGGCAACCCCAGCACGGCGCTCAAACCTTTCAAGATCTCAGCGGGCTCGGCCGTCGTCACCTCGTTCCCGGGGCCTGAACGGGCTGGGCATCTCCGCCGGGTGGATGGATATTGCCCCCGGCGGCGCCACGCCGCTGCACTCCCACCCAGGCGGCACCGAGCTCATCTACGTCGTCGAGGGCAGCGTGGTGTCCGGCTTCATCAGCGCCACGCTCAACAGGGTGTACACCAAGACGCTGCACGCCGGCGACCTGATGGTGCTCCCGCAGGGGCAGCTCCACTTCCAGAACAGCAACGGCAACGCCACGGCGGTGACGCTGTCGTCGTTCAGCAGCGACAACCCGGGCATGCAGATCCTCGACTTCGCGCTCTTCGCCAAAGACCTGCCCACGGAGGTCGTCCACAAGGTGACCACCCTCGACGAACTGCAGATCATCAAGCTCAAGGCACTGTTCGGCGGGAGGGGCTAGGCGCGCGCACGCACTATATATACCGGTCAAACACTCAACACAGGGTTGAGACTTGAATTGAACGTGGCTGTGATGTTAGAATAAGAGAATTGCTTGCGCACGCTTTTGTGAGTGAGCACGTATTATTTATACTAGAACATCAGGCGCCCATATTATTTATACTAGAACATCAGGCGCCCGAACTAGAACATCAGGCGCCCGAAGTGAGTGAGCACGTATTATTTATACTAGAACATCAGGCGCCCATATTATTTATACTAGAACATCAGGCGCCCGAACTAGAACATCAGGCGCCCTTCGGGCGCCCTACAATGATTTAAAGAATAGAAGCTACTATCACGCATACTTATAATAATTGTGTTACAATGAGGTGCCTTTCAACATCTAAGATGAGGCATATTATACACCAACAGATACATAGCACAAATTATGAAGGAACAACATAACCTCCATATCAAGATGCTGGCATATTATACAAATTATGAAGGAACAACATAACCTCTATATCAGGATGGCTATGAAGCAGGCGTTATGTACCTCAAGCTAAGATCATTTTCTTATCACGTTCAAAATCAAATTATGAATACAGCTAAACAAATTACCAAAATATCTAGTTTACTAATACAACAATCAATGCTAAAGGTACGGTGTCGAGCAACAGACATCAGTGTTGTCCGGCATCAATGCCCCCTTTTAGCAACAAGTAGATGAGCTAGGGTGCAACTCCAAGAACTCAAGGCATCAATGCCGCCTTTTAGCAACAAGCAGATGAGCTAGGGTGCAACTCCGAGGAATCCAAGTTCAAGATAAATAGCGAATTCATAGAGCTTTCTTGCCTGCAAAGGATGGAGTGATATTTATATCAGAACAATAGGTAGTGCAAGTGTGCAACCTATATTCTTGAAGGAAAAATATTGTCTAATTACTTGTCACACTTGTTGCGTATAACCATTTCAAGGATAGCACAAAGAAACAATCATAGTAAAACAACCAAAAGAGCGAAGCATCTCACTGTTTATCATTGTCAGCTTATGCTTTGTCAAATCTAGAAGAAAAAAAAGAGAATTCTTGCTTTGCAGTATCATTGTTAACTTCGTGTCCGTGGTTGTTCTTGTATTTCACTATATATTAAGCAATTTAGACCAAATAGTAATCAACAATAAATACTATTTAATAAACGATTAGATTGTATAAAGCAAGAAAACACAGCTCCTGTTAACTACACAATCCATATGTAATGTCAACATCAGGTGCCCTTTGGGCACCCTGCTGTGACTACTCTACCACAGCCTTTCAGCAGGCTCATTAACAGGTATTACTGCAAAAATGCATTATAGTGGGACTACTATACTCATGATAAGCAGTGAATGATATTGAAAAATGAAAATTTTTGTCAAAGGAATTATGCCACTCTGAACCATATCCGATCATTCCACCAATGCAATTTTTTTTGGGAGATACAGTCGGCAGGTTTATCATGATAACAGTCAAAAAGAAATGCAACCCATTGTCAAAGCAGCACAAAATTTGGGATTGTTTACTACATCATCATCAGTGCCTGTAAAACTGAAGAAAAGAAAGGAACCATTAACAGTGAGTTTCACAGACATATTCTTCTTACATGTGGTCATTGACGTCTCTAGGCCATGATCATCAGCCAGCGAGAGCACGATCTTCTACAGCCATGAAGAACTCCCTATAGTAGCGAGCTGTCGGTATCCTTGTACCGAAGTAGACAATCCTGCTTTCAAAGCAACAAAAGGATTAGAAGGATTTGTAGTATCATTGGCCGGTATGCAATACGGCCTTGCACATGCCATGTTACTTGCATATGCAGAATCTCTGAAGCTAGGCTATTTAAAAAGAACACTCACTATGTTGAATAAATGGCAACTCAGAAATTCAGTTAGCATGAGATGAATATATATGCCATACTACTGTAATAAAAATATTGCAGTGAAAACCAATGGTCCAATTTTCATCACTACAGACAATGATATAGCTTGAACAAGATCTAAAGGACCAAGAGGAATATTGCAAATCTAATGTACCTATGCAGACTAATGTTCCTGTTATGATCCTTTTCGGTATTGTAGCATTGATATGAGGATGAATGCTACTGCAATGTATTTTCCTCTCGTTTTTTTCAAAGTGTAACTGAGTTCAATTTATTCTCTTTTGTCAATGTAGTGGTGATACATGCCCTCTAAGACAAAAAATTTTGTTCTTATTTAGCAGGAAAAGAACATAGTTCTAAACACTAAAGCCGATTCCCGATTCTGAGCAACCACATGAGTATTAAAAGCATATTTCTAAAAACCACGCCCCTTACCTGATATTTTGATCTTGATGCCATGCTGCGCAGCATGCCTGTCGTGCCTCATAGTTCAAACCTTCTAGCCTGGCACAATCATCTCAACTTCATACTCTTGCAAGAGTCCAGCGATGAACATCCTGCAAAACAGACACGTGCATTTGCCTATCATCTTTACTCCAATCCTCCAACATAGAAGGCGAGTGCAGCTCAGCAAGGGTGCTTACTCCCATGGCACATCAGCATCATCCAGTGACATGCTCCCATCCACAGTCGCCGCACATCAGCCCTGCACGAAACAAAATACAAAGCGCAATTCTTCTCAGTTTCCATCCTCCCCGCAGATTGTATAAAGTGTCGTCAATCTGAATGGGTTTCCAATAGATCTCGCGCAGCACAGCAGCAATCTTACCAGATACAAGTTGTTCCTCCCTACGCGCTCGAACTCGCCGGCGGAGAGATGGCATAGAAATAGAGAGAAGCGGGAAAAGTAGATCAGAGGGAGAGAGAGCAGCAGATGGGAGACAAGGCCGAGACCGGGAAGAAGAAGACCGGGCTGGGATGAAGGGGCCGAGCACCGCCGCCGCGTTCCCCAGCCGGCGAGGTCACGCGCGGACGCGCCCACCGGAGCCCCGCCCTGAGGGCCGCATCCGCAGGAGCCGCACCTGCCCGGTGAGACGTGCCCGCTGAAGCCTCCGCCCCTTCATCCATGGAGGAGAGGGAGGAGCACGACGCCCCGCGATGCGCTTGTGGGCGGCGTGGCCAGCCGCCTCGGTGAAGAGGAATGAGGAGGGGATTAGGGTTTGCCCGTTTGGGGGCGACGGGCTGTATTGCGGGTTGATTTTCCAAAATGATGGAGGACGTTTTTGTAAAATACACATAGACACGTGTCAGCACGCAAAGAAGCCACCAATGCCTCGAATCCTCTCGTGCGAGCAGGAGGCAGGGACTTTTAATGACCCCCGATGCTAGTGGTGTTTGTCACTCTGTAAAATAAATTGTAACGCAGAGTGAAAAATATTTACTTAATTATTTGTTGTTTTGAAACATTGAGAGTGAAAATATTTGCCATAATTGTTGTGCTAGTTTTTATATCTGGATGATTAATAATAT
The DNA here is from genome assembly GCA_018135685.1 of Themeda triandra. Taxonomy (NCBI): domain Eukaryota; kingdom Viridiplantae; phylum Streptophyta; class Magnoliopsida; order Poales; family Poaceae; genus Themeda; species Themeda triandra. The sequence goes on along the minus strand of JAENPR010000193.1, from coordinate 335,203 downwards.
AGCAAGTGTTTTGGTTCCTAGCTTCCTCCTATCCAGGCTCATTGTTTGGCTGACTAAAAAGGTCTAGCCACCCATGGTCGCTTAATTAGCTCAAGGTTATCCATCATTGCATAGTTGAACTGAACCTATTGGTGAAAACGAAATATTTTGTTATTAAGGTAATTGCCAAGTCAAACCTTTTGAATTCAGTGTAACAACACTAGCTTCCGAGTTTCCGATGGATAGCCTTTATACGGGGAAAATATTTTGATAGCTAGAAAACTAAATTATGATAAGACTTTTTGGCTATAGGTAGCACACAATGTCAATGTCATTTGTTTGTGAATTTTATGTTAGTTTGACCAATTGATTTTGTTTTTTCTAGACGCCACCGTAGCATTAGCGCGGACAATATACTAGTATTGTGTTTGGTTATTTATTTTGAAACATTGAGATTAAAACATATTTGCCAAGTAATATAACAAGTGTTTGGTTCCTGGCTTCCTCCTATCCAGGCTTAATAGAGCCAACTTGGGTCTGTTTGCTTGACTAAATAGGCCTAGCCACCCATGGTCAATTAGCCAGGCTTGCTGCAAATTGTGTGTGTGTGGGGTGTGTGTGTGTGTGGGGGGGGGGGGGGGGGGGGGGGTTGGAGGGCTCGCATATCACCTCTCGTACGAACGGGTGTCGTCGCTCCTCCTAGCTCTCGCACGCATCCGTGCGCCGCCCCTCCACTTCCTCCACTCTCGCAGGGATGCACATCACCTCGCCCTCAAGCCGGTTGTAGCCCCATTGAACACAAAGAAGAGGAAGTGGCGCTACTCCCCGCCGGTCGTCGACGTTGCTCTCGGACCACTGCTCGCCACTGCCGACGCGGCCTTGCGATGTCTCGAGGCCACGGAGGTCCAGCAAAGGCACAACCGTCGACCAACGGAGGGCTGACCGAGCGCGGGCCCAACGGACACGATGCGACTGCAGCCATGGCGAGGGGCGGAGGAGGAGTACCGCGGCAGCGTGGCGGCGAGGTCCTTGCCAATGACCAAGCGGCGGTGGTTCGACGAGGTTTTAGCTGGTTCTTCGAGATGCGCAAACATGAAGATGCCCTGTTCACTTGAACTTATCAGCCATGGTACAATGTTTCTTCTCTCACAACAAAACAACATTAGTCATGTTATCAGCTGAATAGGACGATTAGCTCAAAGAAAAGGTGACTATATACAAAGGAACCCATGCAACCAAACAATCTATTTGTTAGACATGCTTAGACAATACACTACCACATACTTTTGTGCGAGTCGATCCTCTTCATATTTTTTTCGCTCGCTCAGAATATATCCTGAGTCATTACCTCTTATGAAAATATATGTATCCTCAGCGGTTTGCATGTTTGATCCAAGAAATACGGTGAAGGTAATATATAGGAGGCATATGGATTCATGTGTCTACTAAAACTCAAATGCATTGTACCCATCTTGCCACACCTTCTAGCTAGGCCGTTGATCAACCAACCAAGATCAGACGGCACCGGATAGAGTTCGTTCCACTCCTCTACTAAACACACATGCATACTTAGAAAAATCTCTCTCCAAATACTCTTTTTAATCACGTCACGTACGCGTCAACGTCGGCGTCGGCGCGGCGGGCCGTGCCTGCCTGTATCGTCCGGCGGAGTTACCGAGTTGGCTGGCTCTCGCTGGTGTCGTCCGACCAAAACGAGTTTTGCTGCACCGGGATCCCGGGATGGCAGGCGGGTCTAGCTAGTAGCAAATGATAAGAGCATGAGAGCATCAGTTGCGGTTGTTAGGCTCCACAAATATTCTAAGGGAACCCGAACGTTCAACTGCTGAACGCGGCCCACGAAAGCAGTTCCCGCAACCGGCCCACAAAACGGTTCCCGCAACCGGCCCCGAGAGCCCCCCGACCCCGACCTGCCTCGGGCGCGCACGCGCTGCAGGGGCGTGCGCAGCGAGCTCGCCGCCGCGCCCGCTCCGGCCCCCGCGCAACATGCACGCCTGCCCCGCCGCGCCCCTTGAAACAGAAATTGCAGCACCTGAAAACACACAAAAAAAATTGAAACAAAATTAGGGAAAAAATGAAACAAAAGATGACATGATGTTGAAACAAATCAAAACTGCAGTTAGAAACACTTTTAAAACCTTGAGAGAGAATAAAAAAGAGAACAAAAAATATAGAAACAGATAGGAATCAACATATGAAACACAAATGAGCAAGTAGCGAAAACATCACAAACAAATTAATTGAAACAAATATAGAAATGAGATGCAACACACGCTCCGAATCGGCATGTCATTTGTAACACACTCTCGTAACAAAAAATGAAACATAGTTGAGAAAGTAACGAAACATCATGAACAAATCAATCCCCCAACATGAGAGCATAAACTGATGAAACACCCCAAGGTGCGCAATTGAAACACCCCCGCCGGAGTTGGGAAGGAAGGAAGGCTCAGCTAGTGACCAGGGAGGGAGGAGACGGGGAGAGGGGGCGAGAGAGCGAAGAATAGGAGGCCTACACGTACGGGCTCGTCCCCGCACACCCGCCGCCGGGACCCCCCGAATCCACCCGCTGCACCTGGCGGATCCAGCAGACCCCCCTCCGCGACCGCTGACGCCGCCATGGCCGGGTCCCGCTCCGCCGCCGTCGCCATGGGCAAATCCTGGGAGGACGCGACGGGACCGCAGCAAGGAGGACGAAGGAGGGATCTCTCGCTGAATCCGAGACCGCCATGGCCAGATCCGCCCCAGGAGACCGCCGCCGCCACCTCGTCGGAACCCTAAGGTCGGAGATGGAGGAGAAAGGGGGGCGCGCGAGGGGAAGCGAGCACGAGCGGGGTGACGAACGGGCGGTGGCGCGCGTGGCGAGCTCGCCGAGAGAGATAGAGAGAGAGAGGCGCACGGCGCCGGCTGGAGAGGCAGTGCGACGGCGCTGCGCAAGAGCGTGGGCAGCGGCGGAGAAAGCAAGGAGGAAGAAGGAGAAATGAGGCCGATGCGGGTGGGAGTGTGTGTGTTTTGGCGCGCGCGCGTGGGTTGCCTGTGCGGCGCGTCGCTGGCTGTTTGGGCCCGTGCCCCCGGCCCACGAAACTTGTTCAATGATCAGAACGTTCTAAAAGGAGCATTACCGATATTCTAAGGACGACGCGTCGAGTGTGCGCTCACTGCCCCGCCCTCCCGGTGAACCGTACAAGACCGCCTTGGCGCCTAGTCCAGGCGCGGACAAGCGTAGCCCGGCCAAAAATCCAAAACTCCCCGCACAGGTTTCTCAGATCGGTTTGCCCCTATCTTGTCTTACCATGGCGCTCGGCGCCAAAACCATACTCGACCGGGGAAACGGAATGATACTTTGCCTCCTTGTTACAGCAGCAAATATGCTGTCAGGGAAACCGTAAAAAAGCACGCGCCCGCGCGTACACACACGCAACGCAAGCAGCGCGCGCACGCACGCAGCAGCGCCACCGGACAAAAGGACCGCAGCAGGTGGACTCGATGTTCCCAAACGCGCGCGAGGACAAATCGGCATAGTGGAGACAGACGGGGCGTGGCCCGTGGCGGCGTGGGAACCATCAACGCCTTGTCTTGCGCGCGCACCTGCGGACAAAAGCCTGTCACCGGGCGAGGCAGTCGCGCGCCTATAAAATAGCGCGCCGCACCGCCGGATTCTGGCGTCTCACCGCGTCGCAGCAGCAGATTTTGAGCTTGCTCCTTCGTTCGTTCGGCGAGCTGCATTGCTGGAAGCTGCAGATTTTGAACGGAGACAGTTGGCTTGCCTGCCTCGGTTAAGCCATTTTGCCCACCTCGGCTAAGTTTTGTGCAGTAGCGTACGTCGTTAAGCAGGGAGGACGACGAGAAGACTTGATGGAGAGCAGCGGCATGATGCTGGTGAAGAGCGAGATCGAGAGCTGCTACCCGGGGCCGTCGTCGTCGACGGCACCACCTGGCATGGTGATCGGCGGCGGTGGCGCGCCGGAAGGCGACGAGGGGGCGCATCACCATCATCATCACCAGGTGGTGGTGAGGCGGAGGAGGAGGGAGCCGCCTCTGCTCGCGCCCATCGCCGGCGGCGGCATTGGCAAGCCGCTGCCCAGCATCACCGTCAAGAGGAGCTCCAGGTTCCGTGGCGTCAGCAGGTAGCTGTAGCTCACCTCACACTTTTTCGAAAGGCGGCAAAAGATTTTGCTGTATTTTTATTAGACGGGAAAAATACAAAAACAGAACAGGTAAAAATAAAATTACACAATACGACACCTCTGGCCACAAGGCCCAGAGCTGGCATGAGCTCCTTGAGCTGGAGTTTGCGAGTTTGGACATCAGGCTAACCTGCTAGTGTGTCTTCTTGCAGGCATCGATGGACTGGTCGTTTTGAGGCGCATCTGTGGGACAAGAACTCGTGGAATCCGACACAGCGGAAGAAGGGCAAGCAGGGTAGGTGGTGTTCTCGATCTTGGACATCTATCAGGGGTTCCTTTCAGATTCAGGAACCAAAAAAAAAAACAAATGATCTGATCAAATGCTGGATAATAAGAGTACTTACGTTGCTTGATGCTCACCAACAGTGTATCTGGGAGCTTACGATGAGGAGGAGGCTGCTGCGAGGGCCTACGACCTCGCTGCTCTCAAGTACTGGGGGGCTACCACCTACACAAACTTCCCGGTATAAACTTGGAACACCTTCTACAGTGAATCAACTTGATCCAGTTTCCAAGTGAACCATACTGGACTAGTGAAGTTTGGCATGTATTTTGCACATGACTGTGCTAGTGACCTGGTTGAGTTTGTATGTCTCTCAGGTCATGGACTATGAGAAGGAGCTGAAGATAATGGAGAACCTCACAAAGGAAGAGTACCTTGCATCACTGAGGAGGTGAATATTGCCCCTGGAGAAAACAAAAATCATTTTTGTCAAAGGATCTTTCTACATTACAGTTCAAAATTCTGAAATAAGTTTATTACCTTGACCACAGGAAGAGCAGTGGCTTTTCAAGAGGAGTGTCCAAATACAGAGGGGTTGCCAGGTATATTTCTGACATCAAACATAAAATGATCCAATGTCACCACAAATTCACATCCCCAAAATTTCATCAGACAATGCTCAAATGTTCCATCCAGACACCATCAGAACGGGAGATGGGAAGCAAGAATCGGCCGCGTTTTCGGCAACAAGTACCTCTACCTAGGAACTTACAGTAAGCACATCATCCCAAACACAATTTCCACCTTCAATTTCGTCTCTAATAACAATTAGCAAAACAAAGCACATAACTTTGTCATCCAAACGCCACCATCGTCATCACTTTATTATTATATTAGATATGTATTTCAAGAAAATATATTAGATTTCAAAAAAATATTAAATTAAATTTTTTTTAATCCTGCTCCGATCCAGGCACTCAAGAAGAGGCAGCTCGGGCATACGACATCGCGGCGATAGAGTACAAAGGCGTGAACGCGGTGACCAACTTCGACCTGAGGTCCTACATCACATGGCTGAAACCCGGCGGTGCTCCGGCGGCCTTCAACCCGGACGCTCTCGTGATGCAGGCGGCGGCTGATCCGGCCGAGCATCAGCTCCACCACCACCCGACGGAGATGGGCCATATGCTCCCGAGAGGCAACCCGTTCCTGCAGCTGGACCACGGCGCCGCGTCACCGGGCGGCGGCCAGGACGCGTCCATGTCGTCCATGGTGTCCCCCGGTGCCGGCGGCGGCGGCATGAGGAGGCGAGGCTCGTCCACGGCGCTCAGCCTCCTGCTCAAGTCGTCCATGTTCAGGCAGCTGGTCGAGAAGAACTCCGACGCCGAGGAGGGCGTTGTCAGGGACATGGAGGCTGCCGCTGCTGATCATCCAGCTGGACCAGGAGAGGCCTATGAGTACCACAACTTCTTCCAGGGAGAGGCGCCTCCGGACATGATAGATCTCTTCTCGTCAGGCGGCGGCGCCGGCCACGGCCACGCGCGCAATGCTGGGTTCCATGGAGAGATCGCCGCGTGCTACGACGACGGCGAGGGGTTGGATGGCTGGAATGGGTTTGGCAACATGTCTGCTCTGCAATAGTTGCTGGTTCTGTAATGTAAATTTCAAATTTTCCAACAAAAAGTTTCCCTTTCACACGCACGGTCTACCTGATCGGCAAAGGTTAACGTTAATACATGGAAAATCCCAGCTGCATTTCCTGTTTGTTCCGTGTCTGCCTGCCAAATCACAGCCAGCTCAGGCTCTGTCTGGTATCTTGTCTGCCAAATCAGATTCAACTGGCAACTAAGAATTATCGCAAGGAGCTAACGACATCAAGATTGATCAATGAATCCATGCAGCAGAGCTTCAACAACAGGCAACGAGACAATTGCGATTTTTATGAATATAAAGAAGCGATAAATCAAATAGTTCAAATCTGAGAGATAGTGGTGATGGTGAGCCGTATTGAACTTTCTCCAAATGCAAGGGGTGACCAAAACAACATCACCCAATAGTAGACAAATTGCATAGTTTTCCACTGAAGAGCCCAGGAATATGGCGAAAACAGTCGGAAGCACAACGTAATGGTAACAGAAAACTCTCAGCTAGTTTAGGGAAGGGCAGGGTACAGGCAACGTAATTGACAAGTTCAGTTTGCTGGACTCCAGCTGCTGATATATAAAAATAAATAAACCTAACATCCCCAAAGCTTGGAGACCCTCAGGGCTTGAGGACCAGGGAGAGCCCAACCTTGGAGCTCTTCTCAATTGCCTTGGTGTCCACCTCCGTGGAGAGGGTGACCAGTGACTTGGGCCTCCACTCGTGTTGGATCAGTGCGCTTGCAATGCCGTAGTTGTTGAAGCGTGCCTTCACAGTGGTCAGAGGGTCCAGGGCATGCTGCGTCCCAAAGGTGAGGGTGTTCCCGTTGGTCGAGAAGCTGTGGCTCAGCTCTCCTCCAACTGCTGTGGTTGCATTCACCAAGTGGTAGTAGGAAGCAGCAATGTTGTCTCCTTTCTGGTTCCTGAAATGCAGAATCAGCTTAGTGTCATTACCAGAATTATTTATGCTGGTTGCACATTCGCCAATGTGTGCTACTAAAAGATACATCACGCAGAGGACAGTACAAGAAGCAGAATCAAGGTATGCACTTTGACACGCAGAATTTTTCTACTTTATAAATTCCCTAGAGATATCATTGGTTATAAGGGCAAATGGGATCCCTAGGGGACAAATAACGGTTACAAAGAGAAAATGTTAAGCATTGAAACAGACTACTTACAGAGTTGCTGCAGCAACAAAGTCAGAAGTAGTGTAGCTCAGTCCACCATTGTATTTGGTGAATTCCCCAGATGAAGTATCAAATGAAGTATCAGCACCAACAGCAAAAGTTTTAGTTCCAAATACACCAGAAAGGTTAACAACAGGGTTTGCATTTAGCCCAACACTTGCAGCAACACCAGCATGGTGGTGCAAGTACTGGAGTTCACCCTAAAACCACAAAAGAGAAAAGAGATTGAGTTGGAGTGTGAATCCAGTACAGAAGTAGCTTGAACTAGAAAAGAAAGGAATATACACCTTTGCAGATTTCTGGTATGGGAAAGGAACGCATAAAATTCCCTTCAGGCCTGGTGTGCCCAGCTCATGAACTGTGAATGTAGCTACCAACTGGTGAAAAAAGGAAAGCTATGTATTATTACAACAAAACAGTGCGACTGTTACGGGAAGATTGAAATTAGTGAATGATGTGGTAATAGATGAAATAACAGATATTTCCACTTACACTTGATTCTGAAGTTGCTTTCACATCCACAGTCACATTGCTGTGCTTCAGCTGGGTCTGGATTTCACTAAAGATGGCTTCATCTTTCCTCGTGCTTGCAGCAGTAATGGCCTACCACAGCATAAGTGACCATAACTAACACCACTTTGCAGGAAAAATATCGGAGTGTACAGCAATCACTATCCAACAAACAACGAAGACAAAGACATCTATGAATTAGGGCATAAATGCAGCTGCAGACTTGCAGCATGAAAACTGATGTGCACAACTACCTGAAGCGCCCACCAGTATATATATAAGATAAATATTATTAACAGTCATCTGTCTTATCTGACATCAAGCATACCATAATGCTAGTAAGGTGGCATATATAAGGAACTGGAGAATGGACATGAAACTGAATAGCTGGTCTACATATATAGCTCATTATTAAAAGACACAAAGGCAATCCACAATGTATTCAGGTTCCCTAATAAACAGCAGTAAGTAAATCAAACAAGTCAATGGCCAATGATGTCGTCAGAGCTCTAAGTTCCCTAATAAACAGGGAGTATGTAAATTGGATATGTCACTGCTCAAGTTTCTGAATAAACAGCAGTAAGTAAACCAGGCAAGTCAATGGCCAAAGGACACATCACAGCCCACCACATATATAGCTAACTCAAGCCCACATGCATCATAAGATTGCAACCACATCACAATATCTAGTTCTAAAAGTTGTACTCTATGTTACCACATAGAGTTGTCCTCTATATGCACAATATGCCCAGTCATGAGGAAATCCAGAACTAATTCACTGATAAGAAATCTGAGTAAAGCAGGCACTGGAAAGCAGAAGTAGCTTTCAAACTGCCACAACAGCTGCCTGCATCACTAGCACACAAACTGAACCACTGGTAAGGATTCCACTTGCATGGACTAAATCTACAGAAAAAGATCGGCCAAGAGCTAACACCCTCAATATTATCCATCCAAAGATTAAACTGTCCACCAATCATCGCATGAGCTAATAGCCTGTTACTACATTCTCTACATCCAAATCTCAGGTTACTCTAAAGCATGGGCCACCGGACAATGCAATAATCCTCCCCGACCATATCACACCTAATACTGCAGCATCATTATCAAGCGCGGTAGAGCTAAAGTCTGCCCCCAAGTTCCCAACTACACACACAAGCAAATCTTGCCTTGACAACTAAAATCGAGCCACGACAAAGTCCTTTGTGATCTGAACTCCACCGCTAAAGTCTTCCCCCAAGTTCCCAACTACACGCACAAGCAAATCTTGCCTTGACAACTAAAATCGAGCCACGACAAAAGTCCTTTGTGATCTAACCTCCACCGCCACCACGGAAAGCGTACCTACTACCATCATGCCAAATCGAGGCTAGCCAAAAAAAAGTAACAAGGCGATATATCACACAAAAACAAGCACCGGAGAGTGGAAACTCACAGCTCCGTTGGAGGCGTAGGTGGTGAGCGTGAACTTCTGGTCCGTGTGGTAGTCCTTGTACAGGAGATCTGCGGACGCACAAGGAAAGACAACAACCAAACAATATTAGCAACCTATACGAGCTGAAACAAGCACGAATGACAGGAGCGGAAGGCCCCCCAAATCGAAGAGGACGAACCTCTGGCCTTCTTCCCGATCTCGGAGTAGAGCCCGGGACCCGCGGCGGCCATGGCTGGCGGAGGGGGCGGCGGAGGGGCGCCGGCGGCGAGGGCGAAGAAGGGGCGAAGGGGAATTTTGGGCTGGGAGGCGGCGAGGCGGGGTGGAACAGGGCCGACGGGGGCCCGCCGCTATTTATTAGAGGGAGGAGATGAGCTGTGTGTTGGTTGCTGGCGTTTTCTTGAAGAGAAAGAAGCAGCGAGAAATATTTCTCTCTTCCCCCGGCAGGCTTCGCGTTCCCTTCTCTGGTCCAAACTCCCGTTCGTTCTTGTCTTGAGCGAAAAGATGGTGTTCCGGTCTTTTTCCTTGGGTTTTGCTTTTTTTTTTTTATATAGGCTGTCATGTTTATCGCATATTCGGATTCTCCCGTTTGGATGCTTTAACAGAATACTCCAACTAATATGGTGAAACTAGTAATAGCTTAGCCGCAGCAAATCGAAATATCACAGCTAATATAGTCCAACTAAGTAGTCTCGGTCTGAAGTTTTCAGGGGTGTACTGCACATTTATTAGGTTCTTGCCACATCGCCAGAAATTCCCTTTTGCGTATTTTAAACGAGGAGAAGAGAGAAGAAATGAGTTTCACCATGGTGAAACGCCGCGGGCGTTGTTTCCTAGGCCGTGAAACCAGATGAAATTCCCGCTGAGGCGTTTCATCCCATGAAATAACCAATCGCGAGTCGAGGCCACCACGCGCCATCCCCTAGGCATTGAAAAAAAATTGTGAAACCGTGCCATGAAACTATGCATTGTGAGAGAGCTCTATTTCATTCTAAAGTTTCACGTCTTAGTAACTGTGAGGTGAAACCTTCCATTAAGACTGGCCTAATAGCTTAATAAGCTTCAATAAATTCAAAATGCACAACTAATGGTCCAATTAATAACTCAAAAATAAACTATTTAGCATCAAAAATCTATTAGCGAGCTCTTATACTGGTTAAGTACACTAACAACCAGCTAATAGTCCTACCAGTAAAAAATATTAATTGTTAGTAGATACTCACAATGTTTCAAATTATAAGACTTTTGACTTTTTTACAAGCATAAGACTGATCGTCTTATTAAAAAAATGCATATAAATATGGTCAAAATTAAGTCAATCTTGATTCTTGAAGAACCTTTATTATTAATAATAAAGCAAGCTACAACAAAATATATGTTATTTTGCATATTTTTTTGAATAAGATGAGCTGCCAAAAAAAGTTAAAAGTCTTATAATTCGAAACGGAGTTAGTAATATAGCGTTTGTGCCATGAAAATTCAGCACCGCTGAAAAAGTTCAGAATTTATTTTTAGTGCATGGACAAAGAACTCATGAGTGCGCAGGGATGGAGGTTGTATCGTATATTCAGATGAAAGAATGCATGCACTTGGCTGAATTTGCATGAGTGCAAAAACAATAGAGATGTCGTTGGTTGCGTACATGAGCAGATGCGCTATACCTGAGGGAAAAAGTAAACTTCACCTCACTCAACTATTGCGTAAAATTGAATTACCTTTCTTAAATAGAAAAGTAGGTTTTTAAACTCCTCTAGCCAATGAAATTGTCCGATTTAGCTTCCTGTGTCGTATCGAGAAAAGGCAGGGCCGCAGGAGTAAACCTTGCTATACCAGGACAGCAAAACGCATTGACAGCGGGATCACATTGCATTAGCAAGGTATCAGGGTGAAGTCGCTGACATCAGCACACCATTCAGCAAGCCCAGCGGAAACTCTAGGAAAACAAAGAACATTCCAGTGCAACTGCACCTCCAAATGGCGTCAATGTGGAGCAAATCTCTTCATTGTTCCACATTGGCGTTAGCTCAGCAATGCCATTAACTGTGTCACTACACAAAACAAACGAGCATTACAAATATTCAACCTGAAACACAGAATACTATTCAAAACAGAAACATCTCACCCGCCACCACTCTACTGGGAACATTATGGGATCTCATCGTTGCCTAACCCTTTTCATCAGGTCTATCATTTAGTAATAATAACAAGTACAAAAATGCATTCCTGCCACCAATTGGACTCGTATGTCAAACATCACAGATAGCACCCAAGTCATCCACGTCCAACCAGATGCCACACCACCAAAATTACAGCACTTGAGCAGCAGTGTTCAACTTCTCCGCGATGCTGATTTGTGTCCTTGTGATGCTTGACAGGTATACCAGCGCAAGGTTATCCTGTGGGGTCAGTAATTATTAACTCATCAGCAAGCAAAGCAAAGGTAGCCATCCTACACTACCTACACAGACATCAAGAGGCACAAGTAATTTACCTGAATCTTGTCATTGAAAAGCTTATCGAAAGCAGCTGGGGACAACTTTGGCATTGAAGCAACAGAATCAGAGATAAACCTTCCAATTCTGTTATCAGGTGCCACGCGTCCTTCCTACAATGTCATACAGAGATAGTTGACCCCTGCATCCGAATAAATCTAAATAAAAATAGGAAACAGTTGCATGAGAGATTCTTACCACAACATCATCAACATATTTGTAGATCTCATCAATAAGAATGTAAAGCTTCTCCATTGAGGACTCCATTCCTTCCAGATCATTGGGGAGCTTCTCTACCATGGTAGATTTCAGGATCTCGACTGTAACAAAAGGTAGTAATTGTGATGGAAGTTTCAAATGTTCTGCTACTCAAATTCAGTCTGTAGCAGCGACACTATGGTTCTGACAACAGTAGCTATCTATGAGAAATAAAATACGCCAATGGAAACACAAACATTATTGCAACCAAACTACAGCCGCGACTATTCATGAGAAGTTCAACAAAGTAATTGAAAGATTAACTAATACAAGTGTAAAATGAAATTTACCCCAAACAGCAGGTACAAATTTTCTATTCACTGGTGACTAAATCAATACATATAAGAACAAGCGAAGTTAACATTGCAAGTACCAGAAGGCTACATCTAGCAGAGTTATGGGTTCATTCAATATTTCAATGTAGTAAGTCCATTCTCTATGCCATTTACATATTGTTTGAAGTGTTTAGATTCAAAGTTCATTTCCAGTAAACCAAAACAATCATCCATGTATAATAAACGATTAATTAGCAATCAGGAAAGTCACACATACATCCAGCCTTTTCTGCCTCGATCATCCTTAGATCCAGAGGGATTTCCTGAAATTGCGCAGCGAGGTGCCTATCTCCGAGGGACAGGTTGGATGAGATGTAGGCTTTGACGGAAGCCTCCCCCCTAGTGAAGCCAGTGTCGACTGTAAGATGAATGGGGTTTTGTACTTCCCTTGAATAGAACTCATGGATGAGGGTACTTCCCCCAGAAACACCAAATCCAGTCGAGAACCTACAAACAGACAGTAGAAAGGTAGGTTTTAACAGTTTAGTAAGGATACTTGGTAAATTAATCCCAGACTTTTCGAAGTGACTTTTCTTGTGTTTGGGAATGTGCTTTCGACAATATCAAACAAATACCAACAGACACAAAATATAGCTCTGAGCCCATCAATTATTCTAAAGCATAAACACGGAACTAATTACTCTAGAGCTATTCTGTCCACAATGCAATAAAAAAGACAAAAGCTGTAGCTGCTAGCAACAAGATGTGTGGTGCATTTGGTTAAAAAAATGACTGCATCCCCTAAAGCTAATTCAGCTGAAAAACAGAAATACTATGCATTGGGGATTCAGCTATTGCACACAAATGGAGTTTGCAAAATGCCCAATTTCGCGCTATGGATGTACTACAATTGTGGATGATTGCTCACCATCCGACGATGACTTCCTTGGGGTTAACCTTCTGGTGCGAGGCGTACATGTTATGGTGGTAGTCGATGTCGATGGCGACCTGCATCACCCCCCAGCATCAGCAAGCAACCCAATGCGAACGAACGAACGAACGAGTGAATCAATCAGTGAGTTGGTTGGAGATGCGATCTGAACCGACCTGGTCGGCCGACTCGCTGTGGGGGACGACGTAGGAGTTGCGGACGTGGACGGTGCCGTCGGGGAGGAGGGAGCCGAGGAGCGTGCCGATGACGCGGTCCGCCTGGTCCGGGCGCCGCACGTAGCTGTCGCAGACGTTGAAGAGCACCACCGCCTCGACCCGCGCCGACGACGGCGGCGAGGACGCCGAGGAGGGAGAAGGGAAGAGGAGAGCTGGGGACGTCGCCATGGTCGAGACGGAGGATGGGAGGCTTGGGCGGCGGCGGCGGCGACGACGGAGAGAGAAGGGGCCAAGGGTGTAGCGGGCTAGGGTTTCGTTTCTTTCCTCCTCGTCTAGGCGTCTTCTTCTTGTCTCGGCTCCCAGGAAAAGGCTGGGCCTTAGAGAACGTAACTTAGTGACGGTCCGGCCCACTTAACTTATGTCAGGCCCACTAGGGCTGTGGTCAACCAGGGCATCCGGTCTGGGGAGGGATACGGGGCCTGAATATACCCTCGGTCCAAAAATGTTAATCGTATTAGACCTCAGTAAAAGTCAAATTTCATGAATTTTGACCAACAATTAATCAATCTATGAAACTTTATTAGATCATAAAACTTGGTTTGTCCTAAAAGTACCTCTAAGGTCGCAATCTATTTTGTCTAACTTTTCCTCTAGTCTAATACGATTAACATTTTTGGATGGAGGTTGCTGCAATCACACAAGCAGTTTTTTTTTTCTCAAAAAAAAAAAAAAACATTCACACATGCAGTGAAGAACGAACCAAGCAGTGGTAAGTCAACAACTGATGCAAGTCTCCATTCCAATCTAGCCTCCAATGTATCATGTACATTTGCTCCGTTACATCCATCCAATCAGTGTTTGCAGAACTGCAGTTACAGGTCAAGTTGCCCATCAATACAAAGAATGATGAATCGAGCTATCTAATCAGTCTCATGATCCCAGTGCAACACAAAATCTAACTGTTAAAAAGGTGATCCTCAGTTTATCAGCATCTGCAGTCAGCAAAGCCAATCGGCATCCATCAGTTCAGCTTGTAGGCCCAGCTGTGCTCCTTCAGGTAGGCCTGCACTGCTTCCTTGATGGCTAGATTCGGAACCAGCTGATGCTCCTTCAGAGGTTCTCGCGTCACCGGGTCGAAATTGCCAACCTGAAACAGCAAGGCAATGGTTAGGCTAGGCTTATGATGACCACATCTGCTGGAGCACAGTTCTGCTGCTCCTTGTGTACAAAAAGTACACAACTTCACAAGTCAGCGAAAGGGGCACACCCTGTTCAGATGTTCAACAAGTACAGTCTTCTCATATGTTACACCACTGGGTGTGATCACTGGATCTCGGAAAATCTCGAAAGTTATCTGACAGCAAAGGTAGTCGGGCACCTAGATTATCAGCATTGCAGAAGTAGTTTCAGAGCACAGATGTAGAAACCAAAGCACAGACGGTTAATAAAAACACAGTTTACTCTGAGTATTGTTCATACATCCGCTGGTGTCTCAGCAACTGTTGATTGGCTGAAGACCTTTGATAGTAGTTTACTTTGCTCTGAATACTCAATGCCTGACCTGTTGGAGTCTTCCTCGAGTGTACCAGTAAGAAAGTGATACTCCTGCAGAGCAGATTCACAAGATTCCCTGCATGTCCACAGGATACGTTTCTGTTATGAGACTTGAACAGCCAGAAACTTCAACTGATTAGCCATATCAAGATAAGCAGTGCTTGATCCAAATCAAAATGATAGTGCTATGTTGTTTTAGGTTTAATATCTAGCAGTTTTAGGTTTAATATCTAACATACTTCAGACTTTTCATCCGCCATAGTCGTTCACTGGAATGCTTCTCCCAGTCTAAGTACTTTGCCTTTGCATGGACCTGCCAAATTTCCTCCGCCATATCATCCGTAGAATTCACGGACTTCAAGAGAATCAGAGCCTGTTTCCCATGATAGATGGGTAAGAGCTTAGAAATAATGTGACAGGACAAGACATCAATAGCCGGAGTCAAAACAAGAAAGAAAGTAAACAAGGATGTCAATACATAGTTGTAGTGTGCAGTGACCCAGCTAGCCACCCTTAGCGAAGGAACCAGGCATCCCCAGAGTCTTAGCATGTGACTAGTATATAAGTTGTTACAACTCCTAACTCAGTGGCACTTCACAGTTCGCAGGGAGAGGCACCTAAGACTACTAATATTTACACATTTCTTACATCACTGTGCTTCTACTTCTCGAAAGTACAGTACCAACAAGGCATAAGCATAATGTATCCACCATGACAGTGGAAACAGAATATCAAGATAATGTTATGCGATATATAAATTATAACTGAGTACTATCTTCCCCTCCTGTTGAAAATTGGAGTAAATGTAAAGAGGTATATGTTAGACTGATAGGATCGACTAGGAGTAGATCCAGTAGGATTTGTCTCTTTAATTTGGTATAAGGCAGTGTATCCTGGTGCACCTTCACGGTGCACGCAACAGAGGGAGAGAAGAGAGACGGAGCAGAGGTAGAGAGGCATACCGAGAAGCGTTGAGGCGGGGGTTCCGGTCGTCACGGGTTCGCCGGTGAAGATCTTCATTAGGGCAGCGACGGGGTGTTGCGGTGGCGGTCGAAGTAGAGGAAGAAGACGTCCGTCGGTGCGGCGGCGGTGGACTTCCCGTCGGCGCGCGCCGCCCTCTCGATCGGTCTAGGGTTAGGACGGTGGAGGATGGCGGCTATAGTGAACCTCGTGACTAGAGCCGGTGGCCCCCACCTCCTCTTATAGGCACCGTGCGACGGGGCCCACCGGCCAAGTGTTTGGCTAGGGCTCCCCGATCGAGGGCGATCAAAGGCCCGACTCGGTCGTTGGACCGAGTCGGGAGGAGATCAACTAACATTCTCCCCTTGATCTCAACATATACCTTACTCTTGACATTTTTCACTTTTACACATTCCATCACAAATTAATGCATAGAACCGCTTCATCGTCACGGTCAATTGCCGTTAGAATTCACAGCTACAATACATATCTCCGTTCGAAATAAGTTCTTTAACTTTTGGGCCGTTTATTGTCCGGAAAACATAGGCTATACCATCAACCCATGTCGACCTGTGTTCTCTAAACACACCGGGTGGTAAGCCTTTGGTAAGCAGATCTGCAAGCACTTTCTTATTACTTTTATGTTCTATACTTTGAATATGATTCCGGACTTTCTCCTTTACAACGTAAACCTTTATGTCAATGTGTTTGGCATCACACTTGTCTCGTTGTCTTAGGAGTGAACAACTTAAATGGTTATTGCTTGTTGTGCACCATCATCCACTCCGGGTATAAGTTATCTTAATCATTTTGCACTGTCCGTAGCCTTGTTACATGCTATACCTTAATTTTGCATCACCGATGATACAAAATAGTTCTTTGTTGGAGCTTTTCCACAATAAAACTCCAAGCTATGAGAGTGTTTAGAATGTGGATTTCTATACACATCTTGCCATAATAAACTTTTGTACCCACAACAAGAGTACATACTCTTTCTTACTTAGCATGAGGCCAACATTCTTTACTCCATTCCGAGTGATCTATATCTGGACTGGTTTTTGCCAAAATAACCCGGATATGTAAGCGTGTTAGGGTAATGTCATACTTGCATTCTTTAAGCTTCCAACAGTGAAGCATATGGTACCATAATCATTTGAGCTATTTCATATCGATTCTTGGAACATTAAAGTTCTCAAATCCATTACCCTTAACTATAGGAAGTAGTAGGTTTGCACACTCGCATACTTTATTTCTTTAGAATCCTTTCTAAGTATGCCGATGCGATAGTCCTAATACCCCTTTTCTTTTATCACGGTGAATTTCAATTCGTATAACAAGATTCATTTCACCGAGAATATTCCTATTGAACCTTGAGGACAAGAACTTCTCCTATAGTAGATTGACATCATTACTAGCAAGTAAGATGTCATCCTCATATATAGGATTGGGAAATGAATTTCCCATTCTATAACTTTGCACAAATGCAATTGTCCTCTCATTCTCTTTAAAACCCAAACTTCAAATCAACTATGATAGTTGATTTCTTTAGGCGGCATCCCCTATGCTCTTTTGCTTTCGACAAACTCTAAGGTTGTGCACGTAATCAATTCCTTACAAATCCGTATTGGAAAAAACCGTCATTACTTCATCATAACGTATCACTAACATATATTGTAGTGCATTCTTTTGCTTTGCGTAAAACTTTTAATTCAAGACATGCTATATATCTTCACATATTCCCTTTGGAGTCACATATTTTGTCTTGTAAACCCATTACGGCCTCTTGTTTTGGCTCCATTAGGAATTACTTATGAATCCCAACCATCGTTGGTAATCTTTGATTTCATTTTAGCATGCTTAGCTCATTGCCATTTAGACAAGCGAGTGCTTTCATGGCTTCTTCAAATAAGGTGGGATCACCCTCCATTTGAATTTCACTATGTCTCTTATTTGGTTATTGCCAAGAGGCAATTGATTCTATAGTCTCCTATATCATAGGATACTTGTTTACTCATTCATTTTCTGGAGAGCTAACGATAGGTATCTTCATATCATGCTCCCCTCAGATACTCCATCCTCTATGAGGATAGTGTATCTTCAAACTTTCTTATTTGGGTTTAGTCATCGTACGCTTAAAGCACTATATCTTAGTATTTCTTAATCTCATCGAAACCGTAAAAGATCCAAAGAATTTAGCTATTCCTTTACTTTTGGGGTATCATTATTATGACCGTTGTACTCCTCAACGATCATATTCATACTTTATAGATCACATTTTCTCTAAATTCAAACTATACAATGGGGAATATCTTTCAATCGTCTTTATCCGTCTTTATCAATTACCTTTCCCGATTTATATCGATTTCTCCCCCTCGAAATATGGCATAAACTTTGTTGCCATACTTTCGAAAACATTCATAACTTTTAGAAATGGGGAAACATTTATCACTTTACTTCGTTCACATGATCGAGTCATGCAAAACAAAGTTATTTCAAAAAATCTTTTGGGAGTACATTTTTCTCATTCCACTTCATGAACTCAACGATTCCTTTAATACTTTTGCAAGTTACACTTGCGTGTCATTCTTTTCTTTAGGTTCATCTACGTAACTTTACAAACTCATTGAATGCTTAATGACTATGACACAATGGAAGTGCACGGTCAACACTAAAGCACACGAGTCATCGTAACTTTCTCTGCCGTGCGGGATGAGTATTATGCCAAACTTCACCTATGCGGGATTTGATCAACATTTGCATTATGTTGACTTTACCCCGCCATGGGGTTGCTTTGTCAACCTTTTCTCGCTATACGAGATAATCCCTTTAAGGGATATAAGTGCCATGATGGCTCTCAGGGCATATTCATTCATCAGAATCAAAATATTCCGAATACTTTGTACCACATATCACACACATGGTTAACCCGATGTTGGTCAAATTAGACATGTATATGACTTATTACAAATCTTATCATAGGGTGCTTAGAACTGAATATTAATTTGTTCCTTATAAAAGTGTATATATAATACAATTGTTAAAAGAAAAAACATGAAAGTCACTTCTTCAACTAAACTTTTCTTTTCTTATGTCAATATCCCCGTTATGCCAGAACTGCATTACACAAGTATACAACTTATTTTTTTTCTCGGTGAAGGAAACAACTTAAGATAAACAAGGTAAGCATAACTTAGATGAATGAAACAACATGTTTGTACAAGTGTAGAAACTTTCAAGTTAATAACTGTTCTGGAAGTTATTCCTAAGATAAGAGGTCAGCGCCATGTCAAGATAAACAAGGTGTTATGAATGAAACTTTTGTATGTAGAAACTTTCAAGTTAATAACTGTTCTGTTATTCCTAAGATAAGTATTTGGTATTTGGATCATGTTTATCATAGAATAAATGAAAGTTAGTGCATCTGGCTAGTGCCTAAGGGCAAGATGTAAATGTAATCATCGCAATACACAATACAGGCAAAACAAAAATGACTCAATATGTCAGATGCGGATTGAATAAAATGTCCAAAAGAAAATGCAGCCTGCCAATTAAACAAACTGGGGCACGATTTGACTACAATAGGGGTGAATCGAATTACTCCTACACAAGGAAACTCCTTGAGTTCACATCAAGCATGCGTGCAACGGACAAATGAGGAACCTTTTCGAATTCCTTGATAGCAAGAGCAGATTCTTCCTTCTCGAGCAGCGCATACCCCAGCAGATAGTGCCCCTACGTCATACAAGGAACAGATCAATCACGCGGCGTCACAGGCTACTTTTGTGTCTTTATTATTGTCAAACAGTTAGTTAACGATAGTGATTACATAACATAGAGGCAGTTGAAGTTGGCACATTAGATTTGAGAGGAAAGAAGAAATAAGAATGTGACCTTGGCTAGAGTGTGGTCAATCGCGAGAGCCTTCCTGCTGTCCTCTTCGACCTTGGCCCATTCCCTGTTCACAAGATCATTTCAGGCGTTCGTTTCTTTCTTGCCAAGAAGGAGGTGAGGACGGCGGAGGTAGGGCGAAGCGTAGCCTCACTCACTTGCGCTTGAAATGGCATAGGGCCCGAGTCATCCAGTACACGGCGACGTCGGGGCAGAGCGCAATTGCCTGGCGAAGATTCACCGTGCAGGAAACACAGATTAGGCAGTCAAGTTCCATCAATCAAGAAATTAGACAACCAAGGCGCAGAAGGAAATCTTTCAGAACCGCTCCCCGATCCACAGAACACACGGTACGGAACCAAAGAGAATAAGAAGACGTGGTCATTGCAGGGGAACTGCATCGTGGTGGAGCGCATTTTGAAATTGGAAGGAACCTCTGAGCTCAGGCCACAGCCAACTCGCGAGAGGCACGGGGGGAATTTGGGGGGAAGTCAGGGTAGGAGGTGTCTTGCCTCGGTGTAGCAGTCGATGGCGGCGCCGAGGCGCGCCTTCTTGAAGCAGACGTTACCCTCGATCCGGCAGAGCTCCGCCTGCTGAGCCACGCCGTCCCCGCCCGCCGCCATGGCTTTGGCTTCCCCTCCGGAGGTCCGGACACAGACAGCAGTAGCGGGGAAGAGAAGAGAAGGGGAGTGACGCCAAACGCGAGGAGCGTCTTCAATCAGAAGGGAAAAAAAAAAAGGACCGTTTAAAAGAAAATCAAAAGGAAGGAAAGATGTGGTGGTGGTTGCTGAGTTCAAAATTCATACTCCCTCGTCCCACCGTTCGGTTCCAAAGATGTAGTGGTAGTTGGTTCAGTACTACCATACCGCTAAAGTGGTATTTTAAGTACTCATTTCTTCAAAAGAAAAAAAAACTTGCATTAATAAGGATTTAAACATTTTTAAGTTTTTTGCGAAGAAACAATTTTTGTTTTAATATAAAAGTACTAAGATTATAATACCAAATACTATTAGATTAGTGGTAGAATTTATTTTTCATAGTAAATCTATCTGCTAAATAAAAAAAGATGACAAATTTATCTAGAGGCATAAATTTGATTTATTCGATTTCCAATATTTTTCGTTTTAGTTCAAATCTAGAATTAGATTCTTTTTGGACGAAGGGACTACTAACCACACGCGCGCCTTCAGACCGGTTCATTTGCTTGGAGACGTAGATGATTCTAAAGACGTCTTCAGACCAGTTTCATTTACTTGCAGATGCAGCCTGCAGATGCAGATGATTGTGGATGTACGTTGCAGATTTCAAGGATACGGCACCCCCAATAGGCCATAATTGAGTAGTTTTCCGAAACCATGTACTACATGTAATTGAAGTATACACTTTTAATTAAATTCATAATTCCATATACAAAGATTCAAGCTCCTTGTGACAACTGACAACAAAGAAAACAAACTATGTACGCCAAACGGGGTCAGACATTCAAACGTAGAGCCTGTCTTTGCTCAAGAGCAAAATATTGCAAGTATGGTACTTGGTCATATCTGATGGTGGCAAAAAAATGTTGTAGTTTGTTGACACTCAAAATTATCCTAGATGGTTTTTTTGCCTCATGAGTAAGTTCTAAACATCTTGGATATGCTAGAGGTTAGAAGACGTCACAAACATAGCAAGAAAATCACACAGAGAAGACGCCAAGCCATAGCGAGCCAAGCAAGTCCGCTAAGCCAAGTTGGTGTAAGGTCGAGATGGCGGACTAGAGGGGGGGTGAATAGTCCTTTTTAAAACTAATCGCTCCGGCTAACCGATATAAGTGCGGAATTAAATCCATCGGCCTAACCAAGACTTTCACCCCTCTATCTATGTCTCTAGATG
Source organism: Themeda triandra (assembly GCA_018135685.1). Taxonomy (NCBI): domain Eukaryota; kingdom Viridiplantae; phylum Streptophyta; class Magnoliopsida; order Poales; family Poaceae; genus Themeda; species Themeda triandra. The sequence continues at coordinate 313,615 of JAENPR010000193.1, read as the reverse complement.
CACCTTGTAAAAGATCCTAAACAAGAAGACAAGGTGCCAATCTAGCTAGTGCACACTAAACAAGTCTAGCTTGCAAGGTCACACAAACCTAAGCAACTAGTACTTTAGCAACCGGTGTGCACCTACACAATTCTAATGAGCAAAAGCACAAAGCCAACCTAAGCTCACTAGATGCTCATGGACAAAGCTACACAAGCCAAACCCAAGAGCTCAATCTTACTTAACTACACAAGCTAAGCAAGGCAACTTACTCTACTTCTAGCTACACAAGCAAGAAGGTGATTAACAAGCTACTCAAGCTAACTAACCACAAGAGCAACTACACAAGCTATACAAGAATGTAAGAAAAGTAAATACAAAGCTTGTGAAAGAGATTGCAAACCACCGCGAAGTGTGGACACAAGATGACTCGGCGATTTTTCACCGGGTTCACTTGGTTGCCCCCAAGCTACGTCCCGTTGTGTCGACCAACACCTTCGGTGGTTCCTCCGGTCTTTTCACCTAGATGGTTCTTCGGTGTGACCCTCAAGTCACTTGCCCCTCAAGGCACGCCCCGCAAGGCACCGCAAGACACCACTCTCAAGTGAGCCCCTCAAGGCACCGAGCAAACCCACACACTCAAGGGTGGTAACTCAATGACACGCGTGTTGACACAAAATGTGGCGCACTGTGTCTCACACACAGCAAGCCGGAAAGCCTAGCTTCAATCGGGTGCCCGGGCGTCTGAATCCGGTGGCGTGCCAGTCGATTTGACCTGAAAAATCGACAAGGGATAAAACGGTAAGATCATAACTGGAACGTGCCGGGTGAGACCGATAGTTCCATCTTTACGGCCCCGAAGCCACTTACGACGACATATAGCTATAGAAGCTATCTCGCAACATTGCATTTCATTCGGCTAAAGTAACATAACGATATAAACGACGAGCTTGCCGAATACGGTAGATGAAGACATGTTTGAACAAGATTAAATCATTAAAGCATATCAAACTATATCTCGGGTTTAAAGCATCATCAAACACTAACATCTAAGGATAAGTAACTTATAAATATAAATCCACTAAATAATACATGCATAGGCTACTCCAACTAGTCTCGCGCACGTCTAGCCTTCATAAACCCGTCGAGTATAAACCCAAGCAAGCTAATCCACCGCATGATACCACTCGCTATGGATTTACACCACTCCTTACTATTAGATCAATCCACCGCATGATACAATCTAACAATAAAGAGCTAAAAGCACGTAATTACCTAACAGATCTATAAATACTCGCTACATGTGTGAGCATAACCGTATCGGCAAGATTGCCGAATCGGGGTCCATGAAGAAGGAACAAACAAGTAACATGTAAAAGGAGCCTATCGATTAAACCGATCTCTAGTCCACCGGATGACTAGCTCTAGAGTAACCCAAAGACTCGCATCCGCCGCACGGTACCCGGTCCCGTCAAGGCTTATCTACATATAACGTGAATGAACCCGCAACACGTGACAATCTAGATAGATCTAATTCGGGCCGTATGAGCTTGATCTACTCGATATTGAATAAGCATGAAAGGAACGATCAACAAGCCGAAAGAGTATCAATCTAGATTGAGCAAAAGAGTGTTGCAAATAATTAAACATTAAATAAAGCAAGCAACACGTGATAACTTAATGAATCTATTAGATCTTGCCAAATCTAAGAGAGCGAGATAACTATCTTTACTCATGTCTTAATCCGCCGCACGATACAAGGCACAAGCAAAAACTTCCCATCATTAAGCTTAAATCCGCCGCACGATACTAAGCAAAACGGATGAGACTACTTGCATCATAATCTAAATCCGCCGCACGATACTAGACATGATAGCAAGGTTGCCGGACTTACGGAGGTCGACGGATCGATTGGCCCTCTCGAAGAACTCGACGACACGACTAAAGGACTCGAAAGGTGGCACGTAGCCGGTTGTATTGATTTGGTTGTGAACCCCTATTACAATGGTCGAGGGCTTATATTTATACCCCGGACGAAACATGAGTCCTACATGCTTACGAACTATCTAAACAAAATTGGAAAGACAAAAATACGCTAACTCTATCCATAATCGGAGTCCTTGACCATCACGACTCCTTCCCTTTTCGATCAACTTCCTTTTCCTTTTTCCGCCTTCAAACGAAGCGATTCTTGCCGACCGCTTGGCCATTTGCCGAACGCATGGAAATTAGCCGACCGCATATACATTTGCCGAATCTCTCTCTCTGCCGCCTGCGGGTCCACCTGTCATATTCCTGACCAAATTCTGGTGTTAACACATGCCCCCTCAATTTCGAGATAAAAGGGTTTTATTTTGAAATTGACCACAAGTGCCTTTCTCCTAGGTCGAACCACCACCGCGGCCGCCACTCCAAAATCAAATCTTGTTTAATGGCGGCGGAGTCTTCAATCGCTCCATCATGGCGACGGGGACCCAAGAAGAGCTCTTAGAGGTAACCCTATTTGTTTTATCCATTCGGCAACTTTCTCGTAACCAGCTCCTAGGCGCACTCCTTGATTCACTCGCTCCATTTTTCTAAAGGAAATGAAGAACGAGATTTTAATCTCCAATCTTGCGTGTCCTGGTTCATTCTTTCTTGGTCCACGGGGAAATCCTAATCCAAAGGAGTTCATTGAAAAAGAAACCCTGAGAATCCCCTTCAAATCTAGGATTGCTCCCCCAAACAGATGGCCAAGCACCTTCAAAACATGGCCGCTTCCTTCAATTGCAGGATGGCGTAACTGGTATCGCAGGATGCAGTCCAGGAACAGTGACTTTTGGGAATCTCGGGATATTCAAGACCTTTTTGGAGCTTTCTTTAGCCGAAATGCCTAGAAATGACTCCTCCTTATAGCCGCTTCTCATTTTTGGTCTGACGCCATTAATGCATTCATCTTCGGCCATGGCCCAATGTCAATCACTTTGTCAGACATTTTCATGATGACTGGTCTGAATATTACCAAACCAACCTATCCCTTCAAATATAAAAGCACTAGCTCACAGAGGGCAGTCAAGCCAGGAGGAGGTTGGACCAAGTATATTCAGGCCTATGCTTCAACTGGCACTGTATCTGACAAGGAATACAAAGCTTTCATGAACATGTGGCTATGTAGATTTATCTTCTGTGGCAAGTCCAATGAGCCCACTCTGAATCACATAGTGATGGCCGAAGAATTGGCCGTGAGCAAGCCGATTCCTTTGGGCAAATATCTGCTGGGAGCATTCTACCACATGATGCATCGATCACCGTCGATGAGGAATCAAGGTGAAATCTCCCGTGTCAATGGACCATGGTGGCTTCTTCGGATGTGGTTGCAACTATATATGCATCGGTTGCCTCTGCGATCTCCACAACCCGAACTTTCCTTCAATCAACTACGCCGAAGGTGAAGATCCTAGATACAAATCTTGTCAGACATATGGAGAGGCTGCATCTTCAATCATCATTGACTTGGACCTGGGCCATCTTTTCAAGATCTTCTACAAGGGCTTCCACCACACGGTTTGGTTCCCTTTCAGGGAAAATGAAGATCTAACTCTCCCTTGTAGATTCAGTTATGAATCGGGCTGCATAGATGATGACTCTAAGGACATCTACAATTCCTTCATCAAGCCCTGTGCTTTGCCGGCAGAATTTCATCATGGCCGGTTGATAAATTCAACTTATGAATTTTACAATCCTAATATGGTCGCCAGCGGCTTGGACTTGGTCAACTGCCCCCGAGGCCATACTTTTCTCGACATCATCGGCCCGAGAGAGTCACTAACGATATCACCGAGGCCAATAAGGTTTTTAATCTTGGGTCTAATCTTCCAATATATGAACCCAAACCTTTGGTGATAATCGAAATAACTCACTCTTCATTTGACCTCTGGTGGAAAGAATGGCATTCTCACATCTTCAGAGCACAAGTTCATCCTTTGTGCCAAGTTCTAATGCCTTCATTTACTTCTGACGATGAGGTAAATTTCTTCACAGCTCTTTCCACTTTATATATCTACCTTGTGCTTAAATATCTTTGTAAACAGGATAATGCTCCTCCAAGCCCTCCAAAAATTTTATACTGGCAACCTGGCCCCAAAGCTGCTCTGGGACATGATGCTCCAAGTCTGACAGTATTTAACAAGATACCCGCCGAGGGTGCAGTGCTCCTGAAGGACCTTAAAAGAAAAACTCCTTCTTCCCCTATCAAGGACACTCGCAATTCCCAAGAAAACAAGATCAAAGAAAGCTAAGCCACTCCCTCGGGTATGAATGCTTTTGATCCCTTATCTATCATCTCGCAAATGTGTCGTATTCATCATTCTCTTTCAACGAATACTGTGCTCACCCTCAAAGCCCTGACCGAGTGGTAAATTTGGAAAATTCTCCTGAACATTCTGCTAGCCAAGCAGATGTCAATGAATCCGTCGGTCATCCTGGTGCGTATCTGTACTAGAGTTCTTTCTTGTTCTTCCATTTGCATACCAGTCTTATTTTATGCTTCGACTCAGATGAACAAGGAGAAACAGAAGAAATTCCTCTCCATCAGACAAATGAACAAAGAGAACCCCTTCTCCCAGAGCTTCAAGTTTCAACAGCTCTGATAATTCAGGATGTACCAAGCCATGATATTGTCAATCCCAAGTGACTTGTGGCATCAACCACCCAACATATTGATGTTACTCGGAGGCAATCAATCAAGTAATTGCCGAAGAGGTATTATTCTTACTCCACTCGGCTATTTTTTCATTCAGACCGAATCATTTGGCTAAACTACCTTCCTTGTTCACCAACGGGATACTTGCTCATCCCCAAGCCGGTTTTCCCTTATCGGCGAAGAGTTTGCTTTGGGGATAAAGATGATGAAGTTTCTTCCAACCAGCAGCTATCATCAGAGAGTCAAGCCAAGCTAAAGGATATAATCTCATTTCTGAAAAAGGATATTGTTGCTTTGACCCAAGATTCAGACAAAATAAGGGAAATAGCAGAGCTTATTGATCAAGAACTTCCCTCTAATCTCAAAGCCGCCATAGATACCTTATCACACCTTGATGATCACTTTGCTGCTATCAAGAGAGCACACAAGAACATGTCCACCAAAGTTGATCTGGAGAAAAGAAAGGTGGCCAAGGAACAGCAGGTCAAGGAGCTCTATTCTGGCATCAAGTCAACTGAGCACCTCTTGAACACCTTAGAACCGAGCCGCAGTCATGAGAGAAGAAAGAACCAAACTTGAAGCTCAACTAGCTCAACCGAATGCTAACATTCAAATTCCATGAAACCAAGCTCGCAAATCTGCCATCTCTCGATTCGGCTAAGTCCAAAATACAATCGGTCATCAAGGAGACGCGGCAAATTAAAAGCAAATTGTCCAACATTCAAGACTCTGAAGAAGAAGACCAAAAAGCTCTTGATGAAGTCAACCGAATCAAGATTGATGCTCTTGCTGTCATCAACTCTTTTCTAAATGTATAGATGCTTGGTTTGTACTTGAAGATGTAGACACTTAGGCTACCTTGTCATACTTGAAAACAATTCCCCTTCTCTGGAAAAATAGATAATCTTCATTTTTTTCTCTTTCTTCTCTGCTTCTGTTGCTATTCGGCTCTTCCAATTACGACTGTACTCATAGATGTGTGTATCAGCCGAACGTAACCGTTGCTGTCTCAAGTATATACTTTAGCCGAATAGCTCTCATCAACTATTTAGCCGACCGAGCGTATGGTAACTGAATCGCCAGTGGTGATGGGCTCGGCCCAACTCAACATCGGCCCATAGGTGTGGAAACCCTATCCTGTCGCTTGGCTTTCCCGCAGTCTCGCCACGGCTCCCATGTTCATAAATAGGACCAGTCGGCTCCCACCATCATCACATCAAGCACAAGCAGTTGCTATCATCCCTAATCTCTTCTACTTCCTCTCCGCCTTCAAGCCCCCAAAAAACCCCCACCACCACCAATGGCGAGCGGCGGTGATCGCAACAAGCGTCCTGCTCAGGACGAGGCGGAGGGCAGCAGCAACCGGCGCCGACGGTGAGATCTTCAACCTTTTGAGTTGTGTTGCTTTATAGCCTTTACCCGATCTGAGTCTCTGCCCCCTTGCGGTTGTTCATCTTCTCGATCTGTTTCAGGGCCGTCGGGAACACCGGCGACTATGTCGCCAACTTCCAGAGGAGGGTTGCCCGGGCCGGCACTCACACTCCTTCTTCTGCTACCGCTCCTGCTCCCGCGGCGGATGCGGCGGAGGGAAGCAGCCGTGGTGGTCGCCATCTGCAGTAAGAGATAACTTCCCCATCTTGTTTGCGTTTTTTTCTTCTTCTTATTTAGCCGATCTTGATTGCACCTTGTTTGTAGAACGGCGAGGATCAGCACCGGCCAATGGCGTTTTCGCGCCGCCGCCGGCGTTCGACGCACTTTGCCCCTGCGCCGGCTCCGGCTCCGGCCCGGTTCCTCCTCCCACACTCCGGCATCGGCTTACGCCTCGGCCTCATCGGGGTCCGCCTCTTTGTACCATCCTATATGGGACAGGGAATGACGAGGAGATCCCGGCGGCGCTCGCTACGACGCCGCCGCGTACCGCCGCCGCGAGAGGGACGAGGCGATGGAGCTTCTTGGTGAAGAAACCAAGAAGTTTGGGATCGCCCGGTTGAGTGGGAGGACACTTGCCGGCGGATGACGGAGACCATCACCGCACTTGTTCTACCGCCATTGCTTGATTTCCGTTTTTCTTGATCTCGCTTACTCACCGTCCCGTCTTGTTTCCTTTGCGAGACCTCAACGCGGAGCCGGACCGCTGAGGTTGGCGGCGGCGCGGCGGCCAACCACGTGAACGCCCGGGGGAGACCCCGCGAGATCGCCTCGAGGCGGTGCACAGTCGATCGACCAGCCGCTCTTCATGGCGTGCGCCTCGGCACCGCGCTTGGCCTGGCGGGGATGTCGTCCTGGACCGGGGACGACTACGCTCCGATGCCGACCGGCTTTCGCGGCGGGCTTCCCCACGAGGTCGACGGCATCGAGGGCCTGCTGGTGGCGTACGACGACCATGCCAACGCCATGGCCAACGCCACCAACCCGGAGTCCGTCCTCAACAAGCTCTTCACCGAGGAAGAGGAGTAGCTTGTACTAGGACTGGCACGGGTTGTAAATAAAATTTTAATGAAGAATGTTGGTCTCCTTCTTGTTCTTGCTTGTCTGCGATGGTATTCATCTGTCGCATTTGCTTTTTTCAAATCTTTCCTTAGTTAGAACTTGACTGCAACACTCTTCCCGAACGAAATCTCCCGAATCGCATGACATCACCTCAGCCGATTAGATCTCGGTCCTGTTCTACGACTTGACGGTTTGTAGCGTAGTACTTCAATTCACTTTATCTTCTCCCGATAAACCTATCAGCTGAGAGATAAAACTGTTCACTTATACTTTAAAAATTGGCTAAAGGCGATACAACTGTATCGGCTATTTTCTTGTTCTGAAGACGATACACACGATATCGGCTATTTTTTGCACTAGTGGCGATACAATAATATCGGCTACTTTTCTCCAACTTCTTCCTTTTGTTCTGAAGGCGATTTTATTCAATCGGCTATACTTCGTCTACGTCAAAGTCACAACTAAGACCCAACTTCAATACTTGGATAAAACTTCTTAAGGTATCTGCCGTTGATGGCTCTAGTAAGTTCTTCTCCAAACAGCGTTTTCAATATATATGCATTACCAGGTGCACAACTGACAATCCGAAAAGGTCCTTCCCAATTTGGTGACTATTTGCCAAATGTCTTGTCTTTTGTGCCAATTGGCAATATCGTTTTCCAGACCAATTCTCCTTCTGCAAATTGCTTAACTTTAACTTTCTTGTTGTAGTACTTGGCAACACGCATTTTATTCCTCTCGATGTTCTCCAAAGCTTTAAGATGAATCAAATGTAAATCTTCCAATTCATCCATCATCAAATCCTTATAATCTTTATCCGTCAAATCTTTTTGCAATTCAACTCTCCTTGATCCTGATTGCAACTCCCAAGGCATCACAGCATTATGTCCATAAACCAACTCATATGGAGATGCTTGTGTGGATCCATGGCAAGCCATTCGGTAAGCCCACAACGCTTCATTAAGGACCAAGTGCCATCTCCTTGGCTTCTCATCGATCTTCTTCTCGGATAATCTTGATCATGATCTTATTTGACGCCTCGCTTGGCCATTGGCCCGTGCATAATAAGGAGAAGAATTATATAACCTTATCCCCATACTTTCGGCAAAGTCACAAAACTCTGAAGAAGTGAACTGAGTCCCCTGATCAGTTGTAATGGTCTGTGGAATCCCAAACCTATGAATTATATGCTCCTTGACAAAACTGACCATATTTTCTAATGTGACTTTTTTCAAAGGGATAGCTTCAACCCACTTGGTGAAATAATCTGTTGCCAGCAACACAAATTTGTGTCCTTTGCTAGATGGAGGATTGATCTGTCCAATTAAATCTATACCCCATCCTCCGAACGGCCATGGTTTGATTATTGGATTCGTGGCGAGATGCGAGGTGCTCTTTGAACATTACCAAATATCGACAATCTCGACACCCTTTGTAATATTCAAAGCAATCCTCCAACATAGTCGGCCGAAGTACCCCGTCCTTCGATTATCCATTTCATTCGGTAAGCCGACCGATGTGCACCACAAGCTCCTTCATGAACTTCAAACATAATCTTCTTAGCCTTGTTCCCCGACTCGGGCACTTGAGCAACACTCCATCTATAGACTTGTGGTACAACCGATCATCAAGAAGTACGAATTTAAGGGCCTTATACCCGAGCCTTCGGAAACTTTTTGAGATGGGTCTTTCGGATAGTTGATAATGTCACTTCTCCGGTCATTACTTATCCGATCGAATTGAAAGCATCTTCTTCTCGTGCATAGACTTCATGATTTTCCCGATATCCGAGCGCTTGAGCTAATCTATTTGCTTCTCCATTGTGCTCTCTGGGTATATGATGCAAAGTCACTACTGAAAAGCTCTTCAAAAGTTCCCGACATTGCTCATGATATTCTTGCAATATATCATTCTTGCATTCATATTGCCCCGTCAATTGATTAATCACCAATTCGAGTCACCAAATACTTCAACAAAGAATACCTTCACTTCTATTAACAAATTAAGCCCTCTAAGCAAAGCCTCATACTCGCTTGATTGTTAGTGACAGGATATTCAATTGAAAAAGCAAACTCAAATGTCTTTCCACGTGGGGATACCAAAAGAATACCAAGACCACCACCTTTATCACATGATGATCCATCAAAAAATAATGCCCATGGGGCAATGTTAATCATATCAACGAGATAAATCACGATGTTGAGTAATAAAATCGGCAATTGCTGTCCTTTCACTACTTTTGCCGACTCATACTTTAAATTAAACTCGACGGTGCTAATACCCATTTGCCGATTCTTCCATTTAAAATCGGCATTGACAACATGTGTTTAATTACATCAAAACTAGATATCACCACACATTCGGCATTTAACAAATAGTGCCGAAATTTGGTGCATGAGTAATAAACACACAAACAGCTTTTCTATAGCCGAATACCTTGTTTCGTGGATCTAGCAGGTTTTCGGCTAAGGTAAGCTATTACCCTTTCTTTTCCATCAAACTCTTGCATAAGGGCCGATCCTATTGTTAGGCTATCGGCCGCTACATACAGCTTGAAAGGCTTTTCAAGTTGTGGAGGTACCAACACTGGTGGTTGTTGATACTAGATACGCACACGAAAGAATCAAAGAGAAATAATCCGCAAGCGCACGGATATCGGTGAGCACTTCACCCGGGAGATATTCCAGAGTATCGTTATTTATTTATCCGCTAGGAGAAAACGTGCATCTGACTAACCCAAGTCTATACTTAAACCCCGAGCTACGAGACAAGGTAAATGAGCGATATAGAGAGGATTACTACCACAGTCTCCTTCCAACCTATGGCAAGCTTTGCAACTACTACTCTATGGGAGCACCTAAGAAAAGACACCACGAGAGGATGCTTAACCTAGCACTTTTGGACCTACCTTACCTACCGACGGGAAGTGGATTACAAAGGTAACAAAGGGACCGTCATCTCCCCCGATACTACCACGGTTCCGGCCGGATAGGGAGCATCTACGAGTGAACCTAGCCCAAGCACCACGCTTACGCTATGAACGATTACTCTATTCCCAACCGGAAGCGAATAAAGTAAACTCGTAAACCAAAGAGCAATAATAACAAGAACTTACTAGTATCGAAGTTGAATTGCGTAAATAATCCTAGAACCAAGCCTCGGGTTAGGAGACTTGATCCCGCAGTACAACCGGAGAGGAGACACCGACATGCCGGGCTTCCTCCAACTCTACCTCCACCCTATACTCTCTCTATCTATCTTGAATGCTAGGCTCTAGGGAGGAGATCCATTCAAGGGACCCCCTCACCTGATCCTCTCTGGAAATAATGAATTAGGGTTTCATGGGATGCCTCCTCCAGGGGCCAGGGGCCCTGCTTATATAGCCCCCTAGGATGCACCGCAGCCCTTGGATCAAACCGACCTAAACGGACGATAATTATTGCTCCTCAAGGTCGGTGGAGGCAGGATCCGCGAGCCTCCACCTGATTGGTGGAGGTAGCCAGTCGGCCGACTCAAGGGGGGAGTCGGCCGACTCACCCCTGAGCCCGTTCGGGCTCCCGTTTGGTCCAGAGCCTTCTCGAACCTTCCAGATTACAGAATTTTCACCGGTTCCCGATTATCTCTATGTAAACCTGACATGTGGGCCTTCCTTGGGTATTTTCACCGACACCCCGAAAACGTACATTCACCAAAACTCGTGGAATTCTATTAGTGTAACCCCTATATCTAGTTGGTGAACATATTTTAGTCCTTTCTCATGTTTAGTTGACGGTAAAAATTGGCACTTAACGACCGTCAACAACTCCCCCAAGCTTACCTTTTGCTCGTCCCCGAGCGAAGATAAACTCGGTGGATCGAGGAGTTGCTACAATGCTTTCACGCCTCAAACGTACACATGCGTTCAAACAAGAACTCTCCTCCGGATTAGAATGAACTATTCGACTCAAAACTTACTCATATTACCTTTCACCATGGGGCTTGTAGCCGTCACTTGGGTCTTGAGCAGTTGAAAGACAGAACGGTCAAGTCGAGCGTTATGTTTCTCGCTCTTTGATCAACTATTATTCCGGAGTTTTTGCAAAGTTTTGGAATAAAACTCAGAGTTTCCTTGTATGACCCTTTCAAGTCTCTCATTTGTGGTATTTCTGGATCTTCTCCAAGGCATGAGTAGTGTATGCCTTCTCTCTTCTCTCAAAATATGTGGTATTTGTGGAATTAAGGCATAGTGGAAAGTGCCTTTTCTCTCTCACCCTACTTCTAATAGGCTTATGTGGAGCTTATAGGTGGGGAGACACTCAAACTCACTTGCATATATTGCACAGCTTATACCATGGATCCAATAGGAACTAAAATAATAAAGTCATATGTGCATGTGAATGAGGAAATGGGATGAATGATAAGATGATGATGATAAGGAAATGATTATGAAGGGTGATCACTTGGTGAACATCTACTTCTACACTTGCTCCTTTGGGGATAACATGACTCCCTTTATTCGAAAACCTTGAAACTTCTTGAAGGGAAGGACTTGGCTACTCTTTCTTTCTTTCTTTCTTTCTCTCTTTTTTTTTCTTTCTTTTTTTTTCTCTTTCTCTTTTTTTTTTTTTTTTGGAGCAACCAATCCTCTGAAAACGATATTTTAGCAACGGGGAGTATATAACTTGAAATGATAATGACTGGAGCTTTTATGTAGGCAAATGGAACGGCGATGATTATTTCTAGATGTTCACTCCCGTGGATAGGAGTAGAACCTTTTCTCGGATGAAGTGAAATGAGTGGCGTATGTATTTTGTGGATGGATGGATGGATGGATGCGTACTCCCGGGTAGGAGCAAAGATAAGCGCGTATCTCCGTGGTAGAGACAAGACAATATGTGGGGGAATGCGTACTCCCAAGGTAGGAGCAAAGATAGGTGCGTATCTTCGGGGTAGAGATAGCACAATATGTGGTGGATGTGGATCTATATGTGGGTGGTACTTCTAGGGACAGAAGTAGCACGTAATGAATGTACTATTTATAAAATGGGTGCATGCTTCGAGGACGAAGTAGCATAGATCAATGGATGGAGAGCACATAGTATTGACTTTAACCGCATGACCGGTTCCTTATGGGTCCACAAAATAACCACACTCAATGCCTATAAAGACTACACTCAAGCCTACAATATGATCTATATAAATAGATGGGTTTTCCTAATCTAGCAAGCATGAATGTATGGCTCATGGTAGGAATTTTTAACTCTCGTCATACAGAACTCATCATGCAGAAATTTTAAGATTTTAAAAGATAAACTCTCCGAACTCTAGCATCTCTAGGAACAAGATGGACAAGCAGCTCAAAACTTTCCCATATCATATCCGTCAATTACCTAGACTTAGATCAAGCATTCGCTACCCACAAGTTTCGGGTTCGAGTAAATCTCAAATCTAAACAAGTTGTGTCCAAAACTCGGGAGAGTGCAAGGTTGAAAACTAGGTACTTGAAAGGAATTACGCAGAGCAACTATTCATCATTTCCATATAAGAGCTTATTCCGGGGGTTACTTAAGAATAGATTAATAAGAGCTCTCCAAAAGTAGAAAAGATAGATAAGAAAATCTTTACGGGTTTCTAAGGTTATGCATTTTTTTTAGTTGTTTTAACAAAGCAAGCTCTATAAATAAATAGACAAGTTGGAACACTTAGCTTGATACACGGGGTGCTCTCCCCAAGCCGGATGTTGACGTAGTATGTTGATGTTGCTGACTGGCAGTGAAGGCGTACTGCCCCTCTTAGAGTGTCAGGGATAATGGCTGTAGAGACAGCACTGCGACTGTTGAAGACAGCACTTCAACAAGGGACAAGACGTCCTTCTGCCTATTAGCTCTTCTTGATCCTTTAAATTCTGTGAAGCTCAAATAGACAACAAAGCTTGTGGAACTGATTAAGCATTAGTGATAACCCTTTAAGCCTTGGATGTCTAGAACCTTCTTAACATAAAATCTTTTTTAGCAGGATCTCAATATTTTTTGTAATTTTATATTTTATGGTATGTAGACAGAAAAAAAAATACAACTAAGATGAAAACTTATTTTTATGCCACCACAAAGGATATCTTTGTGGGCTGCCGCACCAAAAAATTATTCACATGGGGCTTAGCATTTTCTAGATGGAATGCAAGACAAAATTATTTTCTTTTCTAATGCGGATGCGGAAAGTAAATATGCAACAAGAACTGATTATGCGAAAAGTAAATATGCTAAAGGAAAAACTTATGCAATGCTAAAATGGGAAATATGGATAACTACCAAGTTACCTTCTTGGCGAGGGTTCGGTGTTTTAAGTCCTCTCGAATGGACTTCTTGTCATGTTCAATCCTTCGGTGCTTCATTTGATCTCAAAGGTAGAGACCTTGAGAACTCGCACCTCTTGAGTTGGTAATTCTTGAGGAAAGTGTCACCATGTTCTTTCCTTGTCCAAAGGGTCTCAAGCAAACCTTTAATTGTGATGTTGGCGATCTTGTTTAGTGTGCATGTTGCGGGTTCGAACTATCACCGGAGCACCCCGTGATGAAGAGTAGATGTTTCTAGTGGGCCTCTCCCTTGACCTTGTGCTCTACTTATTGTTTCTTCTCTCGTAGAGGATTAGTGGACAACACATACCCGAAGGAATATACAAATAATAACAAGGGTAGAGATGTCATTAAGCTAAAGGTCATATTCTATGCTACGAAAAGATTGGGTTGAAAATTTTAATTAGCGTAGAACATTTACTCAACATTACTTCTTCTCTTAAGGATTGATTTTACTTTGTCTTAAGTTTGATTTGTGTGTATGACAACTATAGAAAACAAATCAAACTTATAAAGAGGAAGTAATTGCAAGTGGAGGAATTGCAAACCAAGATGTATGCAGCGATGGAGGCTTGAGAAGAGGAAGAGCATTGCTCGATCATCATTAGAGGAGTCGGCGGCCTTCCTCCCCCAAGCTGGTTGTTGCTCATCACTGGAAGCCAAGTGTGTGTGTTGAATCATCCCTCGAAGTGTGTTGTAACTCTATGTTCTTTAGACACTGTCCATCCTCTGTTCTGAAGTCTGTTGGAGAGGGATCTCGATTCTAGAGCAAAGATCTCTCCTTTGCATTCTTCTTTTCTTTGGACTATCCAATCTAGGACGGACAGTTGCATGATCTTCTTTTGTCAACCATTCTTGATTTTTGCCGAGCCTTGGTCGACTAATTGATGTTCATTGGAGATGTAGACTCGAGTTCTTCCTTGATGGTCTTTGTCTTCTAGCAAAGCATGGCGAAGAGTTGCGCTTAATGATACGCCATCCGTCTTGATGATCAAGGAAGGGACTTCATTAATTGATGCGCTTCATCTCCAATGGCATAGGGACATCATCTTGCAAATGTAGTTGTTCATGATCTTCTTGGGCTTGTCGGTAGTCAACCCTTGGTGGTGATTGGTTGACACAAGGATGCATGCTCATGCCATGCTTGTCCTTGTTGCCGACATGCAAGATGGTGTTTTCAAGAATAACGAGAGCAGGTCTTTGATTGGCCAAAATGAGGTGAGTTGCACCCAACTTCTCATTGGTGACCTTACTCGAGTTTTGAGCTCAATGCTATGATGTCTTCAAGGTTGCTCATAGCTTGTCGCCTTGTTCATCCACTTCCTTTGGGTGAGTGCTATTGATGTAGATCCTTCTTGTGGGACTCTTGTCTCCTTCTTTGTTCCATCACGAAGTGGTGATTTGGCGGAGTTCACCATGAATAGGCATGCCGTGGATTCTTTCAGTTCTTTCTTGGATGATGAATGAGCTATTGTCTTTTGTGCGAAGTTGTTCGAGTTCATCATATGCCTTGCTTTATCTCGATGTGAGTTCATCTCTCGACTTTCCCAACTTGGATTTGGAAGTTTGTCTCAGGGGGTTAGTCCAACAAAATATTCCAACATCTACTATAGCATACTATCGGCTCAAAGATCAACCTAGACACCACGTCTAATTTGATTTAGGAAGGCATTTTAACCTAAGCACCACGCTTAATTTAAAAGCCTTTTGAAGTAGGATCAAGACACCTTTTGGTTCAAGAATTAAACTAGATACCTTATCTAACTCAATTCGGGAAAACAGTTTAAACTAAGCACCATGCCTAATTTAAAAGGTGTATGAAAATACCTCAAAACCTACATATACTATAGCAAACAAAGGTGGTATGAAAGCAGTATACAGATTTACTCAAACAGTGATGGCAGAGCATGATTGTTGTTTAGAAAAATTGAGCATGCCTTAAAGGTAGGGACAACCAAAATAATGTAGCAACATGGCAAAAGATGTATTTATGGAAGTATATCCCCCAAGCTTGAATTCGGCAGAAATCAAGATTGGATGAATGCAATTCAATGTTGCATAATGATTGGTTGGACATACCTTGCATTTGTTATTCCTTCGATCTTTTTGTATCGAACCCGGAAAGGTTAGTGGCAAGAATACCCAAAGGAATATTTTCATAATTATAACTCTATGCTTATTTAACAAGGACAAAGACAAAGAAAAGGTGTACACTCATGTCATGGTCTCGAATGTGCTTGTTTTAGGACACTAAGCTTGTCCTTGGGAAACCTTCAAGATGTGAATTGGTGAAGTGGTTCCCCCTCCAACACCAATCTAAGTTCACTAACTCAAAATTCAACACAACGAGATCTACAACATTTATGATAAACATATGCATTTACAACCACCCTTTCGATATCTGTAGGAATAAGGAGTATGAGGGGGTTGAAAATCTCGTGTGGGGTAACGTTGGGGAGACTAAGTGAATCAGGAGATTTTTCATATGAGCAAAGTCTTGATGGGGTGTTTAAGAAGTAACTACTTTGCTCATTGAAGCCTCCATCATCTTCTACTTCCAAGGGTGACTCGAAATAAATGTCCAAAATTCCCCCTGGATCGTCTATCGAAATGATCTCATCTAAGGCCTTATCCATCCATTCAGTGGCCATAGCACATAGGTCTTTAATGCTCTCTAGCCATGGATGTTGCTCTTTGCAATCCTCTATATGGTCTTGATGATTCCTATGCATGGGATATCTAGATGGACTTCTAGGATCATCCGGAGGTTTTAGGAGAAAGGGCATAGAATGAGTTATAGGGATCAAGGATGGGTTTAAGGATGGGTTCGTATTCTATATCTGATGTGGGCATAGAAGGGAAGAAGATAAGAGTGGCTTCTAGATGGCTTCGCTCTCCTTCTATGGCATCACTTGACATGCCATCCTTGAGTCTTTCTAAATGTCCTTCAAAGGGATTGGATGTGAGACGCTTTCTAAGAGATCTCTTCCTGATAAGATTTATAATGCATGCACTAAAAGATCTCTTATGAAGCGGGAAGTTTATGCTCCTCCCAAAATCGCCATCAAAAAGAATTTCTAAGGATAGAATTACTTCTTCCCTTAGAGGTTTTTGGAGTACTACGGGTTTGGGATGGATAGCCAAATTATGGGATTGGAATGTTTGCAAAGTGGCTACGGAAACTTCCTCTTCTTGTTTGGGGGATGATTCCTTCTCTACCTCTAGGATGTTATCATGAAGTCTAGTGCAAGGAGTATGTCCATTAATAGGAAGGACAAACCTTACTTCACTAAAGGGTAAAGAAAGGAAAACTCCTCCAAAGGTGATATTATCAAGACCCGTATAAAAATGATGAAGAAGAACATGGTCTTGTAAGGCTAGGTCTAGACCTAAATTTATAGGAAGATTAAAAGATTCCATAAGTGTAGCAAGAAGTTCATTACCTACTTGATCGAGGATAGGACTTTGGGTTCATTACCCTCTTGATTAGAAGATAGGACTCTAGTCAGTCGAAAAGGGTTGGCTTTGACCTATTGCAACCACGATTGGTGTAGCTCATAGCTAGATGTGAAAATCATGGGTTCTAGAGGCTCTAAGCATGTGCTCATGGGTGCAAGATATTGGTGGATAGGCGTGGAATTTGGGTTATCTATAACAATAGAAAATAAAATGCAACAAAAAACAAGAAAAAGATAAAAGAACAATACATGGTTAAGCGACTTAGGTTATCTCAAAGACCGTCTTTCTCCCCGGCAACGGCGCCGTAAATGCTTGTTGATACTAGATACGCACACGAAAGAATCAAAGAGAAATAATCCGCAAGCGCACGGATATCGGTGAGCACTTCACCCGGAGATATTCCAGAGTATCGTTATTTATTTATCCGCTAGGAGAAAACGTGCATCTGACTAACCCAAGTCTATACTTAAACCCTGAGCTACAGACAAGGTAAATGAGCGATATAGAGAGGATTACTACCACAGTCTCCTTCCAACCTATGGCAAGCTTTGCAACTACTACTGTTAACACCAAAATTTGGACAGCCGAGAAATATCAGTAACAAGGGAATACTCCTTAATATTTTGAGAAGAAACAAGAAGCTTGATGATTGCCAACGAAGATTAGACAAGATATATACGTGGTGCGGTCGCCAAATCGGTAGTCGGGACCAAATCGGCAATCGCTCGGCTATTCGGGAAGCCATACATGTGGATTTGGCGGTTGGGGATCGGCTATGAGGATATCACGCGAATGGAATAGAAGAAGAATGCGTCTCCAGTTATATATATGTACGTTTTGCATTCGGGAAGTGCGTACATATATACGTTCTATGCCAAAAGGCAAAGAAGTCAAGAAGCCGATGATATATACGTATATATGGAAAAGCCATCACCGTGAGATTAGGGAAGGAGAATCGTGCTTGTATTGGACTCCGAGAACACGTGGCCGATCAAATATCTTGCATATTTGCCAAGGATACGTACGTACATATGGAAGGCTTGGTTTCATGGCATCAGTACACGAGAAGGTGCATCTACACAAGATATTTGCCGATTCCAGGCCCGAATGTAAGGCATACGTCGGCCAACAATGCTTCAACGAAAAGGCTCTATACATAAGGGAAAATAGAGTCTATGTATTTTTATATTATTTCTTTTTAGTTAGACGTTCCTTTCTGGTCAAGTTTTGCACGTCGGTCAGCCCAGGGTATAAATATAAACCCCCGGCCATTGTAAAGAGATGTTCACAACCAAATCAATACAACCGGCTACGTGCCACCCTTCGAGTCCTTTAGTCGTGTCGTCGAGTTCTTCGAGAGGGCCAATCGATCCGTCGACCTCCGTAAGTCCCGGCAACCTTGCTATCATGTTTAGTATCGTGCGGCGGATTTAGATGTGATGCAAGTAGTCTCATCCGTTTTGCTTAGTATCGTGCGGCGGATTTAAGCTTAATGATGGGAAGTTTTTGCTTGTGCCTTGTATCGTGCGGCGGATTAAGACATGAGTAAAGATAGTTATCGGCTCTTTTAGATTTGGCATGATCTAATAGATTCATTAAGTTACCATGTGTTGCTTGCTTTATTTAATGTTTAATTATTTGCAACACTCTTTTGCCCAATCTAGATTGATACTCTTTCGGCTTGTTGATCGTTCTTTCATGTTTATTCAATATCAAGTGGATCAAGTTCATATAGCCGAATTAGATCGATCTAGATTGTCACGTGTTGTGGGTTCATTCACGTTATGTGTAGATAAGCTTTGACAGACCGGGTACCGTGCGGCGGCGATGCGAGTCTTTGGGTTACTCTAGAACTAGTCATCCGGTGGACTAGAGATCGGTTTAATCGATAGGCTCCTTTACATGTTACTTGTTTGTTCCTTCTTCATGGACCCCGATTCGGCAATCTTGCTGATACGGTTATGCTTAAACATGTGACGAGTATTTATAGATCTGTTAGGTAATTGCATGCTTTTAGCTTCTTACTATTAGATCGTATCATGCGGTGGATTAATCTAGTCGTAAGGAGTGGTGTAGATCTGTAGCAAGCGGTATCATGCGGTGGATTAACTTGCTTGGGTCTATGCTCGACGGGCTTATGAAGGCTAGACGTGCGGCGACTAGTTGGATTAGGCCTATGCATGTGTTATTTAAGTAGATTTATATTTACGAGTTGCCCGCTTATTCATTATGCTTTGAACGATGATATCGGTTTAGATTTATGCTTTATATGATATATGATGATCGATTTTCACTTGTTCAAACATGTCTTCACATACATGTGTATTCGGCAATCAGCGTTTTTATGCTTCTTACTTTGTATTTGCCGAATGGGCTATAAACATGCTTTGGCGGACATGCCTTCTATAGCCGTATGTCGTCGTAAGTGGCTTCAGGGCCGTAAATATGGAACTGTCTGGTCTCAACCGGCACGTCCCATCTTGTGGATTTAACAGTTTTATCCCTTGTCGGCTTTCAGGTCAAACCGACTGGCACGCCTCTGGATTCAGAACGCCCGGGCACCCGATTGAAGCCACGCTTTCCGGCTTGCTGTGTGTGAGGCGCAGACGGTCACATTTTGCGTCAACACACTTTTTGGCACGCCCGGTGGGACCACACACATTTTAATCGGAAGTCAGATCCTCTCCAAAAAAAATTTATCACTTTCCAGATCACTATGTGCCATTCAACATATATTTCATCGACAAGATTCGGCTAGAACAAGCAACAAAGATGAACAACAATTTTCTAATAAATCAACTTGATGGCCGATATCATCCAAGAGACAGTCAAGAAGACCAAAAGCCGTTGCCCCGTACTCCACCTCTCAAGGAGCATGACATCGGTGAACAAGAGACGTGTGCATGATATATTTATTATGGAGCACAAGATTGGAAGTTACCGCATAGTTTGCGTGCCATCTCTTCTATACGTGTCATCTCGCAAGGAGCAAATTGTGGCATGTGCCAACACGTTGACATCCCAAGGTGATAAGCTCAAGAAGGTTAAAAGCCGATGTTGCTCCACCGCTTTGCAAAGTCAACCGCATCGGCTAAATAAGGATATTCCACAAGGATAATACACATGCCATATTTATTCAAGAGATGAAGCCGAGAAGGTGACGCATGTGCATGGTGGACACGTTCGTGATTTTAGAAAGCACACGCACAAAAAAAAAAAATCGGCTGTTCGAGAAGGATCGGCTATTTATAGATCATTCGGCAATGGTCCGAGAAGGATCGGCTGTTCATCTATAAATAGCCGATTCCCTTTTTGAATAGCCGATTCTCTCAATCGAAGAAGCAATCGTCCCGTGGCCGAACCGAGAGGCATGTGGTGTACGTTTAAGCAACCTAATTATAGAAGATGCACGACGTGTTTGTTATGGTCGATATGGAAGTACATCATCGAAGTTCCCTCGCCTCAATGATGTGGACAAGTCGGAATCCAAGAGCGCGTTGGCTGCATTGAGAATACAATGTCCAAAGGGTACATGCGTCGGGTTGCTTGAGGCAAGCCGATGGTCATGTGTTATCGGCTAATCATAAGTGAATGACCAAAGGCGAGAGAAAAGACATACATGTCTACAGAATCGAGACTTGCATGTTCGGCTATTAAGGCCATGCTAGTAAGACCGGCTAATATATTTGGCTATATTAAAGCCAAATTTGGAAAGGTTCACATGTAAGGCTGGACAAAATTGAGAAGGTTATATTAACAAGAAAGATATTGTTTGGCCGAGCTACGTAAAGAAATAAAAGAAGATTTTCGATGGAGCTCATACGTGAAGGTAAAGAAACTTTCAAAAGTCCGAGGGCAACACGTTGACTATATGCAAAAATAGCAAAGCTCTCAACAAGTCGTGACATTCTGGAGATCTAATTGAAGAGTTGAAAGCCGGTTCACCATATTTCAGATCGTGTCTCTTGGAGAAAAGACATCGGTTGCTTACGGAGTTAAAAATGCAGGATTTTGGAAAGATTTCTTATCTCGGGAGACCGAAGTAAGATCACGTCTCGATGTCCAGGAACCTCAAGAAGATTTATGTGCTTTGTACGTCGACATGGAGAAAATTTTATTCGAGTTATTCAACGGGAATAGAAAACTCGAATAGCCATCTATTAGATCGCAGTTTTATTGAGGCCGATGTCCATGATTGGTCCTTTTATGCATATATCCGGACGTCACCGACAAAGATAAGGAGCCAAGAATTACACCATCTTAATTGGGAGTCAAGTCCCAGGATACAGTGGTGATTATTGAAAAGATCAAGGATATGATTTTCATCGGTTACCAAGTTGAAGCTGAAATATGGTTGCACCACGATGGTTCGCAGATAGCTAGATCGAAGAATTCGAAATCAAATGGATCGGTTCAAAGCAACCAATAGAATCTCTTATCGGCTAAATAAATATCGGCTCCTAAGTGATAGCCGATGGAAAAGGAATTCTCTATCAAAAACTGGTGTGTAAATATGATCATCATTCGCCATACATATTATCGGGAGCGTTCAACGTTGTTACTTCTATAAAGCCCCGTGGACACCGAGTTAGATGGCCGATAGCAATATCAAGAGAGGGAATCAACGACCACCGTTCAAGAACCGAATCGGCTCCAAGGCCAAGATATGCGAGAGATCGGCCGAGGGCTAACCAGGTTCGGGTTCTTAGTTCAAGTGCATGATGGAGCTAAGACCGACTAAATTACTACTTGAAACAAAAGAGGAAAAAGAACCAAATGGACAGCGAATCGGTTGGTTCACAAGAAATATATTTGTATGCACATGGCCGACAGACCGAGAGCAATGGGGAACCTTCAAGATTTGTTTTGAGTCAAGAGTTTGTTAGAAAACAAAGCAAAGAAAGGTGCAACAAATTGACAAATACGTATCGGTACAAGGAAAGAAACTAACATTTGGTTTTCCGAGATATCATTATTAAAAGCCGAGTGCTACTTCTAAATTTACAGGAAATATTTGCTTTGGCTTATAGTTCCTATCGAGTGCAAATATCATTATAGGATCAACTCATTAAAGGACCAACGCCAGGAAGACTCTCAAGGTGAAGGCACTCAGCGTCTTGGGCTCTCACGTCGATCACGTTTCGGGGTCAAAACCCATCACGCACTCATCCGTACGCCGTGTGCTTGTCTTCATCTCCTACGACACATTCGGCGCCATAACATTCTTCAAGGCCGCCCGAAAGCTAAGTGATGGCGTGCTCACTAGACAAGATACTACTCGCGAGGAACAAAAGCAATGGGCTTGGAGAATTTGAAGATGGCGATCATTATGGGAGGTTACATCGCAAGCCGGTAACCCGACAAAAGATAGGAGTTCGGTTTAAAAATTATTTTTGGCATGCATCGGGAAATCCAAGTCTCCATTCGTTATGAAGGGTGTACATGCGTGCACGAGGCTACAAAGGGAAATCTTTTGATAAAGTGGACACATAAAGATTAAAGGAGGTTTTCCGAGAGGTCCAAAAATCAAGAAAGAAGCTACTATTTTGGGCCTCACACGATCGGCTATTCGGAGGAAGCAGTGGGTGATAGCCGATCGGCAAAAGTTCATATCGGCTATCCCGAGGAAGCATCAATCGGCATTTTGCTACCAATGAATAGCCGATGGTTTCAAGACCTCATTAGTTATCGGTAAGTTGAGGCAAAACGCACCGGAAGATAATATAGCCGAAAACAAGATGATCGGATGGACACTCCATCGCACCGAAGAAACTTTGTGGTGCTTCGTCGGATTGACCGAGCAAATTCAAATACCCCGGCCGATCGAAGAAGAGGTGGACATGCGAAGGCTACATACAAGTATCACCGAGCCGAAGAAGCACGACACGGTGGAGGATGCCACCGAGAGATCGACTATCCTAAAATTGGATCGGCTATTAAGCCATTTGCCGATCAAGGAGAGAAAACTAGATAATCATGGGAAGTGCATGAGCATGAGCCCTACGAAAGGCGATCGACCGTTGAGGAAGTTAAAGAGATCAACGTGGCTTAACTATCACATTCGCCTCTAAATCGGCCATTCTAGCTTCCATACACCCAACAAACAGCTGATGAATCAAAAGCATCCAAACCAAGAGATAGCTTCTCAAATCAATCAGCATGAACGTAAAAGCAGTTGATGGGGGAAGAAATTAACAGCTGTCTATCTCAAAAGGTTATTAAAAGCCAGAGTATTACTTCAAAATTCACAAGGACATCCGCTTTGGCACATTCATTCCTGTGCATGTATACTGCTATTATCTTGTCACAAAAACCAGCAGTGAAGATTAATGTGCTCGGCGTCTCAGGCTCCTGCATGGCTATGCGTCGGCCCGGGGGGCCTGGAATCCGTCGCGCATGCATCCACAGGTCGCGAAGATCATCTTCGTCCTCCAAGCTGAGCACCCTTTAATGGACAGAGGCCAAAGTCTGAAGTCTGAAGAAGGTTCCCATCATGATCTCCATGCCGCTTCAGCCTGCATCATTGATGCATGCGTCAGATTAGGAGAAATTGGTGCCTAAGGCTAAAGAGTATACAAATGTCGCAATTCAATAGATGGCAACAAGAAAGCCGAGTCCGTCAAGACGGGTACGTGTAAGCCGAATCCGTCAAGACGTATATATGCATGAAATTCCAAGAAGGGTATGGATACACGTTTACGGCCAATTGGATAAAGGAACCAGTTCCTAGTTGACTAGCTCAAGAGAGGTGAACTAGAGACCGATCTGGTTATCCCGGCCTTAGATCCCTTACTTGCTTCTCGCTTGACTCACATGCATCGGCCGTTGGATTAGCCGGTGATCGCTCGTCTCCGCATATCGACGCAGAAAGAGGACCAAATTTGCGTGCATCGATTGTTGGTTAGCCGATGGTTGGCTACGCGTCCGCATAGGAAGAAAGCACGCATAGCTATTGTGCTAAAATATCTTGACTTCACATACAGAGCCAGACGAATTATTTTAACGGTACCATCTGGTGGCCAGCAAGATAAAAGATGGATCGTGTTAAGGCACTGAATAATCTGACAGCCGACAGAAGTCATCGGCTAGAATGTTATTATCAAGAACAATTGAAGATCATGCTATGTGAACTTGCAGCGGTGGGGAAGAAGCATAATATGGAGATCCATATAGAAGGAGTCATTGTATTGATATCAAGCTACATCCAATCCAAGCCTCACATTGCAACAAATCGGTTTCAAGATAATAAAAGGAATTGTCAACATCTTCATCGGCCTAGAATAAGGAAACATACATCTATAAGTGAGGAACTAATTATGGGGAAGACCCTTAAAGGAAACATGCTCAATGTCTCAAGCTCCAACATCAGATCTGGCTCGGGGGGGCGGACTCGCCGCACACATCCATTGCACGACATCGAGCGTTCCATCATGAAGAAGGGTGAGACAAATGATTTCCATCAGCTCCTTCATCTTCAACGGTGGTTTGTGCAATTCTACCCTTATTTCCCAAGCTTTGGAATATTTAAAATTGAAAATATTAAAGGGGTAAACTGTTGGCATTATATCTGCCCCACTCTAAGAATATGTGCTATAAATGTTTTAGTTTATCCATTGATGAAATGATGAATAGATGCTCTGTTCTATGCTTCATCTCGTGTCTAGTTTATAACTTTGATTTCTCTAAGATTTGGGTTTAGTGGTTATAATATTTATTTTGAAATCTTTGAAACCCGTGGGTCGCATAAAGTTTGACCTTTGTCTAAGTGATTGTGGGATAAGAATGGAAATAGAGTTTGTTATGACATTGTTCTCGAGAAAACTTAAGATCCGGATGAATTTTCTAGAATGATTTCAACTAATAAAACTATCATGTTGAGTTTTGTCAAACTGTTGTGGCCACTAGTGTAGATTATAATCATATGCTCAAGATCAAGATCCACTTGCACTAAATGTCTTGTATCTGTATTTCTTCTTTGATTAAAATTTATGAGGCAAAAAAAAAATACAAAATTTGTCAACTTGGACCTTACTGTCCCACGTCAAGGTATCAAGACGGCTTCCCATTGCACTAAGGGATGAACTTGAACCTTGTAGTGAAGTCCAAAGCCACTCGTGACGAGACAGCTTCCCATTGCACTTAGGGATGAACTCGGCGTGGTTTATAAAATAATAACATTGGAATGGCGTGACAAAGTAGCCTCATAAGTTTTAAGATGATTGGAAGGAATATGTACAGGGAAAATAATTTTGATCAAAACTAACAAATTCTTGGTCTAAGCATATGCCTTGTATCTCCTTATGGTCCGGTTTTTGACTTTGCAAAATATATGGTATGATTTTTCTAAAGGGAGAAACTCGAAATAAAAAAGACGGACACGTGTCCGCCGTAACCGAGTTATAAAACACAAAACTCCGGAATGAAAGTAATCAAAGGATAAAAGATAAGCACTCGTAACTATTCTGTTTTGCAGTTGCTCGACTCAGTGAAAATTATAAGCCCCATGGTTGAGGAGATAGATGGATAAGTAGAGTACCATCTTACTCAAGTTTAAGAGAAATTTTAGTTATAAACCCGATACTCTTGAGATGTAATCGGCATTGCAAAGCATCTCCCGATCAACAACAAATGGAGAAAACTATAATATTTGTGTACATATGCATTTGCTACTAACCTATTTCCACATGTATTGGAAGTTTATTGCTTTACGGTAAAATTGTGGAAATATGGTGAGAACATGCTATTGTTGCTTTGGTGAATTTCTCGGCTCGTGAAGAAAACCGGATTAAAATAATTCGAAGCATGAGATTCATACTCCGAACTAGGGGGCCCGTGTTAACACCAAAATTTGGACAGCCGAGAAATATCGGTAACAAAGGGAATACTCCTTAATATTTTGAGAAGAAACAAGAAGCTTGATGATTGCCAACGAAGATTAGACGAAGAAGATATACGTGGTGCGGTCGCCAAATCGGTAGTCGGGACCAAATCGGCGTCGAGCTCGGCTATTCGGGAAGCCATACATGTGGATTTGGCGGTTGGGGATCGGCTATGAGGATATCACGCGAATGGAATAGAAGAAGAATGCGTCTCCGGTTATATATATGTACGTTTTGCATTCGGGAAGTGCGTACATATATACGTTCTATGCCAAAAGGCAAAGAAGTCGGCAAAGCCGAGATGATATATACGTATATATGGAAAAGCCATCACCGAGAGATTAGGGAAGGAGAATCGTGCTTGTATTGGACTCCGGAGAACACGTGGCCGATCAAATATCTTGCATATTTGCCAAGGATACGTACGTACATATGGAAGGCTTGGTTTCATGGCTGTACACGAGAAGGTGCATCTACACAAGATATTTGCCGATTCCAAACGAACGAAGGCATACGTCGGCCAACAATGCTTCAACGAAAAGGCTCTATACATAAGGGAAAATAGAGTCTATGTATTTTTATATTATTTCTTTTTAGTTAGACGTTCCTTTCTCGGTCAAGTTTTGCACGTCGGTCACCCAGGGTATAAATATAAACCCCCGGCCATTGTAAAGAGATGTTCACAACCAAATCAATACAACCGGCTACGTGCCACCCTTCGAGTCCTTTAGTCGTGTCGTCGAGTTCTTCGAGAGGGCCAATCGATCCGTCGACCTCCGTAAGTCCCGGCAACCTTGCTATCATGTTTAGTATCGTGCGGCGGATTTAGATGTGATGCAAGTAGTCTCATCCGTTTTGCTTAGTATCGTGCGGCGGATTTAAGCTTAATGATGGGAAGTTTTTGCTTGTGCCTTGTATCGTGCGGCGGATTAAGACATGAGTAAAGATAGTTATCGGCTCTTTTAGATTTGGCATGATCTAATAGATTCATTAAGTTACCATGTGTTGCTTGCTTTATTTAATGTTTAATTATTTGCAACACTCTTTTGCCCAATCTAGATTGATACTCTTTCGGCTTGTTGATCGTTCTTTCATGTTTATTCAATATCAAGTGGATCAAGTTCATATAGCCGAATTAGATCGATCTAGATTGTCACGTGTTGTGGGTTCATTCACGTTATGTGTAGATAAGCTTTGACAGGACCGGGTACCGTGCGGCAGATGCAGGTCTTTGGGTTACTCTAGAACTAGTCATCCGGTGGACTAGAGATTGGTTTAATCTGATAGGCTCCTTTACATGTTACTTGTTTGTTCCTTCTTCATGGACCCCGATTCGGCAATCTTGCTGATACGGTTATGCTTAAACATGTGACGAGTATTTATAGATCTGTTAGGTAATTGCATGCTTTTAGCTTCTTACTATTAGATCGTATCATGCGGTGGATTAATCTAGTCGTAAGGAGTGGTGTAGATCTGTAGCAAGCGGTATCATGCGGTGGATTAACTTGCTTGGGTCTATGCTCGACGGGCTTATGAAGGCTAGACGTGCGGCAGACTAGTTGGATTAGGCCTATGCATGTGTTATTTAAGTAGATTTATATTTACGAGTTGCCTGCTTATTCATTATGCTTTGAACGATGATATCGGTTTAGATTTATGCTTTATATGATATATGATGATCGATTTTCACTTGTTCAAACATGTCTTCACATACATGTGTATTCGGCAATCAGCGTTTTTATGCTTCTTACTTTGTATTTGCCGAATGGGCTATAAACATGCTTTGGCAGACAGCTTCTATAGCTGTATGTCGTCGTAAGTGGCTTCAGGGCCGTAAATATGGAACTGTCTGGTCTCAACCGGCACGTCCCATCTTGTGGATTTAACAGTTTTATCCCTTGTCGGCTTTCAGGTCAAACCGACTGGCACGCCTCTGGATTCAGAACGCCCGGGCACCCGATTGAAGCCACGCTTTCCGGCTTGCTGTGTGTGAGGCGCAGACGGTCACATTTTGCGTCAACAACTACTCTATGGGAGCACCTAAGAAAAGACACCACAGAGGATGCTTAACCTAGCACTTTTGGACCTACCTTACCTACTGACGGGAAGTGGATTACAAAGGTAACAAAGGGACCGTCATCTCCCGATACTACCACGGTTCCGGCCGGATAGGGAGCATCTACGAGTGAACCTAGCCCAAGCACCACGCTTACGCTATGAACGATTACTCTATTCCCAACCGGAAGCGAATAAAGTAAACTCGTAAACCAAAGAGCAATAATAACAAGAACTTACTAGTATCGAAGTTGAATTGCGGGAATAATCCTAGAAGCAAGCCTCGGGTTAGGAGACTTGATCCCGCAGTACAACCGGAGAGGATACACCGACATGCCGGGCTTCCTCCAACTCTACCTCCACCCTATACTCTCTCTATCTATCTTGAATGCTAGGCTCTAGGGAGGAGATCCATTCAAGGGACCCCCTCACCCGATCCTCTCTCGGAAATAATGAATTAGGGTTTCATGGGATGCCTCCTCCGGGGGCCGGGGCCCCGCTTATATAGCCCCCTAGGATGCACCGCAGCCCTTGGATCAAACCGACCTAAACGGACGATAATTATTGCTCCTCAAGGTCGGTGGAGGCGAGATCCGCGAGCCTCCACCTGATTGGTGGAGGTAGCCGATCGGCCGACTCAAGGGGGAGTCGGCCGACTCACCCCGAGCCCGTTCGGGCTCCCGTTTGGTCCGAGCCTTCTCGAACCTTCCAGACATGAAATTTTCACCGGTTCCCGATTATCTCTATGTAAACCCGACATGTGGGCCTTCCTTGGGTATTTTCAGCCGACACCCTGCAGAAAGACATTCACCAAAACTCGTGGAATTCTATTAGTGTAACCCCTATATCTAGTTGGTGAACATATTTTAGTCCTTTCTCATGTTTAGTTGACGGTAAAAATTGGCACTTAACGACCGTCAACAGTGGTGCCTTCATATATTGCTTGATCTCATCAAAAGCCTTTTGCTGTATGTCACCCCAGACAAATTTTTGATCCTTCTTGAGCTTCAACAATGGAGAGAAAGGCAATACTCTTTCGACAAATTGGATATGAATCTTCTCACGAAATTGATCTTGCCCAAAAATGATTGCAACTCGTAAGGTTAGTTGGGGGCACAACTTTGTCTATTGCTTCCATGCTCTTTTTCCCAACTTCTATCCCTCCTTTGTGAATCAAGAACCCCAAGAATTCACCAGCCGAGACTCCAAAAGCACACTTATTTAGATTCATCTTTAAACCATGTTTCCTTGTGCACTCCAAAGTCTTCCTTAAATCAGCTAAATGTCCTTCATGGTTTCGGATTTGACTACCACATCATCAATGTAAATTTCCACAATTTTGCCGATCAACTCATGAAAGATATAATTCATGGCTCTCGATAAGTTGCACCAAAGCATTCTTTAATCCAAATGTCATTACTATCCATTCAAATAACCCAATGTGGCCGGACATCCGAATGCGCTTTGCAATATCTTCAACCGCCATGAAAATCGATTGTAGCCGCATTGCCATCCATAAAGCCGATGACTTCATACCCCGCTGCGCATCTACTAATAAATCGGCCACCGGCATTGGGTAACCATCCATGGGAGTAGCTTTGTTGAGATCTCGAAATCTATGCATACTCTCATCTTCCCATTCTTTTTGTAGACAGGCACTATGTTTGAAATCCACTCGCATACCCGCATGGCCGAATAAAGTTTGCTTCAATCGTCTTTCAACTTCTTTCTTTACATCGGCCAATACCTCCTCTTTATAGATTTTTCGTGGAGGTTGTTTGAAAGGACGAAATCCAGGTTTTATAGGCAACTTATGTTCAACAATTGATCGATCCAACCCAGGCATTTCGTGTAATCCCAAGCAAAACAATCTTTGAACTCCTTCAAAAACTCTATTAATTTCAATTTATATTCTGGGTCTAAATCTGCACTGATATACATCGGCCTTGACTTTGTTTTATCACCAACATTGATCTCTTCTAACTTGTCGGCCGACATGAAACCACGACCCAGCTTGCCTTTGTTGCCATCGATTGGATTGCCCATTAAAAGTTACTGTCAGAGCCGACTGTTTGGATCGGCTGTTGATCCCTGTCGAACACGTTGACAGGACCTTCTTTCCACTTCTTACCCGAAAGGCAGTCTTGTCCATCATACTCCCAATATGCAGGCTCGGAGGTGGCAACACTCACTGAATCATCAGCTTGAACAATTTCTACATCATCTCCTATCCACTGAATAAGGATTTGATGCATAGTTGAGGGTACACAGCAATTAGCATGGATCCAATCCCTTCCCGAAGCATGCTATATGCCCCCTTGCCATCAATGACAAAGAAAGTAGTGATCAAAGTCTTGGATCCAATCATCGGCTCCACATGTACTTGCTCCACGAGTATCGAAGCATTGCCAAGAAAAATCTCTAAGGATCATGTCGATCTGCAACAAATCTTCACTTGTCATTCCAAGCTTTACGAAAGTAGCATAGGGCATAATATTGATAGCAGCCCCTCCATCAACAAGCATCTTGGTTAAAGGCTTGCCATTGACATATCCCTTCGGGTATAATGGTTTCGGATGACGGTTTTTAAGCGGCTTGTCAAAGACGCGCTTGCCGAGTCAACACAAGTTGAGCCATCGGTCTCGGCATTCGGTTTCATCAAAGTCTCGAGTACACTTCATCTTGAACTTCTTGATCTTCGGGGCTCTAAACTCCAATGGGATAAAGAACACCATGTTAGTATCGGCCAAGGACCCTGTCCATCATCCTTTTTCTTAGGACGCCATACTGGTTTCTTTTCGGCTAATTCCTGCTTCAGCTCTTGATTTCTCAAACGCTGAACTCTTCTCTTCTGGCTTTTCCTCAAACCAAGAGGGCACCATTGACCTCTTTGCCACCTGCATGAGCTCTCTTCCGCATTATGGGCACTGCTGTGAGCCCAAGCTTGGTCTGCAAATCTTTTCCTCCGATGGCCATCAAAACTGTTTATTTTTAGGCGCCGATCGTTCTCTGGAACTTTCATCCCAAGTCTATCATGAACGGGACGGTGGTTGACTCGAGATTGCCTGTACTCTGAATATTGATCACTGCATTCAGGGCAATTGTTCCTGGCAGGCAACTTCAAGCCTTCATTCCAACAGTGTTTGAAGAAGGAACAGTTCCAATGCGACTGCTCTTGTTCTCTCCTGTACTCTTCTTGTTCTCTTTGGCGCACCTCTACCTCATATCTTCGACGCTCTACCATGAATCTGCGTTCCTCTTCAATGTACCGCTCTTGCTCCTCATCATACTCCATCTCCTTTTCCCTCTGCCATTTATTCAACAAGTGTTGTGCTGTAACTCTGCGCTTTGGCTCAGCGTGTATTTGGCAATTTCCCTTAGCTGCATCTGAAGTCTGACCCTTCTCTGTTCGGCTATTTCTGAAACGTACTTGTTGCACTTCCTCCTTGGTAACTTGCCGATTAGGGTCAACAGCACCACTCTCTTTGGCTCTTTCAGAGGTCAAGACCTTTATCTTTCCCTTTTCCTTTGATTCACTGGCATCAACCATGCCTATAGAGAAAGAGACCATATTCTGAGGAAACGGGTTTTTGTCTACTTTCATCTTGCCATCAAATCTCAAGTGTCCATCTTGAATAGCTTTCTGAATCTTTACTCTGAACACTCGGCAATCATTGATATGATGAGAACTTGTATCATGAAACCCACAGTACTTCTTATCCTTTACTCCTTCAGGACGCAGCATAGGATGTCCTTCTGGCAGCTTGACGCGTCCCTCTTGGATCAGATACAGAAAGAGCTTATCTGCTTTGCTGACATCAAAATCATAGGATCCCTTTTGCTGCTTCACCCATCGATGACTGACCAAAGTAGGCTCTTTTGTCCAGTTCAACTCTGCAGCAGCTACTTCATCTTCATCTTCATATTCAGATGCTTCTTCTAGAAATCCCTGATACATGTCAACGGTTACTTGTTCTTCTAAAAACGAGCATCTCTTCGAACCCTTGGGCTTGATTGCTCATGGTCATGTCAACTTTTGTGCAAGCCGTCCAAGGTCTTCAAACTCCATGCCAAATAGCTTGTCTCTAATATGTGGCAGCATGCCTGCAATGACCAATTGTGCGAGTTGGTCATCGGGAATAGTCAGAGAATAGCACATGTTCTTCGCTTCTCTGAATCTACGAAGATACTCCATTGGTGTCTCAGTAGTCTTCATCCTCATAGCCCACAGATCAACCATCTTCTTCTCATTGGTTCCTGTGTAAAAGTATGCATGGAACTTTTGCTCCAATTCTGCCCATGTTCTAATGGAATTGGCCGGCTTTGTGAAGCAAACCATGTGAAAGCCGGCCCCGTCGTAGACATAGGAAAATATCGATTCTCCAAGCTTCATCACTAGCAAACTTCTCCAAGTTGCATCAAGTACCTGCTAACATGTTCAATGGTACTAGTGTCATCTTGACCAGAGAATTTAGTCAAATCTGTCGGTGGCTTTACTCTTGGTGGAAGAGCTACTCTATTGTACCACTCTGGAAAGGGAGATTTGTATGCATATGTTTGATTCTTTGGTTTAAGGCCGAACCGATTCTCGCATCATATCGGCCATTCCGCGCGTAACATCGTTGGCATCTTGTGCCCCCGCCTTCCGGAAGGTATTCCCGACGCACTCATATACCCCGGATTCGGCAAAGCATTAAGGGCACCGTAATCGGTAAACTCATTGTACCCATCTCCATATACACTCCTCTCGCAATCTATTTGCCACTTTGGAGAAATCTTGTAAGCGAGATGCGGTATATCTCGTTGTTGCACCAAAAGCTACTTGGCCATGAGTTTGCTTTGCTCGGTCACAGGAGGCTTCTCTTTTTCATTGTGAACAGCTCCATCCTTGCTTGTACCGATCATCTCCTCTCCTCCAGTTGACTTCCCGAAGATTGCCGAGTGTTGAAGTACACCGGTCCAAAGCAAGCTCTCCAAATCTTTCTTCAAAGCGCTTGTCAACCGCCGGACCAAAAGTATCGCCATGATTTTGCGGAAGGTGCCCGAGAAAAGGCGTGTTGTGATTTAACATAGTGTCTCCCACGGCTTTGTAAATGGCTCCAACTACCCTCTACATCTCCTCCTCGTCGGTAATATCGATCGACCGCGAGAAGAACTCGTGGCAGTGATTGCTTGACGATCACTCTACCACTCTTGTTCTTGGAAAAAGACATCAGACATTTCTGCTGATACTGTTCCATTGCTTGCTCTACCATCTGGCGTTGGTCTGGCTGCAGCTCGTCCATGGTCACGTTTAGAACGTGATTGTTGTCAATTTCCGATCCCATCCTAGACTGAGAAGTGGTCCCACTGGGCGTGCCAAAAAGTGTGTTGACACAAAATGTGGCGCACCGTGTCTCACACACAAAGAAGCCGGAAAGCCTAGCTTCAATCGGGTGCCCGGGCGTCGAATCCGGTGGCGTGCCGCCGATTTGACCCGAAAAATCGACAAGGGATAAAACGGTAAGATCATCACTGGAACGTGCCGGGTGAGACCAGACAGTTCCATATTTACGGCCCTGAAGCCACTTACGACGACATACAGCTATAGAAACTATCTCGCCAACGATTGCATTTCATTCGGCTAAAGTAACATAACGATATAAACGAACGAGCTTGCCGAATACGGTAGATGAAGACATGTTTGAACAAGATTAAATCATTAAAGCATATCAAACTATATCTCAGGTTTAAAGCATCATCAAACACTAACATCTAAGGATAAGTAACTTATAAATATAAATCCACTAAATAATACATGCATAGGCTACTCCAACTAGTCTGCCGCACGTCTAGCCTTCATAAA
The DNA here is from genome assembly GCA_018135685.1 of Themeda triandra. Taxonomy (NCBI): domain Eukaryota; kingdom Viridiplantae; phylum Streptophyta; class Magnoliopsida; order Poales; family Poaceae; genus Themeda; species Themeda triandra. The sequence continues at coordinate 279,896 of JAENPR010000193.1, read as the reverse complement.
CCCGTCGAGCATAAACCCAAGCAAGCTAATCCACCGCATGATACCACTCGCTATGGATTTACACCACTCCTTACTATTAGATCAATCCATCGCATGATACAATCTAACAATAAAGAGCTAAAAGCACGTAATTACCTAACAGATCTATAAATACTCGCTACATGTGTGAGCATAACCGTATCGGCAAGATTGCCGAATCGGGGTCCATGAAGAAGGAACAAACAAGTAACATGTAAAAGGAGCCTATCGATTAAACCGATCTCTAGTCCACCGGATGACTAGCTCTAGAGTAACCCAAAGACTGCATCCGCCGCACGGTACCGGTCTGTCAAGGCTTATCTACATATAACGTGAATGAACCCGCAACACGTGACAATCTAGATAGATCTAATTCGGCTGTATGAGCTTGATCTACTCGATATTGAATAAGCATGAAAGGAACGATCAACAAGCCGAAAGAGTATCAATCTAGATTGAGCAAAAGAGTGTTGCAAATAATTAAACATTAAATAAAGCAAGCAACACGTGATAACTTAATGAATCTATTAGATCTTGCCAAATCTAAGAGAGCAGATAACTATCTTTACTCATGTCTTAATCCGCCGCACGATACAAGGCACAAGCAAAAACTTCCCATCATTAAGCTTAAATCCGCCGCACGATACTAAGCAAAACGGATGAGACTACTTGCATCATAATCTAAATCCGCCGCACGATACTAGACATGATAGCAAGGTTGCCGGACTTACGGAGGTCGACGGATCGATTGGCCCTCTCGAAGAACTCGACGACACGACTAAAGGACTCGAAAGGTGGCACGTAGCCGGTTGTATTGATTTGGTTGTGAACCCTTATTACAGTGGTCGAGGGCTTATATTTATACCCTGGACGAAACATGAGTCCTACATGCTTACGAACTATCTAAACAAAATTGGAAAGACAAAAATACGCTAACTCTATCCATAATCGGAGTCCTTGACCATCACGACTCCTTCCCTTTTCGATCAACTTCCTTTTCCTTTTTCCGCCTTCAAACGAAGCAGTTGCCGACCGCTTGGCCATTTGCCGAACGCATGGAAATTAGCCGACCGCATATACATTTGCCGAATCTCTCTCTCTGCCGCCTGCGGGTCCACCTGTCATATTCCTGACCAAATTCTGGTGTTAACAACGCGCAATCCAATAGGGCTACTCTTCGCGATCCCCGCGAGGCGAGTACCGACCTCTCACAATCTCTTCTCCGGAGCACCGTATCTCCACGCGTGCTACCACGGAGCCTCTTGCCACCAAGCCGTCTAGGAGGTGGCAACCTCCAAGAGTAACAAGCTCTCCGGCTTGCAACACAACCACCTAGTGCCACAAATGCAATCTCACAAAGCACTCGCACTAGAATCGCTCTTCTCACACTATCGGATGGTCACTACCAAGCATATGTGAGTTAGAGGGCTTCCAAGCACCACCACACAAGGCAACATAGCCGGGCGTGCTCGGCAAGAACCCGGCCACGGCCGGCCAAACCACGTATATATAGCCCCAAGGGCCGAAACTAGCCGTTGCCACCTCGGGCAACCGAAACACGAGCGCCGGACGCGTCCGGCCTCCACCGCCGGACGCTCCAAGCCGCGTCCGGCGCTCCTCGTCACGCCACGTGTACCGACCGTTCGAAGTCGACCGTTGATCCCCAACGGCTACCTCACGATCTGCTCAAACACAACTGCGCCGGACGCGCTGTGACCAACGCCGGACGCGTCCGGCCAAGTCATCCACCGGCACCGCCGCCAGCGCACGAGAACCGCGGACGCCAAACGGTGACTCGCCCGAGTCCGCCGCTGCGTCCGGCGCGCGTCGCGCGAACGTGCTCACGCGGCACTCGGCACCGAAGTTTGGTCCGAGTCCGGCGTGCGCGGACGCGCCTCCTCGGCGTCCGGCGCTCGCCAGCGCCGAGCCGCCCGCCCACGCCAACCTTCCACGCGCCGGACGCGTCCGCCCGCCCGCTGGCCGCGCGTCCGATCCGCCGCGTCCGCGCTTGTAAATCCATGATTTACACCCATCGAAAACGCGATCTTCTCCACCATGCTATCCCACAAGTATACCAACTTGACCACCATAGATAGCATGTTTCCAACAACAATTTGCATCCGGCGCAATGGAAAATATGCCTCCAATTTTCCCGAAAGCGCCGAATCCCGCCTCGCAAGCTCGGCGGGAGGGAGAGGGACCCAAGCCCAACTCAACCCTACAAACCACAGCGCGAACATTCGCCACCTTTGTAAATGTGCCAACACCACCAAGTGTACAACTCCATGTGCTTGTGTGTTAGCATTTTCACAATCATTTTCAAAGGATTTTCTCTTCAACTCACCACGCCACTCGATCCTAGCACATCGCAATGTTAGATCGCTCAAGTGGCACTAGATGACCGATATGCAAACAAGATTACCCCTCTTGATAGTACGGCCATCTATCCTAAATCCGGTCAAGTACTTCTCTACTCAACCTTTAGACCGGTGAAATGAAATGCCCTAGGTTATACCTTTGCCTTGCGCATTTCCATCTCCACCGTCATCCTCCATTGTGCCAATGCACCGCATGCACGACACGATCATCAAATGATATGATCCACTTCATATCATCATGTGACACTCTTGGTCCATCGATCTTGACCTCACTTGCTCTTCACCATTGCGTCGGTCCATCGGCGCCAAGTCTTGCCCAAGCTTCACCATCGCATGGTCCTTCGCTTTGCAGCCTCAACTTGCCCTTCACACTTGCAACCGGTCCATCAAGCCTCATCTTGATCTTCACCTCTTGGTCACATGACTCCATGTCATGTCTCATTTGCAATGAGCTCCTTCATCAACTCATGTGTTGAGCCTCACAACATCTCCAAGCCATCTCCACCATGGCATATGTTGCTCACACACATGTACCTGTGAACTAACTCCTGTGTATCTCAACCATCACACATGTTAGTCCACCTAAAGTTGTCACTCAATTATCAAAACCAAACAAGGGCCTTTCAGTTGGCCAATGGGAGTTTCTCTCCCAAGTTGGCTAAGCCGACTATCGCTTGAACGGTCCAACTCGTAGGGGCTTAGCTGACTTAACCTATCGTCCAAGCCGACTCGTCCCAAAAACTGATATGTGTCTGCAAGCCGTTTTTTTTAGTTTTTACGTGAGAAACTTGGAGATCGAGTTTTGGAGATGTTCTCTTCTAGGATAAGACCACCCCTCTATAAACACAAAAGGATCATGGCCGAGTGAGTCCCATCCGGCCATCCACCAATAAAAAAAAATTATGTCACCTCCTCTTACCCTAATTCCCCTCTCTCAACCCCTCCTGTTGTCAAGCACCTCTGTCCACGAGATTGGTTGGCATTCTAGGCGGCCTTATTGGTACTAGGAGATTCTCCACGTGCTTCTCCCCGGCGGATCATTTGAGAAGTGGTTTTAGAGCCTTTTCGGCCAAGAACGAGATCTACATTTGAGATTTATTGGTATCTATATCAGTTTGGCCATCTATGTCGCGTCTCTCGCTGCGTTGTGAGTTAAAGGCAACCCTTGGGCGTCCAAGGCCCGATGACGTGGTGATCCGGATCCGTTTCGACGTCATCACAATTGACATCCACATCGACTACCAAAATGCTCAACCAACTATACAAACAATGGCCATACACATACTCTCGAGTAAAATATTTTTAATCCCAAATTGCGAATTTTACAAAAATATATAAACTAAAAGCATAGAATTTATGTTTTTAGATTCATTATAATAATTTTATAATATATGGTTCATATTTATAGAAATATATGTTTATTTTAAATAATGGCTAAAGTTAGAAATATTTGACTTAAGACGCATGTAAAAAAATGAAGGGGGGCTGTATAGGGCAAGGCACATAAGAATATAGTTGATTTTTTTAAAATAATATTGTAGGGGCCTATATAGGGCAAGGCACATAAGAAATATAATTGTTTTTTTTGAAATAATATTGTATTAATAAATAATCACAGATCTAAATTTTGGATTCATAAAATTGCAAAACTAGCATGCTATTGGCGACCGACAACCCACGTGGCATTTCTTTTTAAGAATAAAATGGCAACTTTTTTTTTTTTGAGGCGAAAATAAAATGGCAACTGAAAACTTAGAGACGAGCAGGCAGATTGCCTTGCAGCCCATCTTCGATTTGGGCTTCAATGGTCGGCCCAGTAGACTAAGACATACGCGACTCGAGACGGGTGGGCGTCCAGATCCAGCCGGCCTCACCAGTCACCGTCACCACCCGCACCACACACGACACGAGCACACGCGACGACTGACGACAAGGCGAGGGGCGGAGCAGTCGGCGGCGATGGGCGGCGGCGGCGCGCATGGCGGCACCACCTACAAGGGCTACACCATCCCGCACAACAAGCGCTGGCACACCGTCGCCGGCAAGGGCCTCTGCGCCGTGATGTGGTACGCATGCGCTCCCTCCTGCTCCCCTTTCCGTCCTACCACTCCGATCCGTCCATTTCCTCCGAATCCGGCAGCTTCCCTCCGGTTCAAGGCTGCCTGCCTGGACGCCTCCCTGCCGTCCTCAGACTGAACGCCGCGGCGCGTGGGATTCGCCCTCGCCGGTGGGCGTCCGCACGGGTAGATCAGGAAATGCTGGGAACAATGTTTTTTTTTTTAAATGGATTGTTCCTCATAAATTGTGCGATTGGGTTGAGGTTAGACGCGGCCGTTCTGTTTGCGCGCAACGTGGTAAGGTACAGGCCCAATCTGCATAGCGAAAATCCGATTTGCGGATGTGGAAATGGAGCTGGGTCGCTGCCATTCACCATGTCCCGTTAGGCTAGGACTGTCGACTGATTGGCTGCATCCTGGAGCCACAAGCAATGCAGTGATGATCATCGCTGCAGCCGTGCTTACCCATACCATCTTTGCGAAACTAGGAAGCCGGACTTTCTTCGTGCTCAGGCTCTTGGGTAACTTTCTTCTGCTGAGCCTCTCCCCCTTCCTGTGAGATAAGGGTCATTTGGACAGTCACTAAATCTTGTTGAGCTGCTGTTACCATGTAAGCATAGATGCGTAAAACAGAAAACATTTAGCTGCCTTTGTTTTCAACCGGGCATACTGGAACCATCTTTGTGACATTACAAAGGCCGAACTCGGCTTTTCGCTTGACTAGCTTGAGGCCCTTTGGTAATTTGATAAGAACTTTATAATGTCCTTCTATGTATTTATCTCCCTGTTCTACTCACAACATGTATGGGAACGACCTTCAACTCTTGTTTCATCTTCACATCAAACGACTTTGATTCAAGTGTTCCTTTTGCAACCCTAGCCATTTGAACTAGATGTATTCTGAGGATTGGGACTATGTCTACCATATGAAAATTTGATCTCTGAGCACTTGAGCTGTTAACTTTGAAAAGGAGTTTGCAGTTGACGTTTATCTTCACCACCTTTGCATCTCCTTTGACCCGGTTATGAGAAACCAAATAGAAAAAACCTGATTTTTTTTAACATGGAAAGTCTGAAACTACCTCATCAAGCACTGTTTTCAGAAGGCGCATTCTGCAGAAATGCACGTTGCATGATATTTATTTGAGCTTCCCCTTTCTGTGAGCTGCAGGTCATTTGGACAGTTGCTAACTTTTGCTAAGCTTCTAATCTGATCATGTGAGAATAGATGCATTAACCTTATCAGAAAAAAAAATAGCTAACTTTGTTTTCAAGCTGGAGCTCAGGATTCTTAATGTTGTTTAGATTTCAGAGTTTGGACCTGCAGTTGTGATTGTGGCATGTTTTCACAAGCATAACCAATTGTGCTGCCTGCAGGTTCTGGGTCTTCTACAGGGCTAAGCAGGACAGTGCTACGCTCTTGGTAATATTCCTTTATGTTCTGGTGAACCTCGACACTATGCTTAATCTTGGTTTAGTCGAATATAAGTTAAAGTGAAATGGTTTCAGGGTTTGCGTCATCCTTGGGATGGGCATGATGACCACTCTCATGGTCATGGACATGGACATGAGGTAGGACAATCTGATCCCTTCTATTTATTTAGCATTACAGAATGCGTTCTTTTAGCTTGTAAATGATGAATTGCTGCTTGACTCCTGTGAATTTGCAATCTTATTTTCATGTTACATTTGATGTTTTTTTAATCTCTTTGCATCAGTTTTTCTAGTAATTTTTTATTGTGTTATAATTCTGAAAATGTGCTAACATGGTGAGAAGAAATTATACCTGGTGACCGAAATGTCTGTTTCTGCAAATCTCACTTTGTGGATGGTGATGAGGAAAACATACATTTCGAAGTTACGAGAGATGCATAATTATTTTAATGCATTATAATTTGGTGCTTTAATTGGTAAGTCGAACACCTGACAGACTAGTTGATTACCTTAGTTTGTTATTCACTGTGTAAACATGCTTTCCAGATAGTTCATTGTTTGCATGGGGGGAGTGTGACTGGTAATCCCAGATATTATCAAGTGTTTTTATTTTACATGTTTGCTTAATGCTCATATCGTGCATGTTTGAGGATTTATACTTTCTACTAGCAGTTAACTGTGTGTACTGTTCTGACTGGCAATTAATCCAAAACTGCAGGAAACAAAGAATCATTTACGTACATTGATCCACTATACTATTCTGGTCTTATTTAAAATAAATAAAGCAGCAAACAGAGACTTGAAAGTCAATTGGAACTCATGGATTTCGTATTATTTCATGTAGGCATCGCCGTCGTCTTCGCATTAAGTTCCTACTTGTGGCTGACGGTGATTCAATGCTTGGCATGTTCCAACAACTAAAGATTGAGTTAATAAATTCTACCATCCTGCATGGGACTCATGTTGTTTGCAACTGGTTTAGCACAAACTGGTTTTGCTACGATTGTGCTTATGTATTTGATTTGAAGCTTCAGTTCATATGTTGTGGAAAAGAATCTGGTGTGTTTTGATGTTTCTTGTGTTCTGTAGTTCAGTACATTGCTCTACATGGAATCACCCTTCAGAAAATATATATACTATCATCAGAAACAACACTTATGCTGTTGCTTTCGGTTGGGGCGTGTATGCCTTTGCTTCAGGCATGGCATCGTACGTGAAACAACTACTTATACAGTACTTCCTTGCAGACATAGCTTAGCAGCAAAGTAGTCGACTAACCTGGAAATTCTGATCCGGAGCAACACGGCCTAAGCTTCAGGACAGTCACAGTAAAAAAAATGTAGCTATGCAATTGCAAACCCTGGTTCATCGATCTTCCTGGATCCTCAAATGTGCATCTTCTATCCATGGGATGATCAAGCTCCCCTACCATTATCTCATTCATTGAGCTGGTGGGCTCCATGAGTTTAGACATATAAGCACCGCAGATAGACATGGGAATCCAGATTGCTGTTCACATGGTGATGAGCTCGGGTTAGTTACTTAATGGACTAAAGATTAGCTCAAATCGGTTGCCTTTGGCTAACAATTACATGAAGACTTTGACCAAAAAAACAGCTCATCTATTAGCCCTTTTGTTTTAATACACTACATCTATTTTAGTATGTAGCTAGCAATTAGCTCTTACATCAAACGTGCCCTATATCTGAGGTAGCCTGAACTCGTCAACTCGTCGAGAACAACGCAGGGAGGAGGTGCAGTCCTAGAGAACCATACATATGTAATACTCCCTCTCCAAATTATCCGGCTGAGGTAGCCTGTACTCATCAACTCACCGAGAACAAGAATGGGAGGAGATGCCGTCCTAAAGAATCATGCAATATGTAATACAGTAATTACTCCCTCTAGTCCAAATTATCCCTCCGTTATAAGTCGTTTTGGAACGGAGGGAGTAGGATCGCATCACGTGTGGCCATTGATCTGTGTTTGACCTCGAGCGTTACTTGGAACAATAGCTGGGCCAGACTTACACTGTATCTAGTGCGTCTTCCTTTTCATTGCAATCCAAACTTTCAAGATACGGCTCTCGATCGGTTGCCATGCATTTGAATTTTGAAGAAGCAACCCGAGGCTTCTACTTTGATAAACACATGATACATGGTTCCTTTTCGCAAGCCAGCGTTGCATTGCATGACACACAGATCAAGAAACTTGGTAAAGAATACTAAGGGTTCAAGGACAATAATCATGAATGGGACAACCATCAGTCAAAACGCAGCCCAGATTGCCCAAACAGGACTAAGATTGTTCAACTCAATCCATACAGGTTCTCGTTCTCTCTAAAATCAGCAGCTCTCAACAAGCAAGGAGGGAGCAAGTCTGGGGATCTGGTAACCAAAGCAAACCGGGAAAATACTTCAGCTATACATCACAAAAGGCATGACCGAAAACCCTATAAATAAGTCGACTCCCAGCAGATTCATCACAACAAAGCCGGTTCGTTCATCGCCGCGGATGATGATGATAACATCTTTTTTACATCACAAGCAAAACAATCCGAGCAAATTGCAGACACCACCCATCCACCAAAACAGTTGCACTAATCAAAATGAAGGATTTGGGGTTTGATTCGCCACCTCAACGTCTCCACTCAGCTTTCAGTGGTCTCTCTGCAGATATTCAGAAATTTAGTAGAGAAGACAGAAATTAATTCGGGTCAGCTACACTTGGGGGATTTCTACTTGATAAATTTTCTCCTAGGAGCACTGTACTTTCTATGGGGCAGAATATAATATAAGTATGCATTTCAAGACAATAATAACAAGCAAAGAAGACAGGTGAGTTTTGAAATATATGTTGAAGCTGCAATGCAAGGAACATGCAGTCTCATCTGTGCAGGTTATTGAAATAGATAATTTTACAGCACAACTATTTGTAAAGGATAAAAGTGAGTATGGTATAGTCTCATATTCCAAAGCAAACCAATGTGACAGAATATAAAAACAACAAAATGACCAAGTTAACAGGTATTTGTTTAGGTTCAATTAGCTTAAAAACAAGATCTGATGTTAACAGGTATTTGTTTAGGTTCAATAAGCTTAAAAACAAGATCAAGTGCATATTATGACAATGCATGTGGTAGACATACAAATGTAATAAGTTTTTGAACTTTCTCTTTTCTACATACCGCTCGCATCTCTTGATGACAGCATAGCCTTGTCGCCTTTCGCTCCATCCTTACCACCAGCATGGGTTGGCCTTTGTGTACGTGGAGAATGTGAAATCACCTTACCATTGTTAGAGGACGGAAGGGAATGACGACGAGTGAACCCGTTTTTCTCTGCTGAATCAGAGCTAAGTCTTGGTGAACTATTTCCCCGCAGTTTCGCCTTTGCAGATTGTGTAGCAGCCATGTAGCTTGGCAGAGCTGGGGAATTTTTGGAGCCATTTTCTGGATATTCAGGTTTAGCTGAGAATGAAGACCTCCTCTTGTTGCCTTTCAGGCTCTCAGTAGATGGATGTTCTTCTTTGGATCTCTCTTCCACATCATTCACCAAAGCATTTTCTTCATTGTTAATGTCTTGCAGCGGCATAATTTCAGCCGCTGGAGCAACAACAGACGGTTCATCAACTTTTTCTTCATTTGCGATTGTGACTGGATCTGAAGCAACTTGCAGTTCAGGCTGGATATCAGGTACCAGAATATCCATCTTTGCATTGTCCGATAGATTAACATTCTGAGGCTCTTGATTCTCAGGATGAATTGGAACTTGCTTTGCACTTCTTAGTGGTTTCTCGCATTGGACCTCTTGATGGTCAGGAATCTCAGTAGTTGGGTTAGGTGTCTTTGAGGTTTCAGCCACGGAATTAGTAACCTTCCTAAGGCTACGTTTAACCTTCTCAAGTTCTGTTAACTGGCCATCAGGAACTGACTCAGCAGGAGTGCTACTTAATTTCCTTGGATTCCGTCTTGTCTTATCAACTTCAACGGTGGTGTTTGTTTGAGAAGGTTCAAATGGCACTGCAGAGCTCTTCCGTGCATTACGCTTTAGTTTTGCTGACTCTGTTTCCATTGCATAACTGGCCTTCCTTGTATGTGGCTTAGCATCAGCACCAACTCTCTTTGGTTGGGAAATGGGCTTCCAGACATGACTTATCGTCCACCTCTCTAACCAATTGAAGGCTGAATTAGGATCCATCTCATCATACTGGAAGTGGAGAGCCTCAACCACAATTGGTGAAGATAGAAGCTACATCACAGAAAGAAGATAACTGAATTAGCATAAAACGCCTCAAAGTAGTTATTATTTCTGACTGATACATTCATATGCCCCTCTAAAACTTATGTTGAGATTACCTTGCGAGCAAATGCATTTGAAGACAGCTTCTCCTTCCAGGAACCAGGTTTACCACCCTGCAAGAAGGAAAAAAATATCATATGACCACCATTTTTGGGTGCCACCTTAATAAGTACGAAAGTCAGCGGCACATGGGCAAATCATGCAATTTTGAGCACCTAAGTCAAAAACAAACAAGAAAAGGAGGAAAAGAAACGAGACCATAAAGATGTTGTATCCTGCACAAGATAATATTTTTCAATGTAATATTATCCTTGTTTTTGAGTTAAATAATTAAGGTATACAGACCATGCAGATATACAGACATCTCTGTTTGCCATTTGCATTGCCACATTGGTAGATAGGAGTAGCAATAGATTAACATCGATCAGATCCAAAGCGACCGCAAAGTGTGATTTAAGTCAGTACAAAATGCACAAAGCAGTAATGAATATTTAGAAAAGCAGCACAGCAAACAAACTTCCAAGACATGCTGCATAAGGCATTAGAATTAGCAATTCGTTAATACTAGGCAATAAACCTAGTAAAGACAACCTTGTTATTTACTAAATGTACAAAATCTGTACATAATAGCTTCTCGACATTTTGGCATCCAGAAGGGAGCTATGTCACTCCAAGGCTTCTTTATCGGTTCCACACTAATATGCGCAACAATATAACCCATGCAATCATCAGCATAGGAAATGGTCCACCGGAAATGGAAGAACCTTCTATATGAAAAAAATAATTTTTGACATATTGTTCATTTCAGCACAGATGTTCATTTTGTATTTGCTATCCATTAACCAAATATCCATAAAAAATTCTCAAATACCACTCGAAGGAGAATAATGCCAAGTACCCATGGCACCTTAATTAGTTTGACAGACCTCAACAGGAACCTATACAACGGCTCAGCGTGTAATATTCAGGTTTTAACATGGCTTCTATCAGAATAAAGCACACTGAAACAGATGGGAGTTGTGTCTCTATTCAATTAATAAAATTTATAAAAAGAGACATGATCATGATAAATGTATTAGGTATAGTGGAGAAAATGAATTGTAAGGAAATTACCGTGAAGTTCTGTTGGGAAAGTTCCCTAGTTACTTGAATGGAAGCTTGAGAAAGTCTAACATTCCTTCCACGGACCAGGGCTTGAAACTTCACAATCAACCATGTTGCACGGAGAGTTGAAACAGCTTGCCTCCTTACAAGATGCCCCCGGATCAGTGCCTGTAGTCTTATGATCCCTTTCAGGGCGCGGAATGCTCGGCGTGCCTGGACCAATATCACGACAGAATTAGCACCATGGTAAGCCAGGTATCTACGACAATAGTATTTACGAATTGCTTTATAACAACAATGAAGAGGGGGTATGGTTCTGCGGATATTCAGCATTAGAAATGAAAAAACAGACAAAAGGCTCAAAGGTATCAGTAACACAGTAGTGCGGTCAGCATTTTTTTATTTGCCTTATCGTTTTTGTATGAATGACTCCAACTCTCCAAGAGACTTGGAACAGTGCTAGACAACATTGGGACATTGCACGATCAGATAGCACAGGTAGTTAACGTAGACAAAACAGATAATTTGAGGGGGGAAAAACAAATATTACCAGATAACCACGGAAGGCAGCTTGTGCCTTGACGGCCGCTTGCTCTTCCCTCAACCTCTCAGCATCATTGGCCACATCAGACCCCGCAGTGCCCTGCTTCTCCAAGTCCTGACTGACATCAGTCACCGGCACTTCCTGCACGCTGGAATTCTCACCCTTGGCCACCTCCCGCACAGTCCCATTGTTGTGGGCGCTAACAAGCACAGGCTCCGAGATCACTGGAGAGCTCTCTGAGAACGCAGGCTCCTTCCCGGCAGCAGCATACCCTTTGTTACTCGTACCCTTCTGCGCATGGAAAATATCAAAATACAGGCATCAGTTGCTAGAACAGATCCATACTCCTTAGCTGGAGCCTGGAGCCGCATATCTCGAGACACACTCAAAAAGTCGAAATTGTAACTGCATTCTGAAACTACGGAGGAAAAAGAAGAGGAGGAAGAACGTACTGAAAAATCCTTGGCCTTGGTGGAGCCGGACCTCGACGACGACTTCTTCCCGAAGAGCACGGACTTGATCCACTTCGCCGGAGACTTCCCCATTGCAGCCTAATCCGCCGCGCACCGGACCGGAGCGGTTCAGTTCAGAGCCTGCAGCAGAACCGCCGCACATCAGTGCACAGATCTACTCCACGCCCACAATTCATCCACAGGAAACGCCGGAAACAGGCACAGCCCCCGGATTCTTACTCACACCCAACGGCAACCCTTGCTGAGGGCCAAAACGAATCAAGATTTTTTTTTTTTAAAAAAAAAAAAAAAAAGAAGGAAACACCGACACTTGAAAGGAGCGAGCGCGCGGCGAACTCCCACGAATGCAGCACGAAGGAACCCGAATCCACGCCGCAACGCAGCTAAACCGTCACGGAGGCGCGCGAGACGGCGGCCCCGACGGCCCCAAACGGCACAGATCTAGACGACGGCGGCGCGGAGGATGCGCGCCCGGATCTACGGGAGTGTCGCTCACCTGAGGGTGGCAGAAGGCGGCGGCGCAAAACCCTAGCTCCCCTCTCTCTCCTCCCCTCCCTTCCTCCTGCAAGGCTGCAACCGCCTACACAACCATTCTCGAGAGAGAGAGAAGAGAGAGAGGGAGTGTGGGAAGTGGGAAGAGGCTCCTGGTGCTGCTAGCTCGTAGTACTGCGCAGGCAGCGCCGAGAAGGCGAGAGCGAGAGAGAAGAAAAGAAATCAGCTGCGCGGAAAAGAAAAAGGAAAACTGAGAAAAAAAATAGAGCCACTGGAGTGTGCGACTGTGACGAGCTAGTGTGCGGGCCCCACCGTGCAACGGAACCGCTTCGCTTCGTCCTGGTGTGGTGGGACGGGTTGGGTGACACCGACGCCCGGGCCCCACGTCACGCGACGCCGGGATTACTCGTGGGCCCCGCAGCAGGTGGTTGATGGATGATTTACTTCTACGTTCCCCGACGGGGGGAAAAAGCCGAAAAGGTGTGGGCTGGGGAGGTGAAGGTGAGATCATGGTAAAAAGGGCCCACATGTCAGTTACAGGAGATATTTCGCGTCCGGTGCCCGTGAAACTTTTTTTTCCCCGAGCTGGCAGGGCCTCGTCTTTTCTTACTGTCAACCCGTCCCCACGCGTAGGCCGCAGCGGGGCTTCCGACCGGTCCTGGGGACGAGCCGGGACACATTGTCAGTGGCCGTTTCCATCTCCTGTTGGCTGTGGCTGCCTGTGCGCCGTGCGCGTGCGCGAGAGATCGGCGGGGGTCGTGGTCTCGTGGAGGACCCGGGCCCACATCATGTGCGGTAATTAACGTCTTGTATAAACCGCTGTGGTGTTGACAGTAGAATTAACTTTTTGGATTTAGAAAACGGAATCGCGGCCATCTCTGATCATGACCATTTTGCCCCTGGATGCCTGCATGCCGTGATGCCCAGTAGTTTCCTCGACGACACACACCGTTCGGAAAATGTGCGCCCGGATTCTACCATAGGTTCTTTAGCTTCATGCGCCCGGATTAACGTTCTCTACCATAGTATAAACTGTGATCTATTGTCTCAAGATTGAATGAATCGGAAGATGTGAAGCCTGAAAAGAGAAAGAACACAAAGAAAAAGTAAAAAAAAGAAGCAAAAATGTCGATATCTGGTCTGATTTGGAACTGTATGGGGATTAAGAAAAAAGGGGTTGCAACTTTCTTAAAAAATCTTATTGTGGAAAAGAAATTTGATTTTGTTGGCATTCAGGAAACTATGGTTGCTGATGTACCTGAAAAGTTAACCAGGAAATTTGATGTTGATCAAGATTTTTTGTGGCTATCTAACCCTTCAAGAGGAAAATCTGGTGGGATTTTAGCAGGAGTTAGATTGGAAAGATTTGATGTAGGCAGTTTTAAACAAGGAGAGTTTATGCTACAAATGAACTTATGGGATAAAAAATTGAGTGTGAAATGGAATTTTTTAGTGGTGTATGGTTCAGCACAAGAGGAAGATAAGATTAAGTTTTTAGCTGAGTTATCCCATTTCTGTGCAGCTAGTTCTGAACCTTTGTTTATAGGTGGTGATTTTAACATTATTAGATACTCTTTTGAAAAAAATTCTATGGATGGGGTGCATAGATGTACTCCAGTTTTCAATTCTTTGATACACTTTTATGAGTTACAGGAAATTGAAATTAATGGGGGTATTTTTACTTGGTCAAACAAACAAGAGCCTCCGACGCTGGAAAAATTAGATAGAATTCTAGTTACAAAAGAATGGGAATTATTTTTTCCACAAACAATTGTGAGTAGAATGCCTAGGGAAGTATCCGATCATAATCCTTTAATTATTTCCTGTGGGGTTTGTGATAAGTTGCCTCATATTCAGTTTAGGTTTGATTTGAGTTGGCTTAAAAATCCCGAGTTTTATAAGCATGTGGATAGGATTTGGGGGTCGCCTTGTAGAGCTAAGTCAGTCCTTGACAAAATTTCTCAAAAATTGAAGTTGATCAAACAGTTCTTTAAAGGTTGGGGTTTTAATTTGCAAGGGGAACTTAGGAAAAAGGAAGTTAAATCAAGCCGAGTTAGTTGACTTGGAAAGTATTGAGGAAATTTCGGCTTAACACAAGTGCAAATTGATGTAAAAGTGTTTTTGTTGGGGGAAAATTTAAAAAGTCTCGAAATGGAAGAAGCTTATTGGCATGAAAGAAGTCATGAAAATTGGTTGCTAAAAGGAGATGTTAATACTTGCTTTTTTCACACATGTGCTAATGGGAGGAGGAGAAAAAATGCAATCCCGAGTCTGGAAAAAGATGGGGAGGTAATAGAGGGTGATGAAAATATTTTGAAAATTGCAACCGAGTATTACTCCGAACCGTTTGGTCCCCCTATTGAATATGATTTACAAGTAGATGAACAGTTTTGGGGACAGTTCCTCGAGTGAGCCAAGAAGATAATGATTGGGTGTGTAGACCTTTTGGGGAGATAGAAATTAAAGAGGCCCTGGACCAAATGGAAAAGAACAAGGCAGCCGGGCCGATAAAATACCAATTGAGTTTTACCAAAGCTCATTGGAACATAGTTAAAGCTGATGTGATTTTGTTGTTTGAAGACTTTTATCATCACAGAGTTGACATAAGTCGTTTGAATTATGGTATTATTACCCTGTTGCCAAAAATTAAAGAAGCCTCAAAGATTCAGCAATATAGACCGATTTGCTTATTAAATTGTCTGTATAAACTGTTCACAAAGACTTTAACTATCGGTTGGAGAGTGTAGCTAACAAATTGATTCATGACAATCAAACAGCTTTTATGAAAAATAGGAATATTATGACGGGGTAATGTGCTTACATGAGATTTTGCATGAAACTAAGCGAAGAAAAGAAGTGGGTGTGGTGTTAAAGATTGATTTTGAGAAGGCATATGATAAAGTTAGTTGGAATTTGCTTTTTACTTGTTTGGAAAAAAGAGGGTTTAAGGATAAATGGTGCATGTGGATTAGACAAGTGGTCTCTGGGGGTACTGTAAGTGTGAAAGTTAATAATACCATTGGTTCCTATATAAAAAGTTTTAGGGGTGTGAGACAGGGGATCCTTTGTCCCCCGTAATGTTTAACTTTGTGGCCGACATTTTAACAAGAATGACTTTGCAAGCTCAAGAGAATGGTCTCGTAACAGGTCTAATAAGTCATATAATACCTCATGGTATAGCCATTTTGCAATACGCCGATGATGATACTGTTTTATGTTTAAAACATGATGTAAGTTCTGCTACTCACATGAAATTCCTGTTATATTTGTTTGAAATGCTAGCTGGCCTTAAAATTAACTTTAACAAGAGTGAGGTGTACATGGTGAATGATGATGGGGAGCTAGGTCTTGAATATGCAGAAATTTTTAACTGTCAGCTGGGTATCTTTCCAATTAAGTACCTGGGAGTGCCTGTGAGTCCAAGTAGGCTTAAAGTTAGAGATTGGGTGCCATTAATTGATAAGAGTGGAAAAAGGTTAGATGTTTGGAAAGGGGGAATGTTATCTATGGCTGGGAGGAGTACATTGATCACTCACGCTTTAAACAATGCACCTATGTATCATATGTCAATTTATTTGCTTCCAAAGACAACTATTGCAAGTTTGGACAAAATTAGGAGAACTTTTTTCTGGCAAGGGGGAAGTAGTAGGAGGAAATATCACTTAATCAAGTGGGAGAATATTTGTAAAAGTAAAGCTAAAGGGGGATTGGGAATCAAGGACTTGAGAAAGATGAATGTGAGTCTTTTGTGTAAATGGTGGTGGAGGCTTGAGAATGAGAGTGGCCTTTGGCAGAAAATAATTAGATACAAGTATTTGAGGGGTGTGTCCATTCATGAGGTTTCTTACAAACCGGGGATTCTCCCATATGGGCTGATTTGCTGAAAATAAAAGATGTGTACTTATTAGGGAGAGGAGTGAAAATGAAGAGTGGAAATTTAACCAGGTTTTGGCTGGACCCTTGGCTCTTTGATGAACCATTGGCAAAATTGGCCCCTTGCTTGTTTGCCTTGTCGAATGAGAAAAATATAACTGTGTCTTCTTTTAGAGAGGGTGGTGCAATTACTTTTAGAAGATGGCTTTACAGTGAACTTAGAGTAGAGTGGGATGTGATTTTTGACAATGCTATGGCTTTTAATGTGAGTGATCAACCTGATGCTGTTGTGTGGCTGTTGGGAGGGAATAAGAGGTTTTCGGTAAAGTCAGTTTATGATGTCATGACAAGTGCTAATGAGGGGGTGTATAATAAAAGAACTGAAAAAAAGCAAAATTCCTGAAAAAATTAAGATTTTTCTTTGGCTTTTGTCTAATAATGCGCTTCTTACAAAAGATAACATGAGAGCTAGGAATTGGGAGGGGGACCCTACTTGTGAGTTTTGTGAATGTATTGAGACTGCTTCACATTTATTCTTTCATTGCCCCGTGGTTAAAGTTATTTGGATGGTAATAGCTGTTTGCTTTGGAGCAAATGATGTACCTATGTCACTTGATCAATGCTGGATATGGTGTGAGAAATGGTTTACTTTGGGGGAAAAATTTCATGCTTGGGGGATTGGGGCTATTTGTTGGGCTGTGTGGAAGTGTAGGAACAAATCAGTTTTTGACAAGAAGCCGTTAAAAAATCCTTTGGAGATCATATGTCATTCGGGCATTGATGAAATATTGGGCGGAATGTATGATGAACTGGAAAGGAAACAGCTGGAGGATGGCGCCGAGGCGATGTTACAGTGGCTAAAGAGATGCCGGCGAACCAAACCGATCGTGAAGCCAATATTCTGCCGTCGCAAGGTGTTGAAGATCAAGATGATGAAGAGATGTGAGGGGCTACAAGTCGTCGATGAAAAAATGGTGCTGGTGGATGGATTGGCGCCATGGAGTTGCTTGTCTTTTACTTTAGTTTGTAGTTTCTGGTGAGGTTTCGTAGACGTTTTCATGTGCCTGTTTGCCTCGTGGTTGGTTAGACTATTCGGTAAGGCGAAGGTCTGATGAAGTTGGTTGTAGTTCAAGAATGAGGGTTAACTCTGGTGCCGAAAGGCGTTTCTCTCTGAGACTGTCTGTAACCTTCTAAAAATGCTGTATTCCCGTTTTTTTTAATAAAAATGGGAATGGGGTGCCCCGGTTGGAAAAAAAAAATGAATCGGAAGCTACTATGCCCTCAGGGTAAGGCTTGCGGATTATTCTGAAAGTAGTATTCCCTCCATTTCAAATTCTGAGGGTTTTTTGGGATATATTGTACTCTAGACTAATTTATTTGATACCATAAATATTGGCATTTTTTATCACTTTTTTCTAAATTTCTGTGTAAGAAATCAACCACCTCTTTTATTTGTCCTTGTTATTTCATAGAAAAAATTGTCTCTTATGATCTGTAATAATCTGTACTTTGTATCATGATCCAAGGGTTCTGAACATTTTACAATAAAAGTTGGTTATATTTCTTGCGAAAGAAATATAGCAACTCACTTTTTTATATAATTATATAACGATCAAACAACTTAAGGTACTGAAACGTGATACTATGCTTAAATTATAATCTTT
The DNA here is from genome assembly GCA_018135685.1 of Themeda triandra. NCBI lineage: Eukaryota > Viridiplantae > Streptophyta > Magnoliopsida > Poales > Poaceae > Themeda > Themeda triandra. The sequence continues at coordinate 261,558 of JAENPR010000193.1, read as the reverse complement.
CTAGACAGAGGTAGTACTAGTTAATAGAGTCTACATTTCTACGATTCCCATTAAAAAAAGGAGGCTAGATTTTTCTACAGTTTTTTCTATTCATAGTCTTATGACTATGGTGTTATCTAAATCTCCCAAATTGATTTAAATAGAATCCACGATTTTGATAGCCTCACCCCAAAGCGAGCAAAGCAATTAGCAAGATCCTAATTAGAAACACCCCACAAAAAAAAAGATCCTAATTAGAAACAAACCAAGCACCAAGCCAGCAGCTCTCAACTCCTAGTAGCATAGTAATTAGCGAGCAAAGCAATTAGCAATTGATTGATTAGCACAACTAGACCGACGGGTTGGACATGAAGAAGGCAAGAAAAGGCATAGGCGCCGAGCGAGGGGCCAATGACCCGCCAACCACCCGCATCGATCTCTGCAAGCTAAGATAAAGCTACCATTCACTCTTTCAGAGTGGCCACTTCACTTCTGTGGCGAGGTCACGTCCATCTATCAGCCCCGATCGACGACCAACGCAGCCAACTTCGGTTGTGTTGATCTAGCTGACTGATAATGGTTTAGCGCTAATAATGGTAATAACAGACAGAGAGATTAGACGCTTGAGTCGCTAATTATTACACGTGACGACGACAAGGATTGACGAGGTTAGCCTGCCTCTCTCTGATCTGACGCACTGTCAGATGATGTGTGTCGTATGATCCACGAGAGAGAGGTAGCGTAATGGCGAGGCTCTAGCTTGCTAACTACTAGCTCGTGGATTGAGTTGGAATGTTGGAAGATGGTTTGGTGGTGGCCGCTTGCTGTTTCTCTCAAGAATTATATTAATTGATGGTGTGGGCAATAGCGACGTTAGATTCCTCTAGTAGTAAAAGCTCTAAAACGCCCCTATCATCGTTTAGGTACGGAGCTGCCATCGTCCCGTCGAGCCTCCTTTGAGTATAGCTGTTTTATGTGCGTAAACGATGCCAACCTGGTCATTTTTTTCAGTACGCTGATCCCTATAAGTTGCTACCTGCTACGACATTGATCTCTGTAGTCGATCTGTAGGGTAATGGGCACGTTAACGTTGAACCAGCACTATATACTCGAGCACATTGCTTTGAAAAAGAAAATATACTCGAGCTGTCGAGCACGTACCAGCATTTTGGGCGGGACGATCGCGTTCGCGTATGTAGGTGTAACGCACACGGGCCGACGGAGACTGCTATCAGGCGGCCGGGCGTCACGTACGTCACCGGGCGCGGGCGCGGCACATGCCCGCCCCGCCAAGCGTGACCCGACGCCGCACGCGCGCGTGCGCCTGCCCCTGCCGTGCCGCGCACTGTCGGCAACCGGTCGGACGCACAGGATCCGGTCCCAGTCCCAGTCCCAGTCCCATGGTTGGTCACCTGCAAGTCTGCAACCGCGCTCCCTCTCCCACCGCGCAAATGCGATGATCCGGTGCGACGTACGCTACAGCCTCATGGAATACAAGCACGTCCTTCCTTTCCTTCGTGTTTGGTTCGTTGTTGGTCACAGCCTGGCTCGCATGCCGCAACCAGGCCCGATGTGGCCAGACTCGGCGCATGCGGGAGGGTTCGTTTGGTTCTCGTTCCTGTGTATGCAGGCCCACTTCATCTGCTGTTTGGTTGTACATCTAGCACAGAAAACTGATAGCCTGTGTCTCTGACGCTGGCCCAACTGCACGGCATGCGCTCACGCTTGCACGGACGGAGCCTGGCTCCAAAGAAACGGCCGATTTGCTCGTTCCTTCACAGTGTGGCCGAGAGGTGTTTTTTGCATGCGCGTAGCCTGGCTGGGAGCGTCAACCAGGAAACCAAACACGCGGGTGCCTGCATCTGGAGAGCCTGATTCAAGCTAACCAGGCAACCAAACACGCCCTTTTCCTGGCCCGGCGCGCAGTTGCTGAGCAGCTGCTAGCTTGGCAGTTGGGATCGCGTTCGCTCGCCTGGAGCTTTCTCGGTCGACGGACGTGTTCACCATTTCGTGTCCACGCTTAAAACAGCCATTTGTCTGTACCCGACCGGAGAATCATGTATGCAGGAGTATAAAAAGTTCAATGACAAAAGGTAAGTGAAACACGTACCCAGCGCCGGACGCCCGGACCTAAAGCAGGAAAAAACACAAAAGGACCATCCGTGTCAGTGAACTGAAAGCTTCAAGCTCCTGTGTGCGATGCGTCTATTAGAAAACCCTCTCGTGTAATTCCTAATTAACTGTTGTTGTTAGTAGTAGTAGTAGTACGGCTGTGCATAAAGCCAGGCATTGTCCTACAACAACAACAACCACCCACCAGTTAGGGCCTCGCTTTCGGCTTTTCAAAGGTAAACCGCCAAAACAATTGAGTGGTTGCATGATTTGCTTGTTCGACTCGACCGATCTCGGCGTGTGTAAGCAGTAGTGGTTGCGCCTTTAGGGGTTTCCCCGATGAAGAAGCCACACTTATCCAATCAATCAACATATCTTCTTCTCTTAAACTTAAACAATATAGTGCTTTATGTGCCTGCGGATCGTAGACACAAATGCTTCTTGGGCACAAATGCCTCGATTTCGGCTTTCCATCCTTGGAGTTGAGCCGTCATTTTCGCCCCACGGCCAGCGTCGAATCGAGGGGGCGCAACGCAGACGCAGTCACTATCGACACGATGGCCTGGGTGGTTGCGCAATGTACGTTAGCATTTAGCAATATGGAACGTTCGTTCCTAAACCTGAAACATACGGGGGTTCACAAGTCGTCTGAATCTGAATGCTGCTGTCGTGTCTGGTGGTGAGTGACAATATAGGACACAAAAGGCTACAGTACGTGCCTAGGTGAGCTGAGAAAAATGGCAAGAAGGTGAGCAGTGCGCGTCGGACGCCTCGACACGGTGCATTTCTTCGGTCGCGTTCGTCCGACCGTCCTGGACACAGTGCGTTCCAAGGTCCGCGGCAACTGGTCACCGATCAGTGGTGACATGACGTCACACGATTGTGGTCAAAGACTCCAAGGACAAAGGATCCTGTGAAAACAGTGTGTCCCGAGGGCGATAAAACATGGAAAAAAAAACAGTGTGGGTTGCCTCTTTTTCTTTTCTTTTTATTTATTTTTATTTTAAAAAACAGTGTGGGTTACTGTAGATCATTGCTGCAAACCACAGGTGGGTGGGCCTAATTAGCTCGGAACAGCATCGTGTCTGGACCGAAATGAAAACTGGGGCCCAAGTCCCTCGCAGACCTCCCGAGCGCAGGCGGCCAAGAACTGAGGCCCAAGCATGGAAACGAATATTGAATATTGAATACTGAATTGACCAAAACTTGTACAAGAGTTCCTGTACGACGATCACGATTCGGCGCCAGATTCGGGGTCTGGCACGTCCCCAGAGTTGCTGAATTTCAGCCACTTCCAATTAGCATAGGACCGGGCTTCGTCAACGAAGGGGACAGCATCGTCGCAGGAGTCTTCGGCGGCGATGGATCCAGGTCTCTCTGCAATTTGCTCCCGGTATCTTTGCGCCATCTCTTCAGCCTCAGAAAACACCTTCTGTTGACAGGAAACAATGAAAAACGCGAGAGATCCTGAGCACTGAAATGAGCATATATATAGAACTGAAAATGGTGTGTATGTTTTTTTTTTCAGTGCAAGATAAAATGGTCAGCTTTTGGAGACCCAAAGTTTTCTCACCTCTTTGTTAGTGAGAAGCAATCCTGGTTCGCTCTCGAGTTCCTTTGTGCTGCACAGAGCCAAATAGATGTTGTCAAGTACACCACAAACTCATCGAGGATCGAGCAGATGGCTCTTTCCACAACAAATCTTATGTATTAGAACAGCACTGCCTAACGTACTGCAAATGTTATACCTGAGGGCGATTCTGTCTGGAGTTGATTTCATGACAAGAGCTTTCACCGTCTCGCCTACTTTCAGCACATCAGCCACAGATCTCAGCTCACCATGTGTCATGTTTGAGATATGCAGTAAACCACTGCAAAGTATTACATACTTGTAAATTCAGATACCTTGTAGAACACAACAAAAAGCAAAATAGCTCATGATCCAGGTACTGGATTAAGTTTATCAAAAGAATCGACAGTTTTAAGGTCTCAAACAGATAGACACATTGAGGAGATCACAACTAATAAAAATAATTCAAATTAGTAAGTTCCATTTAACAGCACTGATACATGGAAAGATGACCCCTGTATCAAACTCTTAGCTAAAGCAAAGCACAATTGCCCTGGACCTAAACCAGGGGGTTCACAAAGCAGAGATCCCTGTTAACTTGGTGTATGATATTTTGTAATGAAAGGCATTAATTTCAAGATTGATTCGTAAATTTCATGCCAGATTTAATGCCTTTGTTCAAATAAGCCAGTTCAAAATGCTACTTGCACTATCTAAACTACTTGTATATAATACACTGTCAAAATCAAATATTCTGTGTTGGCTTGTAAACAGTTTTGCATATCTGAAGGAGTAAACCATACAAAAACATGCCCAGGTAGGAATAATTTGGACATAAGGTGCATAGATTGACCTAGATCATGCTGGCTAGCAGAAGATGGGCAGAAAGAAAATTTCAGCATCACTGAATGAAATATTGGAATTGTAAGGAAATGGCGTGCAATAGTTCCAAATATACATTCATGCTGAGGTGAACAAGAATAAAAACGGCATATGTAAAACATAGGTTATAGGGTCTTGAGATGTTACCCTCTGTTAGTCTCGCCAATCTTAATTTGTGCACCATATGAAAACAACTTGCGTACTGTACCTTGCAAGAGAGTCCCTTCTCTAAGGTACGTCACCACCTAAACAAGATTTATCACTCATCCAAGTTAAAATTTGAAAAATGTATTGCAAATGCTATAAAGATGCTTTGGAATTGGAGAGTACTTTGTAAACAGCTGTTTAACCTGAAGGTTTCTTGCGCTCACAAGCAACAAGATAAGTTGTTTAAACAAATAAACAACAAATATGTACTCCAAGCAGATATGACGCAAGAAAAGCATAAAGTTATGTGGTACGCTTCAAATAACAGGTAGCAGCCTAGCAGGAGGCCAATGTTGCTAACTCACCCATGCTTCTTTTTCACTAATTATCAATTCGTTAGTCCCTTCATCGATCCTTGTAATGCAGACGTGCATTTCTTGACCAACCTGTGTGTGAAACAAAAAGTTTCAGTTCATGAATCACATTACTATACTTGCAAGTTCAAAAGGTGACTTCGAAGCAATCAATCTTGATATACCAAGTATGGAACAGTATAAAAGGCATACAAGCTTGCTATATACTAGAATGCACATGACGCATAGCTTACTTTATTCTTTAGGTCAGTGAAATTTCTTGGTCTAGTCATCATCTCAGGCTTGGGAAGAAATGCCCGAAGGCCCTGAGAAGGGAAATGCGCTTTAGCCATAAAATTACAAAACTGAACCAAGTATTGTAGCACATATACTCGTACCTCAATTCTAGACAGCAGGCCACTAGCATTCCACTCATAAATTTGGACCTTGATGGGTATGTTTAGCTGTTTTATCTGAACATTAGTGTGCACAGAAACAGTCAAATATATATATATGTGGAAAGAATTAACATACAAAAGGCAGTCATTGATAAAAAAAATATCATGGTTCTGTAAGTTTTTTTTTTTGGGGTGTGTGTGTGTGTGAGGAAGACTGTTGCACCCCTACAGCATTTATTAAACAGAATTAAAGTTCAGTTACAAGGCATTACATAAAAAGAAGAAAACAAAATAGGTCCTGGGTACACTCCCATCAGGACACAAAAAAGGAAGTAAAGAATAGCAATGATAGAATTGCTGCAGCCCATGCTAAAATCGATTTGTTGTTCATTGATCAATCTGTGGGAAGTATCTTTTCTTTGCCCTTAGGAAGAACATTTTCCATTCAGCAATGAAATTCTGCTCTGTAAGTTTGTGGCTCTGTAAGACTTTATTTTACTCTTTTTAAGCATGTAATTACAGTACGAGCTTGCCCCTGTTTCCATTCAAAAAACAAAAGAAAAAAATAAGACCAAACTTTCTCATAGAGCAGTAGAAATGCAGAGTTTATAACAATCGTGCCTATTATTGTCATCAAAGCAAGCCGTAATGAATCGCAAAATTGTTTGCACAGAAAATGTTTAGCAGTCAGTTATTGCTTTTTCTACACACCAACACTCCATATGTTTGATCAATACCATCCTCGGAACCGAATAATATACAAAATTGTCTAAGATATATCAACAAACCACTATGCTTTAACAGCTTGAGCTTTAAACCTTCGAGAAGAAATTAGTATATTAGAGTCATAATACTATAGTTTCTAACAGTCCAGCTCTACTCATTCCTCGAACATGCCAGTTGGTTTGAACTAGTAGTTTCTAAAAATCCAGCTCCAGTGTTTCTAATAGCCCAGCTCTACTCGGGCAGTGCGTCAAATTATTGAGATCGTTCCAAGGATTTCCATCCAACAAAAGAAGAAAGGGGTGGCATAGAGGACCTGCCTCGCTCTGTGCCACGCGACGCGCCGGAACAGCCTGCGCGCGGACAGCAGCGGCCGCCCGCCAAGTGTTCGACCGAGGACCTCCGCGAACACGATCGTGCCGGCGGGCAGCACCCGGGCGCCTTTCACCTTCCCATTCCTCCCAACCGCCGCCTCCTCGCTCCCCTCTCCTCCTCCGCCGACCTCCCTGACCACGACGCCGACCCGCCCTTCGGCCGCGAACTCCGCCGCGCGCTCGGACGCGACGTCGCACGCCACGTACCCGAACTCCTCCCCGGGCGCCGGCGCCGACTCCTTGGCCAGCATCAGCGCCGGCTCGCCGCCGGAGCCGATGTCGACGTCGAGCATCCTCCCGTCGCTCCGGACCACGACGCCGGCGACGAGGTCCCCGGGCTTGGGGTCGTAGTACCTGACCCCACGCCCGCCGGCGGCGGACAGGGCATCCCTCCTCGACGCCTCCTCGGGCACCTCGCCGCCGTCCGCGCGCGCCCCTGCCGCGGAGTCCGGGTCGGGGTCGGTGCTCTTCACCTGGAAGAACTTGAGGAATGGCGCGAGCGCTTCTTCCGTGGACAGCAGCGGAGGAGCAGGCTCGGGCTCCTCCTCGGCTCCCTCGTCGTCATCCTCTGCGGCGGTGGGCAACGGCTTGTCGAGGAGGTGGAGCTCGTCGCTCCCGCTCCCGCCGGCGGCGTGGAGCGGCGACGACTGGGATTGGGACACAACTCTTCGGGGGAAGAGGGAGTGGCTCGCCGTGGGGGGCTTGTGGTGCTTTGCTTGGCGTCTTGGTGGCGAGATGGACGCGGCGGGGAGGAGCGAGACGAGGGAGGCCTGCGGCGGCATGGCGAGCGGACGCGGGGTAGAGCGAGCGAACGTGTGAGGACTGAGGAGCGGACGGACGGGCGTCGCGCGTCGCGCGGTTATCTCATCCCGTCCCGGGAAAAGCGTCGGAGAGTCGTCGCTCCCACCACGCAGCGCAGATGATATTTCCAGTTTGAAGTTTCAAAAAAAAAAAAAAAAAAAATCCAGTTTGAGTTTTAGGCGTCCCGCTCCCGCCGCGACCGTAGGTGGATTTAACTGCTACCGAACCCCTGCCTTCTCCTCACAAATCCCTGTAGATCTCGCTGCTCCTCCACTCGCCTCTTCACCGGCCAGGGCCAGGGGCCGCGCCACCGGCGTCCTCCCCGCGCTCCCCACCTCGCCCCTAAAGATCGCCTCTTCACCAGTCAGGCATAAGGTCCACACCGATCTCCACATCACCACGAGCGACGTCGCCGAAACAAGCGCCGCCCCCGTGTCTGCCTCGATCCGGCGAGCCCGCGCTGACGACGAAATTACCGAGGGGTGCCGCACCGGCCCTTCCTGCGACGCCTCTTCTCCTCGGCTCCTCTCACATGGTACCGCTCAGCGCTGCCCAATATTACTGTTCAACGCTCTATAGCGGAAGGTTTTTTTATTATTATTTTTAGCACTTTTTTAAAACAATTTACAGATCTGACATGGTTAAGAAAGCTATTTCCAAATCTAACATATTTGGCCACACCACTAGCGCGGCAAAATCGAACTCGCGCGCCATGCATGACGGCGTGGCAGGCGTGACCACGTGTCACCATGTATCCCGCGTGGCATGCCCCTGGGACGCGCCATGTATGTTGGGGGTACCTTCATGTGCTTACTATGTTTTGTGTTTTTTTTCTAACTTATGTCAAATTGATTTGTTCAAACATATAGGGGGAGGCTTTTGATGATGAAAAGGAAAACTTGCATAACATAAAGATGAAGCAAACCATGGGCCGCGAGCTACGTTGTGGGAATCAGCTTGTGGACAACTACATCGAGCTGCGCAAGCGAAAACAACATACATATGCTAATGACTTGCGTGTCCAAAGCTCAAGTAGTGTTGAGCATAAGAAGTGGTGTGAGGAAGCAAAAAAGAGGGAAGCAGAGTGTAAGGTCGAGCAGGCCGAATGGGCCGAGTACCAGGCCATCAAAGACCTTGAAGCTAGACTATGTCTCAGTGAGTGTTTGAAAGACCTAACAATTTCGTTTGTTGTCTAGCATTATTTTCGCTTTGTAACTATTTGTTTTTTATAATTACAGAGATTGGATGCAGTGAGAACTAGGAAGTTGAGGAGGCCCGTTCAACTTATCTGGAGCAGACGGCAGTGGAGGGTGAAAAGAGGGCTGCTGAGGCGAAGAAGGTGGAGGTGGACGACACCTCCAAACTTGACCAGCTCATCACCCCAGTGGAGGCCGACATGAAGGCGCAAGGAGAGGCCGACTTGAAGGCGGCAGATGAGGCAAAGCAACTGATAATGTTACGGTAAATTTGTTGCCCGTTTTTTCCTTACAGTAGCATAACACACTTCGCATAAAAAAAATGCCATTTGTTAGTGTCACCCCATGTTGATGTACTTGCTAAATTCTGGAATATTGCTTCATTTTTTGGCACGGATTGCATAGTAGGACAGGTATGTGATTATTATTAAGATAAGGGTGTTCACCTTGGATTCGGTCAGTTTTCCGGCAACGACCTCTTAAGAGGATACAAACTGACATCTCTGACTTTAGTTTTATGTTTCCCTGAGGCCTGAGCACCACCACGAAACTTCACATGGAACCTTCCACGAAAACATTGCAATTTGTTTGGCCAACAAGGATATGAGTCTCCATATCCAGCCGGAACATTCCTGTAATATGCTTAACTTATTTTCCTTTCTGAGAGGGGATCAAATATGGATCCATTTGAGACTAATTTTTATAAATATTTGGGTTCCATATACAATCATATGATGTGCAATAGTTTGGATTATCAGTTTGGTGTCTACCAAGTAGTTAGTTATATGTAGTCATCGTTAAATAAATATATTTATTTTGGATAATATACTACATGTTGTGCAGTCATCCAAGAAGAGGAAGCATCACCCAGCCAAGCAAGATGAGATGGAAAAGGGGAGCGGGGTTGTCGACGGCGCGGGTACTGCGTCTACCTTAAGGGGCCAAAAGTCACCCTCCAATGGGAGAGTGCCATCAACGTTAACGTTCAAAAACGTCACTCTATCTGTCTTATTGGATAAAAATATGGAAGTGTCTGGTTTGGAGGCCCAGCAGTCAACGTCCAAAGGGAGGGTGTCGTTACTATCAACATCCATGAGCCTCACTCGGACTGCCACGAACAATAGGCCAGAAGCAGCAGGTAAGCCATCCACGAACAAAGTCGGCTTGCCCTTGCGAAGTATTACTACATGTGCTTCTTTTTGGCCAACTAACTTTTAATTTCTTTGCAACCAATTAGATTTTTATCCTGGCGTTTGTCGTGGGTCTTCATCATGTGTCCGACAATATAGACGCCGAAGGCCCATTTCTGTGTGGAGCCCTAATAATAAGTTGACTCTAGCGAGAGGGGCGTGTAGCGCCGGTAGCAAGCCGCAACACGATGTACACCAGGAGCTGGAGCCGACCAAGGTAGGGTCAAGCAACCCGCTGCCAGGGATAGTGCACAGCAAGACGATACCATCATCAAATAATGAGACCACGACAGTCCAGCGCAAGGGTATTTGGTCCCTCGCTAGTGTACAGGTATGTACGATCGATGTTTTTTTTTTGAACAGTAGTTTGTTTAAGCTAGTACTAAAATTAATTATATTTTACCCCTGGGTAGTACTAAACTTAATTTGGTTAATGAATTAGCAGAAATGTACTGCTTGTGTATGTCATTATAATAACCTTAAAACCTGGTTTTCAGGGTGATTTTCAGGCAACGGGTGGTACAGTTGATGTTGCTAAAGCAACGGTGAAAATGATATCAGAAGATGGAGAGGAGAAAATAGCACATTCAGATGGAACAAGTTCGGTTAGTGCAACTTACAAGGCTGTTAACCAAATAATCAAGGTTTGTTGCCACCACACTTTAATTCTTTGGACTTTACCATTGTAATAACAATAACAATTAGTGAAGCCGTGGAACAGCATGGATGTTGTATTTTTTTTAATACTTTTTGGTTGACCATCGTACAATCACATTAACTAAGAGAAACTATTTTTAATGGGCTAGAGAACATATCTGCACATTCTAACCCTTTTTTTCTAAAATATAGATACCAAACGTTGTCCGACAATATACGACCTCAGCCATAGGTTCCATTGACGCAGTTACAACAACTCGAGTTGTTGTTGAAGTCACTGCAAATGCAAGCAACAACGCCGCCATACATTCCTTGACTGGCAAATCTTTCAGGTTATTGTAGTCATCCTTTGAAATTTGTTTTCATTATTTTCTTATTCCATGACAATATGCCATGCATGCTCTCCGCTAAATCTTTTTGTATCTGTTTGTTGATTTGATATTTCAGCGGGACCGGTGAAAGCTCCGGTTTGGTTTTGGTAATTAATGACACTCAACGTTGATGAGGAAACTGGGTCGCCCTGTCGAGACACGAAGGGGCGTGCGGCTCTGGCGGTGACTCCCCCGCGGCGACTCCCCCGCGGCGGCGAGGGGATCCGGGCGGGCGAAAAGTGGGGGATTCTACTCGGGCTGCGACGCTGCGTCGATCTACCGAGGTAAAATCCCCTCTCATCGCCCCTGTGCTGAGTTCCTTCGAGCTTCGCGCTCCGAGTTCGTGCTAGAGTTCGCGCCAGAGGTGTTGCGGAGGTGGTGTTTGAAGCTCTGAAACGGGTGAAAGTGAGAGATTACACTTTCGTGATAATCTCCTTCTCTCCCCTGTTCTGAGTTCCTTGGAGGTAGGGCTTCTCGATTCGCTGCGGGATTTGGGGATTAGGGTTGGAGTTCTTAGAGTTCTATCCAGAAATTGTGCTTGATTACGAGGTTTTCTCATGGGGAATCGGCGATTGACTCTAGCCTGTCCCCCGTATGCTTTGATTTCTGATGACCAGATTCAGGCTGAGCAGAGTTCGGGGGGGAGTGTGTCCGTCAACCGAGAGTTATTGGAGAATCCTGATGTTGAATGCTTAGATATGAATTTGGATGATTGGATGAATGCGAATCATTTTCCTCCCTCGAGTTCTTCATCGAAGAATGCTACTGTGGCTTTAGGTCTTCCCAAACATTCCCAAATTCCTGATTCAATCAGAAGTAAGAAGATTCGGCATATGCAGGTGCCCCCGATTGCTGTAGTTGATGGCCATTCGATTGCTGTGGGGAGCATTCCGATTAGATTCTGCTGGCCAGGTGGGCGCGATGATCATGAGGTTCCTCAGAAATCCACGGCAGAGATCATGGCACAGTTGCAAGCTCCGCCATGGTCGGAGCTAGAACAGAGTTCTAACGAGCTTGGGGTGAGCCAGAAGTGCGGGAAGGAGCAGACAGGAAATGAAAGTGAAGTTGGGCTGGTAACTGGGCCGGCCCAGAGCCCATTAGAGGATGACCTGTATGCGCACTCCGACATACCCCCAAGACCTAGACGAGCTCCAGTCACGCGGCGCTGGGTCTGGAAAGCGGCCGCTAGGGTTTTGGACCCGACGGCGGCGGAGTACCCGGCGACTGCGGAAGAAGTGAGGAAATACGGGCATCAAGCAAGATTCTTGCGAAAAATCCAGCCAAAAATCACTGACGGGAGATCGTTCGTGGAGGTGACCAAGAGTGATATGGAGAAGAGAGGATACATGAGGGAGGGGGTCGGTTACAATGGTGAGAGAGATGGGGATCGCCAGCGGGAGCAACGCCGGGAGTGGGAGGCGCGTGGCCGCGAATTCCAAGGTCCATTCCAGCACCAGCAGTACCGGGATCCTTCACCGGGAAGAGGTCAGGACAGGAAAAGAGGTGGAGAGCAGCAGGATCACAGGGAGGTGAGGCAACAGACCGATGACTTGCGCCTCCACATCCATGACAAGAAGAAAGGCTATCAGTAGCAGTACTGGGACTATAATCAAGGTCAAGGTAACAAGATGAAATGCTTCAATTGCAATTTGACAGGGCATCACTACTCTGAGTGCACCAATGATCCCTTCTGCTATAGCTGTCGAAACACTGGACACAAATCTGATCAGTGTCCTAAGAGAGCTGGTGGGTCGACTTCGGGTACCCAGCAAAAACTCAATCAGGCTGTTGTTCCTAACCCCCCAGTCAATCAGGCTAAACAGGCAGCAAACCAGATGGGGTCTGGATTGCAGCTCTGTGGGTATGGTATCCCAGGGCAGAGATTCTTTGCATTTGATATTCCTGAGCCTAAGTCTGTGGGAAAACAAAACATAGAGGGTCCTATTAGAGCTGTTGTTTCGGTCTTGGAAGGTAGAGGTACTAGATACAGGATTAAGACTGAACTGCAGTACTTGGCAGATTCTGAATGGAACTGGAATGTTAGAAGGATCTCAGGTAGTGAATTCCTGGTGGACATGCCATCCAAAGCAGTCCTAAATGTGTTGAAGAAAAGAGCTAAATCCAAGTTTGTCACCTCTGATATTGATGCTGTGATTGATGAAACAGACATGGATCCTGAGATCTTCAAAGAACTTCAAGTTGTCTGGATTAAGGCAAGGGGCATACCTGATTTTGCCAGAACTGAATATGCTGTCATGCAACTAGCCAGATTGGTAGGCAACCCATTGGAAGTTCATAAACCCTCCCTGAAATGGAAGTCTGTGTGGGTAAAGATTGCTTGCCTGAATCCAGCAGGGGTTGAGGGTTCATCTGAGGTCTACATCAACAACAAGGGGAGAAGGATAGTCTGGTTCTATTCAGAGAAGATGAGGAACTTTCCTCCCAACAAACCAGATGATGATGACCTAGATGATGGTGATGAGGAGGTAACTGATGAAGAAGACCCTGACTCACAGGAAGATAGGTGGCTCCAATCTGGTAAACCAGCACCTAAAGAATCAGCCAAACATGGTGGTAGCTGTTCAAACCAACAAGGAAGGACTCATGGAGAGGGTATAACTGATGGAGGTGTTGAGGCTGCTGATCAAGAAGCTATATCAGAACAAGAATCTGGGTTGAATGATAACAATGGGATACATGCTCTGGATCACCAGATACACCCTGTTGTAGATGTGGATTCTGAAATTGGGGGAAACAGCAAGATGGGGGGTCTGGACCTTGAAACAAATGCTGCTGACATAGAGGAAGTGGTTCAACCTACCAACATTTCAGAAGATGAGCCAGCAGTGGTGGAAGTTGTGGAGAAGACTAGGCAAAGCTCAAGAATTCAAGACAGAGAAATGCATCTCCAAACCAAAGCTATTTTGAAGAAGGCTGCTACTGCACAGAAAGGTACTGATAAACAAGCCCCTTCTTCTTCTACTTCCCATTGTGTTTTGGATGATTTAGCTAGTGTTTGTGGTTTTACTTTGGGACCAGATGAAACTGCTAGAATTGCTAATATTTCTTTATTACAAGCTAAAGAAGAAGCTCTGAATGCCTTGAATAAACTTAGGAACAAATTAGATGCTAAAATTGATGAAAATAGTCTTGAGGTAGATTCTGCTAGGCCCTTAGATTCTGTTGGAAATTTAGATGATGTTGGAATCAATCTGGAGAAGAATGATAATACAACTAGAGATACTATTGATGATCAGAGAGGCTCTAGAAGTGCAAAGGGTAAGATGGCCCAATTAGATGTGAATAGAGATACAAATAGAGGTTTATTAAATTATAACCCAGGTTAAATGAAAGTGCTTTGTTTTGGAATATCGGGGGTTGGGTAGTGCTTTGGTAGAAGAAAGTTACTATTAGAGTTAATTAACAAATATAAGTTTGATTGCATCTGTCTCCAAGAAACTATTAAAGATTCTTTCGACAAAGAGAGTTTGATAGACTTGCTGGATCCAGAGATTTTCAGTGGTCCTGGGTTCCTTGTGTTGGACATTCTGGAGGTATGCTTTTAGGAGTTGATAAAGAATTTGCCATTGTTTCTAGTGAAGATAGTGGATTGTTTTATCAAAGTTGTTCTCTGACCATGATTGATGATAATTTTTGTTGGGACCTTATGAATGTATATGGCCCAGCTCATGATGAGAGGAAGCTAGAGTTCTTAGAGGAAATACAACAGAAGATTCAGAGTTCTACTAATCCATTGATTGTTGGGGGTGATTTCAACTTAGTTAGAGCTATTCATGAGAAATCTTCTGGTAATGTTAATATCCCACTCATGGAAGCTTTTAACTCCATGATTAATGTGGTTGCTCTGAGAGAATTGCATAGAACTGGGAGCAGGTTTACTTGGTCAAATAAGCAGAACCCTCCTATCATGTGTGTGTTGGATAGAGTTCTAGCTTCAAATTCTTGGGAAGATAAGTTCAATCTAGCAGCTGTGCTTACTGCTCCCAGAATAGGTTCTGACCATAACCCAATAATTGTAGATACTGGAGGTGATGGCCCTATACATACCTTTTACTTTAGATTTAATGCTCAATGGTTGCAGCATGATGGTTTTAGAGATTGGGTTCAGTCAAAGTGGCCCCTCAGATTTAAACATTCTGTGCTAGACCACTGGCACATTCTCTCTAGTAAGTTGAGGAGAGCTATTAAGGGGTGGGGTAAGAATTTTGACAGTCATCAGAAAAAGCATAAACAAGAAATTTTGAATAGAGTTAGGATATTAGATGAGTGGAGTGAGTCCAGATCATTAATACCAGTAGAGTGGGAGGAGAGGTATAATCTAGATACTCAACTTCAACAAATCCTAAATGATTAAGAGGTACATTGGCAGAGGAGAAGTGGGGAGAAATGGATATTGGAAGGGGATTCTAACTCTAGTTACTTCCACAAATGTGCTAATGGTAGAAGAAGAAAGATGAGAATAACAATGCTAGAGATAAATGGGCATGAAGAGGTGGATGTATTACAAAATGCTGTTTGGGCAGGAAAATGTGGCTGACATGCACCTTAGGCAGGATGTGTGGGGCAGAGATCAGCAGTTGCAAGATGAAGACAATGAGATGCTGATCAAACCATTTACATATGCAGAGGTGGACTTGGTCTTGAAAGAATTGAAAAATAATACTGCTCCAGGACCTGATGGATTTTCAGTGGAGTTTTTTAAAGCTTTTAAGCCTCAAGTAAGAGTTATTATTAAAGAGATGTTAGATGAGCTACATAGAGGTAACTTGGACCTTTGGAGATTGAACTATGGTGTCATTATACTTTTGCCAAAGGTGAAACCAGCAATAACTGTGAAGCAATTTCGGCCTATCTGCTTGCTGAATGTAATATATAAGATCATCACTGTCGGGTACCTAGATTAGGGGGTCCTAAATCAGGTACGTTAGAGGAAAATGATCCAACCCATCTTACCTTTAAATCTCCCGAGAATTAACCAGAGAAACCCCAATCCTCCTCGCACTGGGCCGGCCCACTACCAGGCCCACAAGGCCTCGAGACCCGCCGGCTCAAGCAACGGCCGCCGCCCGCTCGAGAAATACGGAAACCGCTCGAGCGTACGACCGCGAGACGATGGCGTAAACCGCTCGAGCGAGCGACCGCTCGAGCGGGACGGAGAACGCTCGAGCGAGCGGCCGCCGAGTCCGCCCACAAACATTACCTCCCGTCCAAGGCACGCACATGGCTACGTATATGTAATAGTGGGAAGTATGCTTGCTCCGCCTAACCCCATGGCTACGGTGCGCGGCATGGTGAGAAGAACGCCGGTCACTTCTCCTATTCCGCTGCCCATACCCGGATACGTGCATGCCGAGCAACACTATTACACCACGTCGAGTACCGTGGCGCGAGCGGATTCCTCCCCGACGACATCGTCAACACTCGTGCCACCAACTACGTCGTCCCGTCCCGTCGCTCGGATCACCGCCCCGGCGGCGGCTTCCAACCACTCGAGGATGGTGACGACGCAACTGAACAAGGGACGCACGGTGTTCCGTCTTTCCCACCTCGACGACCATACTGCGGGGTTCCGGGCGCACGTGCTCGACTACGACCGCGCCATACCTCGACTACGTCGGCCCACGATCGAGAAGGACCGGCGAGGCCATCGTCGGCCATGCCGCTATAGGCTCGAACCGCACCGGAGAGAGCGTCTACGGTTCGGCGACTCGACACGGTGCATGTAGCTCGACGTCACGCCACGACAGCCCCATCTACTTTGTATTCCCGAGCCTCCCCTTGACCTATAAAAGAGGATGCCGGGCCTAGTCTAGGGAGAGGTTTTTTCGGACGCCTTCATTCACAACACATTTCCAAGCACGCTAAGTCTCGGGACTCGCTTGTATTCACCCCGTACAAGCACCCCGGTGCAAGATAATACAAAACTCTCCCCTCCGCCGGACGTAGGGCACTCTTTGCCCGAACCGGGATAAACGATTGTGTCCATCTTGCATCACCATCCGGATTAGGGAGCACGCATAGAAATTTACTCGTTGGTGTAATACCCCCGGGTACGAAACACCGACGGTTGGCGCGCCGGTAGGGGGCTCGCGTGTTTTCACCCGATTCCCGCCATTTTCCGGATGGCATCACCCACTCCTTCGTTTTCGTTCGCCACGGTGATCTCGGTTTGGAAGTCTAGAGTTCGTGTCGCTCGGCCCAGCCACGACATGACTCTACTCGATCGGTGAACCGGGAGGGGACGCTCGTCACCCCCGCACGCCGGGTGGGGCCGCGCGCCGACCGCGCCACCATGGCTCGCCACCACGTCGCCGACGCCACCAAAGATCGCCATCACGGCCCGGCAAGCACGCAGCCTTGAGCACCCCGCTCGTGTGCCCTCCCGGCCCGATGCCACAACGCACCCACCGAGGTGCCAAGTGTGCGGCGGAGGTGCCACATGGACGGGAGTCCTTGACGTGGACCCTAGCTTCACGTTTGCCATGCGCTCGTCAAGAGAGCCCGCGTAGCGCCTCGAGCGCGCGCGGCCGATGTCGCCCAACCCGTCGCCGCACGGATCTACCGAGCTCATCGCAGCTCCCGTTTGGGTTTACTAACGCCGCCACCACGTATGCCAACGAGATCCGGTCGGTCATGGGACCGCGGGAGGAGAGCCCCGGCCCCTCCCCGCGTGTCACCATGGACCTCGGAGATCGTATGGCCGGCGTCGCAGACCGCGGGTTGGACAGCAGCACCCGGCTCACAACGCCACACCGCGGTCGGGGATATGCGCCGCAGATCGAGGAGGAGAGCACGGGGAGGCCCCGGACGCCGTCCGCCACCCGCACTCCGATGACTCGGACTCGGGTGCTATGACCCGGCTCGCGAGTGTTTTCATCTCAACGACAACGTTCGTCGGATGAGGAGACCGAGAGATGGCGCCGCCGTGGCCGTCCCTACAGCCTAACCGGCGTACGTGACCCCGGCGGTCGGGACGTCGGCGGCCGCAGCCCGGGTGATTGAGCCACGCGGACCGCCACCACAAGCCCAAGATAACCGGCGGCACGAAGACGACGCTCAAGCGGCACAATGGGCTCGGCTCGGGAAATCGAGGCCAAGATGAATGAGGAACGCGCAAATCTAGAACCGCTCAAGCGCGCGCTGGAGCGGGGCCATCCGCCCCTCCTCGAGCTCTTGGCGCTCGAGGAAAGGCGCGAGACGTCTTCAACCGCATCGTCAACGACGGCGACCGGCGCCACCCGAGCCGCCCCATTTCCTCGAGCAAGCCGGGAATGTACTCGCGGCGGCTATGCTTTCTTTGCGGGACATGCCGGCGCCTCGAATCCGCATGCATTGCGGATACGAGATGAGATCCAAGGGCTCCTCCAAGTCGCGGCCGTCCGCGGGCCGAAAGCTCGGCCTCGAGACGGCGTGAGGTAGCCCTGCAACAACCACGGCACGAGCGGGAGGGTTCCGTCCACCAAGAGGCACCCCTCGAGGCGGTAGGGCCCTGCTCGAGAACGCATCCTCGACAACCGTGCAGCTCAAGATGCGCGTCATGACATCAACGACAACCGACGACGCAAGGCCGCGGGTGCCGAGGACCGTGGCTACAAGGCCCATCGAGGGGGACGCTACGACGCCGACGAGGATCGGCAGGTTCTCGAGCCACCAGGCCCTCGAGTCTTCAGTCGAGCTATCCGCAACACACCGTTGCCGAACCCGTTTCGACCCCCCACGAGCGTGGTCAAGTACAACGGGGAGACCAAGCCAGAGCTCTGGCTGGCCGACTTCCGGGCCCGCGCCCGGGGAGGGGCTCGAGAGGATAAGGCAATCATACGCCGGCTCCCCATCTTTTCTCTCGACACCGCTCGACGGTGGCTCGAGGAACTTCCCCCCCATCAGATCCACGATTGGGCCGACTTGGTCCAGATTTTCGAAGGGAACTTCAAAGGCACGTACGTCCGACCCGGCAACTCGTGGGATCTCCGTAACTGCAAACAAAATGCCACGGAATCTCTCCGGATTTTGCTCGACGTTTCTCCAACCGCGCACCGAGCCGCCGCACATCCTGACCACGACGTCATCTTGGCGTTTGTCTCGTGCACCACGTGCAAAGAGCTCGTGCGAGAGCTCGGGTGCAACCGCCCAAAGACGGTGAACGAGCTCATGGACGTCGTCGCCGACTACGCCGCGGCGACGAGGCCGTGGGGGCTTTCTTTGGTGGGGGCCGGAACAAGCCCGCGCCGTCCCCGGGAGGCGGTGAGGGCTCGAGCAAGGACCGAAGAAGAACGGGAAGAAGAAGAAAGGCAATCGGCAAGGCAAGCGCGCGTCGTGGAAGACGAGGTTGCCGCGGCCGAGCGCAAAAAGCCTAGACCCTCCGGATGGGGGCGTTTTTCGACAAGATCTTTGGCGCCCGTGCCCCTACCACAAGGAGCCGGTCAAGCATAACCTCGAAGACCGCCGTATGCTTCGAGGTTACTTCAAGAAGCTTGGCATTGACAAGGACGATGGCAAGAAGGATAAGGGTGGCGAGGATCGAGCCAACGACGACGACGACGGTGGGTATCCGCCCATCACCGAGTGCTACATGATCTACGGCGGCCCGACCACCCGGATGACACGCCGAGAAATGGAAGGCCGAGCGCAGGAGGTTTTCGCCATAAAACCCGCCACGCCTCAATTCCTCGACGGTCGGATGCTCCCATCACGTTCGACCGTGATGATCATCCGGACCATGTCACCAATCCCGGCCGTACCCTCTCGTCGTCGCGCCGATCATCCTCAACGCCCGCTTCACCAAGGTACTCATATATGGAGGTAGCGGCCTCAACATCATCTACATGGAGACCCTCACGTTGCTCGGCCTCACTAGAGCCGATCTCCGGCCCGAGCGCCGGGGCTTCCACGGGGTGGTCCCCGGCAAGAAAGCGCTCACGATCGGCCGCATCGACCTCCCCGTCGTCTTTGGGACACGCTCGAACTTTCGTCGAGAGGTCTTAACTTTCGACGTACCCGGTTTCGAGGGGACGTACCACGCTATCCCCGGCGGCCGTGCTACACAAGGTTCATGGCGATCCCGGCTATGCCTACCTCAAGCTCAAGATGCCGGACCGAAAGGAGTCATCACCGTCGCTTCCACGTACGAACACGCCTACCACCGCGATGTGGAGTGCGTCGAGAACGGGAATCACCGATGAACGTGCCGGGAACATCGAAGACCTAGCCATGATGCTCGATCACATGGCGGCCGGAGCCTCTCCTCCAACACCCAAGCGACAGCCGGCAACTTCGACCCCGCCGACGACACCAAGAAGATTCCGCTCGATCCAAGCTCCTCGGGGAAAAGACGCCGGTCATCGCCGCCTCCCTTGACAAAAATAGGAAGCGGTGCTCGTCGACTTTCTCCGCGCAAACGCCGACATGTTTGCGTGGAGTCCCTCGGACATGCCTGGCATACCGAGGGATGTCGCCGAGCACGCCTTGGAGATCCGTCCCGGTTCAAGACCTGTCAAGCAACGCCTGCGCCGCTTCGACGAGGAGAAGCGTAGGATCATCCGCGAGGAGGTCGAGAAGCTCGAGAAGGCCGGATTCATCAAGGAGGTACATTATCCCGAGTGGTTAGCTAATCCTGTGTTGGTAGAGAAAAAGAGTGGAAAAATGAGGATGTGTGTAGATTACACTAGTTTAAATAAAGCATGTCCCAAAGTTCCATTTCCTTTGCCTCGAATAGATCAAATTGTCGATTCCACCGCGGGTTGTGAAGTACTTTCCTTTCTCGACGCCTACTCGCTACCACCAAATCAAAATGAAGGAGTCCGACCGCTCGCGACTTCATTCATCACCCCCATGGGCATGTATTGTTATGTCACAATGCCTTTCGGCCTTCTTGAAACGCCGGGGCAACATACCGGGGCGCATGCTCCATGTCTTCGAAAAACACATAGGAGAGACCGTCGAGGCCTACGTCGATGACATCGTTGTCAAGACTCGAAAAGTAGAAAACCTTGTCGAGGACCTCAAGTTGACGTTTGGATGCCTCCGGCTAAGAACATCAAGTTGAATCCCGAGAAGTGTGTCTTCGGCGTGCCTCGAGGCATGTTGTTAGGGTATATCGTCTCCCAGGCGCGGCATCGAGGCCAATCCCGAGAAGGTCGCGGCCATCATGAGAATGGGGCCGATTCGAGACCTAAAAGGGTACAAAAGATCACCGGATGCTTAGCCGCACTCGCCGGTTCATTGCGCGTCTGGGAGAAAAAGCTTTGCCTCTGTCACCGCTCCTCGTAAAATCCGAGCACTTCACGTGGACGCCCTGAGGCGAGGAGGCCCTCTCGAAACCGAAGAGCATGCTCACATCTCCTCCCGTGCTCGTGCCGCCTCGGCCGGCTCGAGACAGGTCTACCCGCCGAATCCCTCCTCCTCTATGTTGCCGCAACCACTCGGGTGGTCGGCACGGTCATAGTGGTCGAGAGGCGGGAAGAGGGGCACGCGCTCCCCGTCCGGCCGGCCGGTGTATTTCATCGTGAGGTGCTCTCGGACGCCAAGGTTCGATACCCCCATATCCAAAAAAGCCGCTCTACGCAATCGTACTCACCCGTCGAAAACTCCAAAGACTACTTTCTTAGCCACCCTAAGTGACGGTGGTAACATCATTCCCACTTGGGGAAATTATCCCGAACCGGGAAGTCGTGGGTCGAATCGCCAAGTGGTCGGTCGAGCTCATGGGCGAGACCATCACGTACGCCCACGAAAGGCTATCAAATCTCGAGTCGGGCCGACTTTGTCGCCGAGTGGACCGACGTCCAACTCCCCTCGCCCGAGATCCAGCCGAGCCGTGGACCATGTACTTCGACGGGTCACTTATGAAGACAGGGGGCGCGCGGGCTTGCTCTTCATCTCACCTCTCGGAGTACACATGCGTTACGTAGTACGCATCCACTTTGCCGCCTCGAACAACATGGCGAGTATGAGGCGCTCGTTAATGGGTTGCGCATTGCCATCGAGCTTGGGGTCCGACGCCTCGATGCTCGGGCGACTCGCGGCTTGTCATCGACCAAGTAATGAAAGCCTCGAGCTGCCATGACGAAAAATGGACGCATACCGCAGTGAGGTGCGCAAGTTGGAAGCCGCCATGGTCTCGAGCTCAACCACATCCCAAGGCGCTTCAATGAGGCCGCGACGAGCCGGCCAAAATCGCTTCATCTCGAGCGCCGCTACCACCGCACGTCTTCTCGAAAGACCTCCATGAGCCATCCGTAAAGTGGGACTCGGGGCTGGGGCGGGACTTGTTGAGCCCCCTTCGACGGGGCCACGATCATGGAGATCGACCAGCTACGAGCCCGCCAACCGACGGGCGTGCACCATTCCTCGAGTATCTCATTCGAGGAGCCGCCGAGGATCGAACGAGGCGAGACGACTAGCTCGTCGAGCCAAAACTTACGTCCTTTACGGAGACGACAGAGCTCTATCGCCGGAGCCCAACCGGCGTACTCCAACGGTGCATCTCGATCGAGGAAGGCGAGGAAGCTACTCAGAGACATGCACTCGGGAGCTTGTGGTCACCACGCTGCGCCAAGAACCCTTGTCGGGAACGCATTCCGGCGAGGCTTTTACTGGCCCACTGCAACCGTTGACGCCATCAAGCTTGTTCGAGCGTGTGAAGGATGCCAATTCTACGCCAAGCAAACGCATCTTCCAGCACACGCGCTCCAGATGATCCCCCTCACATGGCCATTTGCGGTCTGGGGGCTCGATCTGGTCGGACCCCTCAAAAAGACGACGGGAGGCCACACCCACTTGCTCGTGGCCATCGATAAGTTTACCAAGTGGATCGAGGCCAAGCCCATCACTAACATCCGCTCGGAGCGAGCGGTCGAGTTCTTCACCGACATCATCCATCGCTTCGGAGTCCCTAACATCATCATCACCGACAATGGCACCCAGTTCACAGGCAAAAAGTTCTTGGACTTCTGCGATCGGAACCACATCCGTGTGAACCGGCCGGCAGCCGCCTACCCTCGAACTAACGGCCAAGTTGAGCGCGCAAATGGCATGATCTTGCAAGGTCTAAAGCCAAGGATTTTCCAACGCTTGAACAAACACGGCAACAAGTGGGTGACCGAACTCCCATCTCGTCCCGTGGAGTTTGCGGACGACCGAGAGTCGAGCCACCGGGTTCACCCCGTTCTTCTTGGTCTATGGGTCTCGAGGCCGTCCTCCCCACCGACCTCGAATACGGGTCCCCGACTCGGGGCCTACAACGAGCGTACAAATCTGGAAAGACCGGCAAACGCCATCGACCAAGCCGAAGAAGCTCGAGACACGGCGCTCCTACACTCGCGCGCTACCAACGAAGCTACGGCAATATCACGAGAAGAATGTGCGCAAGAGGGATTTCAACGTCGGCGATCTCGTGCTCCGTCGACGCCAAGATAACAAGGGGCGCCACAAGCCGACTCCTCCCGGGAAGGTCCGTTCATCGTGGTCAAGGTGTTGAAACCAGGGACGTACAAGTTAGCCGACGGAAAAGGCTCGACCCTCACCAACGCGTGGAACATCGAACGGCCTACGTCGCTTTTTCTCCTAGGCCTCGATGCCTTGTACATATTTTCGCTTAAATTTTACCGCTCGTATGAGTAAATAAGTCAATTTCTTACTTTTTGTTCATACGCAAGGTGGGCTCGACTTTGTTTCCACAAAGTCAAGCCCCCTCGGGGAGCTAGACCGGGGGGAACCCCCCGAAGTCCTCGAAAAACGCACCTAGTTTTTTCAAAAACGGTGCTCGACGTAATCTTTCCCCTCCTCGCCTCGAAACTTTTCGAAAGCTAAGTATTTGCGTTACCTCGAGCTCGTCGAGCCGGGCGATCGAGCACAAGGCTTCCCACGCTTCCGAGCTACGGCACCTTAACTCATCCCCTCTCGAAATGGTCCGAGCACGGCGCCAACGCTTAGCTAAAACAAAGTAAAGGCGGGGAAGTGGAAAATGACATCAAGCGCAAGGAGAAAACTAGAGCATAACGATTAACGATTATAAACATCCGAGTATTACGGTTCAAGGCCACTTGGGCCACTCCTATAACCAAAAATACTTGTTTTCTTACAAGGGCCTTGTTGCCCAGATTACGGCTCGCAGTGCGGTTGGAATCTACTCAACGCCCGGCGGGAAGACTTCATGCGACAGATCGCCTCCAAGACGGGCGCCGGTTCTTCGGCCTCGGCCTTGAGCCGCTCGATCCGGGGTTGACCCCTCCTTCTTGCTCGCCCTCGACGTAGGCAAAGCCGCTCGCCACGGCCTCCATCCCGGCCCGGCCTCCTCCTCGAGACGCCGAACCCCGAGTAGAAGATAGCCATCGTCCGGCCAGCCAAGATGAGGGCATCTCGGACACGGCCCGCAGAAAGCGCCGAACTCGACGACTCGGTTGGCGTACCCACGGCCGGCGTCGCCCTCGACGTCCACCACGGCGCGAAGCCCCAGTTGGCGCCGAGGGTGTCGATGGCGCCGTGATGCGGGCCTTGGACGAAACCGCGCCATCAAGCAACACACGGGTCAGGCCTTGCGTCCTCACGCGCACCCGCCAGTCCGCCTCCAAACCCGAAAAAGATGACAAGAATCAAGTACTTAATCGGGTACTCGAGCAACCCGTATAAGTCACGCACGAAAAAGGACTAAAAGACTCGAGCACTCACCGGTGCGCGGGGTCGAGAGCCTTTGCTCACGATCGAGCGCCCGCGTAAGTTCACCCTCTTTTCTCCGGAGGACGCGCTCGACGTCGTGTTTCTCCACGCGCAGCCTCCTCATAAGCCCCGCCGGCACCCCCGGATGGCAAGGTCCTTCGTCGTCATCTCTAGGCGGAGATTTACCGCTTCCGTCCGGAGACCGCCGGCCCGCTCTTTCTCCGCTTCAAGCGCGCTAGCAAGGGCCTCTTTTTTCGGCGGCCACTCGGGTGACCGAGGCCCGGAGCTCCTTCACGTAGGCCTCGACGCCGGCCTTCTCCTTCCGGAGCTGCTCCATGTCCCGCCGCTTGGCCTTGTAGCCCGCCGGCCGCGGTAGCCGCGTCCCGCTTGAGCCGCTGCTCGAAGGCCGCATGCGGTGCGCATAATTCGCGAGCGGTCTCGGCCTCCCCGCGCGGCTGAGCGAGCTTCACCCGCTTCCGCGCGCGCGCCCGGCCTCTGCGCCACTCGAGCGAGTTCGTCGTGGGCTTTCTTGGCATCCTCCTTGGCGGCGTCCGGGCGGCGTTGGCCTCTCGAAGAAGCCGGGCGGGCCGGTGCGGCTACGCCTCGGCATCCCGCACCAAGCGCACATACCGCCGGATTTCGTCCTCACTCTCACGAGCGCGGATGTGAACCGACTTGGCGTATGAACGGCTTTGCGCCGTCTAAGCCACGAGAGAGGAAAAGTCAAATACAAGTAGCGATAAGTCAAACACAAATAAAAGGGAGTCGTGCTCGAAGGTACTTACGTAAGAAAGCCGGGCGAGTCCTCGGAGACGAGCGACGAGCGGCCTTCGGCGTGTTCAAGCCCCGACGGCGCTCCTCGGCCTCCATATGCGCCTCGAGCTCCCTCGATCGTTCATCACGATCGCGGGGGCCTCGTGGTCGAGAGGGTCGGGAGCACCGGCGGCGGCCTTTCCCACAAAGGGAATTCCTCCCGCATCTCCTTGTCGACGGAGGAGTGGAGTCTCCTCACCGCCTCCAAATCGACGCCCGCCGTCACCGCCCGCTCGGCCCGGGGCGCGGACGTTGCGGCGAGCCCCGGGAAGAGGACGCCTCGGGCGAGCGCCCGCGCCTCAAGCCTCCTCCGTTCTTCAATAGAGGCATCGGAGGGCTCAACGGGTCCGAGACCAACCGACCGCATATGGCCGTCAACGATGGCCGCCGCCGTCTGCCTCCTCCTCCGGGCCTCCTCCCGGTGGTCGGCCTCGGACATAACGGTGAACTCCACCTCGCCCGTCGTCGAGTCGGGCACAAGGTGAGGCACCACGACCTCCCCCCTAACCGCGGGGCCGTGGCGGCGGCGCGCGATGTGGCGCCGGGCGGTGCTCCTCGTATCGCTCCTCCCTTTGATCGCCGCCACGGTGCTCATCGCCGCCATACGGCGGGCGGCTCCGCCCGCTCGCGCCCCCACCTCCAGCCGCTCCTCTTGCTCGGCCCGCCGCTCCCACTTGCGGGGCCGGATCTCCTCGATGCCGGCGGCGGGATGCACCACCGGTCCCACTCGCTGCACCACCGCTCCTCCGCCTTCTCACCCTCCGGTGTGGCGCGAGGTGCTCCTCGAGCGCATCCTCTCGAGCGGCGGCTGGGCCTCACCCTCCTCAACCCGTTGCCCGGGCGAGGACTCGACCTCCATGTCCCGAGGAGGGGTTGAGGCCCGGCTCGGCCGAAGCTCGAGCACCGGTCCCGCCCCCCGCATCTCCACATCTCCCACGGCCGGTCGGCGGGCCGCGGGCGTCTCCTCCCCTCCTTCTCCTGCGCTCCTCCTCGAGCCGGCGCAGCCGACCGGCCAGAAGACCGGGCGCCCGAGCCGGACTCTCCTCGAGCACGATGGGGCGCTTGCTCCGATCCGGCCCGTCGCCGGCTCGACACCATTGCCCTTTGCTCACCCGCCGCCGCGTCACCCGGCGCGCCGACGATGCCGGGGTCTCGAGCGGGACGGCGGTCAAGGCCGTGGTGGCGGTGGCGTCCTTCTCCTCCGTCGCCGCCTTGGCCACGACCCCGGCACCTACACGGATGCGGCCGCCATCGACCGCCGTGCTTGAGCGCATCCTTGGCCCGCTCTAACCAAATGGGAGTAGAGGGAGGGAGAGTCACTCCACCCGGCATCGACGGGGTGCCGCCGACCCTCCCGTGGTCCTCGGCCTCTTAGTAGGCACCATGGAAGGGAGGGATGGCAAGGACGCAGGGAACGCTTAGTCCCGGAAGAAAGAGAAAAACAAAAATCCTTGTGACAAAATACTCGCACACAAACAAAACAATGCATTAGGGAGTAGGTCGACCGGGAGACTTACCCCGCGGTCGGAGTAGCGCCGCTCAAGCCGCTTGGCTTGCTCGGAGCGCTCGGGGCTTCCGAGCCTCGCTTGCCCCCTCGAGTCACTCGAGGACTTGGGGGCCTCGAGCCCGCCGCTTGTGCCGCTCGAGGGCTTCGAGACCCGCGGCCGCTCCCGTTTTAGCCGACTCCTTGGGCGGCTCGGGCACGCGTCCCTCACGGATCCCGGACCCGCGGGTCGGATCCGCTCCGCCGGCGGCGCTAGAGGAGCCCGGCGCGCTCGCGGACCGTGCGAAGATGAAGTGCGCACATTTGCGGCCTCCCCGCGCCGGTGTGCGCGCCCGTCGAAGAAGAACCGTGGCGGGAGGAAGATTCCCGCCGCGTCGGAGACGGCGCGCTGCCGCGGAGACGGCGCCCGCCCGCCATGGCTAGAAGGACGGGCGACTCCTCCCGCCGCCCGCTTGAGCCGGTGACGACGAGCGAGCGCGGCGGGCCGGAGTATTGGGACGCCCACCCCGTTGCCCCCGCTTGGGCCGGCGACGCGCTCGAGCACCGCGGCTCGACGACCCTCCCGCGACCCGCTCGAACGAGCGACGAGTCGTCGCGCAGAAGGCCTGGCGCCAACGTTGGCTCCTGCACGCGAGAGCGAGCAAGCGTCAGGGCTCGAGCGACGACGGCGTCATCACTGGCGGTCGCTTCGTCATCATCGTCATCGTCATCTTCCTCCTCGTCCTCATCGGACGACTCGAGACCGGGGTCCGGTCGGTCGGGTCCGCCGCCAGCGTATTTCACGTTCCGGCGGCGCTAGCCTTGCGCTTCTCCTTCTCCTCTAGCGCAAGGGCTTTCTCGCGCCTTCTCCTCCTCCTCGAGACCACGGCGGTATGTGCTCGTTCGCCCCTCAGGCGTTTTACCTCACGGTCGGGCGCGTCCTCCTTCACCGGGGGCCTCGACTCCGCGTGATCGTTGATATTCTGGACAAAAGAGCAGGCCTCGATAAGAATTGCTCAAATAAAAGAAACGACGAAAAGAGGATCTCAAGAAAACTTACGTAGCCGAGCAGGTTGTACTCCGGGCGCATGCGGAAGAGGCCGACTTGGTTCTCGCCAAAGTTCCTCCCCCGTCGATTGCGTCACGCACCCGAGCCACGATCGTAGCGGCCGGGAGAGGCTCGTCGGACATCCCGCGGGCCGCAAGCGCCGCAGGTCGGCGTTCTCCGTCATCCGGGTCGAGCCGCAGCGGGCGCTCGGCGAGCGGAAGCACCCGGCGGCCGTGGAACTCGGCCACCACATGCGCGATGTTGAGGAAGAAGTTGCCGGACCTCCGGTTGCGCGCAGCTCGAGATGGCGTCGAGCAAAGAGTTCATGCGGGCCGGCGCGCCGCCGGCCGGCCATGCGCCCGCTTGAAGCCGGGGCTCGCTTAGCACCGCACCGGTATATTCCGGGAAGAGGCCCCCTCGTTGCGGAGGTAGAACCATTCTCGATCCCGGTTGGCGTTGTTCGACGACCACGTGCCGGACAACCGCATTCCTTCCTCTTCACCCGAGCGAGCGGAACCCGCTCGAACATAGCGGCGGATCTTCGGCTGCACCTCCTCCTCCTTCTCCTTCTCCTCCTCCTCTTCCTCATTGTCCTCCTCGTTCTCCTCCTCCTCCTCGTCATCATCACCACCGTCGTCGTCGGCGGCCTTCTTGCTCTTCACCGCCTTGGTGAAAAGCGTCGCCTTGAAGACGTGGGTGAACAGTCCCATCGCGCGCCATCCCCAAATATCCCTCGCACACGGCGGCATAGGTAGCCGCGAGCGAGATGGAATTGGGGTTGAAATGCCGGAGCTCGACCCCGAAATGGTGGGGGAGCGCCCGCATGAAGCGGCTCGGCCGCGCACCAAGTCCCCGCGGTGGAACCCGATGAAGCTCGAGAATGTAGCCTGCGCGGGGATTGGGCTCGAGGTCGCCGTCGTCCGGCACCCTCCACTCGGTAACCCTCCGCCGGATTAGGCGGAAGTAATCCGCCGTTCACCGATTGAGCGATTCCCTCGGTCACCGTAGACCGAGGCCACGGAGCGCGTCCCGCCATCACCACCGGCACGAAGGCTTGGCGGCGCCCTTGCCCTTGCCCTTGCCCTTGCCTTTACCGCCGCCGCGCCGGCCGAGCTCCGCCCGTCTTCTTGGATGACCTCCCATGACAATGGACGGGAGCGGAACGGGAGAGCAACGGCGGCAAAGCAACGCAAGCAAACGCCGGTGGCGCCGGGAGCGGTGGCACGAGAACGAGGCGGTCACGGGCTAGAATGGCGTGGCGGTCACGGCGGTGGCGGCAACGGCGATTGCGGAAGACGGCGGCGGCGGGTGGATCTAAGACAGAGCACAACCGCCGGCGTAGGCGGCGAGGAAGGCAAGATTGCGGGGAAGAAGAACCAGAGCCTGCTCCTCCATATTTATAGAGCCCAAGATGATCCGCGTGAACCATGTTCAACGGCCCAGATTACGCCATCCAACGGCCGCGCGCACCCGGCGGACTCGACGAAAAATGGTAACCGCATTAAATGCCCTAACAAACCGTCACCTACTTTTTAGGCGCACAGAACGCAAGGTAGATCGGAACCGTCGCCAGGCCACGATCACCACGATACGCCGGTTTCCGCCTAAAAAGGCGCGCCGCTTGCAACGGACAAACGCGCATCAAATGAGCGCAATGACGGGACGTCTCGACGGACGGTCCCTTACACGGTCCCACAAGTAAGTCTCGAGGGAGCGGAGGCTGACCCACGGACGGGTTCGAACAGCCGCCCTCGAGCACCCGAGTTAGGGCGCCAATGGGAAGGAACCCTCGAAAAGTTCCGCTCGAGAACGAACCCTCGAACCCGGATGGCGTGTCCAAGGCCGGCACTATGTATCTAAGAGATCCCGCCGACGGAGGCACTCGAGCCGCCGGCCCCCTCGAACGGGACCGGTCCTCCGGAAACTAAGAGCCCGGCTTCAATGAGGGCGCCCCGGCCACGGCCGTCTCCCCTCGAAAGGAGACGAGCTCTCACTTGGACTACCCGCCATCGGCTCACGAGGGGTGTGGCGCTCGCTCGACCGCGAGTAGTGTCGGACCCCGTCACTTGGATTTGATCCAAGAGATCCGGCGGCCCGGATCACGACTCCGGCCCGCCTATCCGGGGCACGGGGCTCGAGTCATACAAAAACCTCCCTCGACACGGGAGGAGCGGGGAAAAACTCGGGGCTCGAACAAGAGAACAAATCTTCGCCTCGAGATACCACAACTCCAATTAATAATACCCTTGCCCAAAATCGTTCATCTCAAAGCCCCCGAGGAATGCCTCATTCCTCCGGGGCCTCGGGCTACTACCCCGCGGGGACGCCGCGCGCCCCCCACGGAGAAAGGACGAAATGACTCCTCGAAATACCGACAATAATCCCAACTCTAGGTACTTTAACTCCACTTCATGATCCCTTGTTTGAAGTTTCACAATCAAACAAGGGCTCGGGGGCTACTGTCGGGTACCTAGATTATGGGGTCCTAAATCAGGTACGTTAGAGGAAAATGATCCAACCCATCTTACCTTTAAATCTCCCGAGAATTAACCAGAGAAACCCCAATCCTCCTCGCACTGGGCCGGCCCACTACCAGGCCCACAAGGCCTCAGAGACCTGCTGGCTCAAGCAACGGCCGCTCGCCCGCTCGAGAAATACGGAAACCGCTCGAGCGTACGACTGCTCGAGACGATGGCGTAAACCGCTCGAGCGAGCGACCGCTCGAGCGGACGGAGAACGCCGAGCGAGCAGCCGCCGAGTCCGCCCACAAACATTACCCGTCCAAGGCACGCACATGGCTACGGTATATGTAATAGTGGGAAGTATGCTTGCTCCGCCTAACCCCATGGCTACGGTGCGCGGCATGGTGAGAAGAACGCCGGTCACTTCTCCTATTCCGCCGCCCATACCCGGATACGTGCATGCCGAGCAACACTATTACACCACGTCGAGTACCGTGGCGCGAGCGGCATTCCCTCCCCGACGACATCGTCAACACTCGTGCCACCAACTACGTCGTCCCGTCCCGTCGCTCGGATCACCGCCCCCTCGGGCGGCTTCCAACCACTCGAGGATGGTGACGGGACGCAACCCGAACAAGGGACGCACGGTGTTCCGTCTTTCCCACCTCGACGACCATACTGCGGGGTTCCCGGGCGCACGTGCTCGACTACGACCGCGCCATACCTCGACTACGTCGCCCCACGATCGAGAAGGACCGGCGGGCCATCGTCGGCCATGCCGCTATAGGCTCGAACCAGACCGGAGAGAGCGTCTACAGTTTCGGCGACTCGACACGGTGCATGTAGCTCGACGTCACGCCACGACAGCCCCATCTACTTTGTATTCCTGAGCCTCCCCTTGACCTATAAAAGAGGATGCCAGGGCCTAGTCTAGGGAGAGGTTTTTTTCGGACGCCTTCATTCACAACACATTTCCAAGCACGCTAAGTCTCAGGACTCGCTTGTATTCACCCCTGTACAAGCACCCCGGTGCAAGATAATACAAAACTCTCCCCTCTGCTGGACGTAGGGCACTCTTTGCCTGAACCAGGATAAACGATTGTGTCCATCTTGCATCACCATCCGGATTAGGGAGCACGCATAGAAATTTACTCGTTGGTGTAATACCCCCCGGGGTACGAAACACCGACAATCACGAAAGCCCTAACTTTGAGGTTAACTGCAGTGGCTCAGAAAGTTATTAGTCCTCATCAGACTGCTTTTATCCCAGGAAGAAACATATTAGAAGGAGTGGTGATACTACAAGAAGTTCTGCATGATGTAAAAATATCTAAGAGTCCAGGGGTGATTTTGAAACTGGACTTTGAAAAGGCATACGATAGAGTTAATTGGAATTTTTTAGAAGAAGTCTTGAGAAGGAAAGGTTTTTCTGATATTTGGATTAACTGGATTAATCAAACTGTTAGAGGAGGAAGAGTATGCATAGATTTCAATGGAGTGAGAGGTGATTATTTTAGAAGTTACAAGGGTTTGAGACAAGGGGACCCTTTGTCTCCTCTCTTGTTTAATTTGGTTGCTGATGCTCTATCAGCCCTCCTATCTAGAGCTAGCCAGGGTGGTCTTATAAAAGGTTTGATTCCTCACTTGGTGGATGGTGGGCTAACCCATTTACAATATGCAGATGACACTGTCATCCTGCTGGCTTTTTCACCAGAGAATTTGAGAAATTTGAGAAGAATATTATCATGTTATGAGGCTATGTCAGGGATGAAGATTAATTTTGAGAAAAGTGAGATATATACTGTAGGTCTTTCACAAAATGATCAACAGTTAGCAGTAGAGTTAATGGGGTGTAAACTGGGTACATTTCCTATGACCTATCTTGGTCTACCACTTAGCCCCCAAAAAATCACTAAAGCACAATTGAGTTATGTAGAGACAAAAACTGAAAAAAGGTTGGGTACATGGCAGTGTGACTATCTGTCCTCTGGAGGGAAGTCTTCTCTAATAGATTCTTGCTTATCTAGCATCCCTATGTACACTATGGGAGTCTACCAACTTTATGAGGGAAATTGCCAAAGATTAGATTCTATAAGGTCTAGATTTTATTGGCAAGGTACATCTAAGAAAAGAAAGTACCATATGGTCAAATGGGATACCTTGAGCGGACCAAAAATATATGGGGGACTAGGGTTTACCAATGTTAGAGTTATGAATGAATGCTTACTGGTAAAATGGATTGACAAGTTGGAAAGGGGAGATGATGGGTTATGTTGCTCTATTTTGAGGAAGAAATATCTACAAGAGAAGAGTATTTTTCAAATAAAAAGTAAATTTGGCTCTCAGTTTTGGAAGTCTCTGTTGAGTGTTAGAGATAGCTATCAAAAAGGTAGAAATCTAGTTGTGAATTCAGGCCAGCAAACTAGATTTTGGCTGGACTGTTGGATGGACTCTTGTCCTCTGAGCATTAGTTATCCAAACCTTTTCAAAATTTGTAGAAATCCTGAGATTTCAGTGGCAAATACAAAAGAGAGTGGTGAGTGGCAGTTAGAATTTAGAAGACAATTTGATGATGCACAAAGATCTGAATTTGCTGGGCTATTTCAAAAATTAGATGGGGTACATTTAGAACCTGGGAGAGATGAAGTGAGATGGGTTTTAGAGAAGTCAAACAAATACTCTTCTAAATCTTTATACAATCTGCTGACTAGTAGGGGAGTGGTGGATAGGCATATGTCATTCATGTGGGAATGCCCCATTCCCCTAAAGGTCAAAATTTTTATCTGGATGGTCAACCATGACAAAATCCAGTGTGGGGTGCAGCTTAAGAAGAAGAAATGGTCTGGCCCTGAGAAATGCTTGTTATGTGATTTTCCTGAATCCTCTGATCATATCATGTTTCAGTGCCCAGTGGCAGTCTTCCTTTGGGCCTTCCTAAGGGACTGTCTGGGCTGGAACGCATCTCCCACAAGCTGTGAAGCGTTACTTGTCGAGCTAATTGATAGAAGTCGAGGTATTAAACAAATTCTATTGATGTACATATGTGCAGGGGCGATGTGGGCCATCTGGAAGTCGCGGAACGATGTTGTCTTCAACAAGAAGCTGATGGCGTCGCCGAAGGGGTTGATCCACAAGACTATTGCGCTGATGAAGAACTGGAGCCCCCTCCTGAAGGCCAAGCTGAAGCCAGCCGCTGATGAGATGATTCACCTGCTATCTGCTAATGCGGTGATGTAGAAGGGCAGAGCTGCTCGTAGCTCATGGAAGCCGGAAAACTGGGCAACGAAAATGTTAACAGCTGTGTTATTCATACGTTGTAATATGCTGTAGCTGTTAAACATTCTAGCTAGATGCATGCTTTACTTTCTGGGAAAAGAACAGTAGAGTTCGGTTAGAGGTTAGAAGTTTCAGAAACTGCTCTTGTAAGCTGGTATCCCCAGCAAGTTACCAGCTCCGTTAAGCTTTCAATAAAGCCGGGCAATGCCTTTTGTTTAAAAATGACACTCAACGTTGCTAATGCTTTGCTCTAAGTGTGGTTAGACACATAGCAACGTGACGATGGATGATTGAGCATGGTGATCACGGTGACGAACATGATGGACATGTGAAGTGATCAAGCTCCGGTGATGGATGGAAATGCCCGTGGAGATCAAGACGAAGGTATACTTGATAGGGCTTTCCGGTTTAGTGATCAAGACACTATAGAGAGTGTGATCACATTTAGGATCGATAACCGACTATCAAGAGGGGTTTCCTCGGTTTCATTCGCGGTCCTAAGTGCCTCTAGTTGCGACTTTGCATGATGCATGAGAGACTAACTAGAGGGCTAACTCTTGCCGACGTGGTCGTGCTTGTACTACTAACTCCGGTGCTTGAGACGAGGTCTACACTTGGTGGAGTTGGTACTCAAGGCAAGAGATTGGACTTGGAGCGAAGACGGCGCAAGATTCTACGCAGAAATCTTCTTCAAAGGGCGTCGGACGCCGGCCAGACGCAGGCCGGACGCGTCCGGCGTGTGCTGAGCCGGCGTGGGTGGCTGGCTGGCTCTCGGCTGAGCGCCGGACCCGACGGTGGCGCGTCCGGTGGTCCCCCGGACGCCGACCAGAAACTTCTGGGCTCGGGCGCGCTGGCCGTGGCTCGGTCGGACGCGCGTCGGACTCGTGGCAGACGCAGCCATTGGACGCTGGCCGGACGGCGCGTCGGACTCGGCGGTTCGATCGGCGTCCGGCGCTCGATGGATTCGAACGGAGGAGCTCCAACGGTAGTGTGACGTGGCGCACTGAAGAGCGCCGGACGCGTCCGGCGCGTTCTGAAGCACCAGCCCGAGGGCAACGGCTCTATTTCGACCTTGGGTCTAGAAATAGAGGGTTGGCCGGTCTTGGGGAGGACTCTTCACCATTTCTTCATACCTGAGCATTCTTTGAGCAAGAGAGACACTCCCCCACTCATCTCTTTGACTCCTTTGTTAATCTTGAGAGAGATTTGAGTGAGAACAAGTGATTTGCATTGAGAGTTGCATCTAGAGGCACTTGTTCATTGAGTGAGCTGCGGATTCTTGTTACTCTTCGGTGATTCCCGTCACCGTAGACGGTTTGGAGCAGCGGATGGTGGTTGAGCTCGACTTGGTGATTGTTCGAGGCCACACCGGGTTCTTGTGAGGGGTTCTTGATCCTTCCCCGCGGGAGTTCGCGAAAGGATACTCTAGTGGATTGCTCGTGGCTTGTGGATCCTTGTCTTGTGTGGAGATTGCGGCTCCCTATCGGGGTCTTTGGCACCGAGCCAATTGAGCGGGCAACTCACCAAGCAAGTGTATCGCCACAACGAGGAGTAGCTTGCCGGGAAGCAAGTGAACCTTGGTAAAAAATCATTGTGTTGATTTGTGATTGCCGAGGCTTCGACCTCCTTGTGCTTGTGCTTGAGCTCTCTAGGTGATTGGCTACTACACGGTGATTGGCCATCTTCTACTCTACGCGGCAGTATAAACTTCCATCACGTCCTTACTTTCCGCATAGTAGAATTGCTTGTTGTGGTCGGTCGGGAACCACTCTTTGTGTAAATCCCGTGGGTAGAACTACTTGTTGTGGTCGGTCAGGAACCACTCATTGTGTAGAGTAAATCCCGTGGGTAGAATTGCTTGGTTGGTTTTGGTGAACCGACATTGTGTAGTTTGATCACCGTGGTTGTTGTGCATTGAATTGAGTAGCCTTGCTTTGTTTAGGACGGCTTGCATAGAGTAGTTGAAGCTTTAGCTTTGCACTTTTGCCGCCTTGCTATCTAATTTGGTGTCTAGTGTTTTGCTAGAAATTTTATTAGGCTATTCACCCCCCTCTAGCCATTGTGACCTTTCACGTGGTATCGGAGCCGGGCACCGTTTGTTTGAGTTGGATTAACATCCTACGGTGAAGCAATGGCATTGGTTATGCATATCAACAACACCAAGAAGGCACCATCATTTCGAGGTGATGACTATGCCAAATGGAAGCTCAAGATGAAGAGTCATCTCAGGTCAATCAACCTTGAGGTGTGGAAAGTGGTGGAGACAAAGTTTGAGCTTGTTGAGGGTGCGGTGCCAACACCGGCCGAAGGGAAGAAGTAACAAGCAAATGACATT
Organism: Themeda triandra; assembly: GCA_018135685.1. Taxonomy (NCBI): domain Eukaryota; kingdom Viridiplantae; phylum Streptophyta; class Magnoliopsida; order Poales; family Poaceae; genus Themeda; species Themeda triandra. The sequence continues at coordinate 225,714 of JAENPR010000193.1, read as the reverse complement.
GCCGTGAGTGCTTTCCATGAGGCACTTGGTGATAAAGCTTTTGAGCTCATCAAGAACCTTGAGGTGGCTCATGACATTTGGAAGAAGCTAGAAGAAGCTTGTGAGGGCACCGAAAGTGTCAAGACCGCAAGAGCCTACATGTTGCAAGAGAAGTTTGCTAGCTTCTCAATGAAGGAGGATGAGAGTGTGCCGGAGATGTTCCATAGGCTCCAAGTCATTGTCAATGAGCTTAAGGGACTTGGGGAAGAAATCAAGGACTCTCAATTCTCCACCAAATTCATGAGGTGTCTTCCCAAGAGATTTGACATGTTGAAGACCGTCATGGTGAAGACAACCATGAAGGAGAAGCCAACTCCCAACCAAGTTCTTCAAGAGATCATGGCCGATGATGAGTTTAGAGAAGATCATGAGAAGGAAGAGTTGGTGAAGAAGAAGAAGAAGGAGAATGAGAAGAAGGATGATGACAAGAAGAGCGTGGCATTCAAGGCCACTTCATCCAAGAGCAAGGGCAAGAAGAAGAGAGAAGAGTCTTCAAGTGAAGATGAACCATGCTCTAGCTCAAGTGGGCAAGAAGAAGAAGTGAGTGAACAAATGGCACTCCTTGTGAAGAGAATGGGGAAGCTCATGAAGAAGGGGTACCGGTCCAAGAGCAAGAGAAGCTCATCCAAATCTAGTGACCGTCCCATGAAGTGCTTCCGGTGCAATAGCAAGGATCATCTCATTGCCAAGTGTCCCTATGCAAGTGATGATGAAGATGCTATGAGGAAGGAGAGGAAGAAGCAAGAGAAGAAGAAGGAGGAGAAAGACTCATCTCACAAGAAGAAGAAGGGTGAATCTCATGTGGCAACTTGGGAGAGTGATTCATCTTCCTCAAGTGATGAAGATGATGATTCCAAGAAGAAGAAGAAGGGGCACGCAAGCATTGCCATTCAAGAGAAGCTTTCTCTATTTGGTGCTCCATCATCTTGCTTCATGGCCAAGGCCACTAAGGTACAACCTCCACCTGATAGTGATGATGAGAGTGATGATGATGATGACACCACAAAAGAAGAACTATGGGTTATGCTTGAGGATTGCAAAGGTGCTTTCAATGATTCTAGGAAAGAATGTACGGGCTTGTGCAAGGATAAACAAAACCTTGAGCAAGAACTTATGGAGTTGAGGGCCTCTTATGAGAGTCTAAAGGTAGACCATAAGAAGCTAGAGATTGCTCACTCCAAGTTTGAAAAAGCTCATTCTTCTCTAGTTGAGAAGCAAGAGAAAGTGCAATCACAAGTGGTGATCATAGAAAAGAAAAGTGTGTCTACATCATGTGATTCACTTGATGATTCAATTGTTGTTGCATCACTTGGCCATTCATGCTCTTATGCCTCTACTTCATCTAGTAGTGTTGATCATGCATGTGATTCTACACTAGTAGTTGAGAATGAGTCTCTTAAGAAGGAAGTCAAGGAGCTCAATCACACCTTGGCTAAGGCTTATGGTGGTGAAGACCGCTTGCTTATGTGCTTGGGTAGCCAAAGAGCTTCTCTCTACAAAGAGGGATTGGGCTATACCCCCAAGAAAGGCAAGGCCACTTTTGCTCCTCATAAGACTTGTTTTGTGAAGAACAATGGTAGCTTTTGCAAGAGTTGCAAGCAAGTGGGTCATCTAGAGCATGCATGCAAGAACAAGAACACTAGTGCTTCCTCTTACAAGTTAAATGCTTCTTACATGCTTGTTAAGAGTGAGTGTGGTGTGAGTGCTAGATTCATTGGTACACCATGGATGAGCTCAAAGAAGAAAGCTATTTGGGTGCCAAAGACTCTAGTGACTAACCTTCAAGGACCCAAGCAAAAGTGGGTACCTAAAGCTTGATGTCTTCTTGTAGGTCAATTATAAAGCCGGAGGGAGGCATTGGGTGCTTGATAGTGGTGCATCAAATCATATGACCGGTGAAAATAGTATGTTCAAGTCACTTGACAAGAATGACAATGGTGGATTCAACTCCATCACATTTGGTGACAATAGCAAGGGTGATGTCATGGGGCTAGGAAAGGTTGCAATTTCAAATGACAAGGATCTCTCCAATGTATTGCTAGTTGATACTTTGAACTTCAATCTTTTGTCGGTAGCACAATTGTGTGATCTTGGCTACAAGTGTATATTTGATGACAAGCATGTTGAGGTAGTAAGCAAGGATCAAGCAAATATCATCTTCAAGGGGTTTAGGCATGGAAGCTTGTACTTGGTGGATTTCAATACTAGTGAAGCTCAACTTTCATCATGTTTGATTGGCAAGTCAAGCAAGGGATGGCTATGGCATAGGCGCCTTGGACATGTTGGCATGAAGCAATTGAACAAGTTGGTGAAGCATGATCTAGTGAGAGGCTTGAATGATGTCACATTTGAGAAGGATAGACCTTGTAGTGCATGTCAAGCCGGCAAGCAACATGGGAACTCACATCCCAAGAAGAATGAGATGTCAACTTCAAGAGCATTTGAGTTGTTGCATATGGACTTGTTTGGCCCAACTCACTATACATCAATTGGGGGCAACAAGTATGGATTTGTGATTGTGGATGACTACACAAGATACACTTGGGTGTTCTTTCTCTATGACAAGAGTGAAGTCTATGATCTATTCAAGTTATTTGTCAAGAGGGTGCAAAATGAGTTTGACACTACCATCAAGAAGATAAGAAGTGACAATGGGAGTGAATTCAAGAACACAAGAGTTGAAGAGTTGTGTGATGAGCTTGGAATTGTGCATCAATTCTCACCAACCTACACTCCCCAATCCAATGGTGTAGTTGAGAGGAAAAATAGGACCTTGATTGAGATGGCAAGAACCATGCTACTTGAGTACAATGTGAGTGAAAAATTTTGGAGTGATGCTATCAACACGACTTGCTATTATAGCAACCGCCTCTATTGCCATGGAAAGTTAGAGAAGACTCCATATGAAATCTTGAATGGAAGGAAGCCCAATATTTCTTACTTTCGGGTCTTTGGTTGCAAGTGCTACATTCTCAAGAAGGGGCAAAGACTTGGCAAGTTTGACAATAGGTGTGATGAGGGATTCCTTCTTGGCTACTCTACTTCAAGCAAGGCTTATAGAGTATGGAACTTGGCTAGTGGGCTAGTTGAAGAGGTTCATGATGTTGAATTTGATGAAACCCAAGGTTCTCAAGTTGGAGATCAAAATCAAAAAGATATGGGTGGAGATCAATTGAGCAATGCAATGAGACACATGGACATTGGTGATATTAGGCCGAGGCAAGTGGATGATTGTGATGAAGTGCAAGTGCCAACTCAAGTTGTGATTGAAGATTCCAATGAGGCAAGCACAAGTGGTACTCAACATGAAGATCAAGATCAAGGTCAAGCAAGCAATGAAAATGAGCTAGTTCTTCAACCTTCAAACATTACAAGAGATCATCCTCTAGATCGTATCATTGGTGATATTCCAAGAGGTGTGCAAACAAGATCAAGATTGGCTAGCATATGTGAGCACTACTCCTTTGTGTCATTCATTGAGCCAACCAAGATTGATGAGGCATTGAAGGATCCGGATTGGATAAATGCCATGCATGAGGAATTGAACAACTTCACTAGGAATGAAGTGTGGGAGCTTGTTGAGAGGCCAAAGAAGCACAATGTGATTGGCACAAAGTGGGTCTTCAAGAACAAGCAAGATCAAGATGGTTTGGTAGTGAGGAACAAAGCAAGACTAGTGGCTCAAGGTTACACACAAGTTGAGGGTCTTGACTTTGGAGAAACATATGCACCGGTGGCAAGATTGGAGGCAATTAGAATCCTATTAGCCTATGCTTGTGCTCACAACATCAAAATCTATCAAATGGATGTGAAGAGTGCATTTCTCAATGGCTTCATCAATGAGGAAGTGTATGTTGCACAACCTCCCGGTTTTGAGGATGACAAGAAGCCCAACCATGTCTACAAGCTCAAGAAGGCATTGTATGGATTGAAGCAAGTTCCAAGGGCATGGTATGAAAGATTGAGAGATTTTCTCATCTCCAAAGGCTTCAAGATGGGCAAGGTGGACACCACTCTCTTCACCAAGAAGATAGAAGATGACTTGTTTATGTTGCAAATCTATATGGATGATATCATCTTTGGATCAACAAATCAATTCTTTTGTGAAGAGTTTGCTAAGATGATGGCTAGTGAGTTTGAGATGTCAATGCTTGGAGAGTTGAGCTACTTCCTTGGTCTTCAAATCAAGCAAATGAAGAATGGCACCTTTGTGAGTCAAGGCAAGTACATCAAGGACATGATCAAGAAGTTTGGGTTGCAAGATGCTAAGGCCATTAGTACACCTATGGGAACCAATGGTGGCTTGGACATTGATGATAGTGGCAAGATGATTGAGCAAAAGCTATATAGATCAATGATTGGAAGCTTGCTATATGTGACCGCCTCAAGGCCGGATGTCATGTTTAGTGTGTGCATGTGTGCAAGGTTTCAAGCTTCTCCAAGAGAGAGTCACTTGACGGCAACCAAGAGGGTGTTGAGATACTTGAAGGGTACTCAAGATGTTGGTCTATGGTATCCCAAGGGGTCAAGCTTTGAGTTGATTGGATACTCCGACTCCGACTATGCCGGTTGCAAGATTGATAGGAAGAGCACAAGTGGAACATGCCAAGTGCTAGGAAGATCTCTAGTGTCATGGTCTTCAAAGAAGCAAAATAGTGTGGCACTTTCCACCGCCGAAGCCGAATATATTAGGGAAAATTTGCTGGGACACACCAAAAGTGGCGCGCATTTGCTGGAACACACTTTTTCATGTAACACTAACCACCAAAACAGCTGCCATTTGTAAACCATAAGGCCAATGGCTATGAAATTTTAACAGCAACACGATATGATAGTTACCTACAAATCATCTAATACTCACTTCCATAGAAAATCTCGTTAAGGCCATGGCCGCTGTTTCATGGCCTTAACGAGATTTTCTATGGAAGTGAGTATTAGATGATTTGTAGGTAACTATCATATCGTGTTGCTGTTAAAATTTCATAGCCATTGGCCTTATGGTTTACAAATGGCAGCTGTTTTGGTGGTTAGTGTTACATGAAAAAGTGTGTTCCAGCAAATGCGCGCCACTTTTGGTGTGTCCCAGCAAATTTCCCCAATATATTAGGGCGGGGAATTGTTGTGCACAATTGCTATGGATGAAAGCCACATTGAAGGACTATGGGATCAAGTTCAAGCATGTGCCTTTGTTTTGTGACAATGAAAGTGCAATCAAGATGACAAACAATCCGGTTCAACATTCAATAACCAAGCACATTGATGTGAGGCACCACTTCATTAGAGATCATCAACAAAAGGGAGATGTGAGCATTGAAAGCATTGGCACCGAAGATCAACTAGCCGACATATTCACCAAGCCTCTTGATGAGAAAAGATTTTGCAAGTTGAGGAATGAGTTGAACATAATTAGCTTTTCCAACATGGATTGATGCACCCCATATATGACATGTCTCTCTCTCCAACATAGCAAGGTAAAGTTGGTTGTTGCATCTCATGCATCCTTTGCTAGTTGTGTAGACATGTATACATGTGCATCTTGCTAGGCTCATTCATTGCAAATCAAATGATTTTGAAGGATATATGGCATCACTATTGTTTCTATGCTTGATTTGATCTAGTGATGGCATATGACTTGTTTGTGAGCTTGTGAACCTAGTGTTGAATCTTTAGCACTTGCTCATGATGTGTATCTCAACATGGTCAAGATAACCCTTATTCGTATGAGGTGTGAAGAAGCTTGCCCTTGGTTCAAACCGAGATACATCTTCTAGGCATGTGGTTTAGATTTGGCCATAGTTGATTGACTTGTTTCTCTTATCTTATGCACCCTTGTTGGTGATTGTTGACAAAGAGGGAGAAATAAGTGGTCACAAAGAGCAATGGAAGGGGATCAATTTTTATGATATGACCCAACCATGAGCACACAAATAGGGGGAGCAAGCTCATAGACTATTTGTTGCATTTGTATGTGCATACATGATGATATGGAGCATTGCAAGCTAAATTCAATATTCATGCTTGTTTGGTGTAATGCTAGTATAGAACTTGATTGATGAAATGAAGTACTAGCATGATTAGGTGGTTTCTAGACATAGAGTTTCTCTTGTTCAAGTACCTTGCTTATAATGTGATCTCATGAGGTATCTTGAGTTTTGATGATGTCTAGATTCCCATGGTGCTAAGGAAGGTTTATTATCACACTCCGATTGGTATCACGCTTCAAAAGTCAATTCTATAAACCTTAGTACCATTTTGGTTGTGGTAACTCTCACACAAGTTTTATCTATGCATGTGTGCTTGAAAATCGACCAAACATTTGATGCACACATGTAGGGGGAGCTACCACTACCAAAACCGGAATTGAAATGCTTGTCCAATCCAAGATTTATGATCAAAATGTCTTGGGCAAGCAATTCAATTTTATATTGAATTCATTTTCCATATCTTTGTGAGCTTGTCGAAGGGTTGTCATCAATTACCAAAAAGGGGGAGATTGAAAGCTCCGGTTTGGTTTTGGTAATTAATGACACTCAACGTTGCTAATGCTTTGCTCTAAGTGTGGTTAGACACATAGCAACGTGACGATGGATGATGGAGCATGGTGATCACGGTGACGAACATGATGGACATGTGAAGTGATCAAGCTCCGGTGATGGATGGAAATGCCCGTGGAGATCAAGACGAAGGTATACTTGATAGGGCTTTCCGGTTTAGTGATCAAGACACTATAGAGAGTGTGATCACATTTAGGATCGATAACCGACTATCAAGAGGGGTTTCCTCGGTTTCATTCGTGGTCCTAAGTGCCTCTAGTTGCGACTTTGCATGATGCATGAGAGACTAACTAGAGGGCTAACTCTTGTCGACGTGGTCGTGCTTGTACTACTAACTCCGGTGCTTGAGACGAGGTCTACACTTGGTGGAGTTGGTACTCAAGGCAAGAGATTGGACTTGGAGCGAAGACGGCGCAAGATTCTACGCAGAAATCTTCTTCAAAGGGCGTCGGACGCCGGCCAGACGCAGGCCGGGACGCGTCCAGCGTCCGGCGTGTCTTGGCCGAGCGTGGCGTGGTGGCGGGCCCCGCTCTCGGCTGAGCGCCGGACCCGACGGTGGCGCGTCCGGCGGTCCCCCGGACGCCGACCAGAAACTTCTGGGCTCGGGCGCGCTGGCCGTGGCTCGGTCGGACGCGCGTCGGACTCGTGGCAGACGCAGCCGTCGGACGCTGGCCGGACGCTGGCGTCGGACTCGGGCGGTTTACTGTGCAGCGTCCGGCGCTCGATGGATTCGAACGGAGGAGCTCCAACGGTCGTGTGACGTGGCGCACTGAAGAGCGCCGGACGCGTCCGCCGGCGGGCAGCGGCGGACGCGTCCGGCGCGTTCTGAAGCACCAGCCCGAGGGCAACGGTTCTATTTCGACCTTGGGTCTATAAATAGAGGGTTGGCCGGTCTTGGGGAGGACTCTTCGCCATTTCTTCATACCTGAGCATTCTTTGAGCAAGAGAGACACTCCCCCACTCATCTCTTTGGTTCCTTTGCTAATCTTGAGAGAGATTTGAGTGAGAACAAGTGATTTGCATTGAGAGTTGCATCTAGAGGCACTTGTTCATCGAGTGAGCTGCGGATTCTTGTTACTCTTCGGTGATTCCCGTCACCGTAGACGGTTTGGAGCGGCGGGTGGTGGTTGAGCTCGACTTGGTGATTGTTCGAGGCCACACCGGGTTCTTGTGAGGGTTCTTGATCCTTCCCCGCGGGAGTTCGCGAAAGGATTCTCTAGTGGATTGCTCGTGGCTTGTGGATCCTTGTCTTGTGTGGAGATTGCGGCTCCCCATCGGGGTCTTTGGCACCGAGCCAATTGAGCGGGCAACTCACCAAGCAAGTGTATCGCCACAACGAGGAGTAGCTTGCCGGAAAGCAAGTGAACCTCGGTAAAAAATCATTGTGTTGATTTATGATTGTCGAGGCTTCGACCTCCTTGTGCTTGTGCTTGAGCTCTCTAGGTGATTGGCTACTACACGGTGATTGGCCATCTTCTACTCTACGCGGCGGTATAAACTTCCATCACCTCCTTACTTTCCGCATAGTAGAATTGCTTGTTGTGGTCGGTCGGGAACCACTCTTTGTGTAGTTTAAATCCCGTGGGTAGAACTACTTGTTGTGGTCGGTCGGGAACCACTCATTGTGTAAAGTAAATCCCGTGGGTAGAATTGCTTGGTTGGTTTCGGTGAACCGACATTGTGTAGTTTGATCACCGTGGTTGTTGTGTATTGAATTGAGTAGTCTTGTTTTGTTTAGGACGGCTTGCATAGAGTAGTTGAAGCTTTAGCTTTGCACTTTTGCCGCCTTGCTATCTAATTTGGTGTCTAGTGTTTTTGCTAGAAATTTTATTAGGCTATTCAACCCCCCCCCCTTTTAGCCATTGTGACCTTTCAACCGGTAAATCCGGGAACATTATCGTGTCCAGTGTCACAGCTTACCTAAATGCCTTGAATGAGATTTGTAGTTTAATAAACGACCGTGCTGAGATGCGAGCCCTCAAGGAAGAGAACACACATCTCAAGGAAGAGAACACACGTCTCAAGGAAGAGAATGCACGTCTCACGAAAGAGAAGGAGGCTGTGTGGCCTTGGTATGAAGATATGTGTCGAGCTACCGTCTATCTTGAGAACAATCTTATGTCTGTGCCAGGTGGGGTTGGCTTGGCATGGCCTGTTATTATTTCCACTTCCATTTTATTTCTTGTGTCGTGTGTTTTGACTTTGAACTGGCGACTTGGCCACGATGTGCTGTCGTGGTTGGCTATTGGCTTTTGAGCATGCAGAGTGCGTCCGCGGTCCACGTGCTTCAGTTGGGAAGGTCTTGTAGGCAGGCTCCATCCATCTTCCGTCCTTGGCGCATTAATGAGTCATTGGTTAGAGTGGCGATTCTAGCTATGGGAATGGTTGAGTGGCGATTCTAGCTATGGGAATGGTTGCCCTCCACACACAGCGATGAGCACAGCAGCGGCACCTTGAGCAAGAGAGCATGGGAAGGAGAAGATAGGTTTAGGATTTAATTTCAAACATGAAAGAAGATCTCCATTACTCACTAGCTGAGGCCAAATCATTGGCCACCAGAATCTGCATACAATTTGGAATACTGTCTTGGATTGAGACAGTACCCGGACTAAGCTATAAAAATATATACTCTGCATTTTATTATAGATTTAATAAAACTATCTTGACATCGTACATGTTGAATTATTTATGTATTTTTATGAAGGCATCTACACTACGAAAATTTGACTTAGGCGTAATCTACTATGGGAGTACATATTTTTTTATTTGCCATGTGAAGATCCATTTCATTAGATTCCAATGGTTGACCATTGTCGATACATTGTTGTTATATAAAAACGGATTGAGGCGAAAGCTATCATTTCTTTTGCCAAACTACATGGATTGTATTCAAGAAATCGAAACACTTGATTGGATAATAACAATAATGTATTTCATTTTTTCATATAAAAATAACTTTTACAATTGCTTTAAATAGGAAGAAGTCTATTTTATATCAATCCTGAGTCTGATGTTGGCCATCAAACTCCAAAAACCATATATAACTTTGGCACCCAAACTATCCAAATTGGACAATTTTCTCTCTGAACTGGTGTCCAAGGTAAATTCCCATTGGGTAAATATTTTTTTCTAAACATAATACAAATATCGATTATTTTCTAGAATTTTATAACTAGTTCATTTTAGATGAGAAGTATGAAACCAACAAAAAGTGTTTCCATAAATACAGTCCACTATTGTTGCTCTATTTACAGTTCTCTATTATATATACTTGTTCCTTTTGCTAGTAATCATGTCAATTTTTTTTGTTTGCGCCTTACTACTATATGTTGATTCGCATGAACTGCATGATGTTTGAGCCCCCGTCTTATTTGAAACATATTGCATAGTCGAGTGATCAAAGTGAAGTAAAAACACTTGCCATGCAAAATACATAAATAAACAAGAACTATATGTGGTAGAGCATGACATTTCCGATGGTGGTGTCATCTTTTAGATCTTGCACCAACTCGGAGTCCGTTAGATCATTTTGGACTTTGGCTGACCTCCTAGTCCAAAATAGGACAAAACAATAATTAAATAAAAACATTAGTTGAGATTGTGAGAACTAGCACACTTAAAACGGGAATAAACAAGATCCATATAACTTTAGAGTGGCAACAGAGATAAACTATAGTTCTAGAAAAAGCAGTGCAACTTCCCATATTTTAAAATAATTTATTTATAGATCTGTAGATATTTCATCATATTTATACTGCTTTGAATAAATATATAAAAGCTAAACCACATTTGAAATCGGTCTTATATAGCTAAAGTTATTCGGTTTTACTAGGTCAATGCCAAAATCGTTTAGTTTTGGAACTTGATGGCCTAAATTGACCTTTGAATTTTAGGCTAAACTCCTTTTTTTTTTTGAAACTAACACAATTTTTTTTTTGCCTCTTACTGTATAAGACAAGCTGGTCCCAACCTTTTTTTTTTTTGAATCTGGGTAGATTTTCATTCCAGCAGCTGATCCCAACTGTTGAAATGTTGAATGAATGAACACACTACACTGAGTCACTGACATAAGGACCCAGAAGCTGGGCCCCGCCCTGGCGTCTAGGTAGAGGCGACCCCACCCCCTGCAGCAGCAGCAAGCACACGAAGCCTTCGCATTCGCATCCCAGCGGCGGAAGGAAGGGAGCCGAACGAGCAAGCCACCGCCACCAGGGAAGGGGACGGTTGCTAGGGCCGGAGCCGGAGCCGGATGGGGTTCATGCTGCGGGTGAGGCTGGCCTCCTTCTTCGCCGGCGCGGCGGCCGCCGCCGCGGGCGGGGGCTACTTCCTCTACAAGGACTACAAGCTCGCCAACGACTCCATGGCCCTCAAGGTGCGCACTCCGCCCCCCTTCCTCATCGCTTCGCTTCAGATCTTAGATTATCGCGCGCGTATCGCTATTGGTGCCCTCGGTGGCGGTGGTTCTCGAGCAGTAATGCCTGAAGCGGCGTGCGGGGTGGGGGATCGGGGGTAAACCCTTGACGGAACAGCCTGCCTTCGAGCTTTTTAGTCCAGGCCTTCATGCCACGGGCGTCTTGTTTGATGATCTGATGACGGTCCTATGGTTAGGTTTTACTAAGAAAGAATGCTAGTTTTGATAGATTGATGCAATGTTGGGGTAGCATTTCTATCTAAGATTATGTGCTTGTCATATCATTGGGAAGGGGATTGACATATTTGTTTTGTTGATATGTTGATGCTTGCATGTAGGGCCTGAGCGGTATCGTTTTCTGGCTATTTGGGGATCTATGAGGTTTTCATGGACCTTTCAGTTTCAAATCAATTCATGCTTATATTTATTTAGTTGCTTTTTTTTTTTTTTCTGTACAATATATACCAAATGGAAGTGGCATTCCTTTTAAGTTCTATGGTTGCCGTTCCAGCACTACGTCATATGATGTGGTATGTCGAACTGAAGTTTTTTTCCTTACCAGTCCCCTACTCAATTGCTCAATCCTTTTCTGTTAAGTGTGTCTTGATATGTACCATTGAACGCAACTGGCATACATTTATCATATTGCTAACTCTGTAATTGGCTTCTATATTGTCTACAAACAGAGCCAACAAACCATTCCTGATCAAATTTCCAAGTAGTATATATACGTGGCTCTGGAAGTTTACCAGTTGTTTGCTGCAACTTGAGATTCTGTAAAATAGAAATGTTGTTGAGCATGTTTTTTCTGCAGAACTATTTACAATCCAAAGTTCTTATGACTGGAAGCAGTGTGTTTGCAGTCCCTTGCAGACACATGATGTCATGCGCTGGTGTTTTAAACAAGTGGAACTGTTGAAGTGATTCTGAATTTTAAGATATTATTCAATTTTAAAACTCAACAGTCTTACTGGATTATAGTTGAATTAAAACAGGTTTTCTACATGTGACTTGAGCAGTTATGGTGTTCCATCCATCGCACCCTGCTTCTAATGCTGAAAACCTTATATATTCAACAGACATTCATGGCAATGTGATAACTCAGAAATGAGTGGAGTTATGTAGAGAGAAAACTGGTAATTGTTTGCTGACTTTCTGTTTATGAGGCTGAAAACCAGATATATTCAGCAAGCATTTGTGGCTCTGTGATAACTAGGAATTAGTGGAGTCATGTAGAGAAAACCTTGGAGCTTTATTTGGACTTTCTGTTTTTGAGGTTCAGAACCAGATGCATTCAGTAAGAACCGATAAAAAATTGTAATATTAGCTCATAAAATTTAATAAAATTGTGTACAGAAGACCTGGGAAAATTTTCAGTTTTGTGCAAATAGGGGAATGATGTATGGCTATAGTCTTACAATCATTTTCTCTTTGTTAGTTATGTTTTGGCGTCGCATGAATCTCTTAAGACAATTCTTGCTTGAGCTGTAAGATAGGTTTCTATGTATGTAGTTCAATCCTGCTCCAGTTGCAAAAAGGAAAAGGCATTGATTTATCTCGGTATAAGGCTTCCGAGATATTCATAGCTATTGTTACCTTTTCACATTACACAAGTCTATCATGCTCACCAAATTCTTGTCTTAGCTGTGATATTAAGTTTTCTATATCTATATTTCGTGTTCTCTCAGCGAACACTTTCAGCTTATGTTAAGTTTCTCTACGCACTCCATGATTCTGGCTGTGTCGAAGTAAAAGCATCTGACCTTAACAACACATATTCTCAGGTGAAAGTTCTCCAAGACATTAACGACGCTCGCTACAAAGCTCTTGAAAAGAGACTCGCTGCTTTGGAGGGTCAGCAAAGCACTGGAGCTGCACCGGATGTGGATACACCATCAGATTAATCTGTTCACTATGAGGCTTGGACTCCTATGATTTGTGGCTGTTTTCGTGATCCTCAGTTGTCTTCTCCTTTGAAAGCAAGAGGCCTGACTGACAACAAAATAAGCTAGGATACTTCTTTTTGTACTGCAAATGTATGAGGCTGAGAGTCCCCCCTACGTTTTGCTTGTGTTTCATGCCAGAAAAAGCACATGATCAGAATTCTAATTGCTCGAACATACTTAGGGTGGACAAATGGGTGTGAACCAAAACCCAATTTGAGACAATGTTGCAATGGCTTTTGCCTCGCGCCCGCGCCGTCCCTGTCTCAGTTTTATTGACTTGTCCGTGCTGTACTGTATGGCAATGGCCCAAATGAGCAAGCATGCTTCATTTTCTTTATGCGGGGGCTAGGTATGGTTTGTTACTCAAATGTTTAGGGAAAAACTTCGTATATTTTAGAACAGTTGGAGTTATGCTGACAAAGCAGAAGGCGAAATAGGCTCTAGTTTAAGAAATAGGACATGGATGGTTCAGCTTCAGGTCTGTCAGTCCAAGACAAAAATGTGGTTTACATGAGGCAGGCTGGCATCTCTTCAGGATCTTGGACTATCCTAGAAATTGGTGATCAAATATCCATTTAAATTGACTTCCTCCTAAAATAATACTTCCTACATTAAAATCTTCTAACAAAGTAGTCGAAGATTGCACTAGAGTCTAGAATTATTGGTAGGAGGACAGAGATAATATGGAGTTTTTGCATACCTTTCTGTTTGATAACAAATGAAACAATTGAAAAAAAAAATTGTAGTTACCAAAAGATGATTTGAAGTTCGAAAAATACGGTTTTCCATAGGTTGACAGATTATATTAGTAACCAAGAGGAGTCTCTTAGTGATACTGTGTTCTTAAAACTACGTAGCATGATATCGTGGATTGGTATATGAGACAAGTGCGGCGGTAGTCCCTAGGACAAAAATGGGATTGATATTTTTCGATATCTGTAATATCCCGAAAGAAATATTATATGGATAGTCCGTATCCGAATTGGAATACTTAAAACTTAGATTTGTAATATGTAACACGATCAAGGAAAAAATATGAGATATATTATAACATAACACATGATTACTAATATATCCGACACAATCTGATTTGAGAGGAGAAGCATAGCAAAGCAACGCGGATGGGTGGATGGAATGGATGGCGGGGATACGGCCCCGCACGAGCTGGCTTAATCAACGAGTAGTTGAGCTTTGTGGCTCTAAATGCAGGTAGGACACCTGGCCCGGGCGCCACCTCTCCGTCTACCTGTCTACTATTCCCTCTCTCTCTCAAAAAAAAAAAAAAAAAAACTGTCTACTATTCGGGACCTCGGAGCAGCATCCGTGCCATAAATTATCGCTGGCTGGCTGCTGCACTCTGTGGTATCGCATTGTTCTTCACGATGGTCGGATAGGCAGCGGCCGGCACACGTGTTAAGGAGCACCACTCAGCTGATCGTGGCCCGGGTTCAAATTAAATACGTATTTTGGCTTAACCACAAGCGGAGCTCTGCTCAACGGCAACCAACCCCCAACGACCCCAACGGCCCAACCATCTCTCCCTTCCCTCCCATCTCCCAGTCAAATTCCATCTCTCTCCCTCCTCATCACGCCTTCCGCCTTCTCTCTCTACCCGGCAGCAGCTGCTCTGGTCTGGTCCCTCTGCAGGCGGGGCCCGCCGAGCCGCGGCCACCGGTGCGGGCAGTTAAAAAGGCCCCCGCGCGCGCGGGCGCGGCAGCTGCCTCAGCACAAGCGGCGTCGCGCACCACCACCGCACGCCGCACCTGCCCCTGTCTCTCTTCTCGCGGGGACTGGGAGCACGCACGCGCTGCTGTAGCTTCACCACGGCACGCATTTAAGGCGCCCATCCCTTGGATCGTGATCTGCCGCCGGTACGGTATCCTACTCCTCATTCCTCTCCTCCTCCTCCTCCTCGGCGGCGGATGCCGGTGCCGGTCGTCGCGTTCGGCCGAACGGGCGCCACGTACGCCTCTGCAACTGCGTGCGTGCGTACGTCTAATCTCTCTCGGTTTTACTCTGCTCCGTTTTCGCTGGTAGCTCAGTTCTGTTCGGTTTCCTCGGCGGCGATTGGCACTCGGTTCGGTTTTCTGTCGAGCAGGTTGTGGGCGTGTATAAGTATAACGGGATTCGGGGAGGGATTGCGGGCGATCGGAACTTGTCAAGGACAGCAAGTAGTAGGGGTTTGGTTTGGGGAGCTTCTTGTTTTGTTTTTTGGCGTGCCGAGGTTGGCCTTGGCCCCCTTTGTTTCGACTTCATTCACCTTTCGTGTTTTAGTCTCGACTTTTCTTTCGTCACATACATGGTCAACCTACTTGCCTTTGCGACTTTGCTTAGGAAATCAACAACTGTGTCCTTGCTCTTCCTATTCTGCTGGCTGCTTATGCTATATTAAGATTATTACGATACAACCCGCTGGTGCAGAACCATTTGATCTGCTTAAATAGTCGCGTCTCTGCCACCAGCTTGCTATCATTTCATCTTGGTATTTCAGAAACTATTGCTTGTCTGTATGAATCTCGACTAGTCTGTTGACGAATGGGAGTAGCATCGTGGTGGTGATTTGTTGATATTCATCTAAGTACCTCCTCTCATGAATCGTGATTAATATACTAACGGTCTGTTTCTTTTGCTCCTTCCAGGAGGTCTCAACTTCACAGGGTGAAATAATGGCGAAGCCCTACCAATCGAACGGCATACTGAACGGGATGCCTAATTTGAGGCACCCATCCTCTCCGTCAGAGGTCGATGAATTCTGTAAAGCGCTCGGTGGTGACTCGCCGATACATAGCGTGCTAGTCGCTAACAATGGGATGGGCGCGGTCAAGTTCATGAGCAGCATCCGGATATGGGCCCTGGAGACCTTTGGGACAGAAAAGGCCATTCTTTTGGTTGCTATGGCAACTCCAGAGGACTTGAGGATAAACGCTGAGCACATAAGAATCGCTGATCAGTTCGTAGAAGTTCCTGGAGGAACAAACAATAACAACTATGCGAATGTACAGCTTATAGTGGAGGTTAGCACAATTTATGTTCTGAAAATTTTCACATAATCCTGTTTAGTTTCACATTTAATTTTCACTGTGTACTTTGGTAATTAACATTTCAAGTTCAACTTCACAGATTGCAGAGAGAACTCGTGTATCTGCAGTTTGGCCTGGCTGGGGTCATGCGTCTGAAAACCCAGAACTTCCAGATGCTCTAAACGAGAAAGGAATCATTTTTCTTGGGCCACCGTCTGCTGCAATGGCTGCACTCGGTGATAAGATTGGTTCTTCTCTTATTGCACAAGCAGCAGGAGTTCCAACTCTTCCATGGAGTGGATCACATGTATGCCATCTCCCATTTGTGTGTGGTTTTGCTCCTATTTTCCTCTGCTACTTTAGTGTTCGCTTAACATTAAATCAAACTCTCTGCAGGTAAAAGTTCCACCAGAAAGCTGCCATTCAATTCCCGAGGAGATATATAAGAATGCTTGTGTTTCCACCACAGAAGAAGCAGTGGCTAGTTGTCAGGTGGTCGGGTACCC
This sequence comes from Themeda triandra, assembly GCA_018135685.1. Taxonomy (NCBI): domain Eukaryota; kingdom Viridiplantae; phylum Streptophyta; class Magnoliopsida; order Poales; family Poaceae; genus Themeda; species Themeda triandra. Next base: position 209,238 of record JAENPR010000193.1, on the reverse strand, counting down.
TGCCATGATCAAGGCATCATGGGGAGGCGGTGGTAAAGGAATAAGGAAGGTTGGTTTTCTTTTTCAACTGTGTGGGAAAGAGAAGGGGCCACTAGTCATAAAAAATGAAGTAAAAAATTCAGTCAAAATATTAGATTGATTATCTCTAATTTTGTTGTCATCTGCATGGACTGTAGGTTCATAATGATGATGAGGTGAGGGCACTGTTCAAGCAAGTTCAAGGAGAAGTCCCTGGCTCGCCTATATTTATTATGAAAGTGGCATCTCAGGTGAGAACTGATTCAAAGATTTTGTTTCCCTTGTTACTAACCTGGAGATTTGAGAGAATGATCTGCTCCATCAGTGGAGATAACAATATAGAGAGCCTCATGGGCCTATAATAGATGGACCTTTATACACTTATAACGGTTTTCATGTTGGCTTTGAGCCTTTGACTCTGCCTCAATGTTCTTTGTATCCTGAGCGCTTCTGTGTAATATATATTTGTTCCTGAAAGCATTTATTCTGTTATTTCTTTGTAGAGCCGACATCTGGAGGTTCAATTGCTCTGTGATAAACATGGCAATGTGGCAGCGCTACACAGTCGAGACTGCAGTGTTCAAAGAAGGCACCAAAAGGTTAGCTCTTCAAATTCTTTTAAACACAATCCAAGTATGGGACAAATTCTTGGACCGTTTCCATTGTGAGTTCATGCCTTCACTGAATTTGTCCCATACTTGGATCGTTTCCATTGTTAGTTCATGCCTTGACTGAATTTGTCCCATACTTGGATTGTGTATTTTGTTATGTAGAAGCTTATATCTTTCTTGAATAACTTTTATAGTTGAACCAGTGCACGGCAAATTTTCCCTATCTGTATTTTTATTGAAAAAATATTATTTTTCATCATTAACCTCTGCAACAGATTATTGAAGAGGGCCCAATCACAGTTGCTGCTCCAGAAACTGTTAAAGAGCTTGAGCAGGCAGCAAGGCGGCTTGCTAAGTGTGTTCAATACGTTGGTGCTGCTACGGTAGAATATCTGTACAGCATGGAAACGGGTGAATACTATTTTCTTGAGCTTAATCCACGGTTGCAGGTCTGTTCTAAACTTCCAATGCAGGGATTTTGCAGATGCATTCTTCTGTGGTTCTTTCATTTTGAGTTTTTGATTGGCTTCCTTTCAGGTAGAACATCCTGTGACTGAAAGGATAGCTGAAGTAAACTTGCCAGCAGCCCAAGTTGCAGTCGGAATGGGCATACCCCTCTATAACATTCCTGGTATTTCAATTTCTCTACTCCATGTTTGATGGTATTTTGTTCTCTTGTTCTGACAAATGAATGAATCACTGCAGAGATTAGACGCTTTTATGGAATGGATCATGGGGGCGGATACCATGATTGGAGGAAAATATCAGCTGTTGCAACTAAGTTTGATTTGGATAAAGCACACTCAGTGAGGCCAAAGGGCCATTGTGTTGCAGTCAGAGTTACTAGTGAGGATCCTGATGATGGGTTTAAGCCTACAAGTGGAAGAGTGGAGGTTGGTTTACTTGACTATACCATACTCTTTTGGTAATCCACCAGCAGTGCTTACCCATATCTTAACTTGTATTGTCTTGTCTTTTTCATCAGGAGTTAAACTTTAAAAGCAAACCAAATGTTTGGGCCTATTTCTCTGTTAAGGCAAGTATATGTCCCATCCAATTTGGGTTCTTTACTTTTGTGTTATATATACATCACCATAGCTGAAATTATCACTCTTTAATATTTATTTTTGTTTCTTGGTTTCCATAAAATTTGCTTGTGAAGTATGTATCCTAGTATGATACAAACTAACCCAAATGTTATTTCACTTTTTTGAATTTTCAGTCTGGAGGAGCAATTCATGAATTTTCTGATTCACAGTTTGGTAAGTAACATAGGTTACATAGCATGATTTTTTGTTTGTTCTTGGTATCTCTTGATGGTTTTGGTTAAATTCGGTGTTCTTCTGTTGCAGGTCATGTTTTTGCATTTGGGGAATCTAGATCTTTGGCCATAGCCAATATGGTACTTGGGTTGAAAGAGATTCAGATCCGTGGAGAGATACACACAAATGTTGATTACACAGTGGATCTCTTGAATGTATGATGACCTCCATAATAAATGTTCTTCTATACATGATATTCTTTATCTCTTTGTGTAATTTACTTTTCAATTTTCCATCTGTACAGGCGACAGAATACCGCAAAAATAAGATCCATACTGGTTGGCTTGACAGCAGAATAGCTATGCGTGTTAGAGCAGAGAGGCCCCCATGGTACCTCTCAGTTGTTGGAGGAGCTCTATATGTATGCCTGTTTGACTGAAGAACCATGATTTCATATTGCTTGTGAGCTTGGAAGTAACATTTATCTCTTATTTCACAGGAAGCATCAAGCAGGAGCTCAAGCGTTGTCACTGATTATGTTGGTTATCTCAGCAAAGGTCAGATACCACCAAAGGTATGATATATGCTGAAATGCCCCTATTGCAGATTATACTTGTTGCTGTTGGACTTAAAATAGCTTGGTACCTGTGTAACCTCTTTCTTCATTGCAGCACATCTCGCTTGTCAATTTAACTGTTACTCTGAACATAGACGGGAGCAAATACACGGTACTCATCTATAGTTTTGTTTTTACATTTATGTGCTTACAACTCAGTGACTCACTGTTTTTAAGCAAAATTATACTTGATTAAACTCCACTGTAGATTGAGACAGTAAGGGGTGGACCCCGCAGCTATAAATTAAGAATGAATGGATCAGAAATTGAAGCCGAGATACATTCACTGCGAGATGGTGGACTTTTAATGCAGGTAAATTTCCACCCTGTGTCCTTTTTTCTATTAAAGCGAAAGGTCTCTAGCTGAGTTAGTCGGATGGCTTGAGTATCACTCAGGTCCAGGCTAGGGTTAAAAAATCACAGGTCTAAGGTCCGGCCTCAGTCATGGCTGTTCTCACTTGGGCTATGGTGCCAGTGTGTTTGGGTGGGGCATGGTTCAATGGTTTTCTTGACCTGCGTGAGAAGGTCTCTTAATGCAATGTCTAGGGGTTGTCTTGCCCCTACAGGTCGAGTTTTTTTTTCTATTAAAAAGTTCTGATGCATCTTTGTTGTAAAATCTTCAGTTGGATGGAAACAGTCATGTAATTTATGCTGAGACGGAGGCTGCTGGTACACGCCTTCTCATTAATGGTAGAACATGCTTACTACAGGTAAAGATGGCTACATTTTCATATTTTTACTCTTTTTCATGTTAATAAAACACAGTACTTTTACATATAATTACTTGAAACTGAAGGTATTGGATCTGGCAAATTGTTGTGAATCTTGCATTCATACAAAGATCATAAACATTATATTCTTCTTTTCTGACTTTTGTTGTAAACCCATACTAAACTTGATTAGAATATAACAACATAGAGCGTGGAGAGTAGAATTTAGGAATCCATGATACAACATGGCTCTGAGCCATATAAAATTTGCTTGAATGTAGATTTCTTTCCTCCTCTGTAAGTTCTCTCTTGGCTTTTCCATAACTATGGCATTTCATGTATCAAATCATCTAAAGTATCCTCAGTTTCCAAAGTCAAAGATATCCCAGTGGCCAGTTGCCTAAAATCTTTCTGAAAGTTCCTCACCATGTTGATTTTGACTTGAAGTCTTAAGCAGTTTGGATTGTTTGAACTATTCACTATATTCTCACATCATTTGGAAATATGTGATTTCATTTTCGTTTTTTAAATTTTACTTTGCAGAAAGAACATGATCCTTCAAAGTTGTTGGCTGATACACCTTGTAAACTTCTTCGGTTCTTGGTTGCGGATGGCTCTCATGTGGATGCTGATACACCATATGCTGAGGTGGAAGTCATGAAGATGTGCATGCCACTGTTACTGCCTGCCTCTGGTGTCATTCACTTTGTTATGCCTGAGGGTCAGGCCATGCAGGTTTTGTTATGCTATCTCTCTCATGAAATCATTATGATTGCTTCATTTATAACAAACATCATGAAATCAGCATGTTTACTACTTTTATAACAAACTTGAATGTTTCCCTTTTTTCAGGCGAATGACCTGATAGCTAGATTGGACCTTGATGACCCATCTTCTGTGAGGAGAGCTGAACCATTTCATGGTTCCTTTCCCAAACTGGGACCTCCTACCGCTATCTCTGGCAAAGTTCATCAAAAATTTGCTGCAAGTGTGAATTCTGCACACATGATCCTTGCAGGATATGAACATAATATCAATGAGGTAAGACATTAATTTTTACAATGATTTGTAATTTCAATTTACTTTCAGTTTTTTCTCCTCTTCCATTATCTTCATCTACAAAGAAAACCAATTTCAAAGTTTACGGCACACACTGTGTCATTTTCTTGGAAAATAATCTGTTCCATTTTTTTTGGAAAGTGGTTTAGTCTTTATGTAGTATTTAATCAACATTTTCCTATCTATACTTGCTTTTGCAGGTTGTACAAGATTTGCTAAACTGCCTAGACAGCCCTGAGCTCCCTTTTCTACAATGGCAAGAACTTATGTCTGTTTTAGCAACACGGCTTCCAAAAGATCTTAGGAATGAGGTGATTAGCTTTTGACTAGTTTTCTGTCAAATCAATTGTGGTCTTTCTGTATATCTTCTCTCTTCTGTTTTGGGTGCACATGAGATGTCTGACTAGTTTGATGCATTCAGTTGGATGGTAAGTACAAGGAGTATGAATTGAATCCTGACTTCTGCAAGAGCAAGGATTTCCCTGCAAAATTGCTGAGGGGGGTTATTGAGGTCAGTTTGAGACTGCTACTTAGTGTACTCGCGTTTAAGTATTTATTGCTTACTTACAAAATGACTACTATAGGCAAATCTTGCATACTGTTCGGAGAAAGATAGGGTTACTAATGAGAGGCTTGTGGAACCACTTATGAGCCTGGTCAAGTCATATGAAGGTGGAAGAGAAAGCCATGCTCGTGTTGTTGTCAAATCTCTATTTGAGGAGTATCTGTCTGTTGAAGAGCTGTTCAATGATAACCTTCAGGCAAGCCTTTGAAGAGGTTGCTCAATGCTCATTTGCTCACCAAAATGTGCTAACTATTGTTGTGTTTTCTGTTTTTCTTTCTTTCATTTTCAGTCTGATGTTATAGAGCGTCTACGCCTTCAACATGCAAAAGACCTCGAGAAGGTTGTATACATTGTGTTCTCACACCAGGTAATTTCTGTGAACTGTGATTTTTTATTTTTATGTTGCTACATCTAGATATCAAGGGCTTTTTTTTCCTGGCTTTGTTTTTTTGGAAGGGTGTGAGAAGCAAAAATAAATTAATACTACGGCTTATGGAAGCATTGGTATATCCAAACCCGTCTGGTTACAGGGATCAGTTGATTCGCTTCTCTGCCTTGAACCATACATCATATTCTGAGGTAAAGTTGAAGATTTTCAAAGATTGAAGTTCAATTTATTTTGCTTATGTAGTCATGTGATTGTTGATAATTTTTTTTGCAATTTATTGTTTTGATGCAGCTGGCACTTAAAGCAAGCCAACTTCTTGAGCACACTAAATTGAGTGAACTTCGAACAAGCATAGCAAGAAGCCTTTCAGAGCTGGAGATGTTTACTGAGGAAGGAGAGCGTCTGTCAACACCTAGGAGAAAGATGGCGATAAATGAGAGAATGGAAGATTTAGTTTGTGCTCCACTGGCAGTTGAAGATGCTCTTGTAGCGTTGTTCGATCACAGTGATCCTACTCTTCAACGGAGAGTGGTTGAGACATATATACGCAGATTGTATCAGGTATCAGCAACTTTATCCACTACTTTGCTTGTCTTGATACGGCTTAAATCTTGACAAAATTTATGTGAACTAACACAAAATCGTATTACAGCCTTATCTTGTAAGTGGAAGTATCCGGATGCAATGGCACCGAGGTGGCCTAATTGCCGTATGGGAGTTCTCTGAAGAGCATCTTAAGCAAAGAAGTGGGCAAGATGTGCCCCTACAACAAGTTGAGAATCCCATCGAGAAGAGATGGGGCGTCATGGTTGTAATCAAGTCTCTCCAGTTTCTAGCAACTGCAATTGATGTTGCACTGAAGGAGACTTCACAGTACAGAGTGGGTGTCGGAAGTGTCTCGAACGGTAACCATGTAAATTCTAATCAGAGCAATATGCTTCATGTTGCTTTGGTTGGTATCAATAATCAGATGATTGCTCTCCAAGACAGGTTTGTTTGCTCTCCGTATCCTTATGTGGCTACTTGTTTCATGAAAATCTTCAAGAGTGATTCCATTAAAAATTGATGTATGCCATCAATTTCTTATTTTACCTGTTTGTTATCTGTTTGTAGTGGTGATGAGGATCAAGCACAAGAAAGGGTCAACAAACTATCCAAGATTTTGAAGGATAATACTATTACATCACATCTTAATGGCGCTAGTGTTAAGGTTGTCAGCTGTATTATCCAGAGAGATGAAGGGCGTCCGCCAATGCGACACTCCTTCCAATGGTCTGTTGACAAGCTTTATTATGAGGAGGATCCAATGCTTCGCCATGTGGAACCGCCATTGTCTACATTCCTTGAGTTGGTGTGTAGCTGTATTCATACTTTTTCATATTCTTTTAATATCCTCTCTGACTATAACTGCACCTCTTTAACATTTTTCTCTAAATACAGGAAAAGGTAAATTTGGAAGGTTACAATGAAGTGAAATACACCCCATCACGTGATCGTCAGTGGCATATTTATACACTTATCAAGAACAAGAAAGATCAGAGATTAAACGACCAGAGGATGTTCCTTCGTACCATAGTCAGACAACCAAGTGCAACAAATGGTTTCCTGTCAGGTAATATTGACAATGAAGTAGGCCGCACACAAGCTTCATCATCATTCACATCAAATAGCATTCTCAGATCATTGATGGGAGCACTAGAAGAAATAGAGCTACATGCTCATAGTGAGACTGTGAGATCAGGTCACTCACACATGTATCTGTGCTTACTGAGAGAACAACAATTGCATGAACTAATCCCATTTTCAAGGTCAGTCAATGCACCTTATCTTTTTATGTTGTGGATATGAAGGATATGTTGTTATTTGCTTGAAGTTATTCACTTCTGCTATTTCATTGTACAGGATGACTGATGAAATTGATCAGGACGAAGGAACCGCATGTACACTTTTGAAGCATATGGTATTGAATTTATATGAACATGTTGGGGTCAGGATGCATCGGCTTTCTGTGTGCCAGTGGGAAGTCAAGCTCTGGTTGGTTTGTGATGGGCATGCTACTGGTGCTTGGAGAGTTGTTGTTACTAATGTTACTGGCCACACCTGCACCGTTGATGTAAGTTCTTTGACAACTCACTACTTTACCAGAAATAATCATAACAATAATTTAGTAACAACTGTAAGGACCTAAATATTTCTACCACCTGTCTGATATGCATAAAACTTGACAATAATCACGACCTCTTAAACTATCATACATGTTTCTTTAGCTAATAGCAAATGCTCCGTATGCTAAGTATTTTTTACCATTTAGTTTTAGGTAGAAGGATATATTTGCACTTTCTCATGTGCTTATGTTCTAATTATTTCTCCCAGATTTACCGAGAAGTGGAAGACCCCAGCACACATCAGCTTCTCTATCACTCTGCCACAGCAATGGCTGGTCCTTTGCATGGTGTTGCATTGAATAAACCATACATGCCTTTGGATGCTATTGACCTCAAACGTTATGCTGCTAGGAAAAATGAAACCACATACTGTTACGATTTCCCCTTGGTAAGTTGCTTAGCTCCTTGTTTTTCCTAACTTTGGTTATGGCATGCCTAAAGAGACCAATTCATATCAGTAATGCTGTTTATGCAGGCATTTGAAACAGCACTGAAGAGATCATGGAAATCAAGTAGTTATAGTGTTAGTGAAGCTAATGAGCACAATCAACTCTATGCTGAAGTGAAAGAGCTTGTATTTGTTGATTCGGTTGGAGCATGGGGCACTCCATTGGTTTCAGTTGAACGTCCTCCAGGCCTCAATGATATTGGCATTGTTGCTTGGAACATGAAGCTGTCCACGCCAGAATTCCCAAGTGGCCGGGAGATTATAGTTGTTGCCAATGATGTGACATTTAAAGCTGGGTCCTTTGGTCCAAGAGAAGATGCATTTTTTGATGCTGTTACCAATCTTGCCTGTGAGAGGAAACTTCCTCTTATCTACCTGGCAGCAACTGCTGGTGCCAGGCTTGGTGTAGCAGAGGAAATAAAGTCATGCTTCCATGTCGGCTGGTCTGATGATGAGAGCCCTGAACGTGGTTTTCAGTACATTTACCTCACTACACAAGATTACTCACGTCTAAGCTCTTCAGTAATAGCTCACGAGCTGCAACTAGAACATGGAGAAACCAGATGGGTGGTTGATACCATTGTTGGTAAAGAGGATGGACTTGGTTGTGAGAATCTCCATGGAAGTGGTGCGATTGCCAGCGCATATTCTAAGGCATACAAAGAGACCTTTACTTTGACATTTGTGACTGGAAGAGCTGTTGGCATTGGGGCTTATCTAGCTCGTTTAGGTATGAGGTGTATACAACGTCTTGATCAACCAATTATTTTGACTGGGTTTTCTGCACTAAACAAGCTTCTGGGGCGGGAGGTGTACAGTTCTCATATGCAATTGGGTGGCCCCAAAATCATGGCTACAAATGGTGTTGTCCACCAAACTGTGTCAGATGACCTTGAAGGTGTTTCTGCTATCCTGAAATGGCTCAGTTATGTTCCTCCATATATTGGTGGTCCTCTTCCCATTATGAAACCCCTGGACCCACCCGAAAGACCAGTAACATACTTCCCTGAGAATGCTTGTGATGCTCGTGCAGCCATCTGCGGCATTCAGGACGGTGAAGGGAAGTGGTTGGGTGGTATGTTTGATAGGGAAAGCTTCGTGGAAACATTGGAAGGTTGGGCAAAAACAGTCATCACCGGAAGAGCAAAGCTTGGTGGAATACCAGTTGGTGTCATAGCTGTGGAAACCCAGACTGTGATGCAAGTCATCCCAGCTGATCCAGGTCAGCTTGATTCCGCTGAGCGCGTAGTCCCTCAAGCAGGTCAGGTATGGTTCCCAGATTCTGCAACCAAAACAGCCCAGGCATTACTGGATTTCAACCGTGAGGAACTTCCACTGTTCATCCTTGCAAACTGGAGAGGTTTCTCTGGTGGGCAAAGGGATTTATTTGAAGGAATCCTTCAAGCTGGTTCAACAATTGTTGAGAATCTGAGGACATACCAGCAGCCAGCTTTTGTATATATCCCAATGGGTGGAGAGCTACGTGGAGGGGCCTGGGTTGTGGTGGACAGCAAGATCAATCCGGACCACATAGAGATGTATGCTGAGAGGACTGCTAAAGGGAATGTCCTTGAGGCTGAAGGATTGGTGGAGATAAAATTCAGGCCAAAGGAACTGGAAGATTGCATGCTAAGGCTTGACCCAGAATTGATTGACCTTAATGCTAGGCTGAAAGAGATGAAGAAAAAAAATGCCAGCATCCCGGAAATGGAGAACATACGGAGGAGTATGACTATTCGGATGAAGCAGTTGATGCCTATTTATACTCAGGTTGCCACACGATTTGCCGAATTGCATGACACCTCTGCTAGAATGGCCACCAAAGGTGTGATCGGTAAGGTTGTTGATTGGGAAGAGTCTCGGGCCTTCTTCTACAGGAGATTGCGAAGGAGAGTTGCTGAGGATGCCCTGGCCAAGGAAGTTAAAGAAGCTGCTGGTGAGCAGCTTTCCCACAGATCAGCATTAGACTGTATCAAGAAATGGTATCTAGCATCCAAAGGAACTGAAGGTGGTAGTGAAATGTGGAACGACGATGAATCTTTCTTTACTTGGAAGGATGATCGCAAGAACTATGAGAATTATCTTGAGGAGTTGAAGGCTGAAAGAGTATCGAACTGGTTCTCGCATCTTGCTGAAAGTTCAGACGTGAAAGCTCTACCAGACGGTCTTTCGCTCCTCCTTAACAAGGTAATTTTCATCTAACTTGTTTTAGCAGACCATTTTTTTTTCTAAGATCAACATCCTGAATTCTTAATTCTGGTACAGATGAATCCTTTGAAGAGGGCGCAGGTCATTGATGGCCTCAGGCAGCTTCTTGGTTGATCGATGGTGGCATCGCATTCCAACTGGAAAATATCCTGAGTTTTTGCATATAAACTAGCAAGATCAAAGTGGTGCATGGAACCCTGCATAGTTGGGAACGAATTGTTCTGTTTGTAGTCATATATTTAGCTGTTTATATCCTGTAATTAGTTGGGTTGCATGTCTCATGTCAGCAATCCTGATCAAGTAATTATTTACTTTTTCAATCCAAATAATACATGATTTTCATCAGTACGCTTTGTGCTTGTGCTATGCACATGCATAGTAGATATCTAAGTGCATAGTAAAAAACTATGCATATTTAGAAAAAAACAAAATGTCTTATAATTTGAAATTGAGAGAGAGTTAAGATGTTCAGGAAAGCATCCGGTTAACATTTGCAAGTTTGAACTACTAACTAATGTTCGTAAGATGGAACATCCGGTGGGTGTAACTTGAGCTGCTTGCTTCTCACCCAACACTGGTCTTGGTATTCTGTTCATTGCTCCAATGAAGCATCCATTTCAGGGGTTGCGTGCATTTGCTCCTGCCATCCTTGTAGCTGCAGCCTGCCTTGATCTCTGTGACTATCAGCGACGAGCATCTCGGTGGAGTAACGAAACATCGAGGAACAGAGTTTGAGCGAGCAAAGGCACGCGTGGTGCTCGACGAAATGCCTCGCAAGGAGCATCTGGTCCTCCACAACGTGCAGCTCTCTGTCATTGTGGTCGCAGCAGTGAGCATGGTTCCAGCTTTCTTCATCGACACAGGACTCCTCTCTGCTGTCACTCACTATTCGGTTTCAGCTTTATAGATGGTGAACATGGACTGAACAATTGCAGAACTAGTACGAGCTCTGATGGTCCAAGTGCACAGCTCATTTTTAAGGCTTCTATAGGACGATGTAGGAGTAGCAAGACAATAGTGGCTTTATTCATTAGATCAATGCAAAATGTAAAAATGAGATTGAGAAATAAGATGGGTTCTTCTTGATGTATGGATGTGACGTCTTCTTGGCCTCAATGAGAGTAGAAGTTGCTGCCATTAAGTGATTTAAGTCAGTGGGTGTGACGTCTTCTTGGCCTCTAGCCATAGAGGCCTTGGAGGCTGCTATGTCTTAAGTGAGGTCGCCCTGCATCGGCCTCGCCATGGCCTGCGATGGCAGTTGAGTCGAGGTTGATCCCTCTCGGCTACGAGACGGCAGCAAGGAGCTTGCGTAGCAAGACGAATGCTATGCATACGGCATACGGCATACGTGCAGAGCGAAGCTGAGATGTTTTTCATCAGTCTGGAGCTGCTAACGAGCCTAGCCGTCCAAGTGCCGGAGGGCGGAGCCCCATGTCCTACTCCTTAAAAAGGCGTCCACCATGCTGTTCTTTTCTTTTTTTCTTTTTGTCTGCGATCAGAGCCAACAAGCTCGCTGCTCCCGCAGATATGGCCGGCGCTGCCGCCAAGCACGTCGTGCTGTTCCCGTTCCCCGGCCAGGGCCACCTCTCCGCGTTCATGTCGCTGGCCGATCTCCTACACGGCACTCTCCCCGACGCCGCCATCACGCTTGTCTCCACCCCGCGCAACGTTGCCGCGCTCCGGACTACCGCGTCGTCGTTCCTCGGCTTCCACGCGCTGCCCTTCACCCCGGCGGACCACGGCCTGCCACCGGACTGCGAGTCCTCTGACGCCGTACAGCCCGGCGCCATCGTTGGCCTCCTCGAGGCGATCGAGTCGCTCGAGGCCGCGTTCGACGACTACCTCTCCGCCACCGTCGCCGCCGCAGGTGGCCACGACGTCGTCTGCGTCGTCTCCGACCCGTTCACTGCGTGGACGGTGACCGCGGCGCGGCGCCGCGGCTGCGCACACGCCTTCTTCGCCTCCTGCGGCGCGTACGGCAGCACCGTCGTGCACTCGCTCTGGAGCCACCTGCCCGTCCGCCCCGACCCGGCCACCGGCCGCGTCCACCTGCCCGAGTACCCCGAGGTCGTGATCCACCGCTCGCAGCTCTCGAAGAACGCGTCGTCCGCCCCGCCCGCCGTCGCCAAGCGCATCGCGGGATTCTACGGCCGGCAGATCCCTCTCGGCTACGAGACGGGTGCGGTGATCGTCAACACCGTGGAGGAGTTCGAGCCCACCGGTCTCGACATGCTGCGGCGCACCCTCAAGGTCCCGGTCTGGCCCATCGGCCCTCTTGTGCGTGCCACCAGCCTGCCTGTCTCGCCGGAGGCCGAGGCCGCCGTCGTGGGCTTCCTGGACTGCCACCCGCCGTCGTCGGTGCTGTACATCTCGTTCGGCTCTCAGAACTCCATACGCGCAGAGCACATGGCGGAGCTGGCAGTGGCGTTAGAGTCAAACGGCCGGCCGTTCGTCTGGGCTGTCAGGCCGCCGGACGGACACGACATCAAGGCCGAGTTCCGGGCCGACCAGTGGCTGCCGGACGGGTTCGAGGAGAAGGCGCGCACGAGCAACAGAGGGCTCCTGGTACGCGGGTGGGCGCCGCAGGTGAGGATCCTGGCGCACGCGTCGACGGGCGCCTTCCTGAGCCACTGCGGCTGGAACTCGGTGCTGGAGAGCGTGACGCACGGCGTGCCGATCATCGGCTGGCCGCTCGCCGGCGAGCAGTTCTACAACGCCAAGATACTTGAAGAGGAGTGGGGCGTGTGCGTGGAGGTGGCGAGGGGGAACATGGAGGACACTGTGGTGAACAGGGCTGCAGTTGCCGACGTGGTGGAGACGGTGATGGGCCAGACGGCGAAGGCCGCGGAGATGCGGCGGCGGGTGACGGAGATCAAGGAGGTGGTGGCGGGGTCCTGGAAGGTGGGAGGCGGGTCGTCGAGGAAGGCCATGGAGGAGTTCTTGCGGGCGATGAATCTCCGCTGAAGTGAACGGCTTTGATCAGTTGGTAAATTTTGGTTGCCAAAACTTGGCAAAACTGAGTGTTTGACCTCTATTTGGTTTGGTTGCCTAAATTTACCAATATCTTCCATTTAGCTTGCTAGCTATAAATCTGTGGCAAATATTTTGTACAACATTCGACAACTTTTGGTTGCCAAATTCGTGTGCTGCTCGATCTTTACCTGAATGTTTTGCGCCATTGCAAATGGTGCTAAGTTATGTTTGACGGCTTCTTCAAGTGCCTAGAGACAGACTAATCACGAAGGATTTAAATTTGATGATGATGTTTGAGAACACAGAAAAGGGACAGCTACTTAAAAGTCGATTATGAAGGATTTAAATTTGATGATAATAATTGAGAGTACTGAAAAGGGACTGCTACTTAAAATTTAATGACGATGTTTACAACCACTTTTCAGTATCAGTGAGACCTTCTTTGGAAGGTCAGCAAAGCATTGGGGCTGCACCGGATGTGGATCCACCATCAGATTAAGAGGCTTGAACACCTACGATTTACATCTGTTTACGTTACCCTCAATTGTCTTCTCTTTTGAAAGCAAGAGGCCTTTTTTTTTTTTCAACCACGCCCATTCCTTGGACGTGTATTTCATTAAGCAGAATAGAATCCAACCCATACAAAAAGCAGCGTTAACCAAAGTTACCGCAGCAAGCCTCACCCCTCCACTCTAGACAGAAGACGTATTACATTGGAACTAATTGGCTACCAAACAAACGCAAGGTTGGTAGACGCCTACATTCTCCTCCTCAAGCCCGTCAAACTCAAGCTCAACAGTAGAGAAGTCAATGTTGCCAAGCAAGAGGCGCCGGAGTATTTCTTTCTTTCTTTGAGGCATATCACCATAGAGAGCGGCCCTGAATTTTGCCTTGATGTCTGTACCCGGGGTGTTTTCGTCAACCTTGATCCCTGCCTTCTTCAGCACGACCGCCTGGGCCTGAAGCGTAGCATTCCCGGCCCTTGGCTTAGCTGCCAATCGGCCACTCCTTCTGAGCACCGCGAGCGTTAGCTGGAGTCCGCGCCCATCGCAGCCTCGGCGCCTTCAGAAGCGGCGTATGCATGGGAATACAGACCCCTTCTTCAAAAATCTCGCGAGCTGTGCGCGCGACACCCATCGCAGCAGGCGACGCATCATCATCCGAGGAAGACGACACGTGTGAAGCTTTGTTGCGGCGGGTGTAGACGAGCAGCGGCGTAGCCCGCTCGGGGTCCTTCAGCATGTCGTCCTGTCCGCGTGCCAACGCAGCGGGCGTGCTTGGCAGTTCGAGCGCGGGAGGGGGCACCTCCAAGGCAAGGTTCTCTCTGGCAGGTTGGTCGACGGCCGCAGCGACTGGCGACGTAGCCAGGGCGGCGTGTGCCCCCACCGGAGGCGTGGGCACCGCTGTAGAGGCGGCGACCGGCTCCAGGGTTGGCCATCCCGGCGTGGCCAGGTGCTCGTTGTTGATCGGCGGTAGCGGGCCTTCGAGAATTGCAGCCCAGGCGACGTCCATCCTAGTGGCCACCGGATCAGCAGAGGGTGATCCGAGGCCCGAGCCATCAATTGGAGGGTCGTTCGATGCTCCAGCCAAAGGGCGAGCAGACCCCGGCCGGCCAACCCTGGAAACTTGGTTGGTGATGCCCGCCTCCTGCTTCCTCTCCCGTCTGCGACGTCGGCGCCGGCGCGGGCGATGATCGGGGCAGCGTTGGGAGTGGCCGGGATCAGTCCCGGCGGCCCCTAAGAGTGCGCATCCGCCGCTCATGGTGTTGGTGCCACTGCCAAAACCGCCACCCTCTAGCCGTGCGGCGCGCTCGGCGACGTCACCAACGCGCCTTGGCCTCCTGCAGTCCCGTGCAAGGTGGCCAAGGATGTGGCAATGGAGGCACCACCATGGGAGGATACAGGTGGCGATTTGGTGCCCCGTTGCGAGGCATTTGAAGCAGCGACCATCTGCGTTTGCCGGAAACAACCGTGGTCCACCGTCGTGCTTCCCGGCGCTCGCCACATGGCGCTTACGCGGTCGTGGTGGCTGCGCTGGCCGGCGAGGATGCTGGGGGAGCACGCGCTGCCAACCCTCGGTGTCCGGGGCGGTCGCCCCCGCGTCGGCCCCAGCCGCTGGTGGAGGGGTAATCGCCCTGGCGTCGGCACCGCAACGGAGGCCAGATGGCTAAGGGGCAGCGGCCGTCGTTCCGCCGCAAGCTGCTCGGTGGGCCAAGCCGTAGATGAGGTTGCCGCTGCCCCGAGGCCTGTAGCATGTTGCAAGATGGTCCGGGCGTCCTCCGGCGCCGCTGGCGCTGTCGACGACGCCGCTTGGACTGCATAGAAGAGGAGGCGGCAGTTGGGGACGCAGCCGGGGAAGCAGTCCGGCGAACCGCCTCCAGGTAGGTGGCGGGCTCCGGGGGTTGGTGGTGAGTCGTGCCCCCCTGGGGTGCCCCCTGTTGGCATTTCTTAGCGCGATTACCAAAATAGACTTCGAGCCTAATTCTAATAACAGCGCCAGAAACGCTAAATGGCTTTACTCGTCATATTTACTAGAAACTGGTTCTAGCAACTATGCGAGTATTGCCAAGAGATAGATCACATCCTATTAGAATAAATATCCGCAAGCGCACGGATCTATCGTCGCAGCATTTCACCAGGAAGTATTCAGAGTATCGTTATTTATAATTTCCCAAAGGAAGGCATGGGGTAGTTAAGTAATCTAGCATGGGTATGAATACAATATCTAGCATGAGGAGAAACCGACCAATGTGCTATACAGGGGTAAGCATACGGTAGTTTGGATAGTGGACACACACTTAGAGCAACCTCAAAGGAATAAAGATAAAATAAAGAATAAAGAATAATCTACGCGGAGCGAGCGGGTCCTATACGGTCGGTGCTAGAACAGCTAATTCCACATGTTATACAAGTCAAGACTCGACTATAGACTAGGAATATGAGGAGACCGCGGCAACCGGGTCTCGCCGGTCGATGGCGGCATTTACGAACTCCTACTCAACATGCGAACGTGGGGATTACAAGGGACGGACTGGGCTGTCACCACCCGCCGCCTACCACCTCAACCGTGGCATGCCGACATATCCGAAGGTTCCCTCGCATCCGGACACCATGTCCGCATACTAAGGAGCTACCTACATCCCCCCAGGACTCCCACCCTACGGATGGACGAGCTAGGACATAGGCAAACCCGAAGGCACATCGAACCGCTATTCCTCTTCTACAACCTAATCTAAACAAGTAAAACATATGAACGATGAAGAACAATATAGAACACGATGAACAACTCTCACAAGAACTATGGCCTAGTTCTTGATCATCGAATATATCGTGTACTAGACTATACTCTAGTTCATATGCACGACTATATAAATGTAATGAGAACTTGACTAAGGAAGAACGCTCCATAGATTTATACCAAAGATGTAGCTTTTCCTCCTGGAGACAAGCTCTCTAAGTAGCTTTGCCTAGCTCCAAATGACTAACACTAATGCTAAAGAACAAGTGAGAGGTGTAGAGATGGCTCCAAATGGTGTGTGTGATGGTGTGGGGCCTCTCCTCTTCTTAAATAGGGTGCTGGAGGCAGTTCGGGGGTAGCATGGTCAAAACCACCAGCGAAACCGTCCTTCTTCAGATGGCAGGTGCAAACCGCCTTTGGCCGGGCCCACAAGTCAGCCAGGGGGGCGCGCGCGCGCCCCAGGCGCGCCCGCGCCTGGGTGGAGCCGCCCCCTGACCGACTTTGGTCGGTGGGCCCGTGCCACCTCTTGGGCTGCGTTGGTCCGGTGTTTCGGCCCATGTGGCCTCCGATGGCCCACTTGCTCTTCTAGCTTGTTTTACGCCTTCCGAAAAGCGTATTTTTATTCCGAAAATTCCCGCACTTGGTGTACTTTCTCGCAAAACAATATTTTCTCCAAGCACGGAGTGGAACTAGATCAATAGTAAAGATATATGTGAAATAAAATATTTATTTCCCCCATAATGACCTATAGTTGGCGGGTAAAAATCGGAGTTAAGGATCGCCAACACCCCCCCCGACGCCGAGGGCGGCCTCCCCCCGAGGCGCCTCACGCCTCTAGAGCAGGGTGGCACACCGCGGCCGGAGTGGCGGCCGGTGGGGTGGCGGTGGCCACACGGCGGCAGGCCTGTCGGTGGGCACGGAGAAAGGTTGCTGGCGGTGGCCGCTCCTCATCCTCGTCATCGGAGCAGTCGGAGAGGGCGCCGTCGACCCAACGCTGGGCTTTGGAGCGGCCGCGGGAGGCGGGGAAGAAGGGGGCGGCTGCCGGTGAGAGAGGCCCTCCCGATGGAGGGGAAGGGTGGGAGGTGGGAGGCGCGGTCGGAGGGGCCGGCTGGACGTCCTCAAGGAGGACCTCACCGTCCTCTAGCAGCAGCACTACCGTCGATGCGGCCGGCAGGGCCACCGTGACCCGTGGCGGCGGCGGCTTGGAGCTGTGGGAGGGGGCGGAGGAGGCCGCAGTCGACACCGTGACGCTTGTGGCCTGCGCGGTCACGCCCAAGGCCGGAGCGGCCCCGCCTGCAGTTGCCCCCGCGGCGCTCACGTCCCGCGCTCCATCGGCCGCGGCCGGTGCAGCCGAGGCCGCGATCCGCGCGACGGCGCCCGCAGCCCGCGCAGCGGCGCCCAAGGCCGGCGCAGGTGCGTCGACGGTCAGCGCATCCGCGCCCGAGGGCGGCATAGCCGGCGGCGGCGCATCCCCCGCGAGGCGCGGGTCACGCGGCGGGGGCGGGCGGGGGGGACAAGGAGCTGGGGAGGGGGATGGTAGATCGGGGTCCGGATCCGGGCTGCGCGGGCGCCGGTGCCGGCCTGGCAACCGGCGCCGCCGGCGGCGGGGAGGGGTCGAGGAGGAGGTTGGGGACGGGGAGCCCTAACGGCTAACTTGGGTTAGTATTTGGTCTATCTTTTGCCAACCGGACCACTGGTGGTAGTCGAAAGCAAGAGGCCTGACTGACAACAAAATAATCTAGGGTGCTTCTTTTGCTCTACCACGCCCACGCTCCAATGCCACCACCATCACTGATGCCTCTCTCCGCACAGCCTTCCCGCGCGCGGCGCTAGGCAACCGCAGCCTCGATTTTCCCCACGACTCGTCGTCCTTCTCCCTCAGCTCCTCCATCATCTCCTCCTCATATGACAGCGCTATCTGTTTGGCTAGCACCTGGCGCCTGCTGCGCCCTGCCCGCGACGTGTTTGATGAAATGCTTTTGGCTTGTGTTTCTCACTAGAATGTTTGAGGTGAGTACTTCATTTTAGCAACCGTTGTGGTGGTGGTGTATTAGCGATGAGGAGGAGCATTCGTGGCTCTAGTTTACTTAGGTTGCCTCGGAAGTACTTGGATGGTCGCCTAGGCCTACTAGTCTAATCCAATACTTGATGTGAAATTTCATCCAGTAAACTCAAATCTAGCAATCATATATGTTACTATTAGAAATTACCCAGTCATGAACAATTCAGCATATATGTGCCTTGTCTTTGCGTGCATGTCAACTGAACTCTTATTTCTTTGTGCATCTAAGGTGATCAGATTTTACTATAACCTGCTTTCCTTCTTGTATTCAGATGTAGCACCATTAAGAACCAGGGAGGCAGTTATGGATGGAAACAGGGCTTTTCATTCTTGTGCTAGGGTAGGGCTAGCTGGGCAAGATAAAGCTAGGCCAAGTCTGGTAGGTACCTGGTAGCAAGGTACACATGCATGCATCAAAGATCCTCGAGTGTGATAATGTGTCTGCATCCTGCAGGATCATAGGCAAGCTAGCACTGAGCAGGGGAGCCAGAGTGGCTCGCTTGGTTTAGCAAGAAATTTCTTGTCGGTGCAAGCAAGGTTTCCTAGCAAAGTAAGATTTTTATTGTTGCAACCAAACACATTACCTTGCTCATCAAGGCTGGATGAAGCTGGGCATGGGCAAGGGATCCAAATGTACCCGTCTCGGGAGAGAGAGAAATAATGTAAGCTCTAATCAGTCTTTTCTTGCTTAGAAGTTTCTGTACTTAGATTTTCCACAAATACTGATTCATTGTGCTGTCGAATGATGCTGTTCGTAGAAAGCTGCTTCAGAAGTAGGGACTGAACTGCTGTGCTGATTTACTTCAAGACCAGAGATCAAATGTGTTGAGCTGTGTTGTTTAGATTAGACCCAAGAGGCCCATATGTGTATTATATATGTACTCAGACTCTAAGAGATAGCAAGAGAGCTTCCAGAGTTTTCCCAAATCCAACATGGTGTCAGAGCCATGGTTCCGGAGGTGAAGGCTGTGGCGATTGTAGCGGCGGCGGCGAGTGGCCTGTGAGGCCGCGCGATTGGAAGGCCTGCGGCTGCGCGAGGAAAGGAGCAGGCGGCGGCCTGTGGCTGCGCGAGGAGAGGAGCAGGCGCACGAGGGCGCTCGCGCGTGCGGAGGCGTGCGGGTGCAGGAGGCTCGTGCGTACGGACGCAGGTGAAGGTGCGAGAGCACCAGCTCGCGTGGAGGACTGCTGCTGGCAGAGCTGTGCCCGTGGTGGTGTCCAGGAGGAGCAGAGAAGAAGAAGAAGCAGAGGAGCAGATTGGGTACAGCAACGGTGCTCAGATTGAGTCGTGGTTGCTGGAGGAAGGTAATTTGCCCTTCGATTTGGTTTGGGTGGAGAGAGCAGAGCAGCAGTACTAGTTTGCGTGTATTACCAAGTGGTGAAGGGATAGTGCTCTCTGCTGGGTTCTTTGTTGTGCAAGGTAGCAAAGGAGGAAGAGGAAAAATCTCTTGGGTTGATTGAAGGGGAGAAGAAGCAAGGAAGTACTTCTTGGTGAGTGGCTGCTAGTTGGTTTGAATCTGAAGCCAATTGTATTTGAAAAGAAGAAGAAGCCTGCTTTACAGGGGGAGATTGGAAGTTTTTGCTGCTCGTTCAGAAGAGAAGGAAGATTGGTGGTGCTGCTGGCCCTTCACTTGAGAAGAAGGAAGAGAAGGACAGTGAGGCAGAGAAGGAAGGGAATCACTGGTGCAGAAGTAAAAGGAGGATTTGGTGCTGCTTTCTGCTGCAGGAAAAGAAAAAGGACTGGAGCCTTGTGTGTGTGGGTTCGTGAGCTGTGGTGCTGTAAGAAGAGAAAGAAGGCTGCTGGTTGGTGGTGTTTGCTGCTTGTATCTGTGAGTAGAGGACCTGTGCGGTGGTGTGCTTAAATAAGCAATGGGTGAAAGCCAAAGAATTGAACAACTGTTTGAGAAGATGGCTGAAATCTTCACTGCTAAGGAACTTGTGAAGTTGGCTCAATTATTTTTAGTAAGGACTTCTGAACTAATGTCAGCAAAAGAGTCAAATGGGAAGGAGAAGACGGAAAATTTGCAAGGAAGCTCAAGAAGGAGCGATTTTCCAAAGGAAAATAAAAAGGTGACTATGCTCGGCAATGTCATCAATCTTGCTCGTCCGGATAAAGGTACATCTTGTGCAACCGGATACTTGATTCAGTGCATCTAGACATGTCACGGGTGCATATAGCGAGTTTGCATCATATAGTGCATATCCATCCACATATAGTGAGACTATTCAAACAGCTGATGGGACATGCCAACCTATTAAAGGTGTTGGTTCGGTAAAATGCTCTCCATCAATTACACTGTCATCGGTTTTGCATGTCCCCTCATTTCTAGTTAACCTACTATCATTAAGTGCTTTAGTTGACCAAATGGATTGTCGGGTTTCTTTTGATCGGGAAAATTGTGTCATTGAGGATAAGAAGACAGGAAAAGAACTTGGGATTGGCATCAGGTATGGTGGGCTATGGTTCTTAGACCGGAAGGAAAATGACAAGTTCTTGGGCGCTGCAATGACAGCAAGTATGAATGAAGATGAAGCTAAAGTGATGCTTCAACATTGTCGATTAGGCCATTTATCATTTGATACTATGGTAAAAGTGTTCCCAGAGATGATGAGTAAGGTGGACAGGAGAAAACTTGTGTGTGATGCATGTGAATATGGAAAGCATACAAGATCAATATATGTAAGCAGAGGACTAAGGAGCTTATCACCATTTATGCTAGTTCATTCTGATGTGTGGACAAGCCCAGTCACCTCAGTTAGTGGAATGAAGTATTTTGTCACCTTTATTGACTGTTATTCACGTGTGACTTGGATCTATCTCATGAAACACAAGAGTGAAGTACTCAAATGCTTTCAAGATTTTTGCTCACTTTTTGGAAATCAGTATGATGCTCGAGTTAAAGTGTTGAGGACGGATAATGGAACGGAGTATGTGAACAATGAATTTTATAGTTTTCTATCAGCTCAAGGGATCTTACATCAAACTACATGTCCTGATACACCTCCACAAAATGGAGTTGCTGAGAGGAAAAATCGTCATATCTTGGAGGTTGCACGCTCACTTATGTATGCTATGAATGTGCCAAAGTTCCTATGGAGTGAGGCAGTGATGACGGCAGTATATTTGATTAATCGTACGCCCTCGAGATTGCTTGGATGGAAAACTCCTTATGAGATGTTACGAGGAATGAATGAGTTTATTGTTCCACCTAAGGTATTTGGGTGCACTTGCTTTGTTAGGGATCACGGACCTTCTCCGTGGGCAAGTTGGATCC
This sequence comes from Themeda triandra, assembly GCA_018135685.1. NCBI lineage: Eukaryota > Viridiplantae > Streptophyta > Magnoliopsida > Poales > Poaceae > Themeda > Themeda triandra. Next base: position 187,644 of record JAENPR010000193.1, on the reverse strand, counting down.
CCCGAGCGGTTAAGTGCATATTTGTGGGTTATTCCTCAAGTCAAAAAGGCTACAAGTGTTGGTGTCCTACCGAACGACGTCTCTTTGTTAGTATGGATGTGACTTTTTGGGAATCTGAACCTTATTATGGGGAGAAGACTGATTTGAGCTCCTTATTTGATCTTGGAGAACTAGGCATGAGAGTGTATGAACAAGAGGGGATGGATGGCATAGATGTAGTACAGGATAATGAAGGTTATCAATCAAGGGCAACAAAAGTTATCACGGGAATAATCCCATTGCATGGAGGTAATTCTAATGTGAATGAGAGACATGAAAATAGAAATGTTAAAAGCATGAACACAAAGCAAGGAAACAGAAATATCGTGCATGTTTATACTAGAAGAAATAAAACTGTTGGAGTGCTACCGATCAACAAGTTGAGCAACCACAACCGGTGAGCAAAATGTTGAGCATTCACAACTATTGGAGCAACAACAATCTTCAACTAGTGGTATTGACATTGGTGATAGTGAGGTTGAGCAACCATAGAGACAGGGGGAGAAGTTGACTCTTCTATTGATTTGCCTATTGCTCTAAGAAAGGAGCCAAGGAGTACAGCTAGGAAACCTCCAGATAAGTATGGCTTTGAGCATGACATAAGTAATTATGTCTCATACAAATCATTATCTCCTGCGTATAAAGCATTTATTGCTTCATTACAATCTGCACATATTCCTAAAGACTGGAAAGAAGCAATAAAGGATCCTAAATGGCGTGAGGCCATGCTGGATGAGTTAAGAGCCCTTGAAAAGAACAAAACATGGGATCTTATAAAATTGCCTGCTGGAAAGAAAGCCGTTAGTTGCAAGTGGGTCTTCACTATGAAGCAAACACCCGAAGGTAAGATCGAAAGATATAAAGCTCGACTTGTTGCAAAAGGGGTACAAATCGGACATATGGCATTGATTATGATGAAACATTTGCACCCGTGGCAAAGATGAGTACAGTGAGAACTTTAATTTCTTGTGCGGCGAATTTTGGATGGCCTTTGCATCAATTGGATGTCAAGAATGCTTTCTTGCATGGTGATCTCCAAGAGGAAGTGTACATGGAAATTCCACCTGGTTTCTCTCATCCTGGGGCAATTGGGAAGGTATGCAGATTGAAAAAGTCTTTGTATGGTCTTAAACAATCTCCACGAGCTTGGTTTGACAGATTTAAGCGTGCACTGTGTGGCATGGGATACAAGCGGTGCAATGGAGATCATACTTGTCTTCTATAGACATTCAGGGCGCAAGATTTCGGTGTTGGTCATTTGTGTATGTGGATGATATTATTATTACGGTGATGATGAAAGAGAGATCATACGACTCAAGGAGAATCTAAGTAAGGAATTTGAGGTCAAGGACCTTGGACAACTTAGGTACTTTCTTGGCATAGAGATTGCACGAATCCAAAGGGTATTGCTCTTTCACAAAGAAAGTATGTTCTAGACTTGCTAAGTGAGACAGGCATGCTTGGATGTCGACCAATATCAACACCGATTGATTTAAATCACAAGTTATGTGCCGAATCGGGTAATCCAAGAAATAAAGAAAGGTACCAAAGGCTTGTTGGGCGCCTTATCTATCTATGTCATACGAGACCCGATATATCCTATGCAAGTAAGTGTTGTGAGCCGATATATGCATGACCCAAGGAGTGGACATTTGGATGTCAGTATATCGGATCTTGAGATACTTAAAGAGTAGCCCAGAAAGGGCTTGATATTTAAGAGTAATGGGCACTTGAAAGTGGAAGGCTATTGTGATGCGATTGGGCTAGTTGTCTTGATGACGGAGATCAACTTCAGGTTATTGTGTCTTTGTTGGAGGAAACTTAGTGTCATGGAGGAGCAAGAAGCACTGTTGTATCCCGTTCAACAGCCGAAGAGAATATAGAGCGATGTCTCTTGGACTTTGTGAAATGTTATGGGTAAGAAATCTTTTGCGAGCTGAATGTTCTAAGAAAAGGCTCCATGAGACTTTGGTGCGATAATAAGTCTGCAATTAGTATTGCAAATAATCCGATTCAGCATTATAGAACCAAGCATGTGGAGATAGATCGCTTTTTCATCAAGGAGAAATTGGATGATGGGATATTGGAGTTAAGTCATGTAAACTCGGGTGGTCAAATAGCTGATTGTTTAACAAAAGGTTTAGGAGTAAAAGAATGTAATTTAGCATGTAGCAAGATGGGAATGATAGATATCTATCGTCCATCTTGAGGGGGAGTGTTGAGCTGTGTTGTTTAGATTAGACCCAAGAGGCCCATATGTGTATTATATATGTACTCAGACTCTAAGAGATAGCAAGAGAGCTTCCAGAGTTTTCCCAAATCCAACAAAATGCATAGAAAAGATGTGGACTCCTCTAGACAAGGAAAAATGGTAATAAATCTAAACTAACATTTAATCTTCTGCACCTCTGTTTGGCCGGCTCTATCCATGCAAACACATGCTGGACTTCACACGATTGCATCCTCCTTGAATTGGTTAACCCACAATTTCAATGTGAAGCCTCTTTACCAAACAAGTGATAAACAAATGAAAAACATTCTTTCATTTTTTTTATGTCACGCTGAGATGAAATTCGTAAGTGCCAGCTCCTGTATTTATTTTCAGTATCTTCTTTTCACGTTTACACCAGATTTTGTTGCATAATGCTTTAATATAATTTTTTCCTGCAACATGCAGTTGCCAGTGGCAAGAAGGAATAGTTCTCATTCCTGATGGTGCCCACTTCCTGCATCATTCAGTATCTGCTTTAGTGTGATTAACTGGTTTAGTTGGTCTCATAGGCAATGAATCTCACTCATGAGGTGATGTGTGATCTTTTATTAGTTTACCAATGAATAAGTTTTCACTGCATTTGTTGCAGCCTTACCTTGTTGTTAGTACTTGTTTTGGTGATGTGTTGCTTAGTTGTCCCTATTCTGCTTCCATTTCGAAGTTATAAAAATCTTTACCTTGACATTTATATGTCCCCTAACTGATGTACCAATATTTTTAGATAAAAATGAGGGTTGTACGGCACATTCTTATTAACTACTAGCTCTATCCCGACAAAAAGGATGCAATTCTAGGTCTGTCAAAGTCAAACTATCTTGACTAAGTTTATAGAAAATATTATGAACATGTATGACTCCAAATATGTTTACTATTTGTCGAATCTAATAATACTAGTTTACTAGTTTAGTATGACAAAATTAGTACCTTTTACCAAAATTTGATCAAATTTCAAATCGTTTGATTTAGCTCTATTCTAGAATTGCATCCTTTTTGGGATGGAGGGAATAACAGCTTATTAGGTTGTCCTTTACATTGTGTTTCATATCTTTCTGTACCGTATTGTTCAAATTTGTTTGCACTACTACATGAAGTCTGTAGAGGTGGCTACTTTTCACCCGTATAAATTAACGATTTGTAGAGGCTAGGAATAGGAGCTGCCTTTCTAGATATGGCTATATTCCGAGCCTCTAGAAATCTGGGCTGAAAATAGCAAAAAAAAAAAAAATTATTACTCCTAGAGAGACCCCACCAGGCAGCGACACAATTTTGCGGCCGCAAGGGATTGAACCTGCGACCTCAGGCTAGCATGTTAATCCTCTAACTGCTTCACCCCAAACGAACTTGTGTCCATATAAAATATTTCGTATTATCTTCCTCTGATTTTGAAATGAGTATTTGGCAACATAAACAAATTCAAATAAAAGGTTATGAAGTACAAAGTTGTATTACTTTTCGAGGTCTGCAACTTTGGTTATGCTCGTTTCTTCATCGATAGTTCGAAAATTTTGAATTTCAAATGTGAGAAATTCAAATGTAATTTTCCTTGGATAGATGATTTCAAATGAAAAGGTTGTCGACTACAAAGTTGTATAACTTTTTAGGATCTACAACTTTTATTTTGGTCGTTTCTCCATCCAAAGTCATTTCAAAAATTTGAATTTTAGTGTGCAGCTCCTATTTCTAGTGGTCATGTGTTTTGTCCATTTCTCCTATTTCTAGAGGTCATATATGTTTACTATATTCTGTTATGAACTCTCTTTGCTGATAACTGATTCTCAACCGACTCTCAGCTACTTAATATATTATTTAATATAGTAGGATCTTTTTATTGAATAGGGATTTTGAACCTATGATTTGTGTATATATATACATCCTCCAATCGTCACCTTTGGTCTAAAGAACACACAACGGCACAAGGGTGCACCCCATTCTATTAGAGAAAGTAATAATTGTATGCATATCATCAGAGTGGGATATGTGTGGAAATGTTGCAATTAACTGCACCAGGATAAGAAAAAAATACGACTGACCTACAATTTAAGTGTGGAAACCGTACCACCATACTCCCAGACACATTGAGTGGGATATGTGTGGAAATGTTGCTATTAACTGCACCAGGATAAGAAAAAAAAATACGACTGACCTACAATTTAAGTGTGGAAACCGTACCACCATACTCCCAGACACATTGATCTCACTAGAGAAAGTAATAATTGTATGCATATCATCAGAGTGGGATATGGGTGGAAATGTTGCAATTAACTGCACCAGGATAAGAAAAATATGACTGACCTACAATTTTTAAGTGTGGAAACCATACCACCATACTCCCAGACACATTGATCTCGTTTAAGGAAACCTTTTCTTGCATATTGCATGAGCTGCTTCGTTCCCCAATCTTATTGACTGATTTACCAGTTGTTGTTATCTTTTTGTGAATCTGAGCTTCAAGAATTTGGGCACTCATGTTATATTATTCAGATGCTACTTTGCCTTCTTTCATTATCCAATGTAGCAAGCTTTTATTTTCTGAACCTCAGCTACAACATCTCTCATGCACAGCCTCTCAGTCGGTCTGCTCTTGGTGCATGATAGTGCAAGCCTTGTGATATAGTCCATAACACCATTGATTTTCCCTGTTTCAGTCTCAATGGATAGCAGAAAGGGGTCAACAATCTCCATCAGTCGATCTGGGTAAGCCATCTTTGCATACTTCAGGAGGGTCAATCCATCTGTAAACATGTCATGTGTAGGCTCCTTCCCTGTAAATAACTCAAGGAGTACAATACCATAGCTATAGACATCCCCATGTGGAGAGATGCGAGCAGCTTCACCATATTCTGCAAGGATAAACGACATTAAAAGTGTACCAACATAACTGCTGTTGGAGTTACATATAGAGTATTCAGTTACCTGGAGCAACATATCCAATTGTTCCTAGTATTCCCACAGAACTCTTTGAATTGATCAACTGCTCACCAACTGGATCCGTGACAATCTTCGTGAGGCCGAAGTCTACAACACGAGCAACCATGTCCTCCCCAAGAAGAATGTTTCTGGGCTTGACATCGCAGTGAACTATCGAAGGCTGGCAGTTGTTGTGCAAATAGTCCAGTGCACTGGCAACATCAGCAGCAATGTTCAATCTCTGCACCAACGTTAGTACATTGACAGGATTTGTGGAATATAGATCTGGGTGTAACCACTTGTCAAGGCTCCCGTAAGGCATGTACTCCAACACTAGAGCTTTGAATTCATTATGGTTCAAATCAGAGCAAGAGCAGCAAGTTATGACATGGATCAAGTTACGGTGGCGAATTTTGCTAAGCGCCTTACACTCAGTGAAGAAACATTTTGAAGAGCCAGGTTGTTCAAGATCAAATACCTTAATAGCTACAGTAGTTGCCAAGCCCTTTAGCAGGATTGTCCCCTTATAAACTGATCCATGTTGTCCTGTACCAATCAAATTGCTGGCACTAAAGCCATTTGTTGCTCGGGACAAATCAAAATAAGAAAGTCGAGGATACATGTCATCCATTAACAGAGGATGAACCGTCAGTTCTGTGGTGGATGCAAGTCTTAATTCCTTTTTTAAAAATAAGAAAACAACTGCCAAGATGAAGCATGCCAAGACGACAATAGCAGTCACACTCATAGCATTTCGAATGACTCTTAGTATCCTTTTATTATGCTCTGCTGGTTCAGTAGGGCATTCTGGCAAATGCAACTCTTTAATACCACCACATAGCTTGTCATTCCCATTGAAAGAGAGACCAGTCAAATTGGTAAATACTCCTTTTGCTGGAACTTGACCATCAAGATGGTTGAAGGATATGTCTAGCCTGTATAATGATGCCATGCTTTCCATGGTCTCAGGGATCTGTCCAGTCAAGTAATTTTGCGCAAAGTACAGTTCTTTCAGGCCATTCATGAGTCCCAACTCTTGAGGAATCTCTCCGGTGAGGCTGTTTTTGCTCAAATTTAACAGTGCCAAACCATGCATTTTACTTATGGATGCAGGAATGATACCGTTGAAGGAGTTATGATCCAAACGTAGCTCCATCAAACTCTGACAATTGCTTAGAGCATCTGGCAGCACTCCGGATAAGCTGTTCCCATGTATGTACAAGTATGTGAGCCTCGTCAGTCTACCAACTTCAGATGGAAGAGAACTATTAAAATTATTCCCAGATAAATCTAACTTGTAGGACAAGGATGATAGGCTAAAGATCCCTTCTGGTAATGGACCTGAAAGTGCATTGTTCGAAAAGGTTGCAACAGTAAGTTGTTGTAGGTTCCCGAGGTTCGCTGGAAGTGATCCCTCCAACATGTTGTTATCTACTGAAAGGTGCTGCAATTGTGTTAAATTCCCGAGTGAGGATGGCATTGCCCCAGACAATTGGTTGTTCTCAAGTGTCAAGAATTGGAGCATTTTTAGCCTTCCTATGCTGTCAGGTATGTGTCCAGTAAATTGGTTGCCGGCGAGCCCCAACTTGAATAGCTTGGGAAGGTTACCAATCCCATCTGGTATCCTACCAGATAATTCATTGAACCCGATATCTAGCCTCTCGAATTTTGCTGATAGGTTGGCTATAGAGCTTGGAAACACACCACCAAATCTGTTGTTTTGCAGTGTGACACCACGGAGCATTGTAGAATTAGTTAAGAGTGTGATGAACTTCCAGTCATGTTTACTGGTAGCCTTCAGCTGGTTTCCACTGAGTAACAGGTAGTTTAGGGAAATAGTCCCGATCCCAGGAGGAACGATTCCAGTCAAATTGTTATAAGACAGATCTATGGATTGCATTGTGGTCGCATTTGCAATCGAAGCTGGAATGTGTCCCTTGAAATGGTTCACCGCAAGGATAAGGTATTGGATTTTGGGTAGGCCATTACCCAAATCGGAGGGCAGTGTGCCCTCAAGCTCATTCTTGTGCAGACTAATGTGGATCACTGTGGAGAGGTTGAAGACTGTTTGTGGGACGGTGCCAGAGAGGTGGTTTACATGAAGAGCTAGCACCTCAAGGCTACCCAGCCTGCCAAGGTCCTTAGGAATTGGTCCACTGAGGTGGTTGTCGTTGAGGTAAACTACCTGCAGTGATGACAGGTTCCCAAGTGATGGCGGGATGATCCCAGTGAAGTTGTTCTTCCCTAACGACATGGTCTTGAGCATCGACAGACCTCCAATCCAATCCGGGATTTGCCCACTGAGGTTGTTGATATCAAGTTTGATGGTCACAAGGCGACTGCAGTTCCTAAGGCCATCTGTGTACTCACCTTGCAGTGAATTGTTTGACAGATCAAGATATGATAACCACTGTAGCTGTCCAATTGTCGGGGGCATTTCACCTTGGAGCGAATTGTTTGACAGATCAAGGTACAACACATGTGATAGCCGGCCAATCGCTGGAGGGATTTTGCCATGCAGTAGATTGTAGCTAAGGTCCAGACTCCTCAATTGTGTGAGATTCCCGATGGAAGGGCCCAAGTTTCCCACAAGTCCCATGGAAGACAGATTCAGTGCGGATACTCTGTGCTTATGCCTGCTGCTGCAGATGACGCCAATCCACTGGCACAAGTCGGTGCTTGTTTCCCATGAGGCCAGTGCATCCGTCGACTGCAGGCTTAGACCTGCCTTGAATGCTAGCAACGCATCATGGTCGGTCTCATTTCTGCTAGGTAACGCTTGAACGCATGAGGTTGATAACAGTGAGAGCAGATGCAGCAAAAGAAGCGATATTGCTAGAAACATTACGAAGCAGTTTCTCTGGCAATCAAGATCATTGAACAAAACAAACTTCAGTGCCTGATGATTATGTTTCAATTGAAAAATAATAAGGTTGCAAGAAACTAGTATCTACCATGATATTTAATCATCAATACAGTTTAGAGAGTGCAATTACGAAAAAAGAAATCTTTGGACAGTAATTAATTCCCGACAGTTTATGTTGATTCATGAAATTTCTTTCTTTCCGACTGTTCCCATTTATGTCAATCACCAATACACCCTTTTGGGTTAACCATTGTAGAGCAGAAAATTTTTTAGTACTTGTGCATATCCTTCAGCCATGGTCTGATTGACAGGACAAAAAGAGTCTCCTTCGTTGGGGCACATGAATCAGGAAATGCAAAGGTGATGGAAGATGGGAAAGAGCATCTAAATAAAAACTCTTTAAGGGCTAATTTGGTTCCCTATGGAGAATGATTAATCCAAACTTAGTCCTATGAGTAATAAGAAAACAAGATTTGCTCCAGTGTACTCTTGGAACACTAGTAGCTTAGCAAGGGTAGGTATCATTTTTTTGGGGGTCTTACGCTCAAGGAAAATTTATTTGTCTAGTACTGGTAGCTTCTGCATTCTTTAGACAATATTAGCTTCTGCATTCTTTAGACAATATATTGGCCGAGAGTGGTGTGGGACATGAATGAATAAATTTTTGCATGTATAGGCTCATTTGTCTTCCATTCACTTGTAAAGATTTTCATGAGTCCGAATCAAAGAAGAAAATACATAGATTGAGAATACGGGTGTTGACACAAATCGTGGTTGCCTAACCTGTGTGTGCCAAGATGCAAGATGAATACAGAAAACGAATGTGCATCATGTACCTGATGTTCTGACCCAACGCTTTGCTTCTCTTGTGGTGCCTCTCGTTCTTGCCTCCGTTTGTGCCATATGTATAGTATCTTCTCCATTGACGTCTTGACCACGCATGCTAGTAGTCAAGAGGAAGAACCATTGACGTCTTAGACCACGCGTGCTAGTAGTCAAGAAAGTTCTCGCCACTCGGTTTACAGCTTCACACCGTGGTCCCGCAGAAGCCGTGAGTCACGCCTTGTACAAGACGCAACTGGATCCTGCATTTGGATGGATTCGTTGATCATGCATGTGGAAATTCGAATTCAACAAGCCTTTGTTCATACTGGAACGGAGATCCTCTGACTGATGTAACGTAACGGTGCCGTTGCCCTGATGTCATTGCGACTCCAATCGGGGGAGGAACTGCTTCGTGCTTTGTCATCATCAGATAAATCATGCAGTAATAATGGTTTTGGATTTAACACCCAGTAAATTATGGGTTTTTTTTTTTTTGTGTGTTAAGCACGCGCTAGGACGTGGTTTTTGATGTATTTTCGCTCCTACCACCGACCTTGTTCGTGCAGGAACAGAGGAAGGACGCAGCCGTCCGGACGCCTCCTCGCCGGGCCTGCACGGCCCAACAACAAGCCTGCTTCCAGACGTCTACCCAGCTCTCTCACAAACCACAAAAGGTGTGTTTACTAGAGGGTCTGGAGGATGGATGGTCCGAGCCCCCACCTGCAGCGTCCTGTGTTTGTTTCTCTTGGCTTAGTCTTAGATCATGTGTGTACGGAATTTAAAGCAGCTTGGGCCCTATAAAAACGATGGAGGTGACCATTTTTATGGAGCCAGGCCGAATTAAGCGAGTGAAATAGCCCGAGAGAGAGCGGGTCACCTTTGCAGCCTCCTCTCACCTTCTTCAGCCCCGTCGCATCCTATTCGCGTCGCAGCTACATCTCCTCCTCACCGCTCTACCACCGTGCACCCCCACGCCACCTCCCTCCCCATAGCAGCTCCTCCTCCTCACTGTCTCTGCCGCCGCGCGTCCCCATGCTGCCTCCCTCGCCGTGGGCGGGACCGTCGCGGCGATGGGTAACCTCCCCGCTCCTATTTACTTCAATGAGCCACCCCGCCCTCGTTGCCATGCCGCCTAGCCGCAACCCTCTCCGGCAACCTCGCGGCAATGCCCATCACTGCCGGCCCGATGATCGCACCCCCTGACGCCGGAGGCTTCAGGCCTAGCCTGCCCAAATATGGCGAGGCATCCACGGCTGGCGGCGCCCCACGATTGTCGCGCAATGACGCGTCCCTGCTACTCAATAGCTTGTGGGTGATGGTGGTCGTGGACTCGCAGATCCGGCATGTGGCACATTGAGGGCAACTGTGTGCAGGAGGTACTCAAAAAGGCCTCCACGCCGCTGAAGCACGAGTATCGCGACGCAGCCAGTGGCCAATGTGTCGGTCGCCAAGGGGGGGGGGGTGCTTGTCATGCAGCGTCTTGGACTCCTTCAAGACAGATCGATCAAGAAGACGAGACAAGAATACCAATCCATATACAAGCTAGACTCCCTCCAACGATGTGGCTCTGCGCGAGCTCTTCCTCGATGGCAAGTGGACGCGGAGGCGACGCGACAGCTGGAAGCAATCTACCGACCAGGGGGTCGATGACGGGGCTTGCAAACTAAATCATGTAGTGCGTGAGTAGCCCGCTTAGAACCTACCGACTAGGGAGGACGCTTTATGAAATATCTTAACCTCCCAACTGCTCTACGGCGTCGACGTAAAAAAAAAAAAATCTTCTTAAATACAAAGACACGTAAAATTTTTGCGTATTCGAAAAAAATCAAAGAGAGAGAAGGTTTAGGAACCACTGCATAGGTTGCAATAAGCGACGCCTCAAAACATTTTAGGAGCGACACGAGTAGTTGTGTTCAGGTGCTCACTCGACCATGTACGTGTTGTCCTCAGCGTGTTCCAGGTGCACACTCGATCAAGTACGTGTTGCTCAACTGATGGTGCTAGATTCGAACGATGTGACTTTTTTTTTTTTTTTTTTTTTTTTTTTTATTTACTGATGAAGCACGTCGTACCGGTGTGATGGCTGTTGTTGTGAGTCGTAAGTCCTGTTTTTCTTGCGTTTCGCACGGCCATTACACACGTCTTTAGCGGTATCTCGGTTTTTTAGCAAATTTAGCGGCATCTCGTCTCGTGGATGTGAATATCAAATGAGCCACAAGCCCAATGTTGCGTGGTTGGGCTTGAAGCCCAATGTTGCGTGGTTAGGCTTCTGGCCCATTTAGAATCCCTAGTCCTCGGTCTCATAGATTTTTTTTTTGAAAAGAGCGGCCAGGATGGTGTGGAGTCTAGATCGGACGGCGATGCTGTGGTCTCCGCCTTTTAAAAGACTGGCCCGACTCCATTGCCCTCGCCTCCGTCTCTTCCAGAGCTGTCCTCCCGTTATCCGGCGGCTTAAACCCTAGCTCCCATTCCCATCGCCGCCGCCGCCGCCGCCGCCGCCGATGGAGTTCTGGGGTGACCTCTCTTTCTCTCTCTCTCTCGCAAACTCAATTCGCCGCGCTTGTTTTGTTCTTGTTTGTTTTATTTTGCGATACCTTTGTTTGATTTTGGATGTTCTCGTGGGTCGCCTACTCGCGAGGAATCCGATACCTCCGACGGCACGACGGGGAGCTGGCATGCGTGCGCCTTCCGGCGGTGGTACTGCAGCAGCAGCTCCATGTCGGTAGCCCGGAAGCCGATGGGCAGGCCCGCGACGGGCGCGCCGGGCCCCTGCGCGTGCACGCGCCATGCACCACGCGCCTGCCCTCCATCGCCGCCGACCGACGGGATTGATGGGCAAATCGGAGTTCTTCGGGAGTTCACTATGGGATTCTTTCTGTGTGACCCGTATGAACCCGCCCTAACCCTTGTAAACCTAACCCGCCCGAACCCACAATGTTGTTTTTCCCATTTTCACCCATCTCGACACATTCCATCACAGAATCCGCTCCAAAACTTCATCAGGCCCCTCCCATTAGCAGGCTAGTTTGAGGGGCCCATTAGCAGGCTAGTTTTAGGTCCCTGTCTCCCTGAGAATCATAGGGAGTGTTTGATTGGCTACTATACTTACTACTGACATCTTAGATCATTGCTGCTTTCTTTATTTTTTCCAGATTATATTTAGTTGACGTGGTTATTATGTGATGATATACTTCTATTCTATTACCGATAGCACTATAGCATTGCCTATTTGATAGGAAAAAGTAGATTAAAATGTTTGAAATCATATATGAACTTTTTCTGTTTGTTTAGGATCTTATGTAGGACGTGATGCTCACTGAATTTGGATGTTTGTGCTTTTGCTACCCTTGTTAAACAGCATCGTTTCATTCTTAATGAAACTTCATTAAGATTGCTCTGTGATTGTTTTGTTCTGCCACCAGAGGCTATGTAGCATTGCCTGTATGCCAAGCGTGACAGGAAAAGGTAGATTAAATGGCTGAAATTGTGCATGAACGTGTTGCTGTTGTTATAGGACGTGATGCCCCTGAATATGTTGTTTTGTGCCTTGCGGAATGTTTGTTGTTTTGCTGCCCTTGTTAAACAGCATCAGATTTGTATTCTTAATGTAACCTATCTCTGATTGCTCCCTGTTTTGCAGGTCTCGAGGTCAAGCCTGGATCCACTGTTAAGTGTGAGCCTGGACTTGGCTTTATCGTGCACTTATCCCAGGTAGACCTCGTTGCTATGTGTACACTTACTTTCCTTTGGTGGATTTGCACTATGTGTACTACTTTCCTCTGTTGGATTTGTGCTATGTGTACTACTTTCCTATTTTCTTCTTTCCTCTGTTAGATTTGCTCTGTATGCTCACTTGGATTTAATCCGGCAGGCTGCTCTTGGGGAATCAAAGAAAAGTGACAATGCTTTGATGTATGTCAAAGTCGACGATCAGAAGCTTGCCCTTGGAACCCTCTCTATTGACAAACACCCGCAGATTCAGTTCGATTTGGTTTTCGATAAAGAGTTTGAGCTGTCGCACACATCAAAGACTGCCAGTGTGTTCTTCTCTGGTTACAAGGTTGAGCAGCCAGAGGGAGATGAATATCCTTTTTGGTGTTGAATCACTTTATCGTTAAATTAGTTCTATTTTTATTTTCAGTAGGGTTGATCAAAACAATTTTTTTGGAATATTTGTTTCCTTGACCTTCATTTTGCCTTCCTCCACAATGGATCTTGATTCTGATGATGAAGAGGAGGAGCTGGACATTCCAGTAATCAAGGAAAATGGTATATATATCTTCTCTGTTTTTTTTCTGGTGGTGTTGTTTTTTGTTTGGTGTTGGTGTTGGGTGTTTTGGGTTATGAACACATCTACTTGTCTTTGGTGGTGTTTGTTTTTTGTCTGGTGTTGGGTGTTTTGGGTTATGAACACATCTACTTGTCTTTAGGCAAAGCTGATGGGAAGCAACAGAAAAGTCAAGAGAAGGTAGTTGCTCCAGCTACAAAACCAAGTCTTGATTCTAAGAAAAGCAAGGATGATGATGATTCTGATGAGGATGAGACTGATGATTCTGATGAGGATGAGACAGATGATTCTGATGATGGTGAGGGATTATCTCCTGAAGAAGGCGATGATGATGTGAGTGCAAGGATGGATAAATGGTTTATCTGCAGGTCAGGGTTGTTCCATGTTGATTAACTTTTGATTTTCCATTTTAGGATTCAAGTGATGAGGAAGATACAAGTGATGATGAGGAGGAAGAAACTCCAACACCTAAGAAGGTATGTGCTTCATGGATTTACTCCTGCTGTTGTAAATTCACTAATCTGTTGTTATTAGATGATATCAATGTCTTGTTTTTTTTTTCAGCCAGAGGCAGGCAAGAAGAGACCTGCTGAAAATTCCATGACTCCTCTTTCTGATAAGAAAGCAAAGATTGCCACGCCGTCAGCCCAGAAGACAGGTGTGTAGTCAGAGTTACACATTTCTGCCATGGAACCGTTGCTATGCTAGAGTTCGGTCTTTCTGCCATGGAACTGTTGCTACAAAATATGTATTCCTTGTGCAGGTGGCAAGAAGGGGGCCGTCCATGTGGCAACTCCACACCCAGCGAAAGGCAAGACCCCTGCAAACAATGACAAATCAAAGGAGAAGTCTCCAAAATCTGGTGGCTCGGTCTCTTGCAAATCTTGCAGCAAGTAAGTCCACAGTTTCATTTGATGAGCCTATTTGGCCATTTGGTGAAAAATCACTGTATTGATCCTTGGTCTCTGTTGGTTCTCTCCAGGAATTTCAACAGTGAGATGGCTCTTCAGGCTCACTCGAAGGCGAAGCATGGTGCCAAGTGAGCCGCAGGACCCTTGGAGTCCATGAAGGCGAAGCATGGGAGGTCCAATTGAGTGGAAAGAATGTTGGTGGATGTATGCCTGGCCTTATTTTTGCGTAGAAACTAGTGACTATGTGATGGATGCAGCAAAGGAAGGCTGTGGCATGTGAACTTAAATATTCTGGGTTGTCCAGCTGGTAGTATTCGGATTTGTGTTAAGCTGCGAATTGATCGTTTTTTCGCTATGGTGAGATAGTAGCATGGTCCTTTGTCGCCCCGGATCCTGTCGCATTCAATTTCTTAAACTGTCGTGCTTTCTTGTTTTTGTTTGAACCCGTGGTCGGTGGTTTGGTTAGCGGGCTAGCCGCTGTCCTTTTAAGCTGGTGATCCTCGACCCTCCCAGTGTATCCATCCGTTAAGTTACAGCCTGATGCTTTGCCTAGCCAGGAGTAGAGCACCAGTCCAGTCCAGCAAAACAAATCAAATACCTTAAAAGTTTAGCTTGTGGTGGAAATTTAACCCAGAGCTCAGAAGTACACAATAACTTAATCAGGTCGTTTAGCATGCTAACTTTACTATGGTACAGGAACACAAAAACAATCACTTAGGCTGTGTTTAGTTCCCCATGGAATACAAATGCAAAATACCAACTCCTTTGGAAAGATAAAATGTACAATGTTAAAAATTTTAGTTGAGTGTTTAGTTCCATCCAAAATGCAGAATGCTAACCACTCTTAACCAAAATTTTTTGCATGTCTTTGGCCTCTAAGGTGCCAAATCCAAAATTCCATCCAAAATGCAGAATGCTAACCACTCTCAACCAAAATTTTTTGCATGTCTTTGGCCTCTAAGGTGCCAAATCCAAAATTTCAAAAGCTCAATTTTTTAGTACAATTTCACCATGGTGTTTAGTTCCATTTTGCAAAATGATAGGCCAAAACACCAAATATTTTGATAAAATAGGGAGCTAACTATGGTCTGGCCGTCCGACAACTTGCAGATCAAATAGCTAGTCTATTGAATGTTGACGTGGCTTTCCGACCTCTTGCGCAAATTAAGAGACATGTCGCAGGCGAGGGTAGTGCGTGCATATTCAACACCGTATTTCAAGCGCAAGGCAATGATAAGGTCCAAATGCTGAGCTCACCAGCAAATCTCACTTCGTTTTCAGCCTTTCAGCAACGCATGCAACTAAGGGCAGTATTGTATACAAAATTATTATTTTTTCATATAAATTTGATCAAACTTAAAAATTTTGACTCTCCAATATTCTTGGAATGCCTTATAATTTGAAATGGAGGGAGTATTATGTTAATTTTGGCCTGCAAAATAACATGATAGGTTCAAAATCTTCCTGAGTTCAGAGGCAAATCTCAACGATAAATAACACTGTGAACCTTAGCTCGGATGCCTATATATGGTTGTTACCTCTAACAGTGCTACTATTTTTTTTAATGTAATGGTAGGAGGTGTGCCCTTCAATTAAGAAGGATAAAAGGGTTTATGTATATAGCAACACGTTTATGTATATAGCAACACTGGCGGGTCCACTGCCCGGCCACCCCGAGCGGTCAGCCAGGCTTGGCGTCAGACTTTCAAAAGGAAAATTTCTTTTATCTCAAAGTAAAATTTTGTAATTTTCTTGTTAATTGTTTTTGCATAATAAGAATTGTCCGGGCTCCTAAAATCTTCTAGCTCCACTGATGTATAGCAAGAGGGCATTGCTCCCACTAGGTTTTTTCTAGAACACGATTTCACGCGTATTTCTTTAAACAGGTTGCCCCCATTAGGATTACAGGATGCGTCTTACGGTATTGTCCCTCCGTAAGTTAAAGCTCTCTCTTTCTTTACTCGATATCCTCTTTTACCCTTAAATTCCACTTGCATTGCTGACCTATGGGCGTTGTTAAAAGTTCTCTTATTCTTTTCCTTCTATATGGTAACAATGCTACTATGATGCTCAATAAGAATCTCAACAATTAATGTCACAAATTAATCAGCTGCATAGATGTGGATAAAATAAAGGCAACGTTTCTCACAATGCGACTGCTGACAGAATATGAAATGTTCTTATTAGCTGGCTGGATAGATAGGCGATTGTCGTGTAATCTGTTCCTCTCATGCTTTCACGTGCTACGACATGACTGCATGAGTGATTAGATCATGAGATGAGATAGAGATACTAATATAGATTTGGTAGTTTTTTTTTTTTCCTTTCTTTTTTTCTTTCTTGCTCCTTTGTTGTTTGTATCTTGCAAAACTTTGCTTTGAATAAATTTCTGCAGGGGCCTTGGCCCCTCCAGTTCTCTCTAAAAAAAAAAAAGATACTAATATAGATCTACCTGTCTATATATATAGGCTTCCGCTGAAAACAAGTTGTTTTCCGTTGGAATAATTTCTAATAATAAGCACATTTTGGCAGCTCTTTGGCCATAGTTCATATAGAAAGAAATGGTTACTATAATACCCCACCAGCCACTAAGCAGGAGATAACGATTTTGACACTCAACTATACAAAAAAGCCTGTCTATTGTGATTCTGAAAATGGATATGCATGATGAATTGATGACCACATTGGCCACAAGCATCCTCAGATGTCTGAAATCAAGGATTTTTTTGGTGCCGGCGTATCAGTTGACCATGATGGGATCATGGAAGCGTGCTTAGGTAACTGTATTAACAAAATATTATGCAAGATCGGCATGGGATTGGTGATCTGTTTCTATCATGCTTTCGCGTGCTGCAACTGCAATGATTTTTTTTTTTTTTGACAACAACAACTGCAATGATTTGATCACAGAAATTCACTAGCACACTCATGTATCGAGTATGTACTCAGTTTTGTGAAAAACATGTTTTATGTAAATAACCTACTGGGGCTTCTATCAGTAGGTGAGTGTACCATATTTTTGCATAAAACATTGTAAGGGTTTGGTGCAGGTGTCACCTGCCGCGGCTCCAGGACTCATTATCACCACTCCACATCCGGGCTCGGCCCATCAAGAGGCCCAGGGAAGTCAGTCCAAGAGAAGCGCCAGGAAAAAGGTGAAGCCCAAGAAGCTCTTCGGCCCAGAATGGGTTTGTGACATCTGTAAGCCCGCAAATGACGAGGCGAGGTCTGAGTAGAAAAGGGGAGAGACGTGAGGAAATGAACCATCCACCTTGTAACAAACATTTCGAACTAGCCGACTGCCATTGAGCGGGCTGAGAGTAGCGAGGTTCGTCGGCGAGTCGCCGTCGTCGGAGACGAAGTGTGTGTGGTCGGCGCCGCCGCAGCGAGCGGTTGCTGACAGTTGGTATCAGCTCTCCTGATCCGGCCGAGGAGCGCTGGATTCGGTCTCCTCCGCACACGAGCACTTCACCAGGCTGCGCCGAGCTCAGGGTGCCATGGACCCCGTCGTCGCCAAGTCCTTCGAGGATCTGATGAAGCGCTTCGATCTGCGCTGCGACGAGCTCGACAAGCGCTCCGCCGACCGCTGGGCGCTGCTGGACAAGCGCATCGATGAAGCGAAGACCGAGATCCAGGACCGCGACGCCGCCTTCAACGACCGCATCGCTTCCCTGGAGGGGTTCGCCACCTCGCAGTACACGGCGGCGGTGGTGGCGGACAATTGGGGCGGTGCCTTCGACGAGCGCCTCTACGGGTTCGAGCGACGCATCTACGACCTCGAAAACATCCGCGCCACTGACTGCGCCGACGAGAGGGATGCTCGGGTGGAAGCGGTGGAGAAGGCGGTTGACAAGCTGGAGGCGTGGAGAGAGTGCGTCGACGGCCACATCGACGACCTCCACTTCGACATGCGCCGCTTCACCAGGCCCCGAGTTCCGCCGCCGCATCATGGTTGGCCGGAACACCACGACCCGCCTCCGACGCACCCTGCTTGGCCGGCGGGCACCGATTCGGCCGCCGCGCGCCCATCTGCCGGCAGAACGACCGAATGGCCCTACGGGCACCACGACGAGATGATTACACGGGCACGGAACCATGGGTTGGTCACAACCCAGGTTCCAACCCCGGCCAATGGTACGCATGTTCATCATCCCCATCCTCCTGACCCGAATTCCTCTTACTATTCGTCTAATTTCAGAAACCATTACCACCACTACAATCGTCCACCTAACCCACCGTATCCCAATCCACCACCAAATCCACCACCACCTAATCCCCCAAACAATCACCCTCACTCTTATCCAATGCCAGCCAACCAATGTTACCCAAATTATTCCGAGTTCAACAACCAGAACCATTCCTCCCAGCTTGGCCATTTACCTAAAATCCAGTTTCCCCCATTTGATGGTTCGACACCACAGCTGTGGATTACCCAAGCCGTTTCCCATTTTGAGATGTACTCTGTAGATCCTGTTGTGCGCGTTCGTGTAGTTACTGCTCATTTCACTGGGTCAGCCAAGCGTTGGCTTCAGTCAGTCGTCAATCGTCTTCCTTATGTCGATTGGCAAGCCTTTTGTGCAATGATCCGTGAACGCTTCTGTCGGGATCAGCATGATCAACTCCTACGCCAACATTTCCAGATCAAACAATCTGCCACAGTACAAGAGTATGTGGACCAATTCATCGACATTGTTGAGCAGTTAGCAGCCTATACACCCTATCCAGACCATCTCTCTTATATTACTAGATTCATTGATGGCCTTCGTGATGATATTCGTGCTGTTGTTCTCGTGCATTCTCCGGAAACACTCGATGCTGCTATCTCCTTGGCCTTGTTACAGGAGGAGGCATTGGCGCCATATCAGAAGAAGGATGCTCGTCGTGGTGATTATGGTGCTGCATCCAAGCCTTATGTGCCTCGGGCTTCTTCTTCCTATGTACCCCCACCTGTTCGGCCAGGAGTGGCGGGCACAAGTGCTGATGATAAATCTGTGCCAGACCCTCGGCGCCTGGACAATCGTCGTACTTCTGTGGATGAAAAGCTTCAGTCCCTGAGGACTTACAGGAAGATAAGAGGGCTTTATATGCGCTGTGGTGAGAAATGGCATCAAGGTCACAAATGTGCACCACAACTGCAAGCTCATGCATTGCAGGAAGTTTGGGATCTTTGTCAGGAAATTTTCTGTGATGATGTGCCTGATCCCTCTGTGACTTCTGATCCTCCATCTCCATCTGAAGCTCAAGTCAATGCAGTTGCTGCCAATGATGCAGTAGCTCAACCAGTTCACCCTCTGTCACTGCAGTTTCGAGGAGTGATTCAAGGCCATGAAATCAATATTTTGGTGGACTCAGGTAGTACACATTCATTCTTGCATAGTCGTTTTGCTTCTATTCTAGATGTTCAGCCTCTGCCTGCTCCCACTTCTGTCAGAATTGCTGATGGCAGCATAGTCAGTTGTGAGTCTTACATTAAGTCTGCAGAGTGGTCCATCCAGGGCATCACTTTCCACTCCACTTTGAAGTTCCTTCCTCTGGGTTCAACTGACATGATTATTGGAATGGATTGGTTGCATGCTTTTTCACCAATGAAAGCCAATTGGGTAAAGAAGTGGTTACAGATTCCCTATGGCCCTCATCAGGTGGTTTTACAAGGTGTGGTTCCAGATAATGAGGTCTGTGCTATGGTGCAAGTATTTGCTGTATAGTCTACTGATGATTCCCCATCTGCAGTAGTGCACCCTCCTGAAATTCAGCAGCTGTTGTATCAGTGCAAGCATCTTTTTGAACCACCTTCACAGTTACCACCATGGCGCCATTGTGACCATTCTATCCCTCTTATCCCAGGCGCCACTCCAGTTGCTGCTCGTCCTTATCGGTATAACCCTGTCCTCAAAACTGAAATAGAGAAGCAAGTTACTAAGTTCTTTGTCTTCGGTTTTATTCGACCCGACAAAAGTGCTTTTTCATCTCCGGTTCTCATGGTAAAAAAGAAGGACGGTGGGTGGCGTATATGTGTTGACTATCGCCAACCGAATGCTCTAACTGTTAAAATAAAGTTTCCAATACCGAGTCATTGATGAATTATTGGATGAGCTCTCTCATGCTAAGTGGTTCTCTTGCCTTGATCTTCGTCTTTGGTTTTAATCGATATACGTTTGGCACTGGAGAAGAACACAAAACAGCTTTCCGAGACTCAGGGGTCAATTTGAGTATAATGTCATGTCCTTTGGTCTTACTGGAGCACCTAACTCATTTCAAGGAGCAATGAACACTACTTTGCATCCTCATTGCGTATCTGTGCCATTGTGTTCTTTGATGACATCCTTGTGTACAGTGAAACTTATGAGGATCATCTTTCTCACCTTGCTCGGGTGTTTCGATTCTTGTCTAAGGATCAATGGCTCATTAAGCTGTCAAAGTGCACATTTGCCCAACAATCTATTTCTTATTTAGAACATGTGATAAGTGCAAGTGGGGTATCTACGAGCCCTCCAAGATCCATTCTATTTCCAATTGGCCACTTCCGCGAGATGTTAAACAGTTGAGAAGTTTTCTTGGTCTTTGGATACTACAGAAAATTTGTGAAGCATTTTGCGCTTATTGCTAGGCCCTTGACCGATCTTCGAAGAAGGGTACTCTATTCATTTGGACCAGTCATCACACAACGGCTTTTCAAGCTCTTAAGGAAGCTCGATCACGGCCCAGTCTTGGCTCTTCCGAGACTTCTCTAAACCATTTCGGTTACACCGATGCCGGTGGCAAAGGAATTGGTGCGACTTCTTCGAGGATGGCCATCCCATTGCCTATGTCAGTAAAGTTTTAGGCCCTCGGTCCAGTGGGTTGTCCACATATGAGAAGGAATATCTTGCTATTTTGATAGCAGTGGAGCAGTGGCGTTCTTATTTGCAACCTGGATCTTCAAATGCTGCTGCTGATGCCTTGTCACGGCATCCTGATCCTCCTGATACTTGTCAGGCCCTGTCTTCAGCTTTCCCAACTTGGCTTAATGAAGTTGCTGCAGGATATGAGATAGATCCTTGGTCAAGGCGCCTTCTGCAGGAACTATCAGTAGATAGTACTTCTCACCCTCCATATACCTTGCATCAAGGCATTATTATGCTGAAAGGTCATGTTTGGGTGTGAGCTAATCCAGCTTTACAGCAGAAGATCATTCATGCTCTCCATGATAGTGCTATTGGAGGACATTCCGGGTTCCTGTCACTTATGCTCGTGTCGGGAAGCTGTTTGCTTGGACAGCATGAAGACCGATCAAAACTTATGTGGCCTCTTGCACTACTTGTATTCAAGCCAAGCCGGACCATGCTAAGTACGAAAGGCATGGTCCGGCTTTTTTTATAACTAGTAGTGCAAGATTGAGCCGAATTTAATTGCAATCAATTAGAAGAAATGATTCATCGCCCTTTGTTTTTCAAAAAAAAGGGTTTCGTTTTTAGACTTTTCTAATTGTTCCAAACTAATAGAAGTAGCATTAATCAAATTTGCTTTTCTCGTTCTATTTCGAGTATCCATTCATTCGATACTCATCTCGCTTCTAGTTCGACTTTACGTAATCGAATACGAGCTTTTTCGAGTTGTTCAAGGGTCCCTCTACGCAATTCTTCCGAATTTCGAATAGTACTTAAGATCCTCTGTTTTCGATTATCTAATAAATCTTTTAATGAAAGTAGATTATCTTGCTATTAAGTTTACAATTTTTATGATCTCTTCCCGAACCAAACATGAATCTTTCGATTCATTTGGCTCTCCCGCTCCTTTTTTTCTTTTTTGTTATGTATTATGGCTATTTCCATATCTTTTTTTTATGTAATGAGCTTATCCTCTATCCTCTCTTTTACGTTTGTGAATCTACTTTACATAAAAAGAAAGTAGATTCACAAACTTTCTTCTTTGTTCGTCCTATCTATAAGAGGAGAGCATATGAAAAATGTAACCCATTCTTTCGTACTTATAGAGGATAGAATCAAAACCACCCTTACCTATTTTTTTTATTTTTTGACTAGTCAAAAAATAAAAATTTCTAGTGGTTTTCTGATAGAAATTATCTTGTTGCGATCCTATGAATCAGTTCAATTAAAACCTTAGATTCATACTAGGGCCACGATGATTGAGTCTCAAGATAAACAAAAGGCAAGGGTTCTTCGAATAAGAACCGCTTGATGATCATTTATTGAAAGAGAAAAGAATTCTCTTTTGGGCAAACAAAATTAGAAGGAAGAAAATTTCTTTTTTTATTAAGAAAAGAACTACTTGAATTTTTTTTAAGTCTGGTTGCGAGGTCTAAATAGTGAGTATGAATCATAGTTCCTTTTTTTTATCCACTCTATGTATTTCGTGTTCCAGATACTAGAATAAATAATATCCGACGAATTAGAATCATCTTGATAGAGATAACAGGCCCTTTCTATGTATTATCAATAGGATCCATTATAACAAGTCACACACTCATATTCCGAGATACCAAAACAAAAAAATCCACGGTCGAACTACCAGAATGTCTAGAAATGTGGAGCTTAAAGTAGAAAGGCTTTTTGGATGGAAAAACTATGAAGTCATAGTTTTAGTTAGTAGAAACCTAATTCGTTAAAATTCCGTCCAAAGAAAAACAAAAGAATTATAAATTTCTAAAATTATAGATAGGAATATCGCGAATAAAGCCATTGCGACCCCCATAAAAGGAGTAGTCCCCCAACCCGGAGCAACTTTCCCATATTCCGAATTCAAGGGTTTCAATAAACTACCTGCGCCAGTCCGTTTTGGCTTAGGTCTAGAACTATCTTCAACGGTTTGTGTAGCCATAAATTCTATTTAATCATTGGTGTTGACTTTGTATACTATTCCGTTGTAGTTGTAAATACACGATCTTTTCATAGATCCATTGTAATCTTGAAATTCTATAAAAATGGAAACAGCAACTTTAGTCGCCATCTCCATATCTGGTTTACTTGTAAGCTTTACTGGGTATGCCTTATATACCGCGTTTGGGCAACCCTCTCAACAATTAAGAGATCCATTCGAAGAACATGGGGACTAATTGAAGTAAGAAGTCTCCCCTCCGGGGGACTTCTTACTTCAATTAAATTATTTCTTTCCTTCAATTAAAATTTCATTTCTTAGTCGGAACCTTAGGTGGTTCTCGGAAGAAGATAGCGAAAAAAATTATCCCTAAAGTCGAAACTAAAAGGAACGTATAAACCAATGCTTCCATAGATTTGATCCTGGTTTATTTACAATTATAACTTCCACACCTATTCACTTATCATTTGGGATCATTTTCCCATATAAAAAAAGAAAAAGAGTCAAAGAAAGGACGGGAGATGTTCCTCATGTCAAATCAAACAAAAAAGAGAGGTGAAAGATACCATAGCAATGTGGTATCAGGCTGCCTATCTCCTTG
The DNA here is from genome assembly GCA_018135685.1 of Themeda triandra. Classification (NCBI taxonomy): domain Eukaryota; kingdom Viridiplantae; phylum Streptophyta; class Magnoliopsida; order Poales; family Poaceae; genus Themeda; species Themeda triandra. Next base: position 164,121 of record JAENPR010000193.1, on the reverse strand, counting down.
TAGTTGGATCTCCAACTTTTTGGAATGTTCCAAATTCCACTTGAGCATCCAAGTCTGGATCAATACCGCAAAAACATCTCGGAACAAGGTTCGAGCGCCATGCCAAATGTGTCCGAAAAAGAAGAGCAAAGCAAAGGTAGCATGACCAAAAGTGAACCAACCCCTTGACCGCTGCGAAAAACACCATCGATTTCAAAGTAGCTCGATCTAATTCAAAAATTTCCCCTAATTGAGCACGCCGCGCATATTTTTTTACAAGTAGCAGGATCGAATAACTTACTCCATTAAGTTCGCCACCATAGAACTCCACCATTACGCCTACTTGTTCAACACTATATTTGGATTCTGCTCTTCTAAAAGGAACGTCCGCTCTCACAATTCCCTCTTCATCTACCAAAACTACCGAAATGTTTCAAAAAAGTAGGCATACGACGTACAAAAAGCTCGCATCCTTCTTTATCTCTAAAGACGGGATGTCCTAACCATCCAACAGCTATGCCATCCCCATTGTCCATTGAGCACGCTCTGAATAATCCCCCTTTGCCGGATTATTACCAATATAATCATAAAAGGCTAATTTTTCGGGAATTTTAGACCAAGCTTCGATAAACTAAGATTTTCGGCTAACCCATCGCTAACTCTTCGATATATTTCTTGCTTTGAAAGTATCCCCGATCCCACCGATAACGAGTAGGCCCAAATAATTCGATTGGGGTAGTTGCTTTGATCCATACCACATAGTTCCGGCAACTACGAAAGCAAAAAAAAAACAAAGCGATACTACTGGAAAGTACGGTTTCAATATTGCCCATACGTAACCCTTTGTATAGACGTTGAGGCGGACGGACACTTAGATGGAATAGGCCCGCTAATATGTCCAAAGTACCCGCAAGCAATATGATGCGAAGCTATTCCTCCCGGAACGAAAGGATCAAAACCTTCGCACCCCACGCAGGATTTACAGCTTGTACTTTTCCGGTTAGTCCGTAAGGATCGGACACCCATATCCCAGGCCATATAAACCCGTTACATGAAATGCACCAAAGCCAAAACAAGCCACCCCGCAAGAAATAAATGAATTCCAAAGATCTTGGGCAAATCCAAAGAAGGTTTTCCCGTCCGCTCATCACAGAATATTTCTAGGTCCCAATATACCCAATGCCGATAGCCGCCAAGAAACACAAGCTAGAAAACACAATATGCGCACACTGCCACACCTTCATAACTCCAAATACCCGGATTCGTTACGGTTCCTCCCGAAATACTCCAACCACCCCACGAATTCGTTATTCCTAAACGAGTCATGAAGGGGATGACGAACATACCCACACATTGGATCCGCAACGGGATCGGAGGGATCAAAAACTGCTAATTCGTATAAAGCCATCGAGCCACCCAACCGAAACTAGAGCCGTGTGCATTATATGCACCGAAAGCAAACGACCTGGATCATTCAATACAACGGTATGAACGCGATACCAAGGCAAACCCATGGAAATACCCCTTTAGTAAAGAAAAATAGACACGATGTCGCTTTATTTTATCGCATTGGAAAAGACTGTCCATACATATTCTATGTACCTAACCCTTCTAGGGGATTCTATGTCGAAAGCGTGAATATTTATTTCATTCCATTAAAAATAACAAGCCAATTCTGTTTGTAAGAAGAAAGAGAAGCAGATCTATTCTATACTCGATAAGTGCCAATATGCAATGGGTAGCTTGGGCTATTTGGAAAAACGAAGAATAGATCCTTCATCCCTCTTTGTTTATCATTGATCGAATCACGGATTCCTTTTTCTTTATTCAATCTGTCTTACCTTCCTTATATGTAGAATCTTTCAATCTATGTATTATTTCAATCTATGTATTAATAGAATCTATAGTATTCTTATAGAATAAGAAAAAATGAAGATAATAAACTGCGGATTCTTTCTTTCTCTTCCATTCTTACGTTTCCATATTAAAGTGTAGTTTTTTTACTTAAATTTAATAATATTAATCTAATATGCCCATTGGTGTTCCAAAAGTACCTTACCGATTCCCGGAGATGAAGAAGCGACTTGGGTTGACATATACAATGTTATGTATCGAGAAAGGACACTTTTTTTAGGTCAAGAGATTCGTTGCGAGATCACGAATCATATTACAGTCGATGGTATATCTCGGTATAGAAGATGGAAATAGCGATATTTTTTGTTTATAAACTCCCCGGCGGGTGGCTAATCTCGGGAATGACGATTTTTGATACGATGCAAACGGATTATTATCGAAATGATTCGAACTGTTTCAAAGACCCAACATGCATTTTTCGCATTGGGCTCTTTCATCAACGATGTAAAGATCAGTTAATTCGCCATAGTTTTTCTTTATGGAAAGATAATAAGATGGCTCCCATGTGCTCGATTGATTATTTGTCTTATGATCTATCTAGGAACAATACCAAAGTGTTTCAAAGGAGGATTACCTTGACTTAGGTGCGCCTACGGCCTAAATTAAATCAACCTAAGTGAAATGGAGTCTCTATTGTTCCGCCGCAAGAGTTTACTATGAGACTTCATACACCTTAAAGTTCATAGAACGAAAAGAAGTTTTTTGGAGGCCCTTATCCTCATTACGCCTAGCATTGAGTGGGCTGGAAATTTACCTTATCAACTAGCAAATCAATAGGGGTTCTATTTGAGTAAGCACTGAATTGGCACACGAATCGGACTGAACCGGCTGTTTGTCATTGTCGCTCTTGTTCTTCTATTCTTTCGAATCCATGAAGTAAGACATTGATTTTGCAACAAGGTCAATTATGTTCATTGCATAATAAGTTCCCTTGAAAAGCATTGGCGCACGTGTAAACGAGTTGCTCTACCGAACGAGCTATAGCCCTTGTCGAGAGATATCTTAACATATAGAGAATTTCTTGTCAAGATGAATATTCTCTAATGCCGAGGATATCCCTTTGATCCGTTTACTATATAACATAAACATACCATAACATAAACATACCAATAACGGAGCGGTATTGCTTATAAAAAGGATTCAATCTATAATCGATCGAAGTAATGGGGCTTCTTTTGTGGTGATAAATTGCCTACTTAACTCGGGTTAGAGTATTGATTTCATACGGCGGGAGTCATTGGTTCAAATCCAATAGTAGGTAGGTAGGTAGGTAGAAAAATTACTAGATAGCATTGGACTTACTTCGCTTCGCTATCTAATAACTTTTTCTACCCTTCTTTCCTTTTTCTTTGTATCAACGAAACCTTTGGATTGTCTTCAATTGGATGGGGGAATCCAATTGACACCTCGACTCGTATCCTAGCTCGTCGAGAGCTAGCTTCGCTTCAACCAATTCTTTCGTACCCTCAGCTTTACTCAAGTTAGCTTCGGCTATTTCAAGTGCCTGTTGAGCTTCTTCTGGATCAATGTCACTACCCAGTTCTGCATCATTTCCTAAAATGATGATCTCATTATTAACTATTCTCGCAAAACCACTCCACAGAACCGCCGTTAACCATTGGTCGTTGAGGAGGCGTATTCTCAAAGGACCCATATCTACAGCTGTGTTAATGGGGGCGTGGTTTGGTAATACACCAATTTGGCCACTATTAGTAGATAAAATGATTTCTTTCACTTCACAATCCCAAATAATTCGTTTAGGAGTCAGTACATAAAGATTTAATTTCATTTCTTCAATTTGCTCTCCTCTTCTAAGTTTATAGCTTTCGTGCTAGCTTCATCGATGTTCCCCACTAAATAAAAAGCCTGTTCGGGTAGGCCGTCTAATTCTCTCGGAAAGGATTAGTTGAAATCCCCTAATTGTTTCTGCAAGACCAACATACTTTCCTGGAGAACCGGTAAAAACTTCGCCATAAAGAACGGTTGTGATAAGAACCGCTCGATTTTTCGTGCTCTTGCTACAGTTAAACGATCCTCCTCCGATAATTCATCCAATCCAAGAATTGCGATAATGTCCTGAAGTTCTTTGTAACGTTGTAAAGTTTCCTTAACTCTTTGCGCAGTTTCATAATGTTCGTTACCAACTATCCGAGGCTGTAACATAGTTGAGGTTGAATCTAAAGGATCTACTGCGGGATAAATACCCTTGGAAGCTAATCCTCTGGAAAGTACGGTAGTAGCGTCCAAATGTGCAAATGTTGTGGCGGGGAGCAGGGTCGGTCAAATCGTCTGCAGGTACATAAACCGCTTGGATCGAAGTTATAGATCCCTTTTTGGTAGAAGTAATTCTTTCTTGCAAAGAACCCATTTCGTACTAAGGGTAGGTTGATAACCCACTGCGGAGGGCATTCTGCCTAATAAGGCGGATACTTCCGATCCCGCTTGAACAAAACGAAAGATATTATCGATGAATAAAAGCACGTCTTGCTTATTAACATCTCGGAAATATTCTGCCATAGTTAGGGCGGTTAAACCAACTCTCATACGAGCTCCGGCGGTTCATTCATTTGGCCATAGACTAGAGCTACCTTTGATTCCTCAATATTTTTTTCATTAATTACTCCGGATTCCTTCATTTCCATATAAAGATCATTTCCTTCACGAGTCCGTTCCCCTACTCCGCCAAATACGGATACGCCTCCATGAGCTTTAGCAATGTTATTGATTAATTCCATGACGAGTACTTGTTTTACCTACTCCCGCCCCCAAACAGTCCGATTTTTCCTCCACGTCGATAGGGGGCTAAAAGATCGACCACCTTAATACCTGTTTCAAAGATAGATAATTTCGTATCTAACTTGATAAAGGCAGCGCAGATCTATGAATAGGAATGTTGCACTAGTATCCACAGGACCCAAATTGTCAATAGGCTCCCCAAGAACGTTAAAAATTCGTCCGAGAGTAGCTCCACCGACTGGAACATTGAGAGGAGTTCCCGTGTCAATCACTTCCATTCCTCTCATCAACCCGTCTCGTAGCACTCATAGCCACATCTCTAACTCAATTATTTCCTAATAATTGTTGTACCTCACAAGTCACATTAATTTGCTTATCGGCGTGTCTCGACTCTTGACTATCAAAGCATTATAAATATAAGGCAACTTGCCCGGGGAAAAGTGATATCCAAGCACGGGTCCAATAATTTGATCAATACGCCCTACGCTTTTTTCTTCAATTGTGGAAACCCCGGACGCGAAGTAGTAGGATTGGTTCTCATAATTATCACATAATTTTCAAAAAAAAAAGGAATTTGTCGAATTTTTTTTTTCTTGTTGAATAATGCCAAATCAAAAAAAATATCCAAAAATCCAAAAGTCAAAAGGAAATGAATTAGTTAATTCAATAAAAAAGAAAAGGGGACTCGCACTTGATTTCGTTGCCCAAGCGAATCCCATTCAATCGTTTACTTATGGAATGAGTCCGTTGAAAAGTTCAATCAATTTTTTTTTCATATAAATTTCGCCTTTTGTGAAGGATCTGTGCCTACTCTACTTTCCTATCTAGGACTTCGATATACAAAATATATACTACTTTGTGAAGCATAGATTGCTGTCAACAGAGAATTTTCTTAGTATTTAGGTATTTAGATTCAAAATATCAAAGGGCCCTATTAAGAACTTTTAAAATTGTAAAATAAAGATTAGGGATTGGTTTGGGTTGCGCTATATCTATCAAAGAGTATACAATAATGATGGATTTGGTGAATCAAATCCACGGTTTAATAACGAACCGTGTTAACTTACCATAACAACAACTCAATTCCTATCGAATTCCTTCCTATCGAATTCCTATAGTAAAATTCCTATAGGATAGAACGTACACGGGTGTACACATTATATATGAATGAAACATATTCATTAACTTAAGCATACTCCCTTTTTTATTTAATGAGTTGATATTAATTGAATATCTTTTTTTTTTAGATTTTTGCAAAGGTTTCATTTACGCCTAATCCATATCGAGTAGACCCCATCGTTGTGAGAATTCTTAATTCATGAGTTGTAGGGAGGGACTTATGTCACCACAAACAGAAACTAAAGCAAGTGTTGGATTTAAAGCTGGTGTTAAGGATTATAAATTGACTTACTACACCCGGAGTACGAAACCAAGGATACGATATCTTGGCGGCATTCCGAGTAACTCCTCGCTCGGGGTTCCGCCTGAAGAAGCGGGAGCTGCGGTAGCTGCGGAATCTTCTACTTGGTACATGGACAACTGTTTGGACCGATGGACTTACCAGTCTTGATCGTTACAAAGGACGATGCTATCACATCGAGCCCGTTCCCGGGGACCCAGATCAATATATCTGTTATGTAGCTTATCCATTAGACCTATTTGAAGAGGGTTCTGTTACTAACATGTTTACTTCCATTGTGGGTAACGTATTTGGTTTCAAAGCCTTACGCGCTCTACGTTTGGAGGATCTACGAATTCCCGCTGCTTATGCAAAAACTTTCCAAGGTCCGCCTCACGGTATCCAAGTTGAAAGGGATAAGTTGAACAAGTACGGTCGTCCTTTATTGGGATGTACTATTAAACCAAAATTGGGATTATCCGCAAAAATTACGGTAGAGCGTGTTATGAGTGTCTACGCGGTGGACTTGATTTTACCAAAGATGATGAAAACGTAAACTCACAACCATTTATGCGGCTGGAGAGACCGTTTTGTCTTTTGTGCCGAAGCAATTTATAAAGCACAAGCCGAAACCGGTGAAATCAAGGGGCATTACTTGAATGCGACGGTACATGTGAAGAAATGATTAATAGAGCTGTATTTGCAAAGGAATTAGGGGTTCCTATTGTAATGCATGACTACTTAACAGGAGGATTCACCGCAAATACTACTTTGTCTCATTATTGCCGCGACAACGGCCTACTTCTTCACATTCACCGAGCAATGCATGCAGTTATTGATCCAGAAGAAGCTCAACAGGCACTTGAAATAGCCGAAGCTAACTTGAGTAAAGCTGAGGATACGAAAGGCTCTACTTTCTTCCTATTTTGATTCTCGTGAAGTGTCCTTCCTTCCTACAGCTGATAGGGTAAAATCGTTGTTTTGACGATCCCTATGTAGAAAGCCCTCTTTTCTAGTATTCACTAGAAAATTTCCTCCTTTCTTTTTTTTCTTCTTTCTATAGTGGAGATAGTCGCACGTAATGACAGATCACGGCCATATTATTAAAAGCTTGCGGTAAGAAGGGGTTTCGTTCTAGCGCCGGAAATAATATTCCAAAGCCTTTGTATGCTCTCCATTGCTTGTGTGTATAAGGCCTATGTTATATAGTATATAACTTCGATCATAGGGATCAATTTCTAGTCGCGTAGCTTCATAATAATTCTGCAAAGCTTCCGCATAATTTCCTTCGGATTGAGCCAACATCCGTTACGGTCGTTCATTCTATTCAAAAAATCTCCGTTCCAAAACCGTACATGAGGTTTTCATCTCATACGGCTTCTCTCTTCTATACATAGTACTAAGCGAAAAATCTATAGAATAAAAATAGAATTAGTCCCATCTCATTATGGACCGAAGGGGCTGGTATTTTTCCAAGAAATCTCTAGCCAACCTTCCCCCAAGAGGTTTTTCTTAACACCAATGAATTATATTAATGCTAGAGGAAAACGATAGCTCCAAGAATTTCTTTGTTCTCAACGCCTCCTATTTAGAGGAATTAGACACTTCAACGACCTTTGATGGTTATAAGGGTATCCAAAGTACAAACCGATGGTTGTTTGTTATCCCAACCATTCTTCCCAACCCCGATACCAATCAGGAAAGGGCTAATTTCTAACAAAGTTTTTCTCTTGTTGATTCCTATTTCGTGGTGTAGTGCTTTTCTCCCCTATGCTGCCTATTGGTACTAGTAGAGTCGGATTGGCCTGTAATACAGAACCTATCCCGTAGGTGTAACCTTTCGCTCAATACTAAAATCTACAATTGAAGCATCGAGGCCGCATCAATCGAGGATACACGACGAAGGAATTGTTAGTTCACCTCACCTTCCCCAAGCGGGTTTCCTTTACTAATTTTGTTCTCTCTATGCGAACCCTCTCTCTTTCTCGTAAGAATGAGATATAGGTAGGGCTAAAAAAAAAAGAGTCAAATCGCACCATCTCTATAATAAGTAAATGCCCTTTTTTCCCCGGAGGTTGTCGGAATTATTTGCAATAAAATATTGGCTACAATCGAGGAGGTCTTATCAATAAAATTTCCATTTATACGGGATCTAGGCATAATTCCCAACCCATTCTATATAGAATTCTTTTCATTCTATCACAAAATAACATAAAAACACAAAACATTCGATTCTTATAAATCGATCCATATGCTCTAAATGGATAAGAGAGGTATGGATTTCCGCTCAGCTCAAATTGTCCCCTTTTCCTTCTTTTGGACAAGAAGAGATATGAAATATTTGACTAAGACTGGATTTCATTCCACTTTCCTTTTTCTCAACAACAACTTCTCTCATCGGCTATTTCGCGTTTTCAAAGTCATTAATTGCCCCCATACCCCTTTTATTTTTATATTTAGATTGTATGGCGTAATGTACCTTATGTTATGCAAATAGAATTCTAGGGTTCCTTTATTTTCTTATGGAATAAGAAGAATTCTTCCATTCTCTTTTTATTTTTGTTTTCCCAAAAGAAAAACTTTTCGAGGAGCGGAATTCCTAGTAAAAAAATACAGGATCCTTCCACTTAGATGAAAAGGAATTTTTCCATCCAATCCAATAGAGCCATGGAATTCCCGAGCCGTTGTGGCTGTACATGCATCGCAGAATACGAAAACTCGCTATTCACTCAGTTTATTTTCCATAATAAGGTTATGTAGGAGAGATGGCCGAGCGGCTCAAGGCGTAGCATTGAACTGCTATGTAGACTTTTGTTTACCGAGGGTTCGAATCCCTCTCTTTCCGTTTCTCTTAATTCATCAATGTTAGCGATCACAATGTATCAAATTAAATAACAATTTATTCCAACAATAATACCTTTAATTAATAGAAATTCTCTATAGCAAATTACCGTGGTATATAAAATACACATCGAGGAAATAACAAAAAAGAAAAAAAGGATCCTAGGGTTAATCTATTTCTGCTAGGTGAACGGGAAAATACGAATGAAGAGCCTTAGGTCGATTTAGTTCGGGGAAAGGGGAAGGGGAAAAAAATTCTATGAACCTTTCCTTTTTTCGTTAAGTTCAAGTCTCGCGAGAATAATATTCTACAACTAACAACTCATTTATTTTGAGACCGACCCACTTCCTATCTAGAATTTTTTTTACTAGTCCTTTATATTGCAATGTGTCAACCGTCAAATGCTTTGGTAATTTGCCCGGATCGGATGAAGCAATATAATTTTGAACCAAACGTTTTGATCGTTGGTTATCCTTCGTAGTAATAATATCTTGGGGTTTGCAACGAAAGCTTGGTATATCAACTATACGACCATTAACTAAAATATGTCTATGGTTAACTAATTGTCGGGCCCCGGGAATGGTTGAAGCCATACCCAATCGAAAAAGGATATTATCCAAACGCATTTCAAGTAATTGTAGTAAAACCCGACTGTGGATCTTTTTGCTTTTCCAAATGATATGTACATATCTAAGTAATTGTCTTTCTGTCGAGACCATAATGAAAACGCAATTTCTGTTTTTCTTGAAGACGAATACGATATTGCTCTTTTTTCCCGGAATGGAATTTCTTTTCGATTACTTCCGGATTTAGGCGTTTTTCTAGTGAGTCCCGGTAAAGCTCCCGGACGGCGTATTTTTTTAAACGAGGCCCTCGATAACGGGACATGAAGACTCCTTTTTTATTTTATTGAAATTTCATTTTACACAATAAATTTCGTTCTATTTACATTACGAATACGGCGAAATTCAAACGGAATTAAACTAAAGGATAAACGAGTAAAATCTACTAAAGTAACACAAAAAATGGAATTTCATCAACATCTGGATTTTTTGTATATATATTATTTATTTTTATGCTTTGTATCTAGCAAAATTGTAAGGTAAAACGACATAATAGACCCTGGATTCCCCATTTAATTCGGAGAAAAGAGAAATTCTTGTTCATGGAACATCGATAGAAAAAAAAGCCGACTATCGGATTTGAACCGATGACCCTCGCATTACAAATGCGATGCTCTAACCTCTCGAGCTAAGTGGGCTTATATAACAGAAATAGTGTAACAAATAAAAATATATATAGGGAAATAGGGAATCTGTAAAATGTCGGATCTTAATTATTAATCTTAGTTATTAACTAGTTCTAAATTGGAAGTTCCACTTAGAAAAAAATACTAGAATTTCATAAAGATAAAGTTAGCTTGATATGCTTAACTAAATAAAATTCTTAAATAGGATTATAGAATTTATTGAACTTTCTTTTTATTTCTCTAATTCGCAAATGGATTTTTCTAATAGAATCTATTCCATGAAAGTTTTTATTGTATAAAAAACTTTGTGAGCTTATGCCAAATATTATCTAAATTTGAAAGGCAAGGTCATGTTTTTTTTTATTGTACAAACTTAAATGAAAGTGGTTCTCTTTTCTGTTTATGATTTTTCTAACCAATGAATCATGGTATACATTTTTAGTTAGGAACTTCTATGGATTTTAGATAATTGTTTGAATTCTATACAATTACAACCCATCTTTGCTCAATGGATACAAAATATCCATCTTTGGCGCGCCCGGCGTAACAGCTCCCCGGTGCAACAACAAGTACCAGCTTAACGTGGGGAGGCGGCGAGTTAGTAGCTGTGGGTGGGAAAGTAGCTTTGTTACCTATTCCCTTAGGAACAGCGGATTTTTTAGTACATCACATTCATGCATTTACGATTCATGTAACTGTATTGATACTCCTGAAAGGTGTTCTATTTGCTCGTAGTTCTCGTTTGATACCGGATAAAGCAAATCTTGGGTTTCGTTTCCCTTGTGATGGACCTGGAAGAGGGGGTACATGTCAAGTATCCGCTTGGGATCATGTCTTCTTAGGTCTATTCTGGATGTACAATGCAATTTCGGTAGTCATATTCCATTTCAGTTGGAAAATGCAGTCAGATGTTTGGGGTAGTATAAGTGATCAAGGGGTGGTAACTCATATCACAGGAGGAAACTTTGCCCAGAGTTCCATTACTATTAATGGGTGGCTTCGCGATTTCTTATGGGCACAGGCATCCCAGGTAATTCAGTCTTACGGTTCTTCATTATCGGCATACGGCCTTTTTTTCTTAGGTGCTCATTTTGTATGGGCTTTTAGTTTAATGTTTCTATTTAGCGGGCGTGGTTATTGGCAAGAACTCATTGAATCTATCGTTTGGGCTCATAACAAATTAAAAGTTGCTCCTGCTACTCGGCCTAGAGCCTTGAGCATTATACAAGGACGTGCTTTGTAGGAGTAACCCATTACCTTCTCGGTGGAATTGCCACAACATGGGCATTCTTCTTAGTGAGAATTATTGCGGTAGGATAGTGGCTAGGAGGATTTGAAAGGCATTATGGAATTAAGATTTCCCGGGTTTAGCCAAGGCTTAGCTCGGGACCCCACTACTCGTCGTATTTGGTTTGGTATTGCTACCGCACATGATTTCGAAAGTCATGATGATTTTACGAGGAACGTCTTTATCGAACATTTTTGCTTCTCACTTTGGGCAGTTAGCAATAATCTTTCTATGGACGTCCGGAAATCTGTTTCATGTAGCTTGGCAAGGAAATTTTGAATCATGGATACGGGATCCTTTACACGTAAGACCTATTGCTCATGCCATTTGGGATCCTCATTTTGGGCAACCCGCCGTGGAAGCCTTTACTCGAGGAGGTGCTTTGCCGGTCCAGTGAATATCGCTTATTCTGGGTTTATCGGTGGTGGTATACAATTGGATTGCGCACCAATGAAGATCTTTATACTTGGAGCTCTTTTTCTATTATTTCTTTCTACGCTATCCTTAATAGGGGGTTGGTTACATCTACAACCCAAATGGAAGCCAAGCCTTTCGTGGTTCAAAAACGCCGAATCTCGTCGAATCATCATTTGTCGGGACTTTTCGGAGTAAGTTCTTTGGCTTGGACAGGACATTTAGTTCATGTTGCTATTCCCGGATCCGGGGGAGTACGTTCGATGGAATAATTTCTTAGATGTATTACCCTATCCCCGGGGTTGGGTCCCCTTCGACGGGTCGAGTGGAATCTTTATGCCCAAAATCCTGATTCGAGTAATCATTTATTTGGTACCACTCAAGGAGCGGGAACTGCCATTCGACCCTCCTTGGGGGATTCCATCCACAAACACAAAGTTTGTGGCCGACCGATATTGCTCATCATCATTTAGCTATTGCATTTATTTTTCTCATTGCCGGTCATATGTATCGAACTAACTTCGGAATTGGGCACGAGTATCAAAGATCTTTTAGAAGCACATACCCCTCCGGGTCGATTAGGACGTGGGCATAAAGGCCTTTATGATACAATCAATAATTCGATTCATTTTCAATTAGGCCTTGCTCTAGCTTCCTTAGGGGTTATTACTTCCTTAGTAGCTCAACATATGTACTCTTTACCTGCTTATGCATTCATAGCACAAGACTTTACTACTCAAGCTGCTTTATATACTCATCACCAATACATTGCGGGGTTCATCATGACGGGGGCTTTTGTTCATGGAGCTATTTTTTTCATTAGGGATTACAATCCTAACGAGAATGAAGATAATGTATTGGCAAGAATGTTAGACCATAAGGAAGCTATCATATCTCATTTAAGTTGGGCTAGCCTCTTCCTAGGATTCCATACCTTGGGCCTTTATGTTCATAACTACGTTATGCTTGCTTTTGGTACTCCGAAAAGCAAATCTTGATCGAACCTATATTTGCCCAATGGATACAATCTGCTCATGGTAAGACGACATATGGGTTCGATATACTCTTATCTTCAACGAATGGCCCCGCTTTCAATGCAGGTCGAAACATATGGTTGCCCGGATGGTTGAATGCTTGTTAATGAGAATAGTAATTCGCTTTTCTTAACAATAGGACCCGGGATTTCTTGGTTCATCATGCTATTGCTCTAGGTTTGCATACAACTACATTGATTTTAGTAAAGGGTGCTTTAGATGCACGCGGTTCCAAATTAATGCCTGATAAAAAGGATTTCGGGTATAGTTTTCCTTGCGACGGCCCGGGCGCGGCGGTACTTGTGATATTTCTGCTTGGGACGCGTTTTATTTGGCAGTTTTCGGATGTTAAATACCATTGGATGGGTTACTTTTTATTGGCATTGGAAACACATTACATTATGGCGGGGCAACGTTTCACAATTTAATGAATCTTCCACTTATTTGATGGGATGGTTAAGAGATTACCTATGGTTAAACTCTTCACAACTTATTAATGGATATAATCCTTTTGGGATGAATAGTTTATCGGTATGGGCTTGGATGTTCTTATTTGGACATCTTGTTTGGGCTACAGGATTTATGTTCTTAATTTCCTGGCGTGGATATTGGCAGGAATTAATTGAGACCTTAGCATGGGCTCATGAACGCACACCTTTGGCTAATTTAATTCGGCCGGAGAGATAAGCCCGTGGCTCTTTCCATTGTGCAAGCAAGATTGGTCGGATTAGCCCACTTTTCCGTGGGTTATATATTCACTTATGCAGCTTTCTTGATTGCCTCAACATCGTGCAAGTTTGGTTAATTTAGTTTTTTTTACGTATCGGAACCCGTTCATTACTCTTGATGGAGAGGGAGGATCCGCCTTTTTAGATTTTTTCTATTTATTTTTCTATCTAGGATTAGAACCATATACTTGGTAATAATAGGAACGGCACATTATGGCAAAAAAAAGTTTGATTCGAGAGGGAGAAGAAGCGGCGAAAATTAGAACAAAAATATCATTTGATTCGTCGATCTTCAAAAAAAAGATAAGAAGCAAAGTTTCCCTTTGAGTTTGAGCGAAAAAACAAAAATGCAAGAAAAATTGCAATCCCTACCACGTAATAGTGCACCTACACGCCTTCATCGACGTTGTTTTTTAACCGGAAGACCTAGAGCTAACTATCGAGACTTTGGGCTATCCGGACACATACTTCGAGAAATGGTTTATGCATGTTTGTTACCGGGTGCAACAAGATCCAGTTGGTAAGGATAAAATACCCTTTCTTTCATATTTGTATGGTTTTCTCGAATTGATGATCGTAGAAGAGCCCTCTTTACCATTCTCAGTATAAGTGGACTATTCTATTTGTATAGATATGGTAGAGGGGCCTATCCAACCCCCTTTTATCCACCAGTTCCCCGCTAAGAAGGTAGAGCAGTTTGGTAGCTCACAAAGCTCATAAGCTTGGGGTTACGGGATAATTGTATCATTTCGTCCAAACAAAAGATCATTTCGTCCAAACGAAACCCTTTTATCTCTACCTCTTGCACTACTAGTTATAAAAAAGCTTTTATTGAATCATTTAAGTTATAGAAAAATTCCTGAACCCAAGAATTCAAAATGACAAGTTCTTCTTTACCCGAAAAAAAAGAACCACTTAGAATAGCCAAATAGATTATATTTGTTGAGAAATGCAAAATGATATGGAGATGATCCTCATTATCTATTTTGGCCAATTGTATTATTTCCTTGTGTATTCCTATAGGAAGTTTTTGTACATGTGTCTTCGGTTTCTCTTTTATCATTTCATCCCGAGAGAAAAAGTTCTTCTAATTCTATGAATCCTTCTAGAATCCTTTTCTCTTGAATATCGCTTAAGAAAGTTTTGGATTGCACGGTATTCCACCAATTCTTAATCCAAAGTTAAGAATTGAAGAAAACAAGAAATGACAAGAAAGTTCTATATGGATAAAGAAATAGAAGAAAATTACGATGTGGAAAACAAGAAAGGAATTGTGTACAATGGCATTGTACAACAATTTGGAAAAGGGATGTAGCGCAGCTTGGTAGCCAATGAATCACAAGAATTCAAAAGGATATCAAGTAGGGATGACAGGATTTGAACCTGTGACATTTTGTACCCAAAACATTTTGTACCCAAAATATATCCGAAAACTATTTGGAAAAGGGTATAATTTCTAGGCGTTCCGTATATGAACCCCTTCAAACAGGGCTTATTGCTATCGATTCGATGATCCCCATAGGGCGCGGTCAGCGAGAGTTAATTATTGGGGACAGACAGATCGGCAAAACAGCAGTAGCCACAGATACAATTCTCAATCAAAAAGGGCAAGATGTAATATGTGTTTATGTAGCTATCGGTCAAAGAGCATCCTCCGTGGCTCAAGTAGTAACTACTTTCCACGAAGAGGGGGCCATGGAATACACTATTGTAGTAGCTGAAATGGCGGATTCACCCGCTACACTACAATATCTCGCTCCTTATACGGAGCAGCCCCGGTGAGTATTTTATGTACCGCGAACGGCATACTTTAATAATTTATGATGATCTCTCCAAACGGCACAAGCTTATCGCCAAATGTCCCTTCTATTAAGAAGACCTCCCGGCCGCGAAGCTTATCCAGGGGATGTTTTTTATTTGCATTCACGCCTTTTAGAAAGAGCCGCGAAATTAAATTCTCTTTTAGGCGAAGGGAGTATGACCGCTTTACCAATAGTGGAGACTCAATCTGGAGACGTTTCCGCCTATATTCCTACTAATGTAATCTCAATTACAGATGGACAAATATTCTTATCCGCGGATCTATTCAATGCCGGAATTCGACCTGCTATTAATGTGGGTATTTCAGTTTCCGAGTGGGATCCGCAGCTCAAATTAAAGCCATGAAACAAGTAGGCGGCAAATCAAAATTGGAACTAGCTCAATTCGCGGAATTACAAGCCTTTGCACAATTCGCCTCCGCTCTGGATAAAACAAGTCGAATCAATTGGCAAGGGGTCGACGATTACGGAATTGCTTAAACAATCCCAATCAAACCCTCTCCCGGTGGAAGAGCAGGTAGCTACTATTTATACCGGAACGAGAGGATATCTTGATTCGTTAGAAATTGAACAGGTAAAGAAATTTCTGGATGAGTTACGTAAACACCTAAAAGATACTAAACCTCAATTCCAAGAAATTATATCTTCTAGTAAGACATTCACCGAGCAAGCGAAACCCTTTTGAAGGAAGCTATTCAGGAACAGCTTGAACGGTTTTCCCTTCAGAACAAACATAAATATAGCATGTCTACTCTTATTAGTATAACTCGTGTTAGGTAGAAGAGGAATCGTTGAGAAAGATTTTTCATTTGAATCATGCAAAAAAAATTTTGAGTTTTTAGTATAGTTATTTAAAGAATAGATAGAAAAAAGATTGCGTCCAATAGGATTTGAACCTATACCAAAGGTTTAGAAGACCTCTGTCCTATCCATTAGACAATGGACGCTTCTCTTTCGTATTTTTTTCTTTCTTTTTTCTATTTCTCGGAACAAGAGAAATAATAAAAAACTGTTAGACCCAAACTCTTTTAGGAAAGAAAAACAAATCCATATACCATATACAAATGGATGATACATATATCATAAAGAAGAATATCAATTGAATAATGGAGAGTTGGCCGAAATGAGCACTAAAGACTTTTCGGCCAACTCTCCATTATTCAATTGATATTCTTCTAGTCCCTATTGTATTGGCTTTTTAGTGCTCATTTCGGCCCCTATTGAAATCTCACTCTATCTTGTTTTTTAGTATTATCTAAAATAACCAATGAATTATGAATTTTCCATAACTTAAACTTAGGTAAGTGCTTTACCAACATTATGTAGTGTAGTAAAAAAAAATGGAATTTAACCCCTTCATGCTTACTATAACTAGTTATTTCGGTTTTCTACTTGTTTGCTTTAACTATAACCCCACTCTATTTATTGGCTTGAACAAGATACGTCTTATTTGAAATGAATTAAATGAATAGAAGAATCTTTCTTTTGGATTCCTAGTATTCTAGACTCTTTTCCACACTAATTACCAATTCTTTTCTTGGTCATTGAGATTCGTGGATAGTTTAGACTATTATTTAGAGATAGATCGTACCTCTTTTTTTATCCCCTCGAACAAATCGAAATGATTGAAGTTTTTCTATTTGGAATCGTCTTAGGCCTAATTCCTATTACTTTAGCGGGATTATTCGTGACTGCGTATTTGCAATACGGGCGTGGGGATCGGTTGGATCTTTGATTGAGTAATATTTCTTTTTTGATTGACCTCCTCTACGGTCTGGAGGAGGTCAAATTGGAGTTGCAATTCTACTTTGTTTTTTTAAGTTATTTTAGTTTCGACATAAGATATATGGAATCACGCTCGTAGGATTTGAACCTACGACATCGGGTTTTGGAGACCCGCGTTCTACCAAACTGAACTAAGAGCGCTTTCAAAACAAAAAATAGAAAATCCTTTTCTATTCCTAACGTGTCTCACGTCCGTATAGTATCCACAAATTCAAGTTATACCCACTTTAATCGATCTCCCCACTACGCCCATAAAGAAGAGAGATTTAATAGGTAGGGATGACAGGATTTGAACCCGTGACATTTGTACCCAAAACAAAAAAACATGACCATTGCGACATCGGGTATATTTTTTTAGTATACACAATTATCTAAACTCAACCACAGTTTTCGGATTTTCCTTTTATTAATTCTATTTTTTTAAGTATTATTAAGTAAGCCATCCACAATGCATAGGACTACCCCTCCCCATTTCCTAATTTGGAATGGAATACTTTATTGATTTTTTAGTCCCTTTAATTGACATAGATGCAAATACTTTACTAAGATGATGCACAAGAAAGGGTCAGATAGCTCAATTGGTAGAGCAGAGGACTGAAAATCCTCGTGTCACCGCTTCAAATCTGGTTCCTGGCACGAAAAAAAGGATCTACCGAATAGATATTGATACAAATATTTTAAGATGGATTGGGGTAAATATTCATTAAAAATCTTTGTCCTTTGCCAGTACCTACAGAGTCGTGGCAAGTGGTCTCTATGGATTTTATCGAAGGACTACCTCGGGCAGGCCATGCTAACTGTGTGTTGGTGATCGTTGACAAGTTCAGTAAGTATGCTCAATTTGTGCCCCTATCTCATCCTTTCACTGCTGAACAAGTGGCGCAGTTATTCCTGGAGAGGATGTATTCAAAGTATGGTATGCCAATTCATCTGATATCTGATCGTGACCGCATTTTTACAAGTGCCTTTTGGAAGGAATTGTTCCGTATTGCTGACTCCAAATTGTGTATGAGTTCTGCATATCACCCTCAGTCAGACGGTCAAACGGAAAGGGTGAATCAATGTCTGGAACAATATCTCAGATGCTTCGTGCATTCTTGTCCTAAGAAGTGGATCAAATTTCTATCTCTGGCTGAGTTCTGGTATAACACCAGCTTACATTCTTCCCTCAATCGCTCACCATTCGAGGTATTATTTGGCCATCCACCCCGCCACTTTGGATTATCTCCATTTGATGCTTGTGATGTCCCGGACGTGGAAGCTATGCTTGCTGAGCGAGCTTCGATGCTGGATTTGGTTCGCCAACACCTTCTGCGGGCTCAACAGCGCATGAAACGGCAGGCTGATAAGAAGCGGTCAGAGCGCGAGTTTGCTGTTGGTGATAAAGTTTTTCTCAAGCTTCAACCATATGTTCAGCAGTCGTTGGTGCCAAGAGCCCATCAGAAACTTTCCTTCAGGTACTTCGGACCTTACACTGTGTTGTCCAGGATTGGCAAGGTGGCTTACTTGCTCGATCTGCCGGAATCATCTTCTATTCATCCGGTGTTTCACGTGTCATTGTTGAAGCCTGCTCCATCAACTAAATATCCTCTGCAAGCTGCTGTCCCCGACATAGCTGATGGTCTCCAGGTACCTGAATCTATTCTTCAGCGTCGCATTCATAATCGTGGTGCTGGTTCTGTTGAGCAGTTTCTCATCAAGTGGTCTGGATTGAGCGCGGATTTGGCTACTTGGGAGGATGCTGAGTACATCAAGCAGCGTTTTCCTAATGCAGCGGCCTAGGGACATGCCGCATCTCAAGGAGGGGGGGATGTCACCACTCCACATCCGGGCTCGGCCCATCAAGAGGCCCAGGGAAGTCAGTCCAAGAGAAGCGCCAGGAAGAAGGTGAAGCCCAAGAAGCTCTCCGGCCCAGAATGGGTTTGTGACATCTGTAAGCCCGCAAATGACGAGGCGAGGTCTGAGTAGAAAAGGGGAGAGACGTGAGGAAATGAACCATCCATCTTGTAACAGACATTTCGAACTAGCCGACTGCCATCGAGCGGGCTGAGAGTAGCGAGGGTCGTCGGCGAGTCGCCGTCGTCGGAGACGAAGTGTGTGTGGTCGGCGCCGCCGCAGCGAGCGGTTGCTGACACTCGTCCTTTTTTTTTTTGGGTGAAGAATCCAGGATAGTGTTATATATATGAAAAAAATCAAGGACTATAGTCTTACCGTAGCGTGCTGGAGCCGGTTTTCTCTGGATCTCGTCGCCGTAGCGTGGCTCCCTCTATGATTTGCTCTAGAGCGGGCTATCGAGTTGCATGTCCGATTAGTTCAACTTCAACTCTGTTCGGCTGAAGCGCTTATGTGTTATTTTATTGTGAGAGAAAAACACTATACTAGATTAAAAAACACTATACCATGACTGATAAGCTAGGTTAAGCTAATAAATGAACAATTCACTTAATCACTTATACTTTAACATTGGCAAGCCGATACGGGACGAGGAGGTGTAGAGATATGTAGAGAGGTGACATAGTGTAGAAGAAGGTGTGAGCCTGGTGGAGAAGATAAGGCCGAAAGAAAAGAGGAAAACTGGTAAAATAAATGAGGAAGAAAAAGGAAATAAAAAACATATTAAAAAACATATTTTTAGACATTTGACTGTTTAGGTCTTGTTTGGTTCTCCAACTTTGACCCCCAAATTTCACTGTGCAAAAAGATTTCCATCACATCAAAATCCCGACGCATGCATGAAGTACTAAGTATAGATGAAATAAAAAACTAATTGTATAGCTAATCAATATTTGGACAATTTTTACCAAATACAAACAATTTTTGCACTTTGCACACCAAAGTTGGGAACTAAACAAGGCATTACCAAACATTTCACTAACCCGCAAATCTAGAACCAAGAAAAAACTATTTCATCAGAGAATAAAGTTATAAACAGAACTGTTTCGGTTAAAACCGTAGCCCTACCAAATGAGCTCTAAGCCAGAGCCTTTTTTTTTAATATATGGAAACAGGAGGGGTTACGTACCTCTACTGAAAATTTCATAAAAAAACAGAAGGTAAGCACCAAAAGGGCCTTGACTGGCTAGCATATGTACATCGTGCTTGCTCGGTTGGCGCTCTTGGCATAATTCCAAGCACTTCGAGCTTGCAGTTTCGCTCCTAAAAGGTGCCCAAGGCCCAGAGCGGCCATCATCACCACTCACAGCCCTTCTCGCGTGGTTTGTTTTGGCGGGCCACTGCAGTTGTCTCGCTCCTCCGTCTCTTGCTCGTCCCGTCCATTGCTGCTCCAAGCTCGCCAAGACCACCTGACCGGATACAGCCATGGCCTCTCTGGCAGCTTCTCCACCGGCGCCGTGCATGGCCGATCACCAAGGTTACTCGTCGTCCCCTCGATCTTCTCTTCCTCTCGTTCCTTTCATGCGCGCAAGTAGTTCCGATCGATCGCAGTCTGGTCTGAATCTGATCCGTTTGTACTCTCAAGCTTGATCTTGTCTGAAACAAAAAGAGAGCAGACAAGACAACGCTACTTTGCCGTGAAAGCTGTCTCTTGTCTGCTAGTAGTTTGGGCTCTAGCAGTGCCTTGACTCCCTCACTTTTTACGAGCAAGCAAGTAGACTATAGGATAATCTCGTCTTGGTTGGTTCTTGAACGATCGATCGGTCATTTCTGTTCGATCAGTAGAGTTGGCCGCGAATATTTTTGATTCATCTGGCATTTTTTACTCCTGTAGAACGGAACTCCCTTGTATCCTCCTCCATTTAATCCACCTTTTAGTCTTTTAGAAGATCTAGAAAACACTATAGGCTAACCTTTTTCCTGCAATATAAGTAGGTGGGAATCTTGCATCAAAAAATGTTCGGGAAAAAGAACGGCCTGCACCATTGTTCTGCATGCCGCCCTGTATGCTAATATAACCTTTTTCCTGAAACAAACAGCGGTCGTCGGTCATTGTTCTGCATGCCGCCCTGTATGCTAATGCAGTCAGTTTGCCTCTCAGATAGTCAAATGAAGGCTGCACCATGCAGGCGGCTTACAAGGCAGAAATCCGAGATCCTTCGTGCTCACTATGTTGACGTTAGAGAACTCAGGTACAGCCATACATATTCTACATATTCTGATATTCAGTCTACTGTTACCATTTCTTTGGACTGAAATCATTCCTGCTGCTCACTTACTCCCGAATCCTGATACAGTGATAACCTATCAGTAACAATAATCGAACTCAGCTGCTACTTGTTGGCTGCAATATACAGTATAAAACATGCTACTGATTCCGTAATTTTTATTTGGAGCAATGCAATGTTCTGCCATCTAATCCGCACATTTTGAACATACAGGATCTGCACAGGAACATGGAATGTTGGAAGCATATGTCCACCCAGTGACTTGGATATTCAAGAATGGTTGGATATAGATGAACCAGCTGATATTTATGTTCTTGGGTATTTCTCGCTCTCCCACTCTCTGAAATAAACATTTCTTTTTCAGGTGGGCCAAAAGTGCTGTCGAGTTCTGGGGGTGGGGATCACTAATGTAAACCTTCTTTTTCATATTTTGCAAGAAAATTATCTGTGGTACATATTTGTGCCAAATGCTACCAAAATTTGGTGTACTGGTTTTAATCTTGGAAAACTACTAAAACTGTTTGGGAGACATGAACTGGATACTTGATACATTTGAAATTCATGTAGCAATCACATGCAGCTGGGTAAGTATAGTAAATGTGACAAGTATCCAAGTAAGCAAGCTGATATTATTCATATATTGTAGGCCCACGTGCTATTTGCCTATGATACAATACTGCTGCAATTGCTTATATTATTTACCATTAAAACTACTGCTATCTTTCAGATTTCAAGAGATTATCCCACTAGAAGAAGGGTATATGATTGGAACTGAAGACACTCGTCCAGTTGCAATATGGGAGCATATCATCCATGAAACTTTGAATAAGTGTTCAGATAAATCAAAGTTCAAATGCCATAGTGACTCTCCTCCACCAGCAAGGTTCAATCCATCAGATTGTGTTCTTGCCATGGAGAATGAATTGCATCATGAATCCAACGATGATAGTGATGGGGAGCTTCATCTGTTGCACAATGCAAAATCATCTAATTCAGCTCGCCATCTTCAGCCATTGGATTTAGCCTTTGGTGTTGACAAGTGTAATGGGGTTAAAAGGAACAGACCGCAGTATGTCCGGGTAATAAGCAAGCAAATGGTAGGCGTATTCCTTTCAGTCTGGGTTCGGAGAAGCCTGCAGAAGCACATTCAGAATTTGAGAGTATCAATTGTAGGTGTAGGTACAAGGGGTTTTATTGGTAACAAGGCAAGTGCCAAATTTTTGTCTTTTATAATTACTCACGCAGCTTTATATTACAACAACAATTGTCTCATACTTGGAATCCTAAAATGTTGTTTGTCACATTGTCAACAACGATTATAAACATTTCTCCTGAGAACTGGAGTTCAAAAATGCATGTTTTGAAGCTACCATGCTTTCAAGAATGTTAACATGTAGCTACTTACTATTATACTCATCATGCACATACTTGTTTAAATTTGTTTGTCTAAAAAATAAATCACATGCTCGTTTCAATAAATAAATCACATGCTAACATTTGTTCCTTCAATATGTTTCAGGGATCAATATCAGTCAGCATGACTATACATGAAACTCATTTTTGCTTTGTATGTTGCCACCTGGCCTCTGGTGAAAAAAATGGCGATGAACTAAAGAGAAATGCAAATGTTAAAGAAATCCATAGAAGGACAGTTTTTAACCCAGTTCATATGGTAGGCGTGCCCAGAAGAATACATGATCATGAGTGAGTTAATCCGTGTCTTCAATACTTTGAGCTATGCTCCAATATGCACCGAATCAACTATTTCCATGGATTCCATATTAAATGCGAACTTAATGTTTTTCAGAAGGATTATATTGTTAGGGGATCTCAATTATCGGCTCAATTTATCATATGAGACGACACATGAACTTATCTCCAAACAAGACTGGGATGCATTGTTTAAGATGGACCAGGTAATTTAGATATCCTAATACATCCATTACTTGCAAAGAGTTTGCAGCTCATGCTTCTTTCTGTGATAGCTGAAAAAAGAACTAGAGAAAGGGTGCACATTTGACGGTTGGGTTGAAGGACCTATCATCTTCCCCCCAACATATAAATATGAGTTTAACTCAGAAAAATATGTAAGCGATGCAACGAAATCTGGGAGAAGAACACCTGCATGGTATGCTCCACCTTTTGTTGATGAGATCCATTCTAGTCATTCTACTAGACAGCAAACTTGAGGATATGTCTACAGGAATAATAAGGAAATTGACATTCTCACCTGCTTGTATAGGTGTGACCGCATTCTCTCATATGGCAAGGGAACAAGGCTACTTTCCTACAAGAGGGCAGAACTTATGTTATCTGATCATCGCCCTGTGACTGCAGTTTATATGGCAGAGGTTGAAGTTGTCTGCCCCAGGAGGTTGCAGAGAGCTCTAACATTCAGCAATGCAGAGGTCGAGGAAGGAAGCACATCTTGAACCAAAAACCATTGATCATTGAACCATGAGCCAGGCAATTTCCTAGTCAAGTTCCAACCAAGATGATGCAATGCCAATGGCAATGCTTGATCTCTGAATGTGTCAGAAAGATTCAACTGCACAGCATAGATTAGTAGGAGTTGTGGATGTGCATTTCCATCTTTGCTACATCCTTATTTGATTAAGGGTGTGGTATTTGTGAGACCATGATCACGGACCCTTTTTTTAGCCATTGTATCCTTGCCATTACCGAATTATAAGCCATTGCTTTGAATAATAAATAATCATATGTTTCAAGTACATAAGCCATGCTGGACAAGGACAAGTGAGTGTTTTTTTTTTTTTTGAGACTCTGGACAAGTGAGTTGGAGTGGCAATTTTTTATCTTTTCAGTGGTAAAAATGCAGGAGCGCCTGTAAAGTTGGTATTTGAGCCCTCACCTTCTTTTGTAAATGTGGCAAAAAGAAAAGAGAAAAAAAATCCCGAGAGCGACGAGCAACAAGCGCGTGCGGACAGGGTCGACGGCGGCCGGCGACGGCAGGCCTCGTTTCCGAGGCGCGCAGCAAGCCAGCGGCGGGGGCGCGGCAAGCCGGAATACCAACCGGAAGCCAGACAAAGGAATACCTGCTGACAGAGCAAGGAGCCCAGGGCGCCCGGCTGATCTCCATCCACACCGCGGAGATGAGCGGCGGCGGCGGCGGCGGACCACATGCGCCACCCACCACCACCAGACACACACGGCCGCACACTTTCGTTGCTAAACCTCCCGTCGCGCGGCGTTGTTGCCGGAAATCTCATCTGACGCCGGCGAGCGCCTGTACTGGGGCCGCATCCCGTCCTGCGCCACCGGCTAGGCCGCTCGACTCTCGGGTTTGTCAGCCGTACGTGCACGGGCGGACCCAACTCCAAGTGTAGCAGCAGGCCAGCAGCTGCCGGCTTGCCGCCAAGGTCCAGTCCATGCTTGACGCGCGCCATCGTCCTCGACGGCAACTTCAGCCGCTGCGTTGATCACGCCATCGACTCCGAGCCGGTGGTAAACTCCTCTCCACATCCTTCTCGTTGCACGCCTCTACCATGGCTAGTTCGCTACTTTACATACGTACGCAATGCTTCAATTAGTGAGGAACGGTAGAAAATTCAGCGAGGCCATATTGACTTCATTGTTCCTAATGCTTCAATGGCCTTGAAAACTTTATTTTTCTTGGTGCTCCTACTCCCGAAAAGTTCTTTCCCGCCCTATCTCTTATTCAGAACAAAATTGAGACTTTCTGGAATTGTTAACCTATAGATAGCAATTATTCTCCAAATCCAAATTGCAATGCACTATTGATGTAGCGGGTTTCAACCATCACGATGTCATGCACTAAAATGCCATTTAGTATGTTTGAGCAGTTTGAGGATGCTCATTCACCGGAGATAGGTGGCTGCGAAGTTTGTCTCTAATCACTTGCAACTCTCTCAGAGCATCTCCGATTGGTGGGCGATCCATCGGGGTCTCCTCTGAACAACGAATACCAACTTGCAGAATTGAAGCAATACAGGAAATTCTTGTTTCTCTAATGCTGCTTGAGGTCGAGGTGCTTGCTTCACCATCTTCTTGCTCTGTTAGTAGCTGCTGGTCTATGATAATAGCCGTGCTGTCTGGCAATGACATTTGAACATACTTGCGAAGCCCAATGGCTTCCTCAAATTCATTATGTGTTGGCCTTTTTCCAGTGAACATCTCCAGTAACAGGATACCGTAGCTATAGACATCACCATGGGTGGAGACTTCATTGCCCAGACCATACTCTGAAAAATACACAAATTAGATCTTTCTTTAAAAACCACCTCAAGTTTATGTTGGTACAAATATACAATGATAATTAAAATAGGGGAATGCTATACTACATCTGGATATTTCTTCATTTGACACCTGAGTTCTTTCTTCCTCCCTCTTCACCCTCCTCTCCAACTTAACCTGCCTCGTTCTACTCCATCTCTAGCGAGATAGGGATTCCTTGGCAGAGAGAAGGCCAGGAGCAGGGGGGTTGGTGGGCATGGTAGCGAGGTGATGGGAAAGGCAATGGCTGAGGTGGTGGAGGATGATTGGTTAGGAGGGTTGGAACACGAGCAGCTTATTCTGACAATTCATTGTAGCATCAGGGAGCTGACCGAGACAGATGGATGTTGGCGGGACAAGGAGAAGTTTGCCAGCAGGTAGAGAAAGAATATTTTATGAAGAAGACTAGAGAAGCAAGGTCCAATAACTGTTAGATTTAAATCCTATGCTCCAGAATTTAGGTGTAGGAAGGGGCAAAATACCTAGGTGCCATGTTGATGGACCCTTTAAATAGTACTCATTTCAAAAGCGCTGCATTTAAATTTTAACTAGTTTCTAAACTATGAAATCTATAGTGTCCACCTCTTTTAGATTCCAAAATATTAAGTGCAAATGAATTGTAATTAGAGAAATACAAAGAAACCCTTAAATTTTGATAGAAGAGGATAAATAGCTACAGAAAATAGAAGCACACCTGGAGCTGCATAACCAATGGATCCTCTCATTGATGCCCAGCCACTTGATTTCTCTGTGTCTTGATGCAGAAACCTTGCAAGCCCAAAATCGCCAACATGAGCGACAAAGTCACTGTCCAGGAGAACATTGCTTGGCTTAAGATCACAATGAATGATTGGACTTGGCTTATGTTGGTGAAGATAATCAAGTGAGGATGCCACATCAATTGCAATGCATAGCCTTGCAGTCAGATCCAGGGTCTTGTGTTGACCATCTTCCATGATATTTTGGTGTAGCCATTGGTCTAAGTTTCCATTTGGTAGAAACTCATACACAAGGGCCTTGAATTCACAGCCCTGAGTATCAATGCTTGAGCAGACTGTCAATATCTTCACGAGATTTAAAACTTTGAGACGCACCACGCTGCATGAGGTTTATAACCTTAACAGCGACAACTGCATGCTGCTCATTGCCTCTCATTTGTACCTTTGTAGACTGAGCCAAAGCTCCCTGCCCCGATGAGGTTCCCAGATGAAAAACCATTTGTTGCATGGGCCAATTCAGTATAAGATACCCTCATGTATTGCTCACCAATGACCGGCCTATGTAGGTTTGCTTTTGTTTTTTTGTTCTTTCTATAGAACACATATAGTGCAAACAATACTAATGTGACAAAAAGAAACCCACTGCATATGGAAACTATTATGGCAAGTTTCTCTGATGGCTTCTTGGTGGAGTGGTTAGAACAGGATGGCAATTTCAGTTGAGGAATACCACCACACAGGCCATCATTTCCTATGATCAAGACCTCAGTTGCATTGATAAATATCCCATCATTTGGAACTCTGCCTTGTAATTTGTTGAACGAGAGATTTAATGAAGAAAGCCCTGGTAGATTGCCAAGAATTTCAGGGATTGTCCCAGATAAATTATTGTAGGAAAGATCAAGCACCAAGAGGCCCCTTAGATTTCCTAGTGACTCTGGAATTGTCCCCTGAAGGAGGTTTCCCGATGTATTGAGATATTCTAAGCTCTGACATTCACCGATGGATGCTGGGATCTCACTAGAAATTTTATTATTAGAGAAATCAAGCCAACCAAGATTTTTGAGATTTCCCACTTCTAATGGCAGGATCCCAGATAAGGAATTGTCTGCAAGACTCAAGAATCTCGACAGTGTTGGTATAAAGAATATTTCTTTAGGTATTTGACCAGAAAGATTGTTATGAGAAAGGTCCGCACTTTCTAAAGGGCAGTTGTCAAGACTAGCAGGTATAGCTCCACTAATTGCATTAGTGTTGAGGATGAGGCTAGTAAGTGTAGAGAAACACCGCACACCCTAATCAGGGGGGGTGACCTTCATTATATAGCCTAATAGGCTAGGGTTACAATGTACATGGGCCATACGCCCAACAGGGCTGTTACAATTACATTCTAACACCCTCCCTCAGTCTAAGCGGGAGTATCACGAACACAAAGACTGGACCTAAAGTCAGTGAACAACTGTACAGGTAACCCTTTAGTCATAATATCCGCGAACTGATGAGACGATGGAACATGGAGCACCCGAACCTGTCCCAAAGCAACCTTCTCACGGACGAAGTGAATATCTATCTCAATATGCTTCGTGCGACGATGATGAACTGGATTGGCGGTCATGTAGACAGCACTAACATTATCGCAGAAGACGATCGTCGCCGAAGAGATGGGTGCGTGGAGCTCCTGAAGTAACTGACGAAGCCAACAAGTCTCAGCCACAGCGTGAGCAACACCACGATACTCAGCCTCCGCACTCGAACGAGAGACCGTAGTCTGTCGTTTGGAGGACCAAGAGACTAAGTTGTCGCCGAGGAAGACACAGTACCCTGAAGTGGAGCGCCAAGAGTCGGGACAGCCAGCCCAATCAGCATCGGAGTAGGCAGTCAAGCCGGTAATACCACCTGTGCCGATGTGAAGCCCGGTAGAGATAGTGCCCTTGACATACCGCAGGACACGCTTGAGCATCGCAAGATGAGGCTCTCGCGGGTCGTGCATGAAGAGGCAAACCTGCTGAACTGCATAGGCAAGATCCGGACGAGTCAGCGTGAGATACTATGTAGAGAAACACCGCACACCCTAATCAGGGGGGGGGTGACCTTCATTATATTGCCTAATAGGCTAGGGTTACAATGTACATGGGCCAATGGGCCATACGCCCAACAGGGCTGTTACAATTACATTCTAACAGTAAGTTTTGTAAGATTACCAAGGGATGCAGGGATGGGTCCTGACAAAGCATTATTTGATAAATATAAGATACTCAAGTTCTTGAGTTTGCTGAGAGATGCTGGAATAGAACCTGTGAGAATATTATTATCCATGTAAAGTGTATCCAAGTTTATGAGGTTTCCTATTCCTTCAGTTATTGTTCCTGTTATGTTGTTGTATTCTATGCCGAGAAACTCCAGTTGCGTTGAGAGATTAGCAATTGAATTCGGGAGCACACCTTGGAGTTTATTGGCACTAACATCTAATGTCCTCAGATTGCTACAATTGGTTAGACTAGCCAGGAATCCCCAGTCAGCATCATTTGTTGCTTCAAACTCATTTATTCCAAACACCACTTTGGATAGGCTGTTTTGGTTAGTTCCCAAGCATTGGGGGATTTTTCCTGAAAGGAAGTTGTATGGTGTTTCAATCATTTGAAGCATAGATGCATTGCACAGGGATGGCGGGAGCATGCCATGGAATTGATTTTCTGACACAAGAATAAATTTTAGTTTCAAAAGTTCGCTACCAAAATTAGCTGGAAATAAAACCCCAGTGAAATTATTGGCTTGTAGGTTCAACATTCCAAGAGAAGAGAGGTTGAATATTGCAGGCGGCAGAGAGCCCTCTAGTTCGTTATGGTCCAGATATAGTCCAGCAAGGTCATGGAGGTTTCCAAGCGCACGGGGTATGGGACCTGTAAGACTGTTGGATGAGAGAACTAGAAATCTAAGTAGCTCAAGGTTCCCTAATGTTTTTGGGATTTGACCTGTTAGATTATTTTCCTGAAGATCTAAGAATATTAATGAAGATAGGTTTCCTAACCAGGAAGGGATGTTTCCTTGGAGCTTGTCCTGCCCCAACTCAAGAGAATACAGAGACGAGAGACCTTGTAGTGGTGGGATGCTTCCTTCTAGGCTATTGTTGTAAAAATTAAGACCGGTCAATGCTGAGAGGTTTCCAACTGAGCTAGGGATTGTTCCTGAGAACTGATTGGAAGATAAACTAAGTGCTACGAGGTTAGTAAGGCTGCCTATTTCCACTGGGATTTGTCCTACCATACTGTTACTACTTAGGGTGAGCACTTTCAGATTCATAAGGCTTCCAATGCTGGAATGGATTCTCCCTATAAGCTTATTTTGGTCAAGACTGAGTAACTCGAGATTATGTAGCGAGCTGAACTCATTTGGAACCCCCCCTTGCAAATTGTTACTGATGAGCGAAATGTTGACAAGATGGCTGCAGTTAGAGAGTAAAGGTGGAATCTGCCCTTGGATGAAGTTGTAGTCAAGGTCTAGAGTCTCAAGGTTACGGAGATTACCAAGGTGTGGCAGGACGCCATGGAAGCGATTCGATGAAAGGTCAAGGCGCCTCATGTAGGTGAGGTTGCCCAACGCAAAGGTGATGGTGCCGAGAAGGTTGAGCTCACTGAGGTCCAACGCCACCACACGGCCACGGCGGCTTCCCTTCAAGCCGCATGCCACGCCACGCCACTGGCACATCGGAACAGATTGGTTGCCCCATGAAGCCAGAGCCTGTGACGGGTCACTCCTCACGAGTGACTTGAACGACATGAGCGCAAGGTGGTCGGTGGTGTTGCTTGTGGAGGTTTCAGGAATGGTGGACTCCAAAGCGAGCGCCACTGAGGAACTAGCAGAAGATGCAAGGAAGACAAAGGCGAGCAAGAACGACCTACAGGATAACACCATTGCTGCCAGTGGAGCTTGGCTGCTGGGGAGGCTAATCTTTTTGTGTTTGTTTCAGCTCTTGCGGATGGAGCTCTTGCGGTCTTGACACTTTAATTTGATTTTCTTTGCTATGAATATACCAGCTGGCATTGAACTTTAAATAACCAGTAGTGGTCAATTTTGTCATTGACCAGTTGAAAACCGTGTAGACTCCAATCAGTGCTGTTAACTTGTCACTGTCAAATGACCTTGAATGGAGATAATGTCTGCATCAGAGTTGTAGTACTCGTGACTTTATTATGAGTGACAACTTTTCCATATGAAACAGTTTAGAGTAATGAATATGCAATACAAGATTCGAAAATGTTATGTTAAAAAAATTACATCTTTTAAATCGTCACGAAGTGTTATTGAGTTGGTGGAGGTTCTTACACGAACCAGGAGGTTGTGAAAATTTGAATCCTCGGAGAAAAAACAAGTTTTATTTTTGTCATCCCGGTGCCAATAGCACCACTGGAGGTTGGCAAAACCCACCAGTGAATGTGTGTCTAGTAGTAAACGATCAATTCAATCCAAAAACTTTAAGCTTATGAGAAAAAGGTGAACAATAAACTTACATTGTGAACACTATCCTTTGCCAGATCAAAAGAGGAAGCAAATTCCTCTTATTTTGCTTTCTTAAAAGCTGAAGCAATCTATCTTTTTTTTTTTAGGGAAGTAATCTCTTTCTAAAAAAGGAGAAAGAAAAAGAAAAGGAGGACCAATTGGGCATCGTCGTGGTGTGGATTCACCACCGGCACACAAAAGGAGAAGAGAAGCAATCCGGATACCTGGCTGCTAATCCAAATGGTTTGCTAATCATAGCAAACTTTTAAGTATTTCCGTATCAATAAACGTGCACTCTTCTTCTTCTTGTTAGTGTTATTTATTTAAGTAGTCTATCAACGAGCCTCAAACGTTTAACCTGAGAAATCACATCGGTCTGTGAAAAATACTACTAGTTCATTATAAAAATTTGGATTTCATACAAAATGGCAAGTGGAAATTTGGACCCGTCGAAGGTTCCTTGCCGACTTCCAGAAGGAACTCTCTAGTTTTAAGATTCTATGGTCAAGGTTTTTTTTTAATCTATTCTATGGTCAAGTTGGCAATTTGCAGAATGTGCTTTCTGGTTACAAGGCAATAACGGCAGAAGGTGGTCCATTTGAAGGGTGTAAAGCTTTGTCCCTGCCTAACAAGGCTCAGCATTTCCGTAGTATATCAAAGTTCAAAAGTACCGCCATTCCCTTCAAATGGACCACCTTCAAACGAAGTGTGAGCGCACGTCTCAGTAGACTACGGGTTTGATTTGGTCTCCATGTATTTCCCTGTTTCCATCAACCTGGCCCCACACGAGACTAGTCCAGGAAACCGAGCTAGAGCAGACGAACATGGCCGACTACAGTGAGACTCACGGGGTCATTATATCTAGGTTTAGGGATAGAAGGGCAAATAAACGAAGTAGGATACGACAATCACCGTTTCATGTAGAGCATCTTTGCCAGCAATTACCTTGGTATATGTTGTCATTGTTCCACCAACAAAGTGACAATACACATTATTGTCACTGTTCTGCTGAAATTCTAATACTTTTAAGTGGTCAGTAGTCCGAACAACGCCTCTGTAGTGAACGCTGGAATGTAGCTAACATCATTTTTGTCCTCGTGTGATCGAAAGCTACGTTGCTAATGCTGGATCGAATGCTTCGGGGCGCTGCGATCCTTCTATCATAAATAATCTCTGAGGCTAGGCTTAGGTTATTCACCATGCAAGTTTCCGCCCCGTTCGTCAAATCATTTTTGGTCTGGCTGATTTTGACGAATGTTGTTTTCTTTTTTATGAGGGAAAAATATTGTTCAATGATTAGCTGATAAGCGCCGATAGAACAAGCAAACAGAGTTTGTGTCTCATTCTCATTTAATAAGGTGTCACATAAGCAAAGATGTCGACACTGCAGTTTTTCAGATTGTTTGTGGCTACACTCAACAATTGTATAAGAATGTAATTAGCTACACAATCAATGGCATAATTGGCTATTTGACACTGTAATCATTGCCTCCTTGTTTATAATTTTCCCCAAGTCTAGTAGTTGTGGGTCCGTCTAGGTATATGAAATGTGGGCTGATGATAATTTTTTTGCCAAGTGCAATGAACTCTCCATTGGAAAACCATGTTTTTTCAACAATCTATATATATTTAGATTTAGATTTTTTTAGAACCATATATTTAGATTTAGATTTTTTTATAAACATATATATAGATTTAGATGACGAGGCATTTTTGGTATGTTAGATGAGATCTCCGGCAACAACACCGCGCGACGGGAGGTCCCGCGGTCGTTTTACTCGTTTTTTATACGAAGCTCTCCCTGGGCCTCCCGCGGTCGTTTTACTCGATTGGTGGGCTTCCCTCAGGTCAGACTGGTTCCGCCGCTAGCAATCACCGCTTCTGCGTTCTTTTTCCTGGCCCATTTAGCGTTGCATGCTTGCAGCCCATTAGAGAAGCCAATAGCCGACGCGACAGCGACGACGATCAGACCGGTTACTTCCCCACTTTCAAAAAGAAAATACAGTATGATTTTAAAAAAATATACAGCGAATTCCCTCAAAAAAAATATACAGTGAATATCTCAAGTTTATAACCAAATGTAATAATAGTAATAACAGTAATTATAATATTGAATAATTATAGTTATAAAAATCATATAATACAATTATTAATATTTCTCACGATCTAATTAAATTCCTTAGGAAATGAAATGTGTACTTACTCTTTATTAATGAAGTAAGGTAGTCATCAATATTTAAAAAACGGTGACATGATTTTTAACTGACGTCCCATCCCGGTCAAAAAAAGTGCTAGAAAACATATTTGTGACATACCGGTAATAATAATATTTTAATCAGAAAGTTCTATAAAACAAAAACAAGTAAGAAATACTAATTGTCCATCACACATGTAGTGGCGGAGCTTCGTGGAGGCGAAGCTGGGCGCTCGCCCCCCCTTCCTCGACGCTAGCTCACACATAAGTCTGCATGTGTACAAAGTCAAGCCAGCATTGTAGGCCACCGATTGTGTGGTGGCGTGATGCATGCTCGGCATCTGCTGCCTTGAATCCCTGCCTCCTGCTGCAGGAGTCCTGCATGTTGAACATCGAGACCTCATAACCCAAAGGCCGCCTGGGCTATTACCATACCGTCGTTCTCTACACATGGATTCACATGAGTGTTCAACTTCGTACAGAACCGTCGTGCGAGCTGCGAAGGCATGTCTTGAACCGTTCGTCCAGACTTAATCACCCCACTAAGCATAAATTAGCCCCCCCTTGGTTTGGTGCCAAGCTCCGCCACTGCACACATGTCGACAATGCAATTCTCAGTGCAAATTGCAGAAATGCTTGCAGATCAAGTGGGCGGGCAGATTTAGTTGGTACGTGACAGTTAAGTGTATGGTTCAGATTTTTGCTACAAACAAGCAGCCTTTCAGATCCCATTCTACTCTTAAAATAACATAGCTTTCGACAATAAAGGACAGAGCAACAACATGTATGTTGAGTTGTTGACTACTTGTAAACTTCGTAGAGGAGTCAAAGCCAGTAAAAAAAAAAAAGTAATCTTAAAATGATTAAGAGGTTAATGAAGGTATTTGGTCTATTTCTTCACGAGAAAAGGGTACTCAAGGATGGTAAAAGGAAAACATGTTGGGTGTCCTGGGAAAAGATGTCTCAACCGAAGTATCTCGGTGGCCTTGGTTTTCGGGATATTGAAACGTTTAATTTGGCATTATTGGCTCGACAAGCTTGGAGAATTATGCAAAATTCAGAATCACTAAGCACCAAATTGTTGAAAGCAATATATTTTCCAAATGGAGAATTATTGGATGCTGATTTAGGAAGTAACCCGTCACAGATCTGAGAGCTATTCTTGATGGACGGGATGTGTTGAAGCAAGATTTGATTAGGAGAATTGGAAATGGTGAGAATACAAGAATATGGGAACACAATTGGCTGCCAAGAGATGCAGGTATGCGTCCAATAGCTACTAAAGAACCAAATCCACCTATGCGTGTTTGTGAGCTAATAGACCATACATCTATGCAATGGAAAGATGATGTTATTCAAAAATACTTTTATGATATGGATGCCCAGGTAATTAAAAATATCCCTTTGAGCTTTACTCGACAAGATGATTTTTGGGCATGGCACTATGAACGGAATGGTATTTTTTCTGTTAAATCAGCATATAGAATGCTTGTTCATACCAAGAACCAATTTGAAGATTGGCTTGATTCTAAAGCTGGAAACTCTGATATTGAAGGACAGAGAAGAAGATGGAAATTATCGTGGAATGTTAGAGTGCCATCTAAAATCCTCATTTTTGCCTGGAGACTAATTCACAACTCTTTACCAACTGGAGAAGTGCTTAAAGAAAGGTCAATGACAAACCAGAGCACATGTAAATTATGTGGTGCTGATGTTGATTCCTAGCAGCATGCTCTTTTTGAGTGTACTATGGCAAAATGTGTTTGGGCTCTAGTAGATGAAGATCTCACTGAACATATTGTTGCAGCTACAATTAATAATCCAAAGCTATGGCTGTTCTTCATGCAAGAAACACTATCTGCAAGGATTTTCAGAAACTTTTGGTCATATGTTGGGCAATATGGGGTGCTAGGAGGAAGGCTTTTATACGAGGATGTATTCCAAAGCCCGCTTTCAACGTTTGGTTTCATCTCAAAGTTCCTTGATGACTTGGAATTAGCTGGGCTTTCCAACACAAGTACAGAAATGCCAATGAAGACTAAACAACATGCTCTCAAATGGATAGCTCCTCCTGAAGGTTATTTGAAATTCAATGTGGATGGTGCGGTTGCAAAATCCAGTAACAAAGGAGCAGTAGGTGTCATTTGCAAGGATAGTGCAGGAAACTATTGCCGCTAGTGCCACCGTCATTAATGGGCTTGTCGATCCTCCCTCTTTGGAAGCAATGGCCTGCAATGAAGCGGTATCCTTAGCTCTAGACGTTGATGCACGCAAATGTGTTATAGCTTCAGATTGTTTGGAAGTGATAGTGAATCTTCACAAGCAAAATCTATGTGCTTACTCCACCATTCTAAGGGATGTCAAAACTAGAAGTACTTTGTTTTAGGATGTTATATTTAAGCATGAAGGTAGGTGTTCCAACAATGAGGCTCATGCTATTGCTAAAAGTGTATGTAATATGATGCCTGGAAGATATGTTTGGCTCCTTCAAAAGCCAGATATATTGCTTGTACTTCAAAATTATGAATGTGAAATAAAAATATGCCTACCTTCCTCTCAAATATATATATATATAGATTTAGATGACGAGGCATTTTTGGTATGTAAAACGAAGCTCTCCCTGGGCCTCCCGCGGTCGTTTTACTCGATTGGTGGGCTTCTGCGTTCTTTTTCCTGGCCCATTTAGCGGTGCATGCTTGCAGCCCATAGGAGAAGCCAATAGCCCAATACGCGATAGCGACGATGATCAGACCGGTTACTTCCCCCACTTTCAAAAAGAAAATACAGTATGATTTAAAAAATACAGTAAATATCTCAAGTTTATAACCAAATATATAATGATAATAATAATAATAGTAATTATAATATTGGATATTATAGTTAAACTAATCATATAATATAATTATTAATATTTCTCACGATCTAGTTAAATTCCTTAGGAAATGAAATGTGTACTCTTTATTAATGAAGTAAGGTAGTCACCAATATTAAAAAAACGGTGACATGATTTTTAACTGACGTACCATCCCAGTCAAAAAAAGTGCTAGAAAACATATTGTGACATACCGGTAATAATAATATTTTAATCAGAAAGTGCTATAAAACAAAAACAAGTAAGAAATACTAATTGTCCATCACACATGTCGACAATGCAATTCTCACTGCAAATTGCAGAAATGCTTGCAGATCAAGTGGGCGGGCAGATTTAGTTGGTGCGTGACAGTTAAGTGTATGGTTCAGATTTTTGCTACAAACAAGCAGCCTTCAGATCCCATTCTACTCTTAAAATAACATAGCTTTCGACAATAAAGGACAGAGCAACAACATGATTAACTCAAAGCACAATGTGGCAGTATTTTCCACCACATTTCTTGTAGAAACACACATAGTACATGATATATGTGAATAGACAACAAAATTAGTAAGCGAGGCAATGATTTGGAGACGTCCCAAGAGGATTTGGTGAAAGAGATGGATCTTGCTAGCTTGCTGACGAAAGGGACAAAAATAAATAAACAAATCCATGTCCAAGTTTCGTTTTTTGTGCCTAACTGATGATTACTCAATAGGAGTAAGATAAAGACGCAAGAAGCGTATACTAAAACGAAAGCTATCGGCTTCGGCGTAGGTTTCATCAGGCTTCAGATTCAGATACATCTAAAAGCAATAATTGATACCTTGATTCTAAAGGGGGATAAAGAAACAAACTCTTTGTTTTTGCGAATCAAAGAAACAAAAACTCTTTATGGTGCCCACGTACGATATTGGAACATTCCATATGCATCGTTCTTTTCCATGAATTTCACACACCTTTTCGATGAATTTCATGTAAACACGTAACCTTTTTTTCGATGAATATATACATCCGCTTGGTTAGGTGTGGTACATCGAACATGAGCACCAATGTGTGTATACATCATGTCAATTGTTAAACTGGGCGTACAAATTTGTTTTTGAACAAGTAACTAGCCCTACAATTACGGTCCGAATCTTCGCCTATGCAGTTAGTTTTTGCTAATCATATCTTCCTGCAAAGCTCAAAGTGAATTGATTGGCTTTTGGGTTTTGATCATGGACATATCTTGACAAACTAAGAAATTAGTGCCACCGTTATAATTTTAATAAATCATTTAGCTTAAACATAAATATTTGCATTGCTTGCATCTAAAATAACTCAAAAATTCGACTGAAGAGGAGGTGTATGTTGACTACTTGTAAACTTCGTAGAGGAGTCAAAGCCAGTAAAACAAAAAAAAATGATTAAGAGGTTAATGAAGGTATTTGGTCTATTTCTTCACGAGAAAAGGGTAGCCAAGGCCCAAAGCAGGCCCAAAGCGGCCATCACGTTTCTGTATCGTCTAGTTCTCCTCTCTCAGACATGCTCGTGTGGCGTCGTCTGG
This sequence comes from Themeda triandra, assembly GCA_018135685.1. Lineage (NCBI taxonomy): Eukaryota > Viridiplantae > Streptophyta > Magnoliopsida > Poales > Poaceae > Themeda > Themeda triandra. Next base: position 126,748 of record JAENPR010000193.1, on the reverse strand, counting down.
GTAGGGGAGCTGCTGCTGCCGCGCGCATGGCGTCCTCTTCCTCCTCCCCCCTCTCCTCCCTGCCGCGGCTATCTATCCCGCCTCACCGAGCGCACCACGAGGCAGCCATGGCCGCTTCGGCCGCCGCCTCCCAGGCGCTGCGTAACGGCGGCGGGATGCAGATGCAGGTTGGTTGTTCGATGTTCGAAGCTTCTTGGCTCAAGTTCTTGAACCTGCTGTTTCTAGAACCAAATTCTGAATCTTTTTTTGCTGTTCTTGTCTCTGGTTTGCGCGGGACGAAGGATTTTGTGATGCAGAGGTGGGCCGAGATGGTGTTGTGTTGCGGCGCGGATTGGGGCTGCGTGCCGCAGCTGTGGAACCGGGTGGTGCTGCGCAAGTGGCTCAACATCGGCGCGGGGTTCGGGGACTCCGACTTCAGCGCCGACGAGCACGACACCTCGGAGGGCGAGACCGACCGCGAAGGTTACTTAACTCTTCTCTCCTATACTTCCGCCCCTCCGTTTCTTGAGCGGAATGTTCTGAATCGATCTGCTTGCTCAAGATTGCTCTTGTTTGGAGCGCAATTAAGGAGAATTTGGTTTGGAAGTTTGAGAGGTAGGCGTTGAGCCGTTGACGGCTATGCAGAGCAGACAACACAATGTGCAATGAAAGTTCTTTCTTGTACGCTACTGTTTGGGCTATGGTGACTTCTTTTTCTCAACCTCTTTACAACTGGATTAGAAAAATGACATCTTCAATGATTGGTCAGCTCACGTTGGATTGCATTACTTGTTTAAGGATTGCTTATTAGATTACTGTAATTGTTCATTATTTGCCATCTTTTTGATATGGTATGGATGTTTGATCATCTCGCTGAGAATACTTAACCGTTGTGATGTGCATGGCTAACGGCTAGTACTTTCTTCGTATCATATGGTTCTTTTGGTATATTCGACCTTTTAAAAGAAAATCAAGAGGGCTATTAAGAAGTTCTCTGTTACCTTTAAAGGTAACTTTTGGCTGTTCTTTTCACCTTTTGGAAAGAAATAGAATACCAGGAATGTTGATGTGACAATCTTCTAGTTGACTTCACTATCTAATGGTTGTTGTGCTCCACATTCTGTGAGCTATATGTTTTTTATCTTTATTGAAAGAAAATCTGCAGTTCCGCACCTACATTTGTATTATCGCTTTTCCATAGCTTAAGCTTTTTTTTTTGTGAAGATCTTTTTGGATTGTTTTAGTAACAAATAGTAATTGCTGTGTTTTTATGTCGTTTGTGCAGACATGTCTGGTTGCAAACATGCGCTATGTAATGAAGAAAGGATATTAGGTGGATTGGGTGCAAGCACAACTGGTAATTTATTAGCGTATGATGTTTATTTTCCTAAGAAAATGGGAAACATGCAGAAGATTAGTGTCCATTAATTATGTTTCTCTTTATGTATATTCATCTGTGAGTTGGGTCTAGTTGACTTGTAGACAAGGAAGTAGGCACACAGTAATGCTGGCAAAATACTTACCTGGCCAGAGAAGATGCTGTGCAGTTCATTTACCAAATGGGCAACTCCTGTGGCCTCAGTTTTGGCCCCAACTTCTTGCGCTGATCTTTCTGAAAAGAGTTGAAGCTTGTAGAATTCTGAATGTAAAGTGGCTCTATCAGCCTCTTGGGTGGTTTTTATTGTGCTTGTTTCCCTGTACAGTTCTTACCTTTTTATTTTTAAAATCTCACAGTGGGGGTTTCCCCTGCTGTACCTTTATGTTCAAGAAAAAAATAATTCTGAATTTACACTGTTCTGATGGGATTTTCTGGTTCTTCTTGGTTAATATTTCAAAATGATTCATGGATGATAATGAACAGAAACATAATCGATGGAAAGTGAGCGAAAAAAACTTGAATGCATTTCAGCATGTGTTTTGATTTACTCTCAAGTTCATTTTTGTTACATTAGGCTTCTGCTTGATTAAGGCTTGGGTTCATAGGTTACCTTATGTGCTGACTGCTAACCCAACTGCTTAATCTTCCTTTCTTTTATTTCTTCTTTTGCCTGCATAATACTCTGCACAAACACATGTTTGATATAAGGTCTTGGGTTGGCATGTCGCCTTATATAATAATACAATTGTTGATGCTGTAGGTGACAAAATGAATGATGTATCTTACAGTCTAAGGCACAGATCAGAGATTGTTCGTTCTCAGTATGTTGATGTTAGAGAACTCAGGTAATAAACTATAGGTCTTGTGCCCTCATAGTATTCACTGGCTCCTAGTTATGTCATGACAGTACCTTTTCTTTTGGCATTTCTTTGAATGAAAATGATAGTCCTGTACATTGTGGAGTCCTAAATCGAGATACGTTGTGAGGAGAGGGAGAGGAAGACCGAAGTTGACATGGGGGGAGGCAATAAAAAGAGATTTGAAAAGTTGGGATATTCCTAGAGACCTTTGTTTGGATAGGAATGCTTGAAATCAGCTATTGATGTGCCTGAACTGTGACTTGGGGCTCATGTTGGGTTTCAACTCTAGCCTACCTTGCTTGGGACTAAAAGGCTTTGTTGTTGTTGTTGAAAATGATAGTCCTAGTGCTTATTCCTCCTGTTATCCTGATACGTATCATATTGCAGAATATTAGTAAAAGGATCTATTAGTTTTATGATGATGTTCTTTCAGCTAACCTGCAAGTTCAATATGCAGGATTTGCGTAGGGACATGGAATGTTGGAGGCAGATTTCCATCCAATGACTTAGACATTGAAGAATGGTTGACTACGGAGGAGCCAGCTGACATTTATGTTGTTGGGTAATTATCCACCATACAAAATTCAGTTTGAGTGTGACAAACCCATTGTTGAGTTCTATAACTATTTTCTTGGAAACATGCACTGGATACTTGATTATTTATTGTATTTAGAATTTATTTGTCCATAACTTTTTACATGTATCTAGGCACGCAAGCTGCTATACAAATGTTATATGGTAGCTTACGGCGATGAGATGATTAGTGCCACTCCTTTCATTAATATTACGTCCCAAATTATAAGACGTTTTGGTTTCTAGATGCATAGCTTTTGCTATGTATTTAAATATACACTATGTCTATATACTTAGTTAAAGCAATGAATATAGAAAGCCAAAACATCTAATAATTTGGAACGGAGGGAGTATGCTTTTTGTTTAAAAAAGAATTTCATTTACCGATTAGGGTCATCTTTCAGATTTCAAGAGATTGTTCCACTCAATGCTGGGAATATATTTGGTGCTGAAGACAGTCGTCCAGTTGCAGTATGGGAGCACATCATTCGTGAAACTTTGAACAAGAATTGTTCAGATAAATCAGGGTTTAAGTGCCACAGTGATCCTCCTTCACTATCCAGGTTTAATCCATCAGATGTTGCTCTTTCCATAGAACATGAATTGCTTGGTGAGTCTGATAAGGATAGTGATGGGGAAATTCATCCATTGATTGACCAAGACCATAATTGTAGACTTCAAGATAAAACAGATGAGAATCTTGAAGCTTTTCCAGAAGAGGATTTAGCCTGTGACGTCATCATTGATAAGAGAGCAAAAAGGAAAAGGCCAGAGTTTGTACGCATAATAAGCAAGCAAATGGTGGGAATATTTCTTTCGATTTGGGTTCGGAGAAGCCTACGGAAGCACATTCAGAATTTGAGAGTATCAACTGTTGGTGTAGGCGCGATGGGTTATATTGGAAACAAGGCAAGTGCCAGATTTGATACTCATTCCTTATACTGTTAGTGCGGCTTTTGATTTCTGTGATTACTGGATTATACTTGATTAGAAACTTAAGATGTTGCTTTTTACATTATGTGCTATTTTCTCCTGATGAGAATCGGGTTTCAAAAATGCATGTTTGGTATTGTCATTCTTTCAAGGACAAAAGGCAAATAGAACTTTTAAGGAGAGTTAGCATTCTTCGATATGTTATTACTTTAAGTTTAAATCTTCAAATTTGATTAGTCACCATGCTATCGCCTCACTCGTGTTACTTAACATTATATTCAACATGGATACACATGTATGTCATCTAATCCAAAATACCATGTGCTGACATATGTTCCTTCAACATGCTGTAGGGGTCAATATCAGTCAGCATGTCTATACATCAGACTCCTTTCTGCTTTGTCTGTTGCCACCTGGCTGCTGGTGAAAAAGATGGAGATGACCTAAAAAGGAATTTGAATGTCGAAGAAATACTTCGAAGAACAGTGTTTAACCCAGTCAATGCTGTAGGCATGCCTATGAGAATACATGACCATGAGTAAGTTGGGTAATCTGCCTTCTGGTAATTTGTGCTATATTCCAAAGCTTGCACCCAATTATCCATGTTTATATACTGTTATATGACTGGTACAACTTAAGATGGCACCCTATTGATGCTATGCCTGATTTCTTATGTTAAATCTTTGTCCTTACTTTCAGACGGATTATATGGTTAGGAGACCTCAACTATCGGATCGACTTATCCTATGAAAGGACACATGAACTAGTCTCCAAACAGGATTGGGATGGATTGTTTGAGAGGGATCAGGTATTTGATGGACTTGTTTATTCATTTTGATTCATTTACGTTCACATGGTTTCCAGCTCATGCTTTTTCTGTGACAGCTGAAAAGAGAATTGAGGAAGGGATGCACATTTGACGGTTGGTTCGAAGGAGTTATCAGCTTTCCCCCAACATATAAATATGAGTTTGACTCAGAAGACTATGTAAGTGATGAGAGTAAATCGGGGAGGAGAACTCCTGCATGGTATGTCGTTCTTCTAAATTTTAGATCCATTCTAGTTTCATTCAATCGTTCCAGAAATCAGCACTGAGCATGCCACCAGCAATAAGCAAACACTCTCATCTATGTGTGCAGGTGTGACCGCATTCTCTCATATGGGAAGGGAATCAGGCTACTTTTGTACAAGAGGGGAGAGCTTACACTTTCTGATCACCGCCCTGTGGCTGCAATCTATGTGGCCGAGGTTGAAATTTCCAGCCGTAGAAAGATGCAGAGGGCTCTTAACATTCACTGATGCAGAGGTTGAGGACCATCTATCATCAAAGAAGGATGTGCTTGCTGAACAAGGTCGTTGAACCACGAGACATGCAATTTCTAGCGCAAGTTCCAAGTGAGGTGGTGCCATTGCCAATGACAGTTTTTAGAACTCGGCAGAGAATGTTAAGTTGCATTAGATAATCTACCATAAGCAGCTTATTCATCATGGATTATTTTTGCTGCACGCTTGTTTGGTCAAGAGCAGCTCAAGCATCATGCTTTGATGAAATTATCTCAAGCATTATGCTCCATGACATAGTATCTTGCCAAATTTGTTCATAATGTTTTTTCTTGTCTTCAACTAGGAAGAGATGGTTTAGCTTCTTGTTTTTTTAAATATATTTGATTAACACCGAGCCACTGTGTTCTTGCTAGCCTGATACTGTTTGTCTAGAAAGTAGAAACTCATTAGAACTTCATAATTGTGTATACCTTTTTTGTGTGTGTGTGACTACTGACTATTGTCCTACAACAGACATTAGAACTTTGAGTCAATGGTCAACTCAGCCACCAGCCCTCCACAGGGATTGGCTCCTCCGTTGTGTGCTGCTGCTCCCTGTGTGTTGATCAAAATCCAATTCAAATCATAAAAATGGAACAAAAACTAAAGTTTCGTGGATTGATTTGTCCACCCTCATTCCTGGACTGAACAAAGTTCAGGGCTTTATTAAGATGAAACCAACAGGACATATACGTGATTCTATCTAAATATATAGTCAGTTGTCACATCACGGCAGAGTGAGACACATGTAACATTACGGTATAACACAAACTGAAACATGCCCTTATTATCAGAGTGAGACATATATATAACATTACGGTAATGCTCCGTGTCAAACGTTCGACACGCGCCGAACAGCACTTCGTGGGCCGGGGCATGGGCCCAACATGTGTTGCGACGTCTGTAGCACCTCCGCCAGTTACGACAAAAAAACATTGGATGCTCCGCCCGTCCACATCTTCGTCTTTATCCAGTCGACTGACTTTTCCCCACACAGCCGGCACCGAGATCCTCGTTTCTTCTCTCCTCCGTGCTCGCGCACGGCCATGGCTGCCTCCCTAGCCGTCGCCGGCGACCTCCACCACCCCGACAACCTCCTCCACCACCTCAGCGACCTCCTCTCCTAACTCGGCACCTATACTCTCACTTCCTCCACCCTTCAAGGCTTGCTCGCCCGCACCTACCCTCGACGACGCCCATGGCTGCCTCTTTTGGCGTGCGGCGGCGTGCTCCCCCATCCCCTGGTGGCCTCCTCCGCCACTAGGAGCACCCACCCCAACGAGATCGAAGCAAGCTGCTGACCCCTTGCCACCCCGGCCAGTGACGCCCTCTTCAGATCCGGCGGTGTTTCCTCAATCTTTCCTCGGCGACGGTGGGTACGACGGGCATGCAGGCACGCACCAGCCAGCTAGCACGCACCTTCCTCCTCTCTGTCCCTCTCGCATGCTGCGACCTCCATGGTGGCTGTGACAAGGTAGGTCTCGAGAACCCTCGGATCTGAGGCCTCTTCCTCCTCTCCCCTCCTCTTGGTAGTTGCCCTTGTTGTTTCAACTGAGGTGTTCAGGTTGTTTACGGAGATTTTGACATTTTGTTTTAAATTATTGTTGAATTTGTTTCACTGATTTTGTTTTCAAAATACTTGATTTTATTTTTTGTTTCAATTGAGTTGTTCATGTTGTTTCTAAAGATTCGACAATTTGTTTCAGTTTGAATGTTTCGAATGTTTCCTCACAGTGTGCTTCTTTTTCTTTTTTGCTTGCTTTTTTCGTGTTTCAAATTCGATCCCCTTTTGTTTGCAACTGTGTTTCTGTATTGCTTCAAAGTTAAGGCCATGCATGTCGCATATTTTATATTCTGTTTTTTTTCGAAACAACATGCTGTTCGCGGGGATTTCAGTTCATGATTTTCTATTGTTTCATTTTGTTCATCTCTTTATTTCTGTTTGCATGTATTTTTTGTTTCATTAATTAATTGCCCCCCTGTGTTTCTCATTGTTTCATTTTTATTCTCCCTGGTGTTTCATTTTCATACCTTTTTTGTTTCATAGGGATTTCCGGCGATGCTCCGGCGAGTCTCCGGCGAGGCTCCGGCGAGGGGTGGAGTGGACTTTTTGCTGAAGAAGGCAGGGTGCCTGGCGTGCGAGCCGGTGGTGAAGGCCGCGCAAAGGAGGGGCGGGAGGGCATGCGTGTGCATGTATGTGTGTTCGCGGGGTGCAAGGCGCCGCGGGATTATGGGCCGGGCCCTGCTAGCGACGGCGTTCTACTATAGAACGTTCGATCGCTAGCAGTACCCATAACATTAAAGTACTCCTAACACAAACTAAACATGCGCTTATTATTCAGACAAAAGACGAGGTCCTTTTCATGTCAATCCAGGCGAAAGACTACTGTCTGACATCACATTACAGCTGAATGACTAGGCATTATGCAAGGGCATTACTTGTCGTCCTTCGAGAGAGTTGCAAGTGGTGCCTTAACATAGTTGGATGACCCAATGAGAGCGATGTCCGCCTTCACACTGCACTTGGATCCTGAGGACACATGGTTTTCACCATAACCATTGTGTGGATCTTTGTGTGATGAGTGATTGTCAACATGCCAACACAAGGCGTGTGTGTGTTCTTACTAACCGATGGCACGCGAATACGTGTCAAACAATGGTGTCTCTTGGCTCATGTTGTCTGCAGGTGTCGAGCTCAGAGACGGTGGTCGACGGTCGGTGAAGATCAAGTAGGGCGTGCCGTGCTGACGGACCGGGTGCGGTGAAGGGCGGACGTGAGGCTTGGATCGAGGGACTCGAGGACCGGGGCGGCCCCGTGGTGGCCGATACCGGGATATCAACGAGCGCAAGTGTACACGGCGGGGGATGCGTACGGGCTACGCTACTCGCGGAGGGTTTGGTGGTTTCGCCTCAAAACCATCGGCGGCGGGTTTCCCTGGTTTGCGCCTCAAAACCGGGGCGGAGGTCCCGATGCGGACGGACGACACGTGGCGGCATCGGGGAGATTGCTTGGAAGCAAGGCTACCGGTGAGGAGGCGCGGTGGCCGTCGGATCAAGAGAGAGGCCGAGTTGGACCCTTATGCCCCCGGCTAAGTGGTTTGGCTCTTCATGTATCCAAGGGCAAAGAGGGAATGTAAAATAGGCTTGCCCCTATAAATAAAGGATGAGGGTCTCCCTTCCCCTCACCTCTTCCATTTCCATTTCTCTTTTTAGGATTTTCCTTCCTCTAGCCGCTGTGTGAGAGAGGTCCGCAAGTCTCGTGACTTGTACTCGAACCAAGGTGTGCGTGGCAAGCCGAGCGCCTAGTCTCACTGTTTTCCTCCGGGTTTAATCATGTGTCTCGTGATTCTTGAGTTGTTTTTGTGGTTTTGAGATCTCGTACGGTCGGCGGGTGTACACGACCGTTCGAGCTCTCTTTGCCTCTTGTGTTCAATCCCGGTGTCTTAATTTTGGATCTTGAGTTCCAGGTTCTTCACTATTTTTCTTGCAATTTTTCCTTGATTTTTGTTGAGTTGTTTTGTGTTTTTCGAGATCTCGTACGGTCGGCCAGTGTATACAGCAGATCGTTCGAGCTCTCTTTTGCCTCTTGTGTTCAATCATGGTGTCTTGATTTTGAATCTTGAGTTCCTGTTCTTCACTATTTTTATTGGATTTTTTCCTTGATTTTTGTTGAGTTGTTTTTGTGTTTTTCGAGATCTCGTACGGTCGCGGGTGTATACAACGGACCGTTCGAGCTCTCTTTTCCCTCTTGTGTTCAATCATGGTGTCTTGATTTTGGATCTTGAGTTCCCCGTTCTTCTTCACTATTTTTCTTGGATTTTTTTCCTTAATTTTTGTGGTCGGCTATTCTCTCGTGTTTGCTTGCTGGACAGATGGCCAAGCACAATACCGTGCTGATGGATGAACGAATTTTCTGCTGTTTTTCGTGAATTTTCACTAGCTCGATTTCCTGTTTTGCGTGTAACTTGGTTTTTCGGACTCCGATTTCAATTCCGTCTTGCGTTGGGTTTCTATCGCTCTAAAGAATTTATCAAGATATTCACATCACCGGTTGGTGCGAGTATCTTAGATTTGGAGACTTTATTTATTTGGTGATGATTTTGGGACATAGGCCAAATATTTTAAAAGAAATTTGAGGCTCCCATTCACCCCCCCTCTGGTCGCCGTTTTCGGTCCTTCAATTGGTATCGGAGCCAGGTTAAGGATCACTTCACCTTAATCGGTCCGTGATCCCCGAGGGCGACATCATGGAGAACCGTGGGCTTGGAAAGCCACCGCACTTCGATGGCAAGAACTATCCCTATTGGAAGATCCGCATGTCGGCGCATCTCCAAGGGATTGATTCGCGTGTTTGGGAGATCTGTGAGAATGCGGACTACGTGGTACTTGCTTGCCCGTGTTGACCAAGCACGATCGACCAACACAAGGCGAACAACACCGCGAACGTCTTGTTTTCTCGCTCTTTCTATGGAGGAATTTGAGCGTGTTTCGATTGTACCATCGCTCGAGAGATCTGGTCTAGGCTACCGCGAAATACCATGAGGGTACCGCCCATGTCAAGACCCGAGACTCTATGAGACACACAAGAGAGAGTATGAGAACTTTGTTCAAATCGATGGTGAATCTATTGATTCTTTGTTCACTCGCTTTCAAACCATCGTGAACAAGATGAGGGCAAACAACCCTCGATGCCCTATGACGATCATCGAGAGCGCTTAAGCTTCTATATGCTCTAGATCGGAGGGTTTGGGAAGTAAAGGTCTCGGCGATCATCGAATCGCCCGGCTATGAGACTCTCACTTGTGGATGAGCTGTTCGGTAAGCTCAAGTCCACCGAGATTGACCACCCGAGACGCGGCGAGGATCGAAATCCGTCTGCCCTACCATGGCTTTGGTCTCGTGTACGAGGTTCAAGTTCTTTGACTAACCCTTCACAAACTGTCTTTTGCCTTGTCTTCTCGGTCTCGGCTACGGAGGAGCAGATGGAGGCTCTTGGGGACGACGAGCTCGCCTTGGTGATTAGCCGGTTCTCACGGTTTCACAACAACCGTTTGAATCGCCGGCGTGGCATCACCAAGCAAGGATGCTTCGGGTGTGGAGATCCCGACCACTACGTCGCCAACTGTCCCAAGGCCGACAAGAACCACTACAACAACAAGAACGACTACAGCAAGCGCAAGGACAAGCACGAGTCTTCCACACCTACAAGTACAAGTACAAGGGAAGATTCGACAAGGAGGCGGTCAAGAAGAAGTTCCTGGAGAAGCAAGAGGCGAAGCGGCGAGCCTTCCTCGCATCCTCGGCGATCTCGACGACGACTCCGACAACGGCTCACCCCCAAGTGATGATGAGGCCGAGCAAAAGGTCGAGAACAAGTTCTACGGCCGTGCTTCTTCGCCGACACCAAGCTTGGAGGCTACCGCACCATGGCACTCGACGAGTCTACCCCAAGCATTGAGAAGAACGACGACACCGAGCCCGAGGTAGAACAAAATCTCGAGTCCCTCGTCGCCGAGGTTGATAACTTGACTACCACTTTGCTTAGTCAAGATGCTTTGCCTAAGCGTGCTTTCGTGAGAGAAAAGATTTCAAGGCTAAGTGGGAGCTTGCCAAAGAGCTAGAGTCTCGTTAGGGAGTCCGTGCACATCTCTCGATGAGTCCGAGTGTGATGCTTGTGCCATTCATATGGCGAACCTAGCTGATGTGCGGTCAAGTATGTGGCTTTGGTAGATGAGCTTGATGAGGTTAAGGCTAGGTCTGTCTCTCGTGAGTCCTTGCAAATCTTGTGATGAGTCAAGTCTCGAGCTAGGTGAGAAAATGACTAGGATTGCCATGCTAGAGAAAACTAGTCAAGTTTCTAGATGTGCTTGTTGTGAAGCTTTGGAACTAGAACTAGACTCTTGTAGGCATGACAAGAAAAGGGCCGAAGAAGAAATCACAAATCTTCGGTCCATGCTCGGTTGGTTGTCTTGCGGTGAACCACCACTTGGCATGATGATGAGTCGGTTCAAGAGGGGAACCGACACAACGGGATTAGGCTTTGCTACAAAGTGGGAAGGGTGAAAATGTTTTTGGTAAGGTTAGTGAACACGGTGGTATAAGTGCATCCGAGAAATCCACCAAGCCTTCCACTACTCCCAAGTTGATCAAAATCACTCCACCTCACCTAACAAGCCCAATATGAAAGATGGTGTGTTTGAGGAACCTCCCAAAGCTTCACCTCCAAAGCAAGTGTGGACTCCAAAACCAAACCACCTAAGGAACCCACTTGACACACTTCCCGACATCTCTATTAAACCCTCCAAAGAACAAGCAAACCCAAAGAGTGATCCATACCCATGAGAGAGTGAGTCAACCACCACCCAAGAGAGGTGTATCACCGTGATTATTGTCACCATGATGGTCACTTGTTTGAGTTTTGCTTTCGAAGGAAGAGAGATGAGCGGCATGAGTATGAGCTTTTCCATAACTCTACTCATGGTGTGTTTGCTCCACGTTTCCGGAGGCACGGTGCTAGGCCAAGAGGTGCAACACCTCAAGGACCTAGGCCTCAAGGTGTGAGACCATGAGGTGGTCGTGCCGGCGGGTTTCGGGTTTTTCTTATGACCTTGGATCTCGTGACCGTGGCTTTCGGTCTTACGGATGAGCGAACCACGTTTTTCTCGTCGTGGTGATCGCTCTACTCAAATGGGACATGGCATGCATGATGCTTTTGTTAACACTTCTCGTGGGCGAATGAGCCAACACCGGTTTTCTCCTCGCCTTACTAACCCCGGTGTTGGATCATTTGCTCATCCCATGTCTCGCTATTGATGCGGGATGAAGGGCTGGAGAACACGTGGCTAGTTGATTCCGGTTGCTCTCGACACATGACCGGGAACTCAAAATGGTTCTCCAGGCCTCACCCAAATGAAGTGTAGTGAATACATTACATTTGGGGATAACGTTAAGGGTAAAGTGCTTTCACGTGAGTCCATCCGTCGAATGAGAACTTTGTGCTTAAGGATGTGGCCTTGGTTTCAAATTTGCACTTCAATCTCGCTTTGTTTCTCGGCTTCTTGATGACGGTTTTGAGGTTCGATTTAAGCCAAGACTTTGTCGTGTTCTTGATGCTCGGGAGAACCTCGTTTGCAAGATTGTGCCTTTTGGGAAAGTGTTTCGTGCTGATTTTTCTCGCTCATTTGGTCTTTCCCGCCGTTTGATGGCAAACTCGTCCTCGAGCTCGGAAGTGGCACCGCGACTTGGTCACTTGAGTTTCGACTTGCTTGCAAGATTGAGCTCACTTGATCTAATTCGGGTTTGCCCAAGCTCAAGTTTGAGAAGGATCTTGTTTGTCATCCGTGCCGTCACGGGAAGATGATTGCGCTTCTCATCCTCCCGTGAACCAAGTGATGACCAAGGGGCCCGGCGAGCTTTTACATATGGACACCGTAGGTCCAGCTCGGGTCCGGTCAGATGGTGGAAAGTGGTACTTGTTGGTCGTGGTTGATGACTTTTCTCGCTATTCGTGGGTCTTTTTCATGGAGAGCAAAGATGAGGCTTTTACTCATGTTCATGACTTGATCTTAAGGTTACAAAATGAGTTACCAAAGCATGCCATGCGAGCTATTCGCATGACAATGGCACTGAATTCAAGAATACTCATTTTGAGACCTTTTGCTCATCTATTGGTCTTGAACATCAGTTTTCCTCGCCGTATGTCCCACAGCAAAATGGGATTGTTGAACGCAAGAATCGGACCCTTGTTGAGATGGCCAGGACGATGCTTGATGAGCATAGGACTCCTTGGCGCTATTGGGCCGAATCAATCAACACGGCTTACTATGTTTCAAATCGCATTTTCCTTCGAGCTTTTACGAAGAAGACCTCTTATGAGTTGCGGTTTGACCGTTTGCCAAAAGTGAGCCATTTTCGGGTGTTTGGCTGCAAGTGCTTTATCTTGAAGAAGGGAAACTTAGACAAATTTGAATCAAGATCTTCTTACGGGATTTTTCTTGGTTATGCATCTCATTCGCATGCTTATCGAGTACTTAATCTTGAGACTAACTGTGTCATGGAGACTTGTGAAGTCACCTTCGATGAGACCGCACCTTGTTCTTCTTCTCTTTGAGAGTGCGAGGTGATGAGGAGATGAACAAGAGCATTTTTGTGGAGGAGGAGCAGGACGATGCTGATTGGGGTGATCCCGAGCCGACTCCACCGGCCGCACCCGCTTGACCCCGCGACGACTACTTCCGTTGACGGTCCCACTCCCACATCTTCTACCACATGGGGACCGTACGACGAGGCTCCTCGGCTTGTTCCAGTTTGCACCCGAGGAGCTCCAGTGGCTTGTTGAGGAGGCGTCTTCATCAAGGGAAGCACCGCGACACATTCAAGATCGCCATCCTCCTTCAACCATGATCGGTAACATAAATGAGCGGGTCACTCGCAAAGTATCTTATGAGATTTCGCACTTTGCACATTCGCCTTTGTTGCAAATTTCGAACCCAAAGAAGTGGTTGAGGCATTAACCGATCCAGTTGGGTGAATGCCATGCATGAGGAGCTTGAGAACTTTGAGAGAAACCAAGTGTGGGTTTTAGTGCCACCTCCACCTCGTGTCATCCCATAGGAACCAAGTGGGTGTTCAAGAACAAGCAGAGTGAGGATGGGGTTGTGGTGAGAAACAAGGCTAGGTTGGTTGCTCGTGTGGGTACCGTCGAAAGAGGGGATAGATTATGAGGAAACCTTTGCACCCGTTGCCCGTTTAGAAGCTATTAGGATCTTCCTAGCCTATGCAGCTTCGAAAGGTTTCAAGCTGTATCAAATGGATGTAAAGAGTGCTTTTCTAAATGGGTACATAGATGAGGAAGTGTATGTGAGGCAACCCCCGTGCTTTGAAAATCCCAAGCATCCCGACCATGTTTTTAAACTCCACAAAGCCCTATATGGTCTCAAACAAGCCCCAAGAGCGTGGTATGAGCGTCGAAGTCCTTTTTGCCGGGCAAGGGTTTTACCATGGGGTCGGTTGACAAAACCTTGTTTCTCCTCAAGCATGGCGGTGACACTCTATTGGTGCAGCATTTATGTCGATGACATCATTTTTGGTGGTTCGTCACATGCTCTTGTTGCAAAGTTTTCGTATATGATGAGCAAGGGAGTTCGAGATGAGCATGATGGGTGAGGCGACGTTCTTTCTCGGTTTGCAAATCAAGCAAACTCGAGAAGGGACATTTGTACATCAAGGCAAGTACATGAAGGATCTTCTCAAGCGCTTCGACATGGGTGATGCCAAGCCACTTCAAACTCCCATGTCGACCATGACCGCCTTGGATGCCGATCTAGAAGGAGAAGTCGTTGACCGGAAGAGTACCGCAGCATGATCGGGTCGTTGTTTGTACCGACGGCGACAAGGCCCGACATCCAAGTTCGCCGTCTCGCTTTGCGCACGCTTCGGTCTTCACCGCGCACTTCGCATCGGGCGGTCAAAACGCATCTTATGGTACCTTCGCTTCACTCCCGAGCTTGGTCTATGGTACTCGACCTCTTCATCTCTTTCTCTTTCGGGTTATTCTGATGCTGATTATGCGGGTGATCGAATTAAGAGAAAGTCCACTTCGGAAACTTGTGAGTTTTTGGGTTCGTCGTTGATCTCTTGGTCTTCTCGCAAACAGTCTTCTATTTCCCAATCCACTTGTGAGGGCCGAGTATGTCGCCGCTCGCTGCGTGTTGTTCTCTCTTGCTTTGGGTGGTTGCTACCTTGAGAGACTATGGGTTGAACTTTAGGAAAGTGCCTCTTTTCGGTGACAAAGACTAGTGCCATTAGCGTTGCTAAGAACCCAAGACTCCACTCAAAAACCAAGCACATTGAGATCCGATATCACTTCTTGAGAGATCACCAAGAGAAAGGAGACATAGACCTTCACTGTGAGAACCCATGAACAACTTGCCGATATCTTCACAAAGCCCCTCGATCAAACCCGCTTTGCCCACTTGAGAGCGGAGTTGGGCATTTGCTACCCTTTTTAGAGTAGGGTAGTTGTATCTTGATGTATAGTATGATCTTTGGCTTTCTTCTTTGCTTCGTTTCTTTGGTTTTCATGTGTATCATATTGCATATCATCATGTATCATATTACCTTTGTTGAGCTTCATGACTATAGCAGTTTTTGATTACATTCATGATCTTGCTAGTATGACTTGTATATGTCACTTGGAGCTTGCGGCTTAGGCTTCTTCGATCACTTGTTACATGTTATGAGCTAAGCCTCGTTTTCTAAATGTGAACCCGCTTAAATCTTGATGCAACTCGAAAATTGTTCACCTTTGAGATGGCAACTAGCATGTGTAGGTTTTGTGAGAACCTCGTTGCTTTCATGTGTATGCTTGAGTTGCTATGTCTCATGTTTCTTGAGTCATTCACTTAGCTCGGATCTCTTGATAATCTTGTGCTAAAACTTGATGTCTAAGCTAAGAAATGATGAAAAGTTTTGAGTTGGATCTTTTCTCGTCCCACGGCAATGTCACGAGATTGCTTCTCATTCACTCAAGTGAGATGAACTTGGGCATTGTAGTGCTAGTCCACAACCACTCGTGACGAGACAGCTTCCCACTTGCACTAAGGGATGAACTCGGCGTGGTTGAAAAACATGATAAAAACAATCTTTTTGGCGGACGCTTTGATCCTCTCGTGCACACATGTCTAAATGAAACCTTGTTAACTACCGTTTTAAATCGATCAATGTTGTAGTAACAAGTGTTGTTAAGTGTATCTTTGAGACATGATGTGTGACCGTTATATGGGGTAGTTCACTCTTGTATACATGTGTTAGCACTTGTTTGATCTCCGCTTATATGTGCTAGGTGCTATTCTTTTTGGTGAACACCTTTTATAAAATGCCCAACACCCGATCAAAATGCTTATGTTTCATACTCGTACCACTTGATCGCTTGAGCATTGGTTTTGTCTTGTGCCTTTTGCTATATACTTGCCATACTTGCTAGATCATCTATGTACTCAAATTGCTATACTTGTGAAGCTCTACCTTTTGCATTTCTTTCATGGCATGATTTGAGGGGGAGTTGCAGTCTCTTTTGTCTCAATCTTGATAAGTGCATGTGCCAACAAGGGGGAGAAACATCCACAAATCCAGAGAGTTCATTGGTGAGGATGCATTTGTCAAGGGGGAGTTGCACTCCGAGTTATGAGTTTGAGTTGTTCATTGGTGAGGATGCATTTGTCAAGGGGGAGTTGCACTCCGAGTTATGAGTTTGAGCTGTTTTTGCTAGATGTGTTGAACCGTTGCCTCTTCTTGAGGATCTAGTCAAGTTTTTCGGTTGTTCTATGCTTTGTGCTAGTGGTGTTGAGCCTTTTGCCTCTTCTTGAGGGCTAGCTTTGGTTTTCTTGGTCGCGTCGAGCCGTTGCCCATGTCTTTGGGGACCAAGTTGTGATCTCGCTTTGCTCATTGCAAATGACCTGTTTTCTCGCTTTTCTTTGGCTCTTGGTCATTTGGATGAGTTGTCTCCGGTTTGTGTTGGTGTTGACAATGCACTCATCAAGGGGGAGATTGAGGACACATGGTTTTCACCATAACCATTGTGTGGATCTTTGTGTGATGAGTGATTGTCAACATGCCAACACAAGGCGTGTGTGTGTTCTTACTAACCGATGGCACGCGGATACGTGTCAAACAATGGTGTCTCTTGGCTCATGTTGTCTCGCAGTGTCGAGCTCGAGATGGTGGTCGACGGTCGGTGAAGATCAAGTAGGGCGTGCCGTGGCCGACGGACCGGGTGCGGTGAAGGGCGGACGTGAGGCTTGGATCGAGGACCCGAGGACCGGCGGCCGCCGTGGTGGCCGATACCGGGATATCAACGAGCGCAAGTGTACACGGCGGGGGATGCGTACGGGCTACGCTACTCGCGGAGGGTTTGGTGGTTTCGCCTCAAAACCATCGGCGGCGGGTTTCCCTAGTTTGCGCCTCAAAACCGGGGGCGGAGGTCCCGATGCGGACGGACGACACGTGGCGGCATCGGGGAGATTGCTTGGAAGCAAGGCTACCGGTGAGGAGGCGCGGTGGCCGTCGGATCAAGAGAAGGCTGAGTTGGACCCTTATGCCCCTGGCTAAGTGGTTTGGCTCTTCATGTATCCAAGGGCAAAGAGGGAATGTAAAATAGGCTTGCCCCTATAAATAAAGGATGAGGGTCTCCTTCCCCTCACCTCTTCCATTTTCATTTCTCTTTTTAGGATTTCCCTTCCTCTAGCCGCTGTGTGAGAGAGGTCTCAAGTCTCGTGACTTGTACTCGAACCAAGTGTGCGTGGCAAGCCGAGCGCCTAGTCTCACTGTTTCCTCCGGTTTAATCATGTGTCTCGTGATTCTTGAGTTGTTTTGGTGGTTTTTGAGATCTCGTATGCCGCGGTGTATACAGCGACCGTTCGAGCTCTCTTTGCCTCTTGTGTTCAATCCCGGTGTCTTAATTTTGGATCTTGAGTTCCAGTTCTTCACTATTTTTCTTGGAATTTTTCCTTGATTTTTGTTGAGTTGTTTTGTGTTTTTCGAGATCTCGTACGGTCCGCCAGTGTATACAAAGCAGACCGTTCGAGCTCTCTTTTGCCTCTTGTGTTCAATCATGGCGTCTTGATTTTGAATCTTGAGTTCCCGTTCTTCACTATTTTTATTGGATTTTTTCCTTGATTTTTGTTGAGTTGTTTTTGTGTTTTTCGAGATCTCGTACGCCGCAGGTGTATACAAAGCAGACTGTTCGAGCTCTCTTTTCCCTCTTGTGTTCAATCATGGTGTCTTGATTTTGGATCTTGAGTTCTGTTCTTCTTCACTATTTTTCTTGGATTTTTTTCCTTAATTTTTGTGGTCGCTATTCCCCGTGTTTGCTTGCTGGACAGATAGCCAAGCACAATACCGTGCTGATGGATGAACGAATTTTCTGCTGTTTTCGGTGAATTTTCACTAGCTCGATTTCCTGTTTTGCGTGTAACTTGGTTTTCTGGACTCCGATTTCAATTCCGTCTGTTGCGTTGGGTTTCTATCGCTCTAAAGAATTTATCAAGATATTCACATCACCGGTTGGTGCGAGTATCTTAGATTTGGAGACTTTATTTGTTTGGTGATGATTTTGGGACATAGGCCAAATATTTTAAAAGAAATTTGAGGCTCCCATTCACCCCCCCCCCGGTCGCCGTTTTCGGTCCTTCGATCCCACGAGGTAGCCTTTGCAAGGGTCCTTCAGTATCTTCAGTGGAATGAAGTCTGGACATGCCATCCAAGATTTCCATTGAGCGCAACACGACCTGCAGTTGCCATCATGTTAGAACACAGGCATGAAACATCGGTTAATTCATTCACTACGCATTGGTAGGTACTCCTTGATGCCAAGAAGAGATGAAACCTGAACGGCTGTAGTGTTGTCCCTGGTCTTGGTTCAGAATGGACAGGGTCACTTCAAACATCTTGCCAGACTCATGAGAAAGTTCGGCCGGGTCTTGCACTTGCAAATGCATGGAAAGTGAATCTATGCTGTATTGGTCACCGAGTGGATGCATCTTGATGAGTAAATTGCACCGTAGGTACTTAAACTATTAGGTCATTCCCAGATAGGTACTCTAACTAAAAAACGTAACAGCTGGGTACTGGATCTTTTGTTCTTGTTCACCAATGGTACTGTCGTGGCCACGCAGGCGCCTGCTAGTGACGTGGACATGCCACCTGAATTGACAGATTGGCCATTTTAAAGAAAAATCCCTGCTGAAATTGTTCCCTAACCTCATTTTCTTTCCCAGGCATGCCCGGTCAGGCATGCTACAGGCGCCAACGATGAGCCCCACGAGGAGGACCCCGCCGCCGCCGCCGCGTAGCTCATTGGCGTCGGCGTCGCACGGACGCGCGGCACCCACACTTAGCTTGAGCGCCGCCGTGGACCATGCATTTGAGTCCTCGCATCGTTTAGTTGGTGGTTTCGTTCCAGCGCTTTGTTTGGTTCCTGAGCCGAACCAAATTGATGCATGCGACCATGCATTTGAGCCCCCGTGATGCAGATTTTCCATCCGCAGGAATCAAGCTTCGCATGTCATCTCGAACCGAGTGGTGTGGCGCGTGGATCGCGCTGGAGACAACGCCATCCTTGGAGATGAAACGCAAGGATATGGTCACCCCCTGCTCTGTTCTTGGCGGCACCCCCTGCTCTGTTCTTGGCGGCAGACGAACGCCGGCGGCGGCACCGTCTGGCCTCCTCGTCACAGCAGGACCTGGAGCGAGGTGTTCTTGGCAGCAGCGCAGACGGCGAACACCTTGGCAGCAGCTTTGCACGCGCGGTACAGGCACAGGTGCCGGCACAGGAGGAGCAGCGCGTATGTATTGCCGCGGCCTTCGGACTTGCACGATGGCGAAGACGAGCCCTTTGACGCCGCGTCGTCAGCGAAGAGGCCCCACGACAGGGACGCCTCGAAGCAGCAGGACTGCGCATCTTCACCTCGCCGCCGTCACAGTCGCCGCCTGCGGCGCCGGCGTCGGGCTGCTGCCGAAGCCAACGATGTCCACCTGGAGCGCGTGCGTCGACAGCCTACAGAACGACGAAGCAGACCGCAACATATGGGAGTCAGGCAGCTCCCGCGCCGACATCGCGTGGCCGGAGTCGAGCGGTGGTGCCTCGGTGACAAGCGACGCGGCGTGGATGGCGTATTCCATTGCGCTCGCCGGCTAAATTCGTCGCGCCTACTTGATCACTGCTCAATTGCTGGCCAACCCAGCCTCTGCTGCTCCTTGCGCTCCTCACTGACCTGCTCTCCTCGCCTCTCGCCGTCGCAATCATCAGCGGCACCGGTTGCGAGGGCGCGGGGACGGGGATGTGCCGCCGGCAAAGGCCTACCAAGGGAGCGGAAGGGGCCGTGCGCGCAGGTCAGCCTCCTGCCGCCACCGCGGGACTGGGCCTTCAGCACGGCTTGAGGCCGCCGTTCGGAGAAACGGAGAGAAGGGCGCCGCCATGGTGGTCGTCGAGTTCCGCCGGGCAGGAGAGGCATTGAGAGGTTAGGGAGCAGTTTTCGTGGGGTTTTTTCGCAAAATGGCCAAGTTGTCAATCCAAGCGGCCTGTCCACATCAGCAGCTGACGCCTACGTGGCCACGATAGTACCTTTGATGAACAAGAACAAAAGATCCAAGTCTAAGGTTGTTACGTTTTTGGTTAGAAAGACCTATCCTGAATGGCCCGATAGTTTAGATACCTTGGGTGCAATTTACTCAAAACAATATATTATGACAATCCATTCATATACTTGATAGGAAATAAAGTAAAAAAAAGGTAGCAGACATATAAGTAAGCACCAGACATATTGATTCCATTAAAAGACGGGGCTGAATTTTCGCAGCATAGAAGCATGGGATTAAGCTTGTCAGTCTAACTAGACAAGTCAAACTCAATGATACCTCTACACCGAAACGAGTAATAGCACTGCATATTACTATTTGAATCAATTGCACTAGAAAAGTGGCAAATGCAAACCATTTGTGCCCACAGGCTTCAAATGCGGGAGAAAGAACTGAGTCCTTCAAGGCAAGGAAGTCATTCACGTTCCAGGTGTAATTTCCTTTGATAAATTCCTTCTTCTGCAGAAACAGTTCCCCAATTGTGATAGTATTATCTGGATCCACAACAAGGTTGCTTTTAGGAGAGACATCTGCTTGTAATATCCTCACACCAAAGGCACAGCTATCATCAACCAGAAAATCAGCTGATTTCAGTAGTTCTTCAACAGTAATCAAGCATTCCTTCTCCGAATGAAACTTCTTGAAATCGAAGTCGTACCTAGCTGTTTATAGAAAAAATGTTGAAAATATTAGACAAGTAGGAACTTGTTTGTAAACTACAGATAGCCCTAGCTGCTTTCATCCCCAGAGAGTCATTCTTACATAAGAAACCTTAACAGCTTGCATCCCCAGTTAGTCATTTTTTCTACAAACAAAAGAAAACTAAAACCCATTTTCAGAGCTAGCAATTGGCAGACTTCAAACAAGAAGAGTTTAATGTCTATATATGCACTCTGAAATGCCGATCAAATTACAAGCACCTCAATATATAAACTATAAAGTAGTAAAGTCTGCAAACAAAGTACAGAACACAAGTGAACTAAAATGGTGCAAAGCTATTCTAGAAAATGGTGTGAACAGTATTTAATCTGTTAGAATATAATTGTAACAGCCCATATTGGGCTTACGGCCCATTGGCCTTGTACTCTAGCCTAACTAGGATTAGTACCATATTGTAATCTGTACATGTACCGTAAGCCTTCCAGGCTATATAATAAAGGTCACCCCCCTGATTAGGGTGTGCGGTGTTTCTACATAATCATATACCAGTTTGTCTAGACAACTTTCAGCTGAAATAAGAGGCTCTTCTTTTAATAATAAAAAAATAAGTTCAAGAAAATACCTTTGCATCCATAATATGACCCATTTGAGTGATTGTATACAGACAGCTCGAATAAAGCATGCATGACAAAACCAGGCTTAAAGCTGCTTTGGCTTAACAGAGCAAGACCCAGAGCTACATATGGAATTTCAGTACCGGATGTTCTATGCATTGGGGTCACTTGCAGTAACCTGGTAAATGATAAAGAGCAGAATACCAACTCAGATGATAACTGAAGACTTAAGAAAACACATGGACTTTTTTAGGGTTTTGTGAATGCTTATTACATCACTGTAACATGATTTGCGGCTAACTGGCAGTCTAATTAATGTTGTTGATAGATAACTATTGTGTTCCCTCCAACCCCACACACATACAAGACAAACAGATGATATGTTTACTGCTGCTTAATGCATTTTTTGATGATTATAATGCATACCATCTGTACCCGCAGCAGTCAAAACAAGCAGAGGTGGCTGGTATAGCTTCCCTCTCAAATAGAGCTAAGAAGCCATAAATCGTCCATTTGAAAGCTGGATCAGGCGTCTTTTCCAAAACAAAAGAAGCTGAAATTTTCATGTGAGAAATCAATAAAAGTATTGTATACATGTAAAAGAAAAGTGAGAGAATATGTTCTGACTTCTGACTATATATTAAGTTAGGTGTATGCTTGGCAACAAATGAATAAACTACAAAAATACAGGGCGAAATAGAAGTAGGATACTTCTCCATATCGAGAAACCATCAACTATCTGAATTAAGATCGAAAATACATTTACTTGTGATCTCAGATTCTGATAAATGGTTAACCAAACATGCTTTAAAAAGGAAAATTATATATATAGGAAACCTCTTTCTCAAGGCACAATATGTCCATGCAAGTCTCTAGAGATAGGACAACTAATCCTATAGAAAGGGGTAATTTGGAAAGTATAACACTTTTTATTTGCAGCAGTGCAATAGTTACGTAGATTCCCGAGCAATGTAATAGTCATGTAGATCATATACAGTTGTTTTTTTTTAACAAATTTGTGTTTCCCCTTTTTTCTTATTATAAAGAATGTGCAGTTCTCCTGTTAGAGAAAAAAAGATGTGCAGTTCTCATGTGTGTTTGAGATTCCTCTCGTGCTATCATTGTTCATACTAAGAATGACCTCAATTCCATCTATTTATCTTCGTAGAAGATATGAATTTAATAAAATAGAAATTGACCAAATGGTGAAAGCAACACAACTACACAAAGACAAGAGGAGTTCTTACAGACATCAGCAGTAGGGCAAGAGTTGCCCGCATCATCTCTACCAGTTCTTTTGCTCGGGAATCCACTGCACAAGTTGCCCATATCTCTACCACTTCCTCTTCTCGGGAGTCCACTGCAACAGAGATAAGCCATCGTGGTTGATGAAACAAGTCGATAAAGCAGAGCCAAGAACTTTAAGAATCTTTGGATGTCGACAATCAAGAACTTCAAGAATCTTCACGGTATTGTTAAGTGTAGAGTGTGGATTTAAATTTATCCAGACCATGGAAAAAGAGCAGGTTGAAAACGCGTTTTACTTTAAAACCTTGAACATACACTCTCGGAAAAAGGAAGAAGGCCAAGATCTTACATGATTTTCAAGTTTCTTACCCACTTCCACAATAACAGACCTGAGACCACGACCGCAGTTCATACTTCATAATGCATCAAAACCACACAAGCAGCAAACTTTCCTAGGGATTGAGGGAAGAAAGGAGGAGAAAGAGAGCGATTCGAGCAAACTTTCCTACGGATTCAAGGAAGAAACGACGGTAAGGGATTCGATCGACGTTGATTTACCTCGCAATGCCGTCCGCGGAGGAGTCGGAGCAAGTAGCAAAGAGGGTTTTGTGCGCAGATGAGCAGAGGTTGCTGCTGCTCCCTTTTAACACAAGGGAAGGGGCAAAGATGACATTTCTAACTGAAGGACTGGTGGCAAAATGCCACTGGATAGGTCGATACCAGGAGAATTACTGTCTCAGATTCTTTTTTTTAGAAGGTACGTATATCCTTTGTTTTTTGTTTTAGGGAAATTAAAGTGTGCACAAATTATTAAATGCATGTACAGACATTATATGTACACTTATAATGTACATCTATGTAGTGTCTAGTTTAAAGTTAAAGTTATAATGGGATAGGATGGACCCAAATCAACTTTTAGGCTTGGAATCACACCATGTTTCTTGTTTGGTCAATAGAACGGTTTCTACTTGACAACCCTCTTTTTTTAACTGTTCTTTTCTCTCACCTTACTCAGTCCTTCTTCCTCTCGCCACCTGCACTCCATCAGCGGACCGGAGTTAGGCACGCCAAACGGTGGAGCTCGCCCTTCCCGCCATGGATCTCGCGGTGGAGCACGGCTCGCCCGTGGCCCGTACTCCACGAGCTCCACTGTGGAGGTATAAACTCCATATACCCTCACGGCCTACTTTGGGCCGACACGCTATCGCCAGGCCGGCCCATCAAGCTTCAAGACCGATCGGCTCAGGCTGGTCGGACAGCCTAAAACAGGCCAGATTCCCGAAGACCGACAAGAAGGACAAGACCTAGCCGAGATAGGAAAGTTTAGACTTATAAAGTATGTAAACTTAGTACCGAGATAGGCTAGTTCCGACTTGTAACCTTGCTCCCCGTGATATATAAGGAGAGCAAGGACCCCCATGCTGGAAGGACGTAACTCGGCATAACGCACGTACTCATACATCCACATCATAATCGAAACGAGAGCGGGACTAGGGTTTTACGCATCCTTGCGGCCCGAACCCGGGTAAACCTCGTGTGATTGCTCCCCGTTTTACGTCTTGCTCGCAATCTCGTGCGCCTTTCGCCAATCCATTACCGGTCGGGGCATACCCCGGGTCGGACTATCGCCGATATTTCGTCGACGGTGGCGCGCCCGGGTAGGGGTGCGCACCAAGATTTCACGTCGATCAAGATGGTTTCCTTCCCGGCTTCCATGACCTTCGAAGCCGGCCTCACCTTCAACTTCGGAACGTTCACCTGGACTTCCAACTCGGCAAGAATCGCTACTACAACTCTCACGCCTCCGGCTATCACGCCGACAATGGCACCAACAATGGTGGCTGCTCCAAACCAGATCCAACTCATCCCGGTGACCACCATTGCAGTCCCAACCAATCCACCACTGATAGTTGACGCCACGGCGTCAACACCTCCGACCGGTCCTAACCAAAGGAGGCATGTCAGCAACACGGATCTACTCCGTTTGATCCATCAACAAGACATGAGGTTGACAGAAACCCATGCCAACTTTGAGTCGCTCCGACGACGCGTCAGTCGCGATCTACAAACCGCGCGACAACAACAAATTCCTAATCCGTCAACACGAGGACAAAACAACCGTCGCAGAGTAACTTTTGGGCGCTCCGAACGGCCATGTTCGCAGCCGGCGAATCTACGACGTCACATTCCAACAAATCCTCGTGGCAACCGTACACAAACAGGTGGCGGAAGAAACTCACAGCGGCTCCGACCACGGCCAACCATCGTTCTTAGTGGTCGGAGAGGCCAGTCGAGCAATATACGGCAGAGAATCTTAGCCGATATTCAAGATCTCGAGAGAGAGGACTTCACAACAAGCCTCACGGAACAACAAGCGGTCCGTTCGGACGACACAAACTACCCGACACGATGTACCTAGTTGGAGTTATGCGTCAACAAGATGCAATGCAGAAACGCCCGTCGCAACGAACGACGGCGACGCCAGCGAGAAATCCGACGAACTGGTCGGAACCCGCCAACTGCACCTACTGCGGCAACGCAGCAAGAACGATCCCCACAAAACAACACATCTAACGCCCGGTTGTTCGCGAACGCACCGAGCTAGCCGCGCCCTTCGTCGTGATGAACAACGGAGGGAAAGGCGACAGCAAGAGATATTGACTGCCATGACAACATCAGGTGCAACAGAGCAAAGAGCAGAACGGCCACGAGCACGATCAACTCAGTCTCCCTCAATGACAAGCGCGTCAGCACATAGGGCTAGGGCACTTGCTGACCGACACCAAGACGTAGAAAGAAAACGAAGGGAAGAGCGCCAAAAACGCATGGCAGCAACCAGAGAGAATCGCCGCAGTTTCGGCATAAGCCCATTAAGGGACGGCACGAGGGATTCACCTAACATGGTTGGGCCTCGTTGTTGTACCCAACCCATACAAACGACCACTGTATACAAACGTGCTCGGAGTCCTCCCCCCGGTCGAACGGTTCCATCCGTCCAAACAAACCGCAATGGTTTTATCACTCCCTTCCTGGACAATTTGCTGACTCGAGAACCAAACTGGAGGCTCCCCAGCCCAACTCCTCCCCGAGGATAGGATACCGCCGCGCACCGAGCACATATTCCCTAATCCAATAAACCCGCTAACCTTCGGCGCATCGAATGGTTCGATCACCGGGCGCAAAACATCGAAGGCATGTTTATCAACGCAGTGGTACGAAGTAGTTCAAAAAGGAAGCCGCTTTGAGAAAAACTCAAGCTCCTTAGATTCCTTTTACGAGATGTGCCTTTTCCAAAAAGGACAATCTCAATACTACTCGGAACGGGATAACTATATCCGACCACGCCCGACGCCGAGACGATCAAGTCTTGGACGATGACGACCTACTACTCTGCACCGAAGAAGATCCGGTCATGATTCACGACTTGGAAGAAGGAGAAGCAGAGCCGGAAAACTAAAAAGAATGAGAGATACGTCCTCCTCTTTTATCAGCACAAGTTTTCTTTTTAGGCGATTTCCCTTTTAAGGTTTAAGTTAGCGTCAGTCGTACACATCGTTGTAAGTCATTCTAAATGACAAAAAAACAATCTAATGTGTACTATTTTATAATGAGAAATCAAGTTCTTCGTGTCAAACACTTGAGCACATGAATTTTTCTTGTCATTCAAAGGAAAATCATCCCTCAGATCTGACGCGTTACAACATTCTCTAAACAGAGGATTCCAAATCCTGAAACAAAATCCTACGGCATAAACATGACAAAGTCATAAAACAGGATCCAAATAAAGAGATAAATAAAAGGAATCTCGAAGGATTCCGGCACAAGACACATCTCAAAAGATCCAATTCCTTCATTGAAAATATAAAAAATTTTACAAACGGGGACCGATTGCATCTAAGCAATCTAGTCATCCCCGGAAAGCTTGCCGACCACCGAGGTCGATAGGAGTCGCGGCAACGACGGCCTCCGCTGCCCGGCGAACTCGACGGCGCCGCCCTCCATGGCGTCATGCGCCGCCACCGACAACGCTCCATGCCGCGGACGTCGACACCGGAGATGGCATCGACGGTAGCATAGGCGGCGGAGGCACCATGGCGGACGCCGTAACCGCCACCGCGGCCACTTGGCCGGGGATCGCCGCCAACCGCGCGATGACATCGCCGCCCGGGCGTTCACCGCATCCGCCGCGGCATGCGCGGCCTCCCGCGTCCTCGCTGCTCCATCGGCTCGTAAAGACGAGTAAAAGATTAGAACGCCAAGGCAAGCACAATTCGAGAATATGAACAATAAAGAACACGATACTTACCGCCGACCTTGATGTCGGCGGCCTCGGCTACCGCCGAAGCGGCGTATCCACTTGGACCTTGCGGGCCGGCCTCTCGTCCGCCGCCTCATTGACGGCGGCGTTGGCTTCGGCGTCGAAGTCGGCGGCCCGCCGCTTCTCCGCCTCCCGGCTCCTCCCGGGCGGAGGAGAGCGCCCGGAACAGGTCGGCGTTCGCCTCCGCCCGCCCTGGTTGCTTGGTGGCCTCGGAATAGAGATCCCGGACGTGCTCCGGCTCCGCCCCTACGGCGGTCGAGCGCGACGCCGGGGAGTTCGCTGAAACGCCGCTCGCCGAACGCGGCGTGGAGACACCGGCGGCCACCGCCGCCTCTTCCGCCGCCGCTTCCGCTCGCCGCGGCAAACGGCGCTCCGGCCTCCACGACCGGAGCCACCCGCTCGGGGGCCGCAGCCTCGGCACATCCCGCGGCTCCTCCGCCGCCCTCCTCCCGCCTCGGCGGCGCCGCGGCGGAGGTGCCGCGCACCTCCAATGGTCAGGAGGGTGTACCTACATTGTGAACGAAAAATAGCGGTTACACCAAAAGAAGAAAACCCCAAGATTAATCAAGGAAAACTCCAATCCAAGCTCACCTCCTCCGCGGCCTCATCTCCCGAGGGGAGTTCACCGACTCCTCCTCCTCCGCCGGGCGCTTACCGTGACGGCGATCCATCTAGGAGGCGGCGGCGCGAGTATGGGATCTAAAACCCTAAGTTTGCGGAAGCAGATGGACAAGAACAAGAACAGAGAATGCGCTGCGTGTACAGAACTCCCAGCGCAGGCCCCGATTTATAGAAGAGCTCGGAGGAATCAAAAAGGCAACCGATGAGATCGTGGGTAATCAAACCCCCGCGGCCCTCTCGTTCCCCGAGAGCACGAAGCGACGAAAACCGCTCCACTAAAGCAATAAGCATTTATACGTTTCCCCCGCCTCGGAACCCCCGCACGCTCGGCGACTCGGGTCATCGAAGGTGGAACGATTGTGCCACTGACACAACGGACCCACCACGCTAGGAAACATTGACTCGACCAGAGTCTGAAAACTGTACCCGAGATTTGACGTGACAACCTGGTCGCTGATGTACGGTTGCATCAGCAACCGAATATTTTCGCCCCGCACGCGATCATGACGCGACACGACGGTTGAAAGATAAGTATCTCACGTCCTTAATAATTTTTTTTTTTATTATTCATCCCCTCCATTTCAAAAGACCACACTTTAGAAAAACCAGTTTTTCACAAATTTCTTGCCTCAAACACGAAGCAAACCAGGAATGCACTTGTCTCGGTCCCACTCGCTACGTGTTAACGGCATCACGCTCAAACAACACGAGTGATCCAGCGGTCGCTCCCAAAGGAAAAGGGCTCCAAACATTCCGGCACCGTCTTTGTTTGTTTAGGATCATCTAATCCCTAAGGCCTGGTCGGCTCTTGAATGAGAAAGAGACTAGTGTGGTGGCAATTTTTTCTTCTAAATCTATAACAAGCATAACTTAGCCTTCTCGCATGATAAGAAAATCTTACACACCACATGACCATTCTTTCGGGAACAAAGGCATGATCAAAATCCACCACGGGAAGACGGTGGCTCACAAAAAATACGATAAGTGCTCTATTAACCTAACATACATGCCTTCACCAATATTTTTTCACAAAAGATTTCTTTACACGAACTACTTCAAAGTACGTTCGAAAAACTCTTTACAAAGTTAAAAACACCTTTTTTCTTTGTATCAAATGGCCAAGTACGTCACCCCTCCAACGAAAAACAATCAGCGTGCACTGTCTCTGATCAACCCCGCTACGTGTTCACAGCTCCAACGCTATACAACACAGGGGTGTCAGCGGTCGCCTCCAATGGAAATAGGGCCCTAAGTGATTCGGCAAACGCGCTATTCACTATAGGTCACCTACACACCTGCGGACTGATTAACTCTAAGGAGAGGCGATTACTAAAAACCATTCTCAAACAACACATCTTGATACAACTCTATGCCATAGATTATATCAAATCACATCAAATCAAACATTCACTCATACCAAATTTTCTCTTTGCAGCAACAATTCGAAGAAGTGTTCCAACCCGCTGTAACAAAGTTGCAGTATAGCACCAACAATTCAACCCACACAATCCGACAGCTGAGCTGGGATTTTTTCGCCAATGATACCGGTTATTCTGGCACACAAATAGCAAAGCTATTTTCATGGGTTTAGATTCAAAACCATGGTCTCACAAATCTTTCGGGACCGAGTTAAGTAGCAAAGCTATCTTAACTTAATCATGACAAAGTTATGGCATGGTTCAAACCGACCAGCCCAAATGAAATTTGGCACACTCGGTCTCACTCAAAGAGTGGTCGGAAACACATAAAGCATGATATAATGATCGTTGTCTTCTTTTTTAGACCACGACATAACGTGTTCCACCTCATCTCGGGCTCGGGGACTACGTGGGCCCACGTCACCCGAGAGGTGACATGGGCTAGATCCTTCTTTTAGAGCTTGCCGCAACATATACTATCTTACAGCAACCTCGGGGACTACGTGGGCCCACGTCATTTGCATGACTCGGCCTGATCCTTTCTCTCTACAAAGAGTTTAGTTTCAAAACTAAGCTAAGGCAACGACCAATCACGACAGATACCATGTGATGGCAGGCATCACACACTAACGAGGGCCCACGTCTCCGCATTTGGGACCCTTTTAAAATTCTTTTTTCTTTTCGGGAGCATCATAAATCTTTCGGTCAAAACCGAAAACGTCAACCAAGTGTAAGCAAAGTGTGGTCGGAAGCATTAGACGGTCCTCCAGCCATGCTCGGACTATATGTCGAACGTGTGTCCGACCACCCTTTCTCACTCAACCAAGCAAGACGGTGTTTTTTCCCTCAAGATCCATGATGCTCGAGGACTAGCTGTGGAGGTATAAACTCCATATACCCTCACGGCCTACTTTGGGCCGACACGCTATCGCCGAGCCGGCCCATCAAGCTTCAAGACCGATCGGCTCGGCCGGGCCGGACGGACCCTAAAACAAAGCCGTATTCCCGAAGACCGACAAGAAGGACAAGACCTAGCCGAGATAGGAAAGTTTAGACTTATAAAGTATGTAAACTTAGTACCAGATAGGCTAGTTCCGACTTGTAACCTTGCTCCCCGTGATATATAAGGAGAGCAAGGACCCCCATGCTTAGAGGACGAATCCGGCATAACGCACGACTCATACATCCACATCATAATCGAAACAGAGAGCAGGACTAGGGTTTTACGCATCCTTGCGGCCTGAACCTGGGTAAACCTCGTGTGATTGCTCCCTGTTTACGTCTTGCTCGCAATCTCGTGCGCCTTCCGCCAATCCATTACCGGTCAGGGCATACCCCTGGTCGGACTATCGCCGATATTTCGTCGACATCCACCCCTCGCCTAAAGTGGAGTGTGGCTATGCGAGATCGCCCCTTATGCGCTGGAATACATCTTGCTCACTCTCTCGCCAGGTCTAGCCCCATATCGTGCTCTCATCTCGGATTGCAACAGCTCGTATGGCCCACTCGTCCCTCATTGTCACTTGTTTCTAGGGATGGGAGGATCTCTAGTTTGAGAGCATATTACAAAATATTCCCTAGAGGGATCCCTCATCCCTTCCCCATAGTCTCATGAACCAAACACAGTCACATGCTATAAGCATCGGTGTCATTTCTTTATGAAATAAATCTTAGAAAATATGAGCGCTTGTGTAAAATCTAAAACTTAAACTCAAGGGATAAATATATCTCACGACCTTAACGTTGAGACTGAAGACTTCAAGGATCTTAATGACGTTCTTTTGTCACCTGATTCTAGTATGAAACGGCTTATCCTATCCCAAGAAATAATTTTGGTGGTGCCAGGTGCTCAGTGCTGAAACCAAACACCACCAAAACTTGGTCATTTCTGGCCTCCTGTCAAAAGCGCCATTACCATACACACATGGCATGTTCGACCTCGTTCAGGCAAGCGGATGATGTGCGTGCAAGCCGTCCACACACACGCTGCACGCCTGCACCGCACCGGACACTTCCGGCCGTCTCTTCCGTTTTTTACCCCACCGTCACGCGTACTGGTCATCGTCGTGTTATCGTGCGCGCGGTCACGAGGCGGCGACGGTAGGCCATTGCACGAAAATGGCAAAAAGCTGACGACGGCTCCATCAGCTGGGTCTAGCTTTGGGAGCACGGTGCAACGCCGCGTTTGCTTGTGAGCCTTTTCCTGCCTGCATATGAGCATGACGATACGTACTCTTCGGCTGCTTGTGCCCGGTCACCTCTGCCTCTGGATCGGACCACCCAACCACATCGATTTCGAACAGAAGTGAAAAAAAAGGACCTGCTGCATGGTGCGTTGCAGCAACTTCTGCGAAACTTCAGTAATTCGTCATTTTGGGTACCAGTAGCGACAGGTGTTGCTATTCAGTATTCTGCAGAGTCGCAGAGACCATGCGTGTTTCAGTGGTTTTCACTGTTTGATTTTGTTGTATGTAAACCTCTTTATCAATATACGCCTGGTATAATCATGCCAGCAACTTTTGAGAGAGAGAAAAAAAAAGTATCCACACAACCCTAGCAAGGCTTCAAGCAGATCTTTCGAAAATTGAACAATCGGCACAAACTGCCTTTTCTTAAAGGCGATTTTTGCCCTGGGACATCACGAAAACGCGTATCATGCTGGAACACACCGCCAACGGGAGAGTTTGCCCAAAGACATCGCAAAATCGTGTATGTTTGCCAGAACACACCGCGACGATTATTTTATTTATTTCTCAGTTTTGAAGAGAGAGAAGGTAGGGGAAATGACCGTGCTACCCTTGTCTTCAACCTCGGCCATTCACTAATATTTGCTGGAACACACCACCGCCGCACGAGGGCCTGGCCGGAGGGGGGCGCGGCGGCACGGCCTCCCAGACCGGCGTGTCCGGGTGCGCGACCGCCCAGGAAGACGGGGCCGGGGGCGCTGTGCCTCGCCACGGACGCGTCGTCGTCGATCTTCTCGGCGCCCGTATCCGTCGAGCGCCAGCACGAGGGCCAGCCATGGGGCCGAGCTCCTCGGCGCGCGGCCGCCATGGGGCGAGCTCCCCGGCGGCGCGCGGCCAGCCTGGGGCGCACCTCCCCGGCGACGCGGCCGGCTGGGGGCGAGCTCCTCGGCGGCGCGCGCCCCATGGGGGCGAGCTCCCCGGCGGCGCGCCCGGCCAGCTGGGGCGCGCCCGGCCCGGCGCGGCCCGGCCTGGGGCGCACCTCCCGGCGGCGCGGCCAGCTGGTGCAAGAGGAGGACCAGCAAGAGGTTGAAGAAGAGGGCAAAAAAGTCATTTTACCCACCTTCTCTCTCCTAGAATCTGAGAAATAAATAAAATAATAGCTGCGGTGTCCAGTGGCAAACATTCACGAATTCATAATGGTACTTCGGCAAAACGTTGGCGGTGTGTTCAGCCAATTCGTGTTTTCGCAATGTCCCACAGAAAAATTGCCTTTCTTAAAACAGAAGGCTCTTGATCTTGATTCTTGAACAAACAGCTGTCTTCCTTTTCTAGACCCGGAATCTATCCAAGTGGTTGAAAAGAACCGTGCATCAGTCGGAGCTACGGACGGAGTGACTGTAATGAGTCATTATCCAAGGGTGCTTTCGCAGGAACCACGAGACATGCAATTTCTAGCGCAAGTTCCAAGTGAGGTGGTGCCATTGCCAATGACAGTTTTTAGAACTCGTCAGAGAATGCTAAGTTGGATTAGATAATCTACCATAAGCAGCTTATTTATCATGGATTATTTTTGCTGCACGCTTGTTTGATCAAGAGCATCTCAAGCGCGGCTTTGATGAAAGCATCACACGCATTATGCTCCATGGCATAGTATCTTTTGAAAAAGCTGCCAAATTTGTTTATAATATTCTTTCTTGTCTTCATCTAGGAAGAGATGGTTCAACTTCTTGTTTTTTTTAATATTTTTAGTTAACATCGAGCCTCTGTGTATACTTTTTTTGTGTGCATGTGTGATTACTGACCATTGTCCTACAACAGTCATTAGAACTACTGAGTCAACGGTCAACTCAGCCGCCAGCCCTCGCCCTCCACAGGGATGGCTTCTCCGCTGTGTACCGTGGGTTGAACTGAACGAATTTCAAATCATAAAAGTGGAACAAAAATAAACGACTAACGTTTTTTTTGGATTGATATTTCCTCTCATTCCTGGACTGAATAAGTTCATGGCTTTAGGATGGATACCCGGCAGTAGGATTGATGGGCTCTAATTCTAATCAAGTGAGACCACAGCTCAGAATCATGAATCGCCCTGATTAAGATGAAATCAACAGCACAATACGTGATTCTACCGAAATATTGTCAGTTGTCACATCATAGCAGAGTGAGACACATATAACATTACAGTATACTAACACAGACTGAACATGCGCTTAATATCAGAGAAAAGATGAGGTCCTTTTCATCTCAATCCAGGTGACATCATATTACTGCCGAGTGAATACTGACTAGGCATTATGCAAGGGCATTACTTCTCGTCCTTCGAGAGAGATGCGAGTGGTGTCTGAACATCGTTGGATGACCCAATGCACATGATGTCCGCCTTCACACTGCACTTGGATCCCAGGAGGTAGCCTTTGGAAGGGTCCTTCAGTGTCTTGAGTGGAATGAAGTTTGACCATCCCCATCCAAGATTTCCATTGAACACAACACGACCTGCAGTTGCCATCACGTAAGACCATCAGTTAATTCATTCACGGCGCGTTGGTAGGTACTCCTAGATACCAAGAAGAGACGAAACCTGAACGGCTGTTGTGTTGTCCCTGCTCTTGGTTCAGGATGGACAGGGTCACTTCAAACATACTCCTGGACTCATGAGAAAGCTCCTCGGCCGGGTCATGCGTTATCAGGTACATGGAAAGTGAACATGTGCTGTATTGGTCACCGAGTGGATACATCCTGATTTGCCTGACACAGAAACCTGAACGGTTAATTCATTCATATACTTGATAGGAAAGAAACATATGACTAAGCATCAGACATGTTGATTCCATTAAAAGATGGGGGTGAATTTTCACTTGGAACTTGCTCTAGCACCAGACATAAAAATAACAGGAGCTTATCAGTCTAAGTAGACACGTTAAACTAAATGATACCTCTACACCGAAACAAGTAATAGCACCAGACAAGTAATACACTAGAAAAGTGGCAAATGCAAACCATTTGTGCCCACAGGCTTCAAATGCTGGAGAAAGGATTGAGTCCTTCAAGGCAAGGAAGTCGTTCACGTTCCAGGTGTAATTTTCTTTGATAAATTCCTTCTTCTGCAGAAACAGTTCCCTAAGCGTGATAGTATTATCTGGATCCACAACTAGGTTGTTTTTAGGAGAGACATCTGCTTGTAATATCCTCACACCAAAGACACAGCTATCATCAACCAGAAAATCAGTTGATTTCAGTAGTTCTTCAACAGTAATCAAGCATTCCTTGTTTGAGTGAACCTTCTTGACATCAAAGTTGTAGCTAGCTGTTTTATATAGAAAAAAAAAAAGAAAATATTAGACAAGTAGTCCTAAGAACTTAATGTAAACTGCAGATAGCCCTCGAAACTTAGTTGTTTCCATCCCCAGAAAATCATTTTTACATAAGAAAGCTTGCATCCCCAGTTAGTCATTTTTTTTACAAATAAAAGGAATCTAAAACCCACATATTTTTTTAAGGGAGGCGTTCCCCACCTGAATTTTATATATTGGCCGAAACGACCCCATTGGATGATGTACATTTGGCTTGTTTACATCATCACACAGAGGGTGATGCTAATTGATAAAACTTAAGAAAAACACTGTCTTGCCATTTCAAAAACCCATATTCAGAGCTAGCAATTGGCATGCTGGAAATGCAAAATGTTCAAATAAGTAGAGTGGCATGTCTATATATGCACTCTGAAATACCGACCAAATTATAAGTACCTCAATATAAAGTAGTAAATTCTGCAAACAAAGTAAAGAGAAGATAACAAAGTGAACTAAAATGATGCAAGTATTTTTTGTTCATATACCAAATTGTCTAGACAAGTAGACATTGAGTTGTAATGACATAAGCTTCATATGATGTTCAATTTAATTCCAATTTTTGCAAGTCACTTAAGCGTACAAGCATGGACTAATAAGAACTTCCAGCTGTAACAAGAAGGCTCTGCTTTCAAAAAATAAGTTCAGGAAACTACCTTTGCATCCACAATATGACCCAATTGAGTGATTATATATAGATAGCTCGAATACACCATGTATGATGTAACCAGGCTTCAAGCTGCTTGGGCTTAGAGTAAGACCAAGAGCTACATATGGAATTTTAGTACCAGATTTTTCATGCATTGGGGCCACTTTCAGGGACCTGGTAAATGAATCAAGAGCAGAAGATCAACTCAGATAATAACTGAGGACTTAAAAAATATATGGCCTTTTTTAGGGTTGTGTGATTGCTTATTACATCATTGTAACATGATTTGTGGCTAATTTGTATTCTAATTAATGCTGTTGATAGATAACTATTTTGCACCTCCCCAACCCCACACACATGCCACCACAAGAAAACAAACCAAATGATATGTTTAGTGCTGCTTGATGCATTTTTTTTTGTTATTACAAATTTACAATGCATACCATCTGTACGCGCAGCAGTCAAACGAAGCAGAGGTGGCTGTTATAGCTCCCCTCTTAAATAGAGCTGAGAAGCCATAAATCGTCCATTTGAAAGCTGGATCACATGTCTTTCCTAGAAGGAAAGGAGCTGAAATTTGTATGTGAGAAATAAATAAGCATTGTAGGCATATAAAAGAAAAGTGAGAGAATATGTTCTGAGTATATTAAGTTATAGGTATATGCTTGGCAACAAATGAATAAACTACAAAAATACAAGGGGAAATATAAGAAGTAGGATACTTCTCCATATCAAAAAACTTCCAATTATCTGAATCAAAATAAACAACACATTTATTTGTGATCTATCATTCTGAAATTACCATGAATCCATGATGGATGGTTACTTAACCAAACATGCTTTAAAAAAATATAGGAAACCTCTTTCTCAAGGCACAATATGTCCATGCAAGTCTCTAGAGATAGGAGGACAACTAATCCTATAGAAAAGTGTAATTTGGAAAGTATATCACTTTTTCTTTGCAGCAGTGTAATAGTTATGTAGATCACGCATAATCATACACAGTAGGCAGAAGTGCAGATTTTTTTTTAACAAAGTTTGTGTTTCCCTTTTTTCTTATTACAAAGATGTGCAGTTCCTGTGTGTTCGAGATTTCCTTTTACGCTATCTTTGTTTATATTAAGAATTACCTCAATTCCATCTATTTGTCTTCAAAGAAGATTCTAAAATAGAATTTGACCAAAAGGTGACAGCACCATGGTGAAGTAGTATATTCTAGCACAGTAATTCAAGCAACAGGCAACATAACTACACAAAGTCAAGAGGAGTTCTTACAGATCTCCTAAAAAAGAGTTCTTACAGGCATCAGCAGTAGGGCAAGAATTGCCCGAATCAACTCTACCAGTTCCTTTGCTCGGGAATCCACTGCTAGGGCAAGAATTGCCCGAATCAACTCTACCAGTTCCTTTGTTCGGGAATCCACTGCAAGAGTTTCCCATATCTATACCACTTCCTCTTCTCGGGAGTCCACTGCAACAGAGATAATCATGATTAATGAAACAAGTTGATAAAGCAGAGCCAAGAACTTCAAGAATCTTTCTTTTTTTGAGAATTACAATCAAGAACTTCAAGAATTTTCATGGCAGTGCTAGTGTAGAGTGGAGATTTAAATTTAGCCAGACGAGAGAGAGAGAGAGAGAGAGAGAGAGAGAGAGAGAGAGAGAGAGAGAGAGAGAGAGAGAGAGAGGGTTAAGAAAAATAACAGGTTGATTAAAAAGGTATTATACTTAAAAACATTCAACATAAACTCTCATCAAAAAGAGAAAAAGAAGAAGATCCAAGATCTACAGCTGCGCGACACTACATGATTTTCAAGTTCTTTACCCCACTTCAACAATAACAGATCGACCTGAGACAACGACCGCAGTTCATAACGCATCAAAACCACACAAGCAGAAGCAGCAAACATTCCTAGGAATTCAAGGAAGAAACGACAAGAAAGAGAGGGATTCGAGCAAACTTTCCTAGAGATTCAAGGAAGAAACGACGAGAAAGAGAGGGATTCGAGCGATACTGATCTCACCTCGCAATGCCGTCCGGCGGATCGAGGTCCGGGCTTGGAGTTGGAGCAAGTAGCAAGAGGGTTTTGTGTGCAGATGAGCAGGGGCTGCGGCTGCTCCCTTTTAACACATGGGAGGGGGTCAAGGATGACATTTCAACTGAAGGACAGGTGTCAAAATGTCACTGGATAGGTCGGGGTAGGTTGATACCAAACGAATTACTATCTCAGATTCTAAATTTTAAATGTATATTTTTTTTGTCTTTTTTCCTGGAAAGCAAAGTATGCACAATGCTCATGTGTACATGCATGTACACACATTCTACACTTATATGTACATCTAAGTTGTTATACGTCTAGTTCACCATATTTTATTTTTGTCAAAGGGGATATGACGGTCCCTATTCTTTTTAGTTTGTAGATAAAATGTTTGGAGTGATGAATCTTACACATGGGGTCTATTTGAAGGTCTCTCTTTTTTTCTCTCACCTCACACATTCTTCTTCCTCTCGCCACATGCACTCCATGAGCGGAGCCGGACACGGTAACCGGTGGAGCTCACCCCTCTTGCCATAGATCTTGCCATAGAGCACGGCTCACGTTCCGGCCCCACAAGCTCCACCCCTTGCCCATTGCGGAGCGCGGCTCCGCGAGGTCACCCCTCCCACACTAGAGCGCACCTTGCTCGCACCAGAGCTCATTGCTTCGCTAGGTCTTGTCCTATGCCACGCGCTCACCTCGGATTGCAACAACTCATGTGGCCCAAGTACTCATTACTCATCGTCCGCTCGTTTTTGGATGGGAGGATCTCGATTTAACAACATATTCACAAAATATTTCTTGGAGGGATATTCTTCATCCCATCCCATCCCATCCCCATGCTGCACAAACTGCCCATAAGGCGACAACACTGCTCCACTCTAGCACCGCAACGAGGGCACTGTACGTACAACTACACTAAGTTAATTAGACAAATTTAACTTAGTACAAAACTAAATAACTTGCAATTTGAAACAAATAGAGTACCTCTTAACCCCACCTCCCCCTTTCTTTTTGACGGAAACCCCACCTCCCCTTATGGCCCAAAGACTATATAAACTAACAAAACCTATCTATACATCCAAGTACCATTCATCTGCTTTATGATACTTTGGCTCTAGAAAGGTCATCCTTAACATTGAGATTAAAGGCTCCACAAAGGAGTTTAATGACGTTTTTTTTTTATCAACTGAGTCTAGTATATGAAACGACTTATATCATGACGGTCATCTTAGGAGTTTTGGTGGATGGATCCGTTCCTCATTCTAAACTAACGATGTGCTCAGTGCAAAGACTAATCCGTTCCATTGCTCACCGTCAAAACTTGTCATTTTCTGGCCTCCTGTCAAAAGCGCCATCCACACATGGCGCAAAGCCGTCCACGGTCCACACGCTAGCTGCACCGCACCGGACACTACCGTCTCCTCCTCCTTTCCCCTTCTCACGCAGGCAGCTCAATCTGGAACGCGTCACGTTTGTTGGCCATCATCACATTATCGTGCGCAGGGGCGACGGTAAGCCATTGCACGAAAATGGCAAAAAGTTGACGGTCTCTCTGGGTCTAGCTTTGGGAGAGAATGGGAGCTATGATCTGATTGGGCACAGCGAGGCAGCACACGCTTTCCTCCGTCGTCTCGTTTCAGTGCAACTCGCGCCGCGTTGCTTGCGAGCCTTTCCTGCCTCTGGTCACGGGGAATGCGTGACGTGCATGCTGAAACCACATCGATCAGTACTCTGTAGAGACCATGTGTGTTTCCGTGGTTTTCCCGGCTTGTTTTTTGACGAGTTGTATGTAAACCTTTGTAGTACAAAACTGCCTTGTAAAGTCCTCTCTATCAATATAGCCTGGTATAAATAATCATACCAGCAATTTCCAGGGAAAATAGTAATCAAAGATCAGAGTTTTTTTTTCTTTTTTTTTTCTCGAACACGACTTCACGTGTCATTTCATTAAGAAGAAGAAGCCGAGACCGGCGGAACAAACATAACCACAGAGAGCGTGGCCACACACACAACACATCAAAGCTTTATTTATCATGGACTGTTTTTGCTTAACGCTTGTTTGATCAAGAGCATCTCAAGCATTGCTTTGATGAAAGCATCAATGTTGCCAAATTTGTTCATAATATTCATTCTTGTCTTAAACTAGGAAGAGATCTCTTTTATAATATCTTGGTAGTCTGATACTATTTGTCTAGAAAGCAGAAGCTTGCGTATACTAATTCTTTTTTGTGTGTATGACTACTGACAATTGTCCTACAACAGTCATTAGAACTTCGAGTGAACGGTCAACTCAGCCGCCAGCCCTCCTATGTTGCACACAATTCGATTTCAGACCATAAAAATGAACAAAAATTAACTAAGTTTTCGTGGATTGATATTTCCACTCATCCCTGGGTTGAACAAGTTCATGGCTTTAGGATGGATACCCGGCAGTAGGATCGATGAGCTTTCATTCTAATCAATTTAGACCACAGATCAGAATCACATATACGTGATTCTATCTAAATATTGCCAGTTGTCACACTGCAGCAGAATGAGACGCATGTAACATTACAGCATATCACAAACTGAACATGCCCTTATCAGAGTGAGACACATTAAACATTACAGTACTCCTAACACAAGCTGAACATGCACTTATTATTTGGCCGGAATGTAATTCCATTATCTAAAAAAATGCACTTATTATTCAGAGAAAAGACGAGGTCCTTTTCAAGTCAATCCAGGTGAAATACTACTGTCTGGCATCATATTATTGCTGAATGACTAAGCATTATGCAAGGGCATTACTTCTCCTCCTTCGAAAGAGGTGCAAGTGGTGTGTGAACATCGTTGGATGACCCAATGAGAATGATGTCTGCCTTCACACTGCACTTGGAAGCCAGGAGGTAGCCTTTGGAAGGGTCCTTCAGTGTCTTGAGTGGAATGAAGTTTGGCCATCCCCATCCAAGATTTCCATTGAACACAAAGCGAGCACCTGCAGTTGCCATCACATAAGACCACCGGTTAATTCATTCACAACGCGTTGGTAGGTACTCCTAGATGCCAAGAAGAGCTGAAACCTGGATGGTTGTAGTGTTGTCCCTGCTCTTGGTTCAGGATGGACAGGGTCACTTCAAACATCTTCCCGGACTCATGAGAAAGCTCGGCCGGGTCATGCATTATCAGGTACATAGAAAGTGAATTTGTGCTGTATTGGTCACCGAGTGGATGCATCCGGATGTGCCTGAGACAAAATTACAGGAAATAAAGTAAAAAGCTAGTAGACATATAGTTAAGCACCAGATGTGTTGATTCAATTAAATGACGGGGGGTGATTTTTCACAGCATATAAGCACCAGACATAAAACAACCAGGATTAAGCTTGAAAGTCTAACTAGACACGTTAAACTCAATGATACTTCTACATCGAAACCAGACAAGTTTTACACTAGAAAAGTGGCAAATGCAAACCATTTGTGCCCACAGGCTTCAAATGCGGGAGAAAGGACTGAGTCCTTCAAGGCAAGGAAGTCGTTCATGTTCCAGGTGTAATTTCCTTTGATGAATTCCTTCTTCTGCAGAAACAGTTCGCTATTTGTGATAGTATTATCTGGATCCACAACAAGGTTGTTTTTAGGAGAGATATCTGCTTGTAATATCCTCACACCAAAGACACAGCTATCATCAACCAGAAAATCAGCTGATTTCAGTAGTTCTTCAACAGTAATCAGGCATTTCTTCTTCGAATGGAACTTCTTGACATCGAAGTCGTACCTAGCTGTTTATAGAAAAAAATGTTGAAAATATTAGACAAGTAGGAACTTGTTTGTAAACTACAGATAGCCCTATAACCTTAGCTGCTTTCATCCACAGAGAGTCATTTTTACACAAGAAACCTTAGCAGCTTGCATCCCCAGTTAATCATTTTTTTACAAACTAAAGAAAACTAAAACCCATATTCAGAGCTATCAATTGACAAACTTCAAATGCATCATATTCAAATAAGAAGAGTCGAATGACTATATAAGCACTCTGAAATGCCGATCAAATTATAAGTACCTCAATATAAACTATAAGGCAGTAAAGTCTGCAAACATAGTACAGAAGAAAAATGAACTAAAATGATATATATAGACATTCGCTGTTAATTACATAAGCTTCATATGATGTTCAATTTAATTGCAACTTTTATGAGCCACTTAAGCGTACAAGCATGGACTAATAAGAACTTCCAGTTCCAGCTGTAATAAGAGAAGGCTCTGCTTTTAAAAAATTAGTTCAGGAAACTACCTTTGCATCCACAATATGACCCATTTGAATGATTGTATATGGATAGCTCAAATACAGCATGCATGACGTAACCAGGCTTCAAGCTGTTTCGGTTTAGAGCAAGAGAAAGAGCTACATATGGAATTTTAGTACCAGATTTTTTTATGCCTTGGGATCACTTTCAGGGACCTGGTAAATGAATAAAGAGCAGAATACCAACTCAGATGATAACTGAAGACTTAAGAAAACATATGGAGTTTTTTAGGGTTTTGCGATTGCTTATTACATCACTGTAACATGATTTGTGGCTAACTGGCATTCTAATTAATGTTGTTGATAGATAACTATTTTGTGTCTCCTCCAACCCCACAAACGCACCACCACCAGAAAACAAATCAATTGATATGTTTAGTGCTGCTTGATTCATTTTTAGGTGATTACAATACATACCATTTGTATCCACAGCAGTCAAAATAAGCGGAGCTGGCTGTTATAGCTTTCCTCTCAAATAGAGCTGAGAAGCCATAAATCTTCCATTTGAAAGCTGGATCATGTGTCTTTCCCAGAAGGAGCTGAGCTGAAATTTGCATGTGAGGAATCAATAAAAACATTGTAGACAGATAAAAGAAAAGTGCGATAATATGTTCTGAGTATACTAAGTTTTTTTTTTTTTTTTTTTGAAACATTCTGAGTATACTAAGTTAGGTGTATGCTTGGCAACAAATGAATACATTACAGAAAATACAAAGGGAAATGGAAGAAGTAGGATACTTCTACATATTGAGAAACTTCCAACTATCTGAATCAAAATAGCAAATACATTTACTCATGATTTATGATTCTGAATTTACCATAATAAATGGTTACTTAATCACATATGCTTTTAAAAAGGAAAAAAATATAGGACACCTCTTTCTCTAGGCACAATACTACGTTCATTCTATCTCTAGAGATAGGAGAAGTAATCCTAAAAAGGATACTTTGAAAAGTATATC
This sequence comes from Themeda triandra, assembly GCA_018135685.1. Classification (NCBI taxonomy): domain Eukaryota; kingdom Viridiplantae; phylum Streptophyta; class Magnoliopsida; order Poales; family Poaceae; genus Themeda; species Themeda triandra. The sequence continues at coordinate 84,219 of JAENPR010000193.1, read as the reverse complement.
GCCTTTTTCTTTGTAGTAGGTATTTTTAGAACTGCGCATCTTTAAAACAGTACAACACTAGACATATCATTATTCACTTCGTGCATACTTTTGTGTAGATCACGCATATAATCATAGATGGTAGGCAGAAGTACAGAATTGCGTTTCCCTTTTTTCTTATTACAAAATGTGCAGTTCTCCAATGTGTTCGAGTTTCCTTTTGTGCTATCTTTGTTTATACAAAGAATTATCTCAATTCCATCTATTTTGTCTTCATAGAAGATATGAATCCAAAATAGAAATTGACCAAAAGGTGATAGCAGTATAGCACCATGTGAAGTAGTATATTCTAGCACAATAATTCAAGCAGCAGGCAACATAAGTACATAACTACACGAGGTCAAGAGAAGTTCTTACAGGCATCAGCAGTAAGGCAAGAGTTGCCTGAAGTTCCTTTTGTCGCGAATCCAGTGCAGGAGTTGCCCATATCTGTACCACTTCCTCTTCTTGGGAGTCCACTGTAACAGAGATAAGCCATCATGATTCATGTAACAACTCGATAACGCAGAGCCAAGAACTTTAAAATCTCTGCATATCGACTATCAAGAACTTAAGAATGTTCAGAGGGTAGTGTTAGTGTAGATTAAATTTATCCAGACCATGAAAATATGGAATACTAGTACTAGACAGAGAGAGAAAAAAGAGAGGAGGGGTTAAGAAAAAGAACAGGATGATTAAAATACATTTTACTTTAAAAAATGAACATAAACTCTCATAAAAAAGATAAAGAAGAACCAAGATCTCCAGTTGCTCGACACTACATGATTTTCGAACTCTTTACCCGCTCCTTCCACTTCCACTCAAACAGACCACGGCCGCAGTTCATAAATGCATCAAAAACCACACAAGCAGCGAACTTTCCTAGGAATTCAAGGAAGAAACGAAGAGAAAAAGAGGGATTCGAGCAAACTTTCCTAGGGATTCAAGGAAGAAACGAAGGGAAAGAGAGGGATTCGAGCGAAATTGATCTCACCTCGCAATGCCTTCCGGCGGAGGTCTGGCCTTGGAATTGAGCAATGTAGCAGGAGGTTTTTGTGCGCAGATGAGCAGGGGCTGCTGCTACCTTTTAACACACAGGGAGGGGCAAGGATGACATTCTAACTGAAGGACAGGTGGCAAAATGCCACTGGTAGTCGATATCAGATTATTTTTTTTTAAGTTAAGTATGCACAGATGCTCATGTGTACATACTATGAACGTATATACATATAATATATTCAACCCTTATTACGTACATCTGTTTTGAGTCACTACAAGCGTCCGTGTCATTTCTTTATGGAATAAATTTAAGAACATATGAGCACTTTTATAAAAAGTTAAATAAACTCGGTTGGATAAATAGGTTTCACCACAAGAAACTAAATATATATTGAGCTATCAGTTTGCAAATGTATCTCGTTTAAGGATTCTATCAGTTAACCTTCTACACCTATGCATCAAATATATAATTTTTTTTAGGAAACAGGAGGGGTGTGATCCCCTACTGGATTTTATTAAAACAAAGTGTATAAAAAGCAAAAGTTGTTACAGCTCCTCATGGGAGAATCAGGAAAAAAAACTAACAAAGAAAATAAGAGCAATTACACAAGTGTTTCTAGCTTTTTTCGAAAGCGTGCTTGGGCACGTAGTGCTTTAAGGGAAAAAGGAGTTCGAATACAACGCTCGAAGCGGTGGAGAGCGAGCTACCGCCACCACTTGGAGCAAGGCACTCTTACAAAGGTCACCGGCTGAAACGATGGAGCAACAAAGTTGTACTAAACTAAGAAACAAATCCGCTAGAAGGTAATAACAACGGCTCACAGCTAGGGAGCAAGCGTGGCAAACGTGGCAAGGCCGCGGTAGCCTGCGGCAATCCAGGAGTCGAACTCTTTCCGAATGCGGATCACCAGCGCGGCTGGCGAGGCGGCCATGGCGTTGAAAGTCCTGCGGTTCCGCTCCTTCCACACCTCCCAAGTAACAAGGAGAACAGCCGAGTCGAACCCCTTCCGAGCAACCTCGGGGATGGAAGGGGTGGTGCGCAGCCACCAGTCAACCAAGGCGTCGTCCTGTCCCGGGGTGAGCTGCTGAAGACCGATGGCACTGGGGAGAATGAACCAAACCTCGCGGGTGTAGACACAGGCAATGAGTAGGTGGTCGTGGGTCTCGTCCTGCTGGCTGCATAAAGCGCAGGAAGCCGAGTGTTGAAGACCGTGCTTGGCCCGCCTCGCCACTGTCCACAGTCTCACAAGGGTTTCTAGCCATAAGTACATATGAGGTTGAACATCTTTCTTTGCTCTCAGGATAACCTGGGGCAAATTCTTTCTTGAAGATTGACTTGCAACGTTGTTGAGAGTTATCAATTCCCGTGAAAATCTTGTCATTTCGCGAAGACCAGATCGCCCAACACATAGTTACTATTATTTCCATGTAAAATAAATGAGGGAACTGAGTTTTTAAACCTTCCAACACTTGGAAAGTATCTGTCGAGTTTGGCATCAAATATATGATTAGTTATATAGATTCACAACCAATGATTTCTTACGATATTCATCGCACGAGCATTGTACCTTTGTATTAAGAAGGATAAAAGAGGATAAATAAACCCATATAAAATAAATACCCAAAATAAAATAGATCCAACTCACACTACCTACTCTAGAAAAAAAAATAGAAAAACTCTCCCTCTCAAGATACAAGCCAAAGAGCATGATCTAGACCAAAGCGTGAGACAGGCTATTGGGGTATGAAATGCTCTTTGCTCCAACTAGGCCTTAGAGTCTCATCTCCTTGCAGACATATGACAAGAGAGTTATGACATCCGGTGCAACCCTTTAAAAGTTGATTACAGAAATCTCAAAGGGATAATACCATAAAATATATTTTGATGATGCGTTTATTTGATACTATAGATGTTAACATATGTTTCTAAAACTTGGTCAAAGTTAGAATTTTTTTTAAAGAATCAGGCAGAAAATGCAACCAATTATAATAAAAAGTAAGAATTGACCAAAATAGGCAATACAACATATCAGCAACACAAACTATAGCAAATCGAGGCAACAAAGGCCAGAACACTACCCTCACTCAAGCACCGCAATGAGGGCGTTGTACAGCTGCACAAGTTAGACAACTTTAACCTAGGGCAAAACTAAACAAACTTTTAATTTGAAACAAAGAGAGTACCTCTTAATGGCCCAAAGACTATATGAGCTAACAAAATCTATGTACCCAAGTATATCATTCACATCTACTTTATGATATTATCATGAAGTCATCCTAAGAAATAATTTTGGTGGACCTCCATTCCTCACTGGTAAAACAGTCATGTGCTCAGTGCAGGATGATTAATCCATTCCATTGCTCAAACCAAACGCCGTCAAAGCTTGCCATATCTGGCCTCCTGTCAAAAGCGCCATTACCATACACACATGGCGTGTTCGACCCCGTTCAGGCAAGAGTGAGGTGCGTGCAAGCCAGCCCAGCCCGTCCACACGCTGCACCGCACCGGACACTTCCGTCCACACGCAGACGCAGCTCAATCCAGACGTGTCACGCGTGCTGGTCATCATCATATTTATCGTGCGCGGGGTCGACGGTGAGCCATTGCACGAAAATGGCAAAAGGGTGACGGCCTCTTTTTCTCTGCGTCTAGCTTTGGGAGCTGTGTGATTTGGGCACAGTGACAGCGCGGCAGCACACGCTTTTTGCAATTCTGCTGCATCGTCTCTCGTTTCAGTGCAACACGCCGCGTTTGCTTTGCTTGTGAGCCTTTCCTGCCCGCATGAGCATGGCGACACTGATCTCATCTTGTGCCCGGTCACATGGACCACCCAGGGTACATCGATTTCGAACAGAAGTGAAAAAGGACCGCGCTGCTGCGTTCCAGCAACTTCTGCGAAACTTCAGTAATTCGTCATTTGCATTATTTTGTGTACCAGTAGCGACAAGGTGTTGCTGTTCAGTATTTTGTAGAGACAATGTGTGATTCAGTGGTTTTCTCAGCTTGATTTTGATGAGTTGCATGTAAACCTTGGTACACAAATAACTACCTTGTAAAGTCCTCCTGTATCAATATACGTCTGGCATGATCATGCCAGCGATTTTGGGGCGAAAAAACTGTTCACAGCTCAGAAGGAAAACAACGCTAGCAAGGCTTCAGGCAGACCACAGAAAACTATTAGCACATATAGAGGGTGATGAGAAGGCTTCATCTGTGAACAAACGACTTGTCTTTCTTTTCTAGACCTGTGTGAACAAGAGTTACATGCACCAGTACAACAGGTGAATCTATCTAAGTGGCTGATCATTATATAAAAATTTAAGTGGTTGATAAGAACCATGTATCAGTCTGAACTACTGAGTGCAATTAGTCATTATCCAAGGATGCTTTCGCCAGAACCCGGGTCCTAGGTCAACATGGTCGACTTTCACATGCCACCGCTCCCTTGTTGCGTCATTGTCGCCGTCCTCAGCCCCTGCAAGTTCTTCCACCTGCAGACATTTGCGGTGGGCCCATTTAAATGACTCAGCAACTGAAAATAGGAGCATTAATATTTTGCACCATAGCAGTGACCACATGATTGATTGGGGTAGGACAGACTGGCAAAGGTTGCCAAGTTTTGCTTTAGTTGGATTGATGTCAATGCAATGTGGAATCAACTGGAGTGCTACCAGTGAGTCATCATCTTTGAAAATATATATGATATCAAAGGCCGAAACTTCACTTCAATGTTGTTTCAATCATGTAGGCAAGCTGCTTCTTTACGGCTTTAGCAATGCTACAATTATATCACTCTTCTGCCGTCCGCGTTATAGTACTATGGGCACAGGCGCACAGCATAATGCTGCAGCTCAAGTGGTTCTAGGAAATCAGTAAAAAAAATACCTTTCGCCGATAAATACATGAACCTTTCCGGAACATAGCAGGTTCATTGTTGTAGTTCATTTGGAATTGCTGAAAAAGCAACTCATTTTTATCTTTAGACAATGTTCCCTGCAGAAAAAATTAAAGCGATCAGAGGATGCAGACAAGACAAGTACAGAAGTATGCAGGATTGAGGGAAATATATTTTTAAAGAATTAATTTTGAAAGAAGACCTTCAATATCTCATGGGCTTCTTTTTTGCTTTTTCCAGATTTCACTAGCATCCAGAAGCATGTATTGTATTGGTTGCCAGCATGACCTGAAAATTGGGAATACAAATGAGTCAATCTATGCCTTTGTTCTTGTGCTTTATTCAACTGATGAAGTAGCCAAGGTCTTGCAGTAGGATATCTTAAAGAATAGAAATTAAGGGACATATATATTATATATCAACAGTAAGATCACATCATATATAGCTATACAAGCACTGAAACCTAGTTCATTCGCACTAATTCAAATGAACAAATGAATTCAAGCATAAACAACTTACACTCTGCTTGCCTCCATGACAAGTATTCACATACGATCTTTAGTTTGGGATAACATAGAGCTTCTGCTTCAAAGCGTGGTGTCTGCATTAATTCTTTGTGGGGGAAGAACTCTTTCCATTTCGTTATGTAAAGAGAAGTGAAATATGAAGAACATGATGAAAGGATTAAGCTGCAAAAGAAGTTGGCATCATTTTAAACCAAAGCAGTTAGCCCTTGAATTACAAATACAACACATTATGCAGATTGATGATAACTACCTTTCCTGTCTCTGATATAGTTCACTCTTCTCATGGAACACAAAACTGCAACAGTAAAAACAAAGTAAGAATGGTTATCTGTGATGGATGGCAATAAATAATGATCATCCGCAAGGAATGTTTGTCTAAACATATGTTAATATATCCAGATTCTTTACTGATACTTTTTAATAATTTTTATCATGCCAAGTCTATATTTATTCCAGATCATTTCTGTTCATGAGATGAAAACTGTGTCATCCAGAGCATTTTGTTTTCTTCCAGCACAAAAAAAAAAGAATTTATTTTCCTTCTTTATCAAGTCTTAACTCCATGGACAGTTATTATGAGTACAACATACCTATACTCATTGCTAAAACCATAGGCAAAGACGATGTCAGGGTATTGCTCCATCATCAAAGATGCAGATTCATTCATCAGACTTAGTGCAGTCTCATCATTTGGCTTGTCAAATGAATGAATTGTTGAGAATCTGGGAGAGCGGGATGAAGCAACCCAGTTAATAGTGAAATCAAGCTAAGGCTAAAGAGAACCAGCATGCTTTTGATACATAAAAGAAGAGGGATCCTCACTGATCAAATTGGCAAGCACTGATGCGAACAACGATCCAATTACAAGGCGGAAGGATGTGATTGATGCCAGATTTCTTTACAAACCAATGCAAAAATTTTCCTGTTCAACAAATACAGCAATTAAGTTAATGCTACACACACACATAGCTTGAGTTGAAAGGACAGCTGAATAATTCAAATCGACCTTCTTGAAGAATGTGTTGATGTTTTTTCCAAAACTCAGGCCCTATGATATCAACATGAGCCACTGTAACTTTCAATCTTGGTCTTTTTATGGGATCCCCATGGTCATCAATCTTTACCTAAAGTTACACACAATATATTATAAGAAAGATGTCTTGCATGAGTGATAACATTTGCAGTATCACCTTCTCTCGGTAAACACTAGATCCTTTGCGGAACATAGCCGGTTCATCATCATAATTAATTTGGAATTGTTGAGCAAGCAGCTCATTCTTGTCCTTCGCAAATGTTCCCTAGAAAAAAAAAAACTTGAATTAAAAACATTTATACCATTGTGATAGAATGGTCACCAACTCAAGAAAATTTGTACTACCTTCAAAGCTAGCTGAGCCTCTTGTTCACTTTTTCCAGACTTCACCAGCATCCAGAAGCAGGTATTGTACTGATTATTTATATGGCCTGAAAGGCACAAACAAAGAATATGCATATCAGTGAACTAATCAAATTATTGTTCGGTTCTGACATGTACATAGATCACTCTTTTCTTTTTATGTTGATGAAAGTTCATGCTTTGTACAACTTAGGTGGATATGATGTGGTTTTCTTGTAGAACTTCTGGGCAAAAAAGTTGCACAAATAAATATGAGAATTCAAATTGCAGTTCCAGTAGCTTACAGTCCACTTGTCTCCAAGCCAAATAATCACGAATAGTCTTCAAATTTGGGTAACATACAGCACGAGCATCAAAATATGGTGGCTCCTTCAGCTCTTTGTTAGGAAAGAAGTCTTTCCACTTCATTACGTACACAGAAGTGAAGTAGGAAACACATAAAGAGAGAATTTTGCTGAAGTTGTTGATAGAGATGTCAATATCGTGATGCCATGAACACTTTCTCATATTTCAGAAACAAAAGGAAGGAAAATTAACATGCAAATATCAGCGAAAAGGTGAAACTGAATGAGTTACCTTTCTCGCCGGTGATAGAACTCTGTTTCCTCTCTGAAAATGAAACTGCAGGGTAATCATGAACATAAGAAATTTGTAGTAATAGAGAAGATAATGCATTAGATTGCTAGAAAGTTCATTTTTATATACAACTCTTAAATGAATTACATATTATATAATGAGCTATTTAGCCAAACAAATCAACAATGTGATGCATTTATCTCTGGAAAATAAGCGATGGACGCCAAGCAATTCATATCAGACATTCTTTTCACAAGTGGCATACTGAAATACAAAAACTCAATTCTATTAACTGAACTTTATATGGGAGGATGCATTTATCTGAACTCAATTTCTTTTCATAATGTGATGCATTTATCTCTCGAAAATAAGCGATGGACACCAAGCAAATCACATCACATATTCTTTTCACAAGTGGTACTGTACATAATCTAAATCCTTTATAGTGGAACTTATATGGGAGGATGTATGATGTCATACCTGTACTCATCACTAACACCATAAGCAAAGACTATGTCAGGGAATTTCTCAAGCACAGCAGTGGCACAAGCATTCATTAATCCTAGAGCATTCTTATCATTCGGTTTCTCAAAGGCGTGAACCTTCGAGAACCTACAAAGGAGAAACTAAAATTAGCAGATAAACAAAATATACTATCCAACAACACAGTAGAAACTTGGTCCACAAAAGGAGGCACTGGTATTTGAGAGGGGTACCTGTGGAAGTGGCAACCGTCGATGCGGACAACGATCCAGTTAGAGGGTGGAAAGCAGCGATCAAACTCGAACTCCCTCTTCACGTACTCATACTCGCTGTTGGCCATCAATCCCTCCCCCCAATGCACACAACTAGACGCGCCTTGTTCGGCTGTTCCTAGAGCCAAGCTTCAGGTGGGAAAGCAGCAGAGAAGACACCGAACCGAGGCTTCGGAATCCCACTAGCGAACTAGCGCGTCGGCGGGGACGGCGGCGTGGGGGTGCTGTGGTGTGCTGTGGTGGGAGCTGGGAAGCGGGGAGCGAACCGAAGCGCCGGGCTCCCAGCGGCGTAAAGGCGCCCTGCACCCCCCGCGCAGGGGTGAATTCCGGCGGCGTACCTTGGCTTCCTGACGACGGCCGGCGGCGGCTTCGGGACTCCCGAATCGGGAGGAGGAAGAAGAGATATGGGCCTATGAACGTGAACAGTCCAAGGCCCAACGGGCCAAACTGGCCCAAATACTGACTCCGTCTCCGTTCTAAATTTTGGGTTTTCTTCTAACTTCAACAATTCGAATTTCTCTTCTTTATTCCGAGGTCCGCCGCGCAACCAAATGCGAGAGCCCGGCCCCGCCGCCGCCCCCTTCACCGCCGCGTCCCTCCACGAGCACGTTCTCCGCCTCCACCAATGCGGCGGCGGCGGCGGCAGCCTCCTCCTCCGCCGCGCCCACGCGGCCTCGCTTGTCTCCGGCGCCCTCACCGCCTCCCTCCCGCTCGCAGGCGCGCTGCTTCTCTCGTACGCCGCGCTGCCCGACGTCCCGTCGGCGCGCCTCGTCCTCCACCACCACCCGCTCCGGCTCCGCTCCGCCTTCCTCTGGAACTCGCTCTCCCGCGCGCTCGCCTCCGCCGGCCTCCCGCGCGAGGCCCTGCGGGTGTACAACCGCATGGTCCGCTCCGGCGTGCGCCCGGACGACCGCACCTTCCCCTTCGCCCTCCACGCCGCCGCTGCCGCCGTCGTTTCCGAGGCCGAGCACCCTGCGAAGGGCGCCGAGCTCCACGCCGCCGCTCTCCGGCGGGGTCTGCTCCTCTCGGACGTCTTCGCTGGCAACACGCTCGTCACGTTCTACGCGGCGTGCGGCCGCGCGACTGACGCGCGCAGGGTGTTCGACGAGATGCCTGCCCGGGACGTCGTCTCGTGGAACTCACTTGTCTCGGCATTGCTGACGAATGGGATGCTGGAGGATGCAAAGCGGGCAGTGGTGGGGATGATGAGGAGCGGGGTCCCGGTGAATGTTGCAAGTTTGGTGTCAGTCGTGCCTGCCTGTGGCACGGAGCATGATGAGGGGTTTGGGTTGTCTGTCCATGGTTTGGTGTTGAAGTCTGGACTTGACTCTATGGTGAACCTCGGAAATGCGCTGGTGGATATGTATGGGAAATTTGGAGACTTGGAGTCATCGATGCGAGTGTTTAATGGAATGCAAGAGAAGAATGAGGTTTCTTGGAATTCTGCAATCGGTTGCTTTGCTCATGCAGGGTTTCATGAAGATGTGCTGGAAATGTTTAGGGTAATGTCAGAACATGAAGTCACACCGGGATCCGTTACCTTATCAAGTTTGCTGCCTGCTTTGGTTGATCTTGGTTACTTTCATTTGGGGAAGGAGGTGCATGGGTACAGTATAAGGAGAGCAATGGAATCTGATATTTTCATTGCCAACTCACTAATGGATATGTATGCTAAGTTTGGTTGTTTGGAGAAAGCATCTGTTATCTTCGAAAATATTGAGGGACGGAATGTGGTCTCATGGAATGCAATGATTGCAAATCTTGCACAAAATGGAGCTGAGACTGAGGCTTTCAGGCTTGTCATCGAGATGCAGAAGAATGGGGAATGTCCAAATTCATTCACTCTAGTGAATCTGCTTCCAGCCTGTTCAAGGGTAGCCTCTGTAAAGATGGGGAAGCAGATCCATGCATGGTCAATCCGCAGAACCTTGATGTCTGATCTGTTTGTATCAAATGCTCTGATTGATGTATATGCCAAGTGTGGTCAACTGAGTTTGGCACGAGATATCTTTGACAGGTCAGAGAAGGATGATGTGTCATACAACACTTTGATCGTGGGTTACTCTCAAAGTCAATTCTATTTTGAATCTCTTCATCTTTTTCAGCAGATGAGATCTGCTGGAATTGAGTATGATGCTGTTTCCTTCATGGGTTGTCTCTCGGCATGTGCTAATCTTTCTGCATTTAAGCAAGGAAAAGAAATCCATGGTGTTTTAGTGAAGAGATTGTTAAATGGTCACCCTTTTCTGGCTAATTCGTTGCTGGACTTGTATACTAAAGGTGGAATGCTTGAAACTGCTTCAAAGATCTTCAATAGGATTACACGAAAGGATGTTGCTTCATGGAACACTATGATCTTGGGATATGGGATGCATGGTCAAATTGATGTCGCATTCGAATTGTTTGATTTAATGAAGGATGGTGGCGTCAATTATGATCATGTATCTTATATTGCAGTATTGTCAGCATGTAGCCATGGTGGGCTTGTAGACAGAGGAAAGAAGTATTTCAGTCAAATGATCGGTCAAAATATTAAGCCACAGCAAATGCACTATGCTTGCATGGTAGATCTTCTTGGGCGTGCTGGACAACTGAGTGAATCTGTTGAGATAATCACAAACATGCCTTTTCCTGCTAGTTCTGATGTTTGGGGAGCATTGCTTGGGTCTTGCCGTATACATGGAAACATTGAACTAGCACGACTGGCAGCAGAGCATTTGTTTGAGTTGAAGCCTGAGCACTCAGGCTACTATACTCTGCTGAGAAACATGTATTCTGAGTCTGGGATGTGGAATGAAGCAAATGAGATCAAGACATTAATGAAATCAAGGAAGGTGCAGAAAAATCCAGCATATAGCTGGGTACAGAGTGGCAACAAGCTACAAGCTTTTCTTGTTGGGGATGGATAGTGATTTTTGGATAGTTTTGCATTAAATGACAGTGTCACAGATTTTGACATGTTGCACCTATATGGTGGCATTTAATGAATTAGCTGGATATAGAAATACCATGTATAGCATTGTCATGGTAACATCATCTAGCAATATTGCAGAAAAAAGTTTGCAATGACTTGCAGAAGACCTTCAGTGAGTAACTAGTATAATACTTGGGTATTACTGATGGTACCATGTCTTTCTTTGCTCATGAGCTCTCACCAAGAAACAAAAGGATGGTAAGCATATTTATGTTGGTATGTTCTGTGAAAAAGGTAGACTAACCATAGTGGATCATGATCATGCTTCGTACCATCAGAGTTTGTATTTGATCTTTAGAGAAGTACAATAGTTCCAAATATTATGATTTGTGTCTTACAGAACTTTTGGAATGTTAGTAGTTGTAGTTTACTTACTGAAGTTTCTACCTTGTGATTTCATTTCTTTGGCCTGATTGTGAGTCCCTTCTTTCTTTGATTATTTATCATATAACTAGGTAATTCCTCAAGCCATGGTGTTTGTTGTTTGAAAGCAATATAAGCAAGAGGAAGAGCAATGGTTTGCATTTTATCAAGGAGAAGAAATCCCAAGTCTAAGTTCAACTTGATGTACAGAAAGGTGATGCATCCCTCATTGTCAGGGTTGATGGTTCAACATAAGCTAGTCATGACACATTGTCAAATGTTCAGCAAGCTGGATGAACTGTTGGTGAAAAGAAAGCATTCAGGCACCCTGCTCTGGAAATGTAGGAAAATCATAAATGTAAGGTGTCTCGGTGTGATTTTTGTTATCTCAAGATCTCATCACTTAGAAATTGTTTTCTGTTTTTGACTGATGATGTGGAATTTGGGTTTTACTCAATTAGGAATGTGTGGAGACTCAAGCTGATGATCAGACTGTACAAAGATAATGGAGCAGGCCACCATTAATACACAATAATGTCAGTGCAGCAAGATGAAAGCATTACACAGTTTTGATATTTGTACCCAGCTTTTATTAACACTTGATAAATATATTTTCCTAGACTCCAATAGTGTGCTTTTCATATTGTTTGCACACATTTTTCCTATTCAACAACACTCATTGCACATTACTGAATTTTTTTTTGGGATATTTAGCTATTTGTCACTCTTAAGTCTTAAGAGTGTTGTACTCAAAAGTATCATCTTCTGCACTCCCCCAAATATTTAACACCCATGTGCCATTTTCAGTGGAGACGTTGAACGGTCGAAGTCACATTATAGGATGATATTTGGGAGTGTGCCACTCTTAAGAGTGGTAAAAAAAAAGTTCAATATATCCTGGAAAACAAGTATTTCTTCCATTTCAAAATGTAGGTCATTTTGGCTTTGTCCTAAGTCAAACTCCTCTAACTTTGACCAAATTTATAGAAAAAAAAATGTAACATCTATGCACTATTGTTATGACATGTTTCATGGTGGATTTAACTCAGCTAATTTGTTCTTGTAGATATTGCTGCCCTATCAAGTTATATATTAAACAATGTTCACCATCTTATAAATGGTGGCATTCATGTGATGATGCTTACAGATGGTGGCATTCATGTGATGATGGGCATTGGTGTGCCAACCATTGCAGAATGATTGACTGTGAAGTCCTAGACTAAGGGATCGAGGCAGAACTCAGCATGTGTTAACACCATTCTCTTCTCAAAGGGAAATGGTAAGGAGAATGAGCAGTTTGGTCCTCGTTTGCCTGTTTCCAGTGTGTGGCAGGAACATATGGCATGTGCGTCTACCAATTTTGCATTGCTCGGGATTGCACTGTTGACGAGGCTTGCAAGAGGCCAACCAGAGGTGGCGAAGGGCCTGAAGATGATCCAGCAATGGAAGGTGACCCAGACAATGGAATGTCCGGTGGTGACAAACTCTTGGGATATGTAATGCGCGCTTAGCAGCATCATCTTGGTGTGCGAATGCAACATTAAACATCACCAATGTATATGATGTAGGATACTTTTAGCTAGTTAGCTATTTGGCGATTTTAGTTGATTTTAATGTTCACTTCTTCATCAGGCTGTAGTTAGTGATGTAATGTAACCGGTATCATTGATTCTGCCATTCTCTCAGGATTAATGAACAACATGCACCGAAAATAGAGGTACAGAACCTGCAGTAATCTTTATCTGATTGTCCATACATATATTTTCCATACGCTGAAGACACAAAAGTAGCACTAAGCTAGCCACTAACCAAGCACACATACACGAAGTGATCATACAACAAACATTCGGGTTTTATCAACAATCTGTCGTCTTACACTATTAACAACCCCGTGATCTCCCTGAATGCCTGGCCTGGCCTCTGGGTCCAGCCTTTCTTTACAACCTTGTGTTCCAGGGACAGACCTCAAATCTCAATGAGCAGAGAAGAATGGACAAGCTATGTGCAGCAGAGATCATCATTGGAGTGCAGAACCTGATGCTTGGGTTCTATTCAGGAGTCTGAGAAGTTAGGATGGTCGGCTTCTTCAGCCAGTACTGCTCGAACCTCTGCCTTGCGTATTCCTTATAGTCGAAGTCGATATCGTTGACATGATCCTGCACAGCCAGAGAATGTGAGAATTGGATGAATGAATTGCGCACATACTTGCTATTCTGGTTTTTTTGTAGGTAAGACGAATAATGAAAACTGCATGAGCAAACCCACCGAAATTATTCCCCAGAGGCCCCAAACTAAATGGCTGGCAAGGGTATACTTCTCAATGCTTTTGATCAGGTTCTCTACCTCCACTTCAGATTCCTCACCTGGTAGGGATTGCAGGGAATCAGAAAAAGAATTTATTTTCTAGAACTGATTAAGACGTGTTGCGTGTTCCTAAAAACCAGTAACGAGATAAACTAGAGGTTGGTATAATAAATCAACAAACATTAGATTACCTGAAGAGCTCAGGTATGTCTGCACAAATTGCTTCCGCTCATCGGTATCTGTCGTAATATGAGCAGTAAGCAAGGATGAGTGAACAAATATAGGCTCCATCAAGACATCTAAGAGGAAAATAACAATGCACAAATCCATATCTTCAAATATATATATAGTACCTGGATATTTATTGTAGTCCAATATGTGAGGCTTTTCTGAATGGTAGTCTGCGGCCATCTCACAGAAATGGTTTGCGATGTCATAGGCAACAGGGTTAAAACTTGCATACTCGTAGTCCTGCAAAGATGTTAGGCAGAAATAAAGTAAGATCATAACAACATATTTTCCAAGTATTCAGGATAAGTCAGATGGGATAGTCAGTAATGACTATAAGATAAAAACAAAGGTTATGGTTCAGAAACATATGACAGACTAAGCATGGGAAATGCAGCAACGTGTATGAAAGAACAGCATTACTGAGCCAAACACACGCCAAGTGACAAGAACTTACAATAATGGTCAACAATTTGGTCTCTTCATCAATCATGATATTTCCATACTGGAGATCATTATGGCAAAATCCTATGCGCTCACATTCCCCTGAGAATTCATTCTCCAACGTGGTGATCTCCTCCTCAATGCTATCCAAGCAGAACTCTTTGGCTTCATCAGAGGAGTACAAGCTCTTGGCAGTTTTAAGCCAGTTCCTAGAGGAAACGAGGCACTGTTGCAATCAGTACTTCACTTTGATGATAATAAATTTTGTTTTACAATATGCTACACCAGAACAAACATTTAGGGAAAAAAATTTGCAGTACCTTAATCTTTCCCAAATGAGCACAGATTTTGAACCAGGCATGTCAAGGCTGTGAAATTCCCTCAATTTGGAGGCTATAATAGCTGAAATCTCCGGATCACGTAGATCAGGAGCTGAAAGTGTCTGAAAGGAGTAGTTATGTCAACTTCCTAATTTAATAAAATGGGATCCACATCCTACTAGTACTAAGATGTCCAATTCTCATGGTAACTATGAATTACAGAGCTGAACTCGTGGTTAGCAACATCAAACTATGAATTACAGAGCTGCAAGATTTGTCTTTGTATTTAGCAAGGAGAAGGAACATGATGTTTTTTCTTTTCAATATGGTACAAAAGAAAAGGAAAACAAAGACCGAATAGTGATGCTGTTATGACCGGCGTCACGTACCAGAGGTGGACACGTGGCTAAGAGCCACAGGCCGATCGGCCTAGGGGCGCCTAGGCCCACAAGTTATCTAGCTATATTTTTATAATTCTAGTATTATTAGTATTTGAGGGATTTATTTAGAAATCGTGAGTTGAGAGGAGGCTATATATTTGTAAGAACTCTATTGTGGAAATTAAGCAGAAACATATATTGTTTCCAGCTTCCTTTAGGGAGCTGGGAGATCGGGTAGCCCCCCAAACCCTAGCCGCCACCTTTTCCTGTGTGCCGCCCTCCACACCACGGCGCCCCAGCGCCGCCGTCATCCTCGTCCTCCAATCTCCCATCCGTAGAGGTTGCGAGAGGTCAAGGGTAGGGCTAGGAACCCTATCAACTTGGTATCCAGCTCCTCGGTTGCGATGGCTGATCCTCCGGTGCCAACCACCGGCGTCCCCTCCACCACCGCCGCGCCGCCCCCCGCCGCCGACCCTAACCTCTCGGTGGTGACTGCCGGGGCGGCCTTCGACGCGCTCGGCCTGGGCGCGCAGGGCGACTCGCCCACCCCGTCGGAGACCCTCGTCCTCAGCCCCGCCGACCTCACCGCGGCGGTGCTCGAGCTTGGGCGGGCCGTGAAGGGGATCCACGCGTTCCTCACCGGCCCCCATGGACCGCCGCCCGCCACCACCCAGGCGGCCCTTCCGCCTCCGCCGATCGACCCGCAGGCGGCCGCGGCCGCGGCGGCGGCTGCTGCAGCGGCGACGCAGCACACCACCCCACCGACGACGGGAGTGCCCATCCAGTCCATCGCGTTCCCGCACTCGCCGTCCCCGATCCCGAGCTTCCCGTTCGAGCAGCGGGTGTCGCCGCCGGTCTACACCAACACCCCGGCCAGGACGACCACCCTAGCCACCGGCTCGGGCCATGGCGGAGCGCCCGCCAGCGGCATCCTCTACGGCGGCGTGGACGGGCCCTTGTTCCACGGGTCCAGCTTGTGGCCGGCCACCTCCATGGCGTCGGCATCGAGTGGGAGCACCCCCGGTGGAGGGGGCAACCGGCCGATGGCGGAGCCCGGCGCGTGGGAACCCAAAACCCACAAGCTCGACTTCACCACCTACGACGGCTCCGTCGACCCGCTCAGCTGGCTCACGCACTGTGAGCAATTCTTCTGGGGGCAGCCGCTGCCCCAACGGACGTGGATGGCGTCCTACCACCTCACCGGCGCCGCTCAGACGTGGTACTACGCCCTCGAGCAGGACGAGGGCATGCCCTCCTGAGACCGCTTCAAGGAGCTGTGCCGCCTCCGGTTCGGCCCTCCTGACGCCATGTTCGGCTCCGGCATCTCCACGTTGGGCCGTCTACCGTTCCAGTCCTCCGTCCAGGAGTTCTCCGAGCGCTTTCAGACCATCTTGGCGCACTCCAGGGACATCTCCAAGCGCCAGAAGGCGGAGCTGTTCGTCGGCGGCCTGCCCGACCACATCCGCGTCGACGTCGTCATGCGCGCGCCGCCGGACTTGCAGACCGCGATGTTCCTCGCCCGCGCCTTCGAGATACGGGCTGCGGCTACGGCTCCACCACCACCACCACCACCGAGGAGCAGCAGGCCACCCCAGCGGCTCGGCATGCCGCCGCGGCCTCCGCTGGCCAGCGCCACCCCGTCCGGGACACCTGCCCAGCAGGCCCCGGCGCCGACGGGAGGGACGGCCGCGACCCGCCCCGGCCCGGCGCGCCCGCACCTTCCGCGCTATCGCTGCCGAGATGCAGGAACGCCGTCGCCAGGGACTCTGCTACAACTGCGACGAGCCGTACGTGCGAGGTCACGTGTGCCCCCGCCTCTTCTTCCTCGAGGTGGACGACTTCCTCGTCGACGACACCACGCCCGTGGAGGAGCCCACGTCCGATGAGGCCGCCGCCGCCGACGCGGCCCATACTCACGCTCTTGTGGTCTCTATGCACGCTCTTGCAGGAATCTGGACCTACAACACGATGCTGCTGCCGGTGACGATCAAGGGCGAGCGTCTCCTCGCTCTCCTTGACACGGGCTCCACCCACACCTTCCTGCAGGGCGCGGCCATGAGGCGACTGGGCCTCGCTCCGCAGGGAGGCGACCAGTTGCGCGTCACGGTGGCCAGTGGCGAGCGCTTGCCGTGCGAGGGGATCGCCCGCGACGTCCCGGTCGACATACACGGGGCGCCGTTCGCCATCTCCTGCGTCGGCATCGCCCTGGGCTGCTTCGACTTCATCCTCGGCGTCGGCTTCCTGGGGCCGCTGGGGCCCCTGACGTGGGACTTCGAGCGGCTCACCGTCTCTTCCCGCGACGGCCGTCGCGTCACCCGGGCAGTGCGTGGCTGCCCCGGGCGCGCCCTCCCGAGCGGTCGGCCGGCGGGCGGTCGCCGCGGACCCGCGACCCCGGCTGGGAAGAGCTTCTACTTCAGCACGCCGACGTCTTCGACACGCCGCGCGGCCTCCCACCGGCCCGTCCCTACGACCACCGCATCCACTTGCTGCCCGGGACGGCGCCAGTGGCAGTGCGGCCGTACCGCTACCCCCAGCTGCAGAAGGACGAGCTCGAGCGGCAGTGCGCCGCCATGCTGGAGCAGGGCATCATCCGCCCCAGCACGTCGCCATTCTCGGCGCCCGTGCTCCTCGTCAAGAAGGCGGACGCGTCGTGGCGTTTCTGCATCGACTACCGCGCCCTCAACGATCGCATGTCCAAGGACAAGTTCCCGATCCCGGTGGTCGACGAGCTCCTCGACGAGCTCCATGGCGCCAAGTTCTTCACCAAGCTCGACCTCCGTTCCGGGTACCACCAGGTGCGCATGCACCCGGCGGACATCAAGAAGACGGCGTTCCGCACCCACCACGGCCACTTCGAGTTCCTGGTGATGCCGTTTGGGTTGTCCAATGCCCCGGCCACTTTCCAGGCGCTGATGAATGACGTGCTCCGCCCCTTCCTCCGCAGGTTTGTGCTGGTCTTCTTCGACGACATTTTGATCTATAGCACATCGTGGTCCGAACACCTGCAGCACGTCGGCCTCGTCTTCACCGCCCTTCGCGCCCACGGCCTCTTCCTGAAGAGGTCCAAGTGCCCCTTCGGGGCGCGCTCCGTCGCCTACCTGGGCCACGTCATCTCCGCGGACGGCGTCGCCATGGACGGCGACAAGGTGGCGGCCGTCGAGGCATGGCCGACGCCGCGCTCTCCCCGCGGGGTGCGCAGCTTCCTGGGGCTTGCCGGCTACTACAGGAAGTTCATCCGCGACTTCGGCTCCATCGCGGCGCCCCTCACACGCCTTCTCCGGAAGGAGGCGTTCGCTGGATCGCGGAGGTGACGAGGCCTTCGCTGCCCCTCGGGGCGCTGCTCCTCGGCGCCGGTGCTCCGGATGCCGGACTTCGACCGCCCGGTTCGTGGTGGATCGCGGCGCCTCCGGCACGGGCCCGGCGCCGTGCTACACCGGGGAGGACCCCCGGCCTTCTTCGGCCGCCCGTTCGCCGCCGCCCACGTCAAGCTCGCGGCCTACGAGCGCGAGCTCATCGGGTTGGTGCGGGCGGTCCGTCAGGCGCCCGTACCTCCGGGGCGCCGCTTCCTCGTCCGCACTGACCACTACAGCCTGAAGTTTCTCCTGGACCAGCGGCTGTCCACCGTGCCCCAGCACCAGTGGCTCAGCAAGCTGTTCCGGTTTGACTTCACCGTCGAGTACCGTCCCGGGAGGCTCAACTCGGCGGCGGACGCGTTGTCTCGCCGCGATGAGGAGGCCGCGGCCCTCTGCGCACTTTCGGCGCCCTCCTTCGACCTCTACACCGACATACGCCGCGCCACCGCGGCCGACCCGGTCGCCGGTGGCCTTCTGCAGCAGCTGACGGAGGCGACTTTGGGCGCGCCGTGGGGAACCAGCGACGGTTTTCTCCTCCACGGCAAGCGCCCCTACGTGCCGGACATCAACGACTTGCGCCACCAGGTTGTGTGCCTGGCGCACGCTTCAGGCCACGAGGGGGTTCAGAAGACCCTGGTGCGTCTCCAGGCGGATTTCTACATCCCCGGTGATCGGCAGCTGGTGCACGACTTCGTCCGCTCGTGTGATGTGTGCCAACGGAACAAGACCCCCGACGCGCAGCCGGCGGGTCTCCTCCAGGCCCTTGGAGGTGCCCTCCCCGTGTGGGGCGATATCTCCATGGACTTCATCAAGGGGCTGCCGAAGGTGCACGGCAAATCCGTGATCTTGACGGTGGTGGACCGTTTTTCGAAGTACGCCCACTTCATCGCGCTCAGCCACCCCTACACCGCCGCGTCGGTCGCCCGGGCGTTCTTCGACGAGATCGTGCGCCTACACGGTTTCCCCAGCTCCATCGTCAGCGACCGCGACCCCGTCTTCACCAGCAACCTGTGGCGTGATCTTTTCAGATGTGCAGGTGTCAACGGCGGCTCGGCACGGCGTTTCACCCTCGACGGACGGCCCCCGAGGCGGTGAACAAGATCATCGCCATGTACCCGCGCGTGCGACCGGCGACCGCCCCGAGCGTGGGTCGACCGGCTCTCCCGGGCCGAGGCATCGCTACAACACCTCGTTCCATTCGGCGCTTCGGGCGACGCCGTTCGAGGTCGTCTACGGTCGTCCCCCACCGCCGCTGCTTCCCCACCACGCCGGCGAGGCCCAGACGGAGGCGGTGGACGCCATGCTACGCGATCGGGACGCCTTCTTGGAGGAGGTCCGCGAGCGCCTCCTTCAGGCGCAGCAGTACGCCAAGCGCCACTACGACGAGCATCATCGCGAAGTGGAGTTTGATATGGGCGCGTGGGTGCTGCTCCGCCTTCTTCACCGTCCCACCCACGCGCTCGCGTTGCCCGCCAAGGGCAAGCTTCGACCACGCTACGCCTGGCCGTTTCAGGTCGTCGAGCGCATTGGCCCGGTGGCTTATCGTCTTCGCCTGCCTGCGGACGCGCGCCTTCACGACGTTTTCCACGTGGACTTGCTGAAGCCCTACACCTTCGTCGGCACGCCTCCTGCAGCCCCGGCCGTTCTACCTCCAGTGCAGGATGGGCGCCTGCTGCCTGCCCCCGAGCGCGTGCTGCGTGCCCAGCTTCGGCGTGGGGTTTGGCGCCTCCTTGTCAAGTGGCAAGGTCTTCCGGACGACGACGCTACTTGGGAGCTCCGCGATGACTTCACCGCTCTCTACCCGGATGTCCAGCTCGAGGACGAGCTGTTCGTCGAGGGGGGGAGAGATGTTATGACCGACGTCACGTACCAGAGGAGGACACGTGGCTAAGAGCCACAGGCCGATCGGCCTAGGGGCGCCTAGGCCCGAAGTTATCTAGCTATATTTTTATAATTCTAGTATTATTAGTATTTGAGGGATTTATTTAGAAATCGTGAGTTGAGAGGAGGCTATATATTTGTAAGAACTCTATTGTGAAAATTAAGCGAAACATATATTGTTTCCAGCTTCCTTTAGGGAGCTGGGAGATCGGGTAGCCCCCCAAACCCTAGCCGCCACCTCTTCCTGTGCGCCGCCCTCCTCACCACGGCGCCCCAGCGCCGCCGTCATCCTCGTCCTCCAATCTCCCATCCGTACAGGTTGCGAGAGGTCAAGGGTAGGGCTAGGAACCCTATCAGATGCTTTAACCAATTTTCTACTCACGCCATTTCTCCTGAAAAGACAATTAACTTCAACACTCTGACCTAGTCTTGTTGAGTGATTAACAAAAGTTGATACACAAAATCTTCAAGCGTTGACCTATTCGGGTCTGTGTCCTGAATTCTAAAGTAATTTCATAGATACAGTGCTACAAGTACCAGATACTATTTAAAAGAAATGTCAGCAAGTGACAACCGCATATTAGCCTTGCGAATCAGAATAAAATATTCTACTGTTTTCTGCCACGGCAAGTATCTCAGACGATATCAAGGAAACAGTTTAAAATACGCAATGCCAATCTCAGGAAGAGTAGGAAAACCGTGGCATTAGTTTTGAATTCTTTAGTTCATCATTGACTTCAGACCTAAATGATCGTTTTCAGATAAGACTCCAAAGGCCAAACTGTTGAAAGTTATGGCAGAGTACAGTTCATATCCTCATCATAAGGGGAGGAAGGTGTCAAAGCAAGGCAACCTTACATAAACACGTTAGTCGAGAGCATGCTGGTAGAGGAAATGTGTTTATTCATCCATTAAGAAGAAATGATAAAATCTTTTCTGATGATGCTATTAGTGAATGGATCAACGGAGCGCTTTAATATGATGAAGACTCCCATTTAATTTCCAAGTTATCCAACCAGCAAAAGGTACAGAAAGATTCCAAAGAACTTGAGAAGAAATAAATTCCTTCCGAAAAAGAGTTTTAGAAGTAATGTTAAACCAGTAGGATTTTAAAGAATCGTGAGGGCAAGTAGATAACAAGAAGGATCGGTCCAAGAAGCAGTGAAAGCGTGAATCAAACAAAACGAGTGATGTTGATGATGATGAAGAATACAAGAAGCGATCGAAGAATGCGCACCCTGGCGTGGATGAACTCCTCGACGCGTCCGTTGGGGAAGCGACCGAGGAGGCGGGGGCCGTGTCCGTGCCGCGACATGAACTCGAACGTGCGCACCTCGTCCTCCCTGTCAAAGAACAGGTCCACGCCCTCCCCGTACACCCGCACCAGCACGGTCCGCGCGTCCCCGCCGCCCGCTTCTGCGCCGCCGCCGCCGCCGGTGGTGGTGGTGGGCCACCGCGCCTGGTACACCTCGTTGGTCATGGCGCCCTTGAGCGGCACCACCTCGGGCTCCCGCCGCACGGCCACGTCGTCCCACGCCGCCGCCAGCTCGTGCAGCAGCCGCCGCGCCTCGTCCGGGATGCTCCGCGCAGCCGGCGCCGGAGCCGCCGCATCGGCCGGACTCTGCTGCTGCTGCCGCTGGCTCTCGGTCGGCTTCGGCGCCATGCCTGAGACCGAATCAACGGAGAGCGGAGCGGCTCGGGATTGGACGGCGGAATCTTTGGTTTTCCTAAAATGGGAGGGATCTGGGCGCCGGAGAGCGAGCCGTTCGTGCGCGCGCGTCCGTCCTTGCCTCCTGGCTTCGTTTCGTCTGATCGTCTCTGCCTCTCGGCGAGAGGCGCGGGTATAAATAGAAGAAATTGCTGATTCACCCTCAAGTATTACCTTTATTCTGCATACACCTTCATTTTGATCAAGTAGACATCATTGAAAAGTCTTTGCTTGCTGGTATTCAGCTGGCTCCATGAGAGAACAAGATTTGCATTATTTCAACTTTCTTGAGTGATAGAAACTCAATACAGTATTTGCCAAATGATTCTAGAACTCAATAATACCCTCCAAGTATTTCCTGCAATAAAAAAAAAGTCAAATGAAAACATAAAGGTCCCACCAGATGCTGTGCGGCTGTGATCGCAAGCTGCAGCATGGTAGACCCCTGCGGATTCAAGATTCCGAATTGACAAAACAACCACTTAGATTCGGGGAATCGGTCCGAGTGCATCACATCGAAATTAATGGTCATCAAACATCCACAGTTCGAAGGGAATTTAAATTAAGAGCCGATCCATCGGTAATTTTGTAATAACTTGAGTACTAATAATGAAGGGCAATCATGTATAAGCACAAGAAGAACGAAATTCCCCTTTAGCGGGCGCGCGCGCGCGGTCGCTCTTCCAGCGAACGCTCCGCATGCGTGGGAGTAGGAGTAGGATCGCATGTTGTTTGTCGTTTACCTGGCACTAAGAGCTGACATCAGCGAAAAAAGAAAATATTTATTTCAAATTGCGATAACTTCGAACTGGCGCATCCATTTCTAATTCCATTTACACCGATGTATTTTACATGACGAGATAAATAAAACTAGATCCCACTTCGATATATTTTAAAGAATTTTTTGCACTTTTTTAGCTATATTGTAGTCATTGTGTTTATAAGTTTTTCCCCCTATGTTCTTGTACATAAGTTCCACGTAAAAAGTTACGTGTATAAGTTAGATTCTAACCTCGGAACGTTGTAAGATATGCGTTTTCACTTGATAAGTTGACTTAAAACGTTGAAAATCGTATAAGTTATGTATATAAGTTAGATTGTAACTTTTGCAACTATTAGATCGTTATTTTCACATAATAAGTTAAATGTGTAAGTTAGAAACATAACTTATAAGCGTTGAAAATCATGCAAGTTACGTGTATAAGTTAGATTCTAAGTTAGACTTATAAGTTATAGAACGGAAGTTATGCGTCTAAATTTGCATTTATTTGCTTAAAATAGAAAACTTTCTAAAAAAAAGAAAGTTACGAGATTTTCTTTTTACCAAAAAAAAAGAAAGTTTGTGCATGTCTGAGATCGTCCGCTCGGAACGCTCGTGGCGCGCGCGCGCGATTTAGTAGGTATGGACTATAGAGGATCGAGGAAATGGAACCGTTCACGTATAAGCAGGAGACGCGTATCCAACGGACTCCAGCTGGACTGCTGGAGACGTGGTATTCGGGTTCGCAGCTTGGCAAGTCCTGATTCAGCATCATTAACTGAAAAATTGTGCCAAGAGCCGTATATTTTGTAAGTTATTGATAGTACTTCCACTGACCTCCGTGATGGTGCTTCAAATCTCAGTTCGTCAAATCAGATTCCTAATCCGGAATACTGAATCAACCATGCTTGCGACTCCAAAACATTCCATCTTTCGCAGTTCCTGTCAGGTATGCCTGCTGACTAGACCAAAAGAATCAATAAACACGAATAGATGTTCCCAAAGAAATAAGATAACCGGAAACGAAACAAAAGGGATTGAACAAGGGACAATGATCGACAGTATGTTCTCTCCCTAGAGAAAGAAGTGACTGGATCGACAAAAATACCACACATGGGAACTCAGTGTAGCTATTCATGAATGAAACAAGAAAATACTCCTTTCACCGCCTGGTTCATACATGCATCCAGACGAGGGTGAAACTGCAAATTAAGAACAGGGCTGTAATGCTGCGGGTGCCGCGCAAATTGTTCGTTTCGCTTACGACGCAGACTAGTACTCAGTAAACAGAGAACGAAGTATTCTGTATCGAAAAGGAAGTGAAAGCCATGTTGCTGTAAAATATCAGCAGCCAGTAGTCAGCACACAGCAATGGATGCGTAAAAGGTTCAGGACTTTACACTTGTTGATATGCAAGATCGTCAGCTGGAACGTAGACAGTAGAAAATCAAGCTTCTACCGATCGCATGTCAAATGTGAGCTTTCTTACTGTCCAAATTTAATGCAGGTATGGTACTACTGCCATAGTGCAAGTAGCACGGAGAAAACGACTCGGCTTGACAATTTTGTCTTCCTCATCAACTTCACTCTTTCCTGTGTCATATGCAAACCTATTACTGCTTCAGTAATCAGTAACCTAATATTTCAGTGCTTACTACTATCCTTCCATGTCTATAGTAGAGTGATCACAGAGACTAGCAAAACCAAGGAGACATGCAAAAAAATCAGTGGCACCACTGTTACTGAAGCACTCAGAATCTGTACTGGAAACAAGCACCCTCCTTGTGAAGCATTTGTCGTTGTGATCATTGCAAGGCCACCAAAAGAACAAGCCCTGACATCCTGATCCATTGTCTGGAAATAGATGTTGAATGCATATGATATGTTCCCATCATGGCTGAGACCATTGCATGAGGCCCCATACCCCAGTGGTGTACAATCTGCATTTGAGCATGCATAGTTAACAGAGGCTGGCAGATCTTTGTACTTATCCTTTGTATCCTTGTTGAATACACACCATTGTGATGGCAAGTACTGCACACCTTTCACTTCAGCCAAATTACCCTTGCCATTTCCACTGAGGTCCATAGAGAACTTTGGTTTTCCATCATACGTGAATAGTCCCCAGTGACGCTCAAAGCGTCCAGGAAGGACACTCTTCTGGTTCTCATCAATCAATGCAAACAGGTAAACTTCCATACGACCAGGTCTCAGAGGTGTGCCGATATTTTTGGCCATCTTCCTTAGAAAACCATTATAGAACCTGTGTGCATATTTGATGTTAGCATTCTTATCACCATCCGTTGGCCAGCCAACTTCACCAACAATGATTCTCATGTCGGGCACACCAGCTTTCCTTAATGACCAGACAAGAGTATCAAAGTTGGCATCAAACACATTGGTGTAGACCATTCCTTGATCATACACTGGCTTGGTGGCACCATCAAAGAAGGAGAAATTCAGCGGGAAGTTGGGATTCTGATATAGGCTGAGAAATGGGTAGATGTTAACCACAAAGGGCGCATCATTTGCATGGAGGTAATTAACAATGTCAACCATGAGGGTATTGATATCCTTGCGGAAACTCCCAGCAGATGGCACTGGTTTGTTCTCAGGGGAGCTGTAGATATCAGCATTCAGTGGCACAACTACCTTGATGCGTTGGCCAAAGCCAGCCTCATCTAGAGCCCTCTGCATGTTCTTGAGTGCTGGAAAGGTTATGTTGATGAAGCTGCCATTATAGCTCTTCAGAAAAGGTTCATTGCCAACAGCCACATACCTGAGCAATTGGCAGATAGGTATCAGGACAGTTCACAATAGGACTATACAAAGACTAGAACTGGGTAACTTAACAACTATAGCATAATGTAATTTTCTGTGCAACAATTTCAATGAATCCATCTAAACATGCTCGCCTATATATATGCATCAGAATGGTAAATTGGTGATAATAAAAAACCATGACCAATGTGCCTTGTGTATATCAAAATATGAATATCTATCTTAGTCTTTAAGGACAAAAAAAAAAACTGTGCTATAGATATAGTATGACACCACTATTCTTGCACAAGGGAACATTAGTTGCAATTTAGTGAAATAAAAGCGCCAAGCTCACTAGTCACTACCTAAACATGCTACTATAACTTCATCACTGGCAGATCCATTAAAATACAAAAAAACTACTGAAAGACCAAATTATATGACTGGCTAGTCGCCACATACTCTGTGGTTCCTCTCACGAGTAAAACATGTCTAAATTATTACCTAGAATTCCATGCCTGATAGTTGGCATAGTACTGGTACTGATAGCAATCAGTTTTGAATCTCACATGCATGGTGCATGACACACTCCTAAGAACATGGCAGCCAGCAGTCCAGCACGTATGAGTGTATGACCCACAGCTAACATCTTTAAAAAAAGGCAAAGGCAAAGCACAGACCTCTAAGAAACATATGGCTTCCAATGTGAATGAACCAGCATGCAAAGTCTGATACGCTCCAGCACAAACATTGGATCCATTTCGCATGAACTAAAAAAAAAAAAAAAAAAAAAAAAACATGCACACATCTCACTGCTGTAGCATTGTATCAAACATTCTCAGCGCACCAGAATACACACATCACCACCAATTGAGGCTCTAGTAGTACCAACACCAAACACGTACTCGCGCGAAGGCAGCTCGTCTCGCCACGCCATTGTACCCAACCCTGATCAAACAGCGCAAATCACATTCCTGAGCTCGGGCCATGGGCACCCCGCCCGCCGCGCCAATCGTCAGTCGAGCGCACCCGAGCGCGCGTGGCAATGCAATGAAACGACGGTGCTACTGCTACTAAGTATACGGGCATACGGCAGTCAGTGGAGGTGGTAGTGGTACCTGACGTCGACGCCGGCGTTGATGTTGGCGGTGACGTTGTGGTGGACCCAGTCGCGCGCGCGGCGCGGGTCGCGGGCGAGGGAGGCGAGCTGGTCGTTGGGCGCGGCGAGCATGGCCTGGACGCCCGACCGGGCGAGCGCGGCGACCGTCCAGGGGTCGGCGTCGAAGAGCTTCACCCGGTCGACCCCGTTGGCGCGCAGCATGTCGACCACCGCGGACGGGTGGATGGGGTGCGACATCATCGTGCCCCAGTTCACCCCCACGGGCGCCGCCGCCGCGGGAGGAGCGAGCGGGAGCAGGGCCACCACGGCGGCGACGACGAAGACGGCGGCGGCGGGGCGCGGCGCCATGGGACGGAGGCGGAGGCTGTGGTGGGCTACGGGTTGCGGGAGAGGGGGTGGGAGGAGTGCGCTGGCATCGGCGAAGCAGGCGAGGAGCGTGGCCGCGGAGAGATTTCTCCGCGCGGTGTCGTGGGGAGGAAGGGGAAGGGCTTTAGGCAGGACCGCAGGTTTTGCGCTAGATGGTCCGCTGACAGGTGGGACCATCCTGTTGCGTCGCCGAAGCCGTGAACGGGAATGGCCTGAGAAAACAGCGTGACGCTGATCACACATCGGCAAGAAGCCAAGAACCCTGACCTCGAACGCGCTCGTATTTCAACGCATATATTTTTTTAGGGAAATTCAACGCATATTTGACACCAGTTAAAGAAAACCATACACATGACACATATATCATACTCGATTCGAAGACTTTCTTCTTCAAAGCATTACACAGATAGACATATTTGATTTGGAACCTTGCACATTTTATTCTACTCAATGACTTCTTCTATCTTCGATTCCAAGAAGCGCTCATAGATGTGCCATCCATGGCAGTGGTGGTCCCGGAAGCTCTGGAATAATGTAAGCTGAAAACAAAAGTCCATGTCATATTTCTTATACGATATAGCAGACTAGAGTAACAAAAGCCATAATAAACAAAAATTCTATCAGAGACACTTACAGCTGCCGCATCTTGACCCGGGTGGAAAATGTTGTCCAAACTGACGCCCGAGACTAACGAGCCTCTCCACGCTTATTTTCTCCTCGTCGTCCGCGTCAAGGACAGAACAGATGCTAACCAAGTTAGATGAAGTGACTGTTTTGATGCATTTACTACTTGGTGCTTTGTATGGGGGATGTTTTTTTATGGTCTCCATGCAGTTTTTAAAAACATTTGCTTTGAAAACCAAACCGCTCCCTTGAGCAAGCGTTGTAAGCATAGTAATAGCCAGTGCAAGGATCAGAAGTCGAATGAATGCTTTGGCAACCATTCTGCACTGCTAGAGGACTCGTACTACTGGTTCAATGCTGCTAATACTGAATGTCTCAAAATCGGTATGGATGTGAACCTTACCCTGCACCTACATATCCTTATATAAAGCATGTCTAGCAACTAATTAATGCCCATACATAAATTATGATGTGGGAATCCATTTCTAGCTACTAAAATCAATGTTTCTGAATCCTCAGGGTAGGATGTGAAAATCCATGTTGATCTAAGAACTAATTAATGCCCATATATAAAGTGTGTGGCATCCATTTCTAGCTACTAAAATCAATGTCCATAAATCTTTAGTGTAGGATGTGAGAATCCATATCTAACAACTAATTAATGTCCATACTTAAATTATGATGTGGGAATCCATTTCTAGCTACTACTAATTAATGCCCATATATAAAGTATGTGGCATCCATTTCTAGCTACTAAAATTAATGTCCATAAATCTTCAGTGTAGGATGTGAGAATCCACATCTAACAACTAATTAATGTCCATACATAAATTATAATGTGGGAACAATCCATTTCTAGCTACTAAAATTAATTTTTATAAACCTTTTTTTTCGCGACCGGGACTTCACCCGTTGAGGATCCATGTCTAACAACTAATTAATGCCCATATGTAGTACAGTATGCCACATCCATTAATTTCTAGCTACTAAAATCAATGTCTACAGATCTTCGGTGTAGGATATGAGAATTCATGTCTAACTAATTAATATTGTACTCCCTCCGTATTGGTAAAATAAGTCGTTTAGGACAACGACATGGTCTTCAAAACACAACTTTGACCTCTTGTTATTATAAAAATATATGTGAAGATGTGATATATGTATACTTTTATGAAAGTATTTTTTAAGATAAATCTATTCATATAATTTTCACATTTACAAACTCAACAACTTAAAGGTTATTAATGATTTATATTCCCAATGTTTGACTCAAACCTTGTCCAAAACGACTTCCTTTACCAATACGGAGAGAGTACACATACATCTTCGATATAGCACGGGAGAATCCATACATATCTCCCTACAAATAAATTTGTCCATGACTCTTTAAACGGATTATTATTATACGGACTATATCTCTAGTTCTGTATGTAGAGTATATGCAATTTTTTTTGTTTGACTATGAATCTTCAATGTAACATGCATTGGAGAATCGAAGTATCACTTTCAATGAATGTCCATGAATCTTTGATATACTAGCTAAAATGTCAAATCGATGTCTCACCGCAAATTAATGCCCATAAATCTCTGAAAATATTTATGCTATTACTCTGATATCCTAGTTATTATGAAAGATAATATGTAGATACTTTTTATAAAAAATTATCAACAAAACCGCATTAAAATATGGGCCAAAAAATGAGTTGATTTCTTTGATATACTAGCCAGGATATCAAATCCATGTCTCACTGCAAATTAATGCCCATAAATCTCTGAAAAGATTATGCTATTACTTCGATATCCTAGTCATTATGAAAGATATAGTACATGTAGATACTTATTTTTAAAAAAAATATCGACAGAACCGAATTAAAATATGGGCCACAAAATGAGACAATTTATTTCTTTGATATACTAGCCAGGATGTCAAATCCATGTCTCAGTGCAAACTAATGCCCATAAATCTCTGAAAAGATTATGCTATTACTTTGATATCCTAGTTATTATGAAAGATATAGTACTTTTTAAAAAAAATATCAACAAAACCCCATTAAAACATGATTCACAAAATGAGATAATTGATTTGAAATTAAGGTTTTTTTAAAAGAAATATTGCACTGTTAGTAGGCACAAAAGTCCTAGAAATGTCCCGCTACCCCTATCATAGTTTTATATTGGACAAAAGAGTGAATCCACCGGTAAGCTATGACGCAAGTCTTGAGCGTGGACGAGCGGGCTGCCTGACTTTTTTGTTTCTTTATTAATAAACTCTTTTTTTGAGAAAAATAACATCTATAACACCAGATGATCTTTTTCTGAAATCCAGAACCATTCAACCATGGTCAGTGAGTTTACACCGCTCAGCACCACAGACCGATCCGCCCTCCTTCCATGCGTCACCACCATAGACCGATCTCTCCATCTCTGCCGCAACATACAAACCTAATCCGATTCTTTTTTTTTTTTAAGGAAAGCTCATTCTCTATTACTCAAAATGTGCTGAATCATCAGCTATTACACAAAGAATGTTTGCCGGAATATGAACCAACATCAGTTCGTCATCCGGATCACAAGAGCTACCTATACTAGCCAATTCATGGGCTACTCTATTACATAAGCGTGGACAATGCTTCACACTAAAGGAAATAAAATTTCAAACTAGCAGGCTACGCAATTCTTCAAGAAGATTAGAGACATCACTCAGCGTGTAGTCCTCTGAATAAATAGCTTGCACAACTTCCATGGCATCTGTTTCGATGATAACATGACCAACTCCCTTTGTTATAGCTGCTTGTACTCCATGAATACACGCAATCAGTTCCCCTTGCAAGGCATGCATCAATTTCCCTGCTCGCCCTTGATGTGCGCTGATCATATCTCCAGAGGAGTCTCTGAGGATGCAGCCCCAGCCGCCGTTTCTAGTTATAGGATCAAAGGCTGCATCACAGTTCACTTTCACTCGATCGTCAGTAGGCTTCTCCCATCTTGGTATCGGTAAAGGCTACTTAATGGCTGACTGGCCCTCCTGTTTCTGCCATTCAGTCACCATGGCCTGGACTCAATGAGCAAGGCTAGCAGATTTGCAGCTGTGTTCCCCTTCCCGCCTCTTGTTCCGTTCAAACCAGCACATCCACAGAGCATAGCAGCATAGGATTCGCGCTTCATCTTTCATGTTCATAATATATTCAGTCACCTCTCTTGCCGAGAGCTTGCTAGCCATAATGTCTCTCTCCCTACTAAGTGCCAACCAATCCCAGACCGAAGACATAAACTTGCATTTAAAATAAAGATGAGCTCCATCTTCATCTAGTCGGTTGCATATCACACACCGTGTATCAATGTCCATGCCTTTTCTTTTCAGATTAGATCGCAGAGGGTGGCTATTATGGCAAAATCGCCACATGAAGTGTTTTACTTTATTTGCACATTTCATACTCCATATCTTACTCCAAACCGAACCAGTACTAGTATCCAGACTCGAAGTTGAAGCCCCTCCAGAACGACTGCTTTGTATCTTGGTTGCTCTGAATAATTTGTATGCACTTTTAACTGAGAATATACCCTTCTTATCGAAATGCCATGCAGCTTTGTTTGCTAAAGCACCGTGGACAGGAATAGCAAGGATTATATCAGCATCCATACCCCAAAACGTGTCGCGAACGAGCTGCTCATCCCAACCTCCAGTTATTGGATCAATCAGTTCTGAAACAGTAGTCATTAAATTTGACCCCCTTGGTGTGATCGGTCTTCTTGACATACTTCTAGGTAACCATGGGTCAGTCCACATGTTAAGTCCTTCCTCATTGCCAACACGCCAGATAAGTCCTTGTTTGAGCAAGTCCAGGCCCCTGAGAATGCTTCTCCATGTATATGACATGCCTTGTTTCGGGGTAGCATCAAGGCAGGATTGTCCATTGAAGTATCTTGCTCTCAAGACACGCGCACAAAGCGACTCCGGCTCCTGCAAGAGTCTCCAGGCTTGTTTGCTCAGCATAGCCATATTAAACCCGTGGATGTCCCTGAATCCTAGTCCACCTTCCTTTTTTGATTTGATCATTTTCTCCCAACTTAACCAGTGAATTTTATGCTTGCCCTCTTGTTGATTCCACCAATATCTGTAGATCATCGTGCTGATTTGATCACAAAGAGCCTTAGTGATATCAAAACATCCCATAGCAAATGTTGGGATAGCCTGCGCAGTAGCTTTTATCAAGATTTCCTTCCCTGCCTAGGATAGGAATTTTTCCTTCCACCCCTGCATCCTTTTCCATACTCTATCTTTCAAGTAAGCAAAGATTTTTGTTTTTGATCGGCCAACAAAAACAGGCAAGCCCAAATATCTCTCATTTATAGTCTCCTTTTCTATGCTCAGAATATTCTTTACCTCCCTTCTCCTAACATCAGATGTATTTGGACTGAACAAAACGGCTGATTTTGACTTGTTAATCATCTGGCCAGAACACTCTTCATACAGTTCCAGAATACTCCGAAGTTGTGCTGCATCCTCCCCCTTTGCCTGGATCAATAACAGAGAATCGTCGGCAAAAAGAAGGTGAGAGATGCTAGGGGCGTCCCTGCAGATTTTCACTCCCGAAATTAAATCAGCTTTATTTAGTAAACCTGAAAACCCTTCAACGCAGATCAAGAACAGATAGGGTGACAGAGGATCTCCCTGTCGCAGCCCTCTCTCTGGCTCAAACATATCTGACAAGGCTCCGTTCACTCTAATCTGATACTTTACTGTGGAAACACACTTCAGCATCAATTGTATCCATTCTGGACAAAAACCCAGCTTCTCCATCATTTGGACTAGAAAACCCAGCTTCTCCATCATTTGGACTAGAAAACTCCATTCGACTCGATCATAGGCTTTGCTCATGTCTAGCTTAATTGCAGCATAACCCACCTTTCCTTTCTTCTTGTTCAACATATGATGAGTCATTTCATACGCAATAAGAATATTATCTGAAATAAGCCGACCCGGTACAAAGGCACTTTGCGTTGGAGATATGATCTCTGGTAGGATTAGCTTCAATCTATTGGCGAGCACCTTCGATATCAATTTATAAACAACATTGCATAGACTGATCGGCCGGAGTTCAGTTACCTTTTCAGGATTTGCCACTTTGGGAATAAGGGCAATGACAGTATCATTCCAATCGTGTGGCATGTCACCTCTAAACCAGGCGGCTGTTCACAGCAGAGGTTGCAGCCTGTCCAATCACAGGCACCACGTGCAAATCGGTGCATCTAGGAGGGACGACGAGGTGGAGGAACGACGGAGGTGGAGCAATCAACATCTTTTACAGCGAAAATAAAATTCTATACAGAAAACTGGTCAGGCATTTCTTGCGACTCTGTTTGACCCTCTACATTATTCCACTAGCATCTTTTTCACGACAAAACGTAGCATCAAATGCTAAAACTATATACAACGACAGAACTGGGGTAACACAGACTAAGCAAAAGGGTTTGCGCCAACTCGGGGTAAAGAGCTGTGGTTCATGGCCTGTATATTTTGAGCAGCCAAACGTTGATCCATCGGAGGTAAGCCATATGTGTTGGCAGTTGCGGCAATCCCTCTGGTTCCTTCATATCTGCAATATTCAGAAGAGGGAAGAACATATAACATTGGAAGGATTAGTGGCCATGCTCAGGGGTGCAATTTCAGTAATAAAAACCATAAAAAGTTCATAAACATTATGATATATACTACAATATATGGCATATTGACATTGTGATTAAGGAGGGAGAGGGTGGGGAGGTGTTACCTAGTGGGGAATGTATTATTCTGTACTTGAACTGCATGTTGCTGAACCATGTATTGATGACCTGTAAATAAATCATTTAAACAAAGGAGATTATGTGAAGCCAAGAGAGTAGGAGCTACTGGTGTCCTCCATCATTGGGAGGAGCAGAACTTGCCAAGGGATCTCATACCTGGAGCACGTGGCAACGATGCAGTACTGTCCATATTTGGTAACGCTTCTTGCATAGAAGTTAAAGAAGGCAACTGCACACAGTGAAAAACAGTGAAGCTTAAATTAGTTCTTGAAAATTGGAAATTGCTTTTCATCATTACCTGGAACAATGAACTTGTAGAGAATGACACAGATAGATTATGCACTTGAATATAAAGGTACATAAGTTGGGTTTGATATTGTATAAATCCAGAGCATTTCGACCATCTAATATTATTGGCATTTTACATATTATTACTAAGTACAGGAGGTAGAATTTTTTATTTTTCAGTACTTTGGTGGAGGCATGAGCTGTGCCAAGTTAACAGGATTTACTGGGTATGGACTTGCGTTCGAAAATTTACTAGGTATGGATGGGCAATTTGAGTTGTCTGAAAAGGAAACAATAAAGAACTAAGGAAAGATAAATAGCAAGCTTAATGCAATACTGACTGAAATAACATCACAGCACGTACATTTACAATCCCAACAGGATTATGGGTGAGATATTGTCCATATTGCATATTTACACGGGGATTTGGTTGCCAGTTCCAGGCTGAAGATACCGGACGATAGCTCATTGTAAAAATATCCTACAAAATTTCCTGATTTTAGAACAAAAGGCATACAAGAAAAAGAACAACTGGTGAACCATCACTAATTGTTGAGGCACCCACCCCCCATTACCTCTGGAAGTGCCTTTCTACCATTAGATGTGGCCTCAGCAGAAGGCTGCTGCGATGCTGATCCTATAGCCGGATCGTGAGTTATGATCATATTTGGACCCTGAATAGTAGGAAGAATACTTCCCCAATGTGTTATTGGTGTAGGTGATGCAGCTCTCCATAACTAAAAAATGCATGCAAGGGAACAATTTTAAAATATTTATCACTTGAAAAGCTGGTGTCTTCTAACAGAAGAACAATACTAACCTGGCTATGAACTGGAGCACTAGTAGCTCTGTTCAACAGAGTATTGTTGTACTGGATAGTATTCACAGGAGTGAAATTATGTTGGTTCGGTTGACTTCCATGATTTGCTGGGGAAAAAGATACGGACTTGGCATTTGAGAATCTAATTTGTGGTGCTGATGCCAAATCATGGATCTGTAGCATTGGAGCCTCCACAGAATTAGTACTGGAAGTTGAAGGCATGGTTGTGGTTTTTCTGGGAGCAACATCATCAAAAGTTGCCCAACCAACATCTGTTGCAGGTAAAGAGCCCTTCTGCATATCAGTCTGAGCAACACCTTGAGGAGGTTCCAGATCTGAATCGAAGTCAATCAGATTTTTTGACATATAGTTTTTAGAATCCTTCGAGGTTGCAGGGCTGGAATCGTCGGTCCTCAAAGATGATGATTTCTGCAAAAATCTCCATTAATGATAAATTGGCAAGGGCAGAATCAAGGGGCCTGAGAAACCAAGGGATTGATTGTTGCTCTATTTTTTTAAAAAAAAAACATAGTACTATATCAAATAATAAGAAATGTATAATAAATAAAAGATAACCAATGTGAAATGAAGTACAAGTTTCAAGAGATAACCAATGTAAAAGTTATAACTCAGCCACTTCATTTCTATTGGAGAACTTAATTAGGGGTAGGGAGGAAACTACTGCCATAACTGAATCCTTAATATCCTCAATGAATAACAGAACAAGTATTGTGGAAGGTTTTGTACCAAGACCATGGACAAATATTGTAGAACGGAGGGAGCAATAAAGAAGATATGTAAGCTGAGAACCTCTTACAGGACACCTAAGACAATCTCATCAAATTAGATCCATATCAAACAGGGTAAGAAGATGCAATCATGCACCAAAGGTGCAAATGCACGCAAAACAAACTAGTAGAATGTTGGTTATATGCTGTGAAGCACCTCTATTGTTTACTATTGCAGGCTTGTGTTCCAACATTTATTCTGGATTACTGGATTTGATCTATATTTGGCATACCTAAGTAAACATAAAGAAATAGTTGGATCCATTAAAAGAGGAAAAGAGTGACCCTATGGACTAGTTAATGCAGAATAAAAAAAATAACCAAAGAACTGCATACCTGTGCTTCAGTATTAGATGCTGTTGCTTTCTGAGACCTAGGATGATCAGGAAGTTTGATGGGCAGAATAGCCTTATTACTTTTTGCGTCTTTGGAAGCTTGTACTGCAGAAGAAGCTGATGGGATCACAGCCTTCTGATTATTTTTTGACTTTCCATCAGTTTTCAAGGGATCGTCTGGATGCGGATAGCTTCTAAGGTCGACCTTTTCTCTTGCCATTGTAGAAATATTATTTTGGTCTACTGTACTACCCACTGGATGTACATTAGAATTGTTTTGATTTTCTGAGAGACTTTCTGTGGTGCGCTTTAGAGCATGATTATGTTCATAAGTTCCAACAGTTGCAGTTCTTAAAACTCCCTGAGATGAATCTGCATTGCTAGTTCCATAAGAGTCCTGATTACCCTGGATCTTTCAGATGTTTAATGGGTTAAAAAAATTTCTGGGTAGTGAAGAGATTGTGGATACTAGTTTATTGCATAGATGTCTACAAGTTATCATTGATCATGAGTTCAGATAGTTACCTTTGCTTGTGGTAAATGTTCGCCAATTCTTTGGTCTGAATATCTCCGTTCAACGTAGACATTCCTGATGAAATTTCTGAGTCTATGTACATCACTAGAAGTGAAAACACAGAAATCAAACTTCAAGTCTGCAACTACAATAAGCATGAAAATAACTATAGGACTAGATGACTAACCTACTATCAATGACAGGGCCTTGCAAGTCCCAATGCTTGAAATAGATTTCCTTAGCACGCTGGAAGAAATAGAATATATGGTATAAAGTAAAAGGTAACTGTAAAGATCACAAGATTTCTAAATTATTATAAATAAGCTACTAGGCAAACCTCATTGCCCCCTTCCTGAAGAGCTGAAACTTCTTGAGAAGTAAATGTAGCCATTGATACTGATTTTACACGATGACTGAACTCTCGGCTGTAAAATGTCACAATCCATAAATGGGCACGCACTGATCAGAAGTTTATAACTTCTATCTAGGGATAACTTCGCAACAGTGATATAGCCAAACACGCAAAGTTGCTGAGTTTTAAAGAGAAAAACAACAATATGATCAGCACTTACTGTATCCCGCTGCAATTAGTACAGATGAAAGTAGAGAAGCTTGTGCATACATATTGTGGTCCCTGATAATGAATAATACTTTTTGGTTAACAAAGGAATATATTGTGTTTTCATATCAAGGATAAACGTGCGCACATATTGTGGTCCCTGTTAATGAAGAACGCTTACCAAGGATATATTTGGTAAACAGGTTAGGGTCAGAACATGTGCCTAGGGCCAAGCTGGGCCACCAATATTTACAAATATCAACTGTCACATAGTTTTGCACAAGGAACCCCACCTGAATTTTGTCGTTCCTGTTTCTGTCTGAAATTGGACCGCTGTCTCAAATTTCCACCTATTTAAGGTCTTGGTTTCATATATTTTTTATTTATTTTCCCTATACTAATTTCATATGTATGTATCGCATCTGGTGTACTCCTATGTATATCTTAGTAATAATCAGTTTCGGCACATGATCCTGATTTCTTTACTGAATCTAGAAATCAGTGTCAACTGGGGAGAACGAACAACATACTACGAAGACATCAGGCAACCACCTCGAACTAAGGACCAGAGAAATCACCAGTTAGGTTCCAATCTCCAAATACGAACTGTCCTATGAATAACCGACGACAATAAAGCACCAGGACGTCTCCAAGCACCCAATCAGCTACGTCTCCGTCTCCGATGTGGGGTTTGTTCACAGAAAGCTGAAACATTTCCGAGAACCGGAGCTCACCAGGCTATTGCAGTTGACGCACCGGCGGTTGCCGGGGAGCTTGAGCAGGCCCCGGATGATCTTCTCGTTCCTCTCATCCTCCTTCACCCTGCTCCCCATCGGATGGCCAACCCCGACCCCTGTCGAAATCCCGCGTCTCCGGAAGCAGAAGTGCAGAACCCAGCTGCAAGAACCGAGGTGGCGGTGTGGAGATGGCCGGCGAGTGGATTGGACAAGGACGAGAGGAAAATGCTCTGGGGATGGAATGGAACGGCTTGGGCAGCTTTGCTCCTCCTTGCTGTTCTTGGCAGAGACCAGAGAGCGAGAGAGAAGGACCGGGGTTTTGAAGTCTTGGTCGCCTAGCTGGCGGCTGGCGGCTGACGTGCCCGACCAGCCGCCGGTCTGGCCGTGCACCGGTCCAGCACGCCACGGCCGTGTGTGCTTACCTGTGCGAGGAACATGGCTGATTACTAAAATACCCCTGTGGGTGATTTGGTGGAACTCAGAGGACATGAGTACATGACTGATCGCAGATTTGCCATAATGAAGAATGCACATGGTGATGTATGCTAGGAGGCAGATATCATGGTCTAATGATCATGTGGATCATCATCGGTGATTTTCCAAAGCAACTCGTGAATGGTTAGATAGACTATATCATGTCCATCACGAGGAAGAGAGGGATTCAACAGTCAAATTTGGCAATTCGCGTCACCACTCCGAAGGGGTACTCTCGGTATATCATATCGTGTAACGAAATGGGAACGGTGCTGCACAGTTGTTCTACGTTCACGAGTTTAGAAGAGAAGCATCAGAAATTTTCATGCCGTGCTCTTCTTCAAGAGGAGAAAAAAGGGAGGCATGGAGACCAATTCCATCTAGAATGCTGTTGGCACGAGTTGATATCTAGAATGCTGTTGGCACGAGTTGATTACACCGGGTCCTTGGTCAATATAACGGAAATGCGTACATTGTTAATTCTAGAAATAAAATTGACTTTTGAAGAGACTCGCATTTATTTAGATTTGACTCTTCCGTTGTTAAACGATCTGGAAGACGACATGGCATCCACAATTGACATAATATGCTAGAGATAGTTCAATCCAAAGTTCACCAAGCCTCATTGGCGGATTCACGGGGGGTGCTGGGGTCTTTGCACCCCGTGAGCCACAAACTCAAGCATCCAAGTCTTTTTATTTTTCTATTATTAGTCATACTTAATACAATTTTTATGTTTTTATCTATTATTAGTATATAATTAATATATAATTAGTATTTTTTATATTTTTATCTATTATTAGTATATAGTTAGTATAATTTTTAGCTTTGCAATATCGTTTAGCACCCCTGTGGTCCGTTTCTGGATCCGCCACTGCCAAGCCTTTGTGTTATTTCGTTGAAGCACCGACCTTCAACTTTTGTATGCCTTAGATACTAATTGAAAGTGCTACTCCCTCCATTCCAAATTATAAGGCATTCCAAGAATCTTGGAGAGTCAAAGTTTTTCAAGTTTAACCAAATTTATATAAAAAATAATAATATTTATGATGGCAACTAAGTACCATTAGATTCTCCATTACTTATATTTTCATTGCATACCTAATTCATGTCACAAGTTATTATAGTTTTTTCTATAACTTTGGTCAAACTTGAAAAACTTTGACTCTCCAACATTTTTGGAATGCCTTATAATTTGGAATGGAGGGAGTACTTCTTACTTTCTTAGACATGTTTAGTACTCCTGTTTTTAAAATTATGGATAGATCTTTTTGACTTCTCTAGTACATACTAGATAATTACCCGTGCGTTACAAACGGGAGATATAAATACGATTTTTTTTTTCGGTGGCCAAGCCAAAATCAAGAAAAATTTTGCACGTTTGTTACACCATGACAATGGCAAAATACAATGCTTTGAATTTGATCTTCCTAACATGCGCCAATCATCACTTTTACGGCACATAATTTAATTTTGCATTTGAAATCAAATAAAATAAGTTTGGACCATAATAATTGTATGCGTTCATTCATAGTGACTATCTCTCTTTTTTTTTTTTGCAACAACAACGGGAGGGACGATGAGTCCCCCAACTAAACTGATTATATTATTTATATATTACCACATATTCCAGGCGTGACTTGTAGGTAGAGGGTCATGGGCCAAGTTGGGCACAAAGGAAATACAACATGAAGGCGGCAGGGAGAGATCAAATTTCATCCAAACTATTGAAGTCCGGAAATTTGAAAGATGAGGGTCATTTTTTGGGGAAGCAACACTATCACAAATATGTCAAACTTTTGCAGATGACGATTAGTTTGTCGGTGTTGGGGAGAGTTTGTGAAATACCACATTGTGTCTGTGCTTCCATAGTTCCCAACCATAGTGGAGGATCCAAGTCGACGCGACTTCCTCAAGTGCCGGGGGGCGTATATCAACTCTACCACGGTACACATATGATGCGCACGATATTCTTGTAAGCATCATGAATTAAAGATCTATGTGACTCCCGGGCACATGTCAATAACCGGATTCATCTTGCGAGCCATTCGAATAAGCTCACATGCTTGTTGAGGAAATGTACACCGAACAAGACCCTCAGATGCTCTTGAGAGTCTCTGCTCCTTGA
Source organism: Themeda triandra (assembly GCA_018135685.1). Classification (NCBI taxonomy): domain Eukaryota; kingdom Viridiplantae; phylum Streptophyta; class Magnoliopsida; order Poales; family Poaceae; genus Themeda; species Themeda triandra. The sequence continues at coordinate 44,040 of JAENPR010000193.1, read as the reverse complement.
TGAGCGCTGTTTTTTTTTCTGCATTTTACTTAGTCCAGGAGGACGAAACTCTAGGATGTTCGGTGCCTAAACTGTAATAACATTGCCACGGCTAATGCCCTTGAACTCAAAAAAAAAAACTAATTACACATTCGAAGTTCAAGCTGAATTTATGCCAAACTACTTCCCCCAAATTTTACAAGACAAAATCTTCATTCAAATCGCCAAATTCCATCCGAACGAACGTAGCTTCACATCGATTTCTCTCCACCGAGCAAGCAATCCCCAATGGTTATCTTCTTTCTTTTTCTTCTTCCAAATGGGTAAGCTGCAGGTCAAATCGAGCATTCTTCTCTCCATCAAGACCTTAGCAGCAAGCCAGCATACACCTCTTCCTTTTTCCTGCCTGCAACTGCAAGCACCATGACCAGATAACATCACCATCATGACCTCACACCTATCGTTTTCAGCTTAAACCAAAGCATGCCATCTCCTCTGCTCATCTCGTGCCCCAACCACAAATCCAGCAACTGCTCCTCCCAATCTAAGCGATTGAAGCCATGGTTAGCAATTGAAGACAGGAGCGTACTCCAGTCCGGCCTCATCCGCGGCATTGTCAATCGTCATCCCGTGGCCTGGACATGCCTCTAGGCGTGAGCCTTGCTGGCTGTACCCGAGGTGCAGCTGTAGCCGCAGCCGTCCGGATGATGAGAGACTCAAGCGAGCCGGGGGCGAGGCGCGAAGAGCTGGACCCCCGGACTGGAGCGGGACCTTCGTTCTTCTCTCGTTCTTCATGACGGTGCGTGGCGGTGGCATGACGGGCGGCGAGCCGACGGAATTAGCGGAGGAGGCGGGCGAGTGTCGGCGTCGCCCGAAGAGGGTGGGGCCGGGCAGCGGCATCGACGGGAGAGGGCCGAGGCGGAGGCGGAGCGTCGGGAGTAGGTTACGATGGCGGAGCGGGTCTTCTATTTTTTTTTCCTTGATAGATGGGGACCGGGGAGTGGGGAGGCGCGTGGGAGAGAGAGAGAGCGGGGGCCCACGTGTCGGCGCAAACGATCGGGCTTCACCACGGTCTGGGCCGACGGGTCCGTTTCAAATTTATTGTAGTACGAGATATGGTGAACATGTAATTAGAAAAAAAAAACATAAAAATTACATAATCAGAAAAACCAAGACAACCTATAATTTGGGGTTGAAGTAGTAGTTGTGGGTCTAGATGGATTATTTTATTTATAGCCTAGATCAATTATAACTATAATCTTTAAACTACTACCTCTTCTCTATTTCAAACTACAAGACGTTTTGGTTTTTCTGCATCCAATTATAACTATAATCTTTAAACTACTACCTCTTCTCTATTTCAAACTACAAGACGTTTTGGTTTTTCTGCATCCATTGCTTTTGCTGTGTATTTAGAATTACACTATATATCTAAGCGCAGAGCAGAATGTATAAATCTAGAAAAGCTAAAATGTCTTATAATTTGAAAATAGAAGGAGTATAATTTAGTCTACAAATTATCCCTAATCTGGATCGCACAATTGGAGTTGACCTAGCATAAACTCTCCATCCTAAAATAGTTGACGCCTTAGGTTTGGACACAGGAATTTAAGAGCGAAAAGGTGTGGTGCATAGAAAATAAGAAGAAGGGAGATAGAGATGTATTGAGAAAAAGGTGTATTTAGAGAAGAGAGATGATACTTATTTTTATAAACTTACATACACATACGCACAAACACACACACATCCGTATATGTACATTCAAATAAATGCAGAAAAAATTATCCCCACACCAATTGCAAGGTCAAGGAGTCAATCTTGTGCTAAGCTAAAACGTCTTATAGTTTCAAACGAAAGAAGTACCCTTTTAATTTTATTGAATTTTGCACATTAAAAATATATATATATTTTAGAATAATGTAATTATTCTTCTAGACTAGAGGTAGGTAACACAACCTCAATATTTTTCAACCTGGTCATCGAATCGTATAAGCAGGGAGTATAGATATTTTTTTGAAGACGTCACCTGAGGGGTGAGAGCCCAACTAAATTGATTCCGGCAAGACAATGCACGGAAATGTGCCATGAGGCACAAACAAATCTCAAAGTTTTACATGAATAATAGCCAAGAGTTAATTAGAGATTATTATTATAAAGTAAAAACTTGGCACCAAACATCAGAGATACGCCTTTCGTGTGGGCGTAGCCGACAGTTCTATAGGCGAGCGGCTTGTTTGCATGAGGCGAGTAATCTTTGGAGACATGGAGCCTGATGCCTGAAGACGACATCGTGCCTATGATTCGAGATGCTCCAGCAGAATGTATTGAAGTGTCGGGACTGTTTGGTCTTGGCATGTTATAAAGCTCAGAGATTGGAGACAGGTTAAGGCCTTGGCATCCAATATGGTCTGAGAACTGTGCAGCAATGGAGCAATGGAAGATGAGGTGATCAACTGTTGCAGGGACTGACGGCACAATTATGGAGTATTACGTTTGCTTGGATGAGTATATATATATATGGTTATCTTTATCTCCATGTTATTGGGTTTTTGAGGAAAAACAAAAGTCAAAGATATGTGTACGCTACTGCTATGTTTTCTTGAAATTTCCTTTGAATGGTAAGACGCCTGGTATAAAAAATGGGGAGAGAGAGAGAGCATAATCACGGTTTTTTTTACCGCTCGGTAAACCGCGGTTTACATCTAGAGGCACTTGTTCTTCGGTAACCGGACTTTTGGGAGCAAAGGTGGTTGAGCTCGGGGCGAGGCCACACCGGTCGGTTCCGGTTCGGTGGAGATTGCCGGTTGGTAAGTCCCAAATTCAAATTTCAACTTTGAAAAAAAATGCTGAAAAAAGCTTCCTAAAAATAGTTCATGATTTATAGAACACAATGGTGTCAAAATTATTTCAATTTGAGTTCGTTTAGTATTTATTTAGACGTTTAGAAGTTTGAAAAAAAAAAAAAAGAAAAATACACAGTCGGCCCGTTAAGGCCCATTAAATCATGAAGGTCGAAAAACATACTAAACACACTCAAATTTAAGTAATTTTGACATCATTGGATTTTAAAAATCATGAAGTATTTTTAGAAATTTTTTAAGCATTTTTTTAAAAAAATAAATTTGAATTTTGAAAAAACCGCTCAAACCGGGCGGTAAACCGGACAAACCGGGCGGTAAACCGGACAAACCGGGCAACAGCGAGGTTTGAATTCGAATTTGCAACCGAGCGGTAACCGGGCGGTTTCCGTACAAACCGCCCGGTTTACCGTGTCCGGAGGCCGGCGGTCGGTACGCTTCGGTCGGTAAAAAAAACCTTGAGCATAATCTTCCCATCTTTTGAACCATACAATTTTTGAATTGGACCCAAACTCAAAAATCAAAACCAGTTAGGAGTACAATACAACTATAGCAACACAAAACGGGCCGGAGTGTGCTTTTACAGGCAGAATCCTATTCGACAAAGCCTTAAAAGAAAAAACCAGTCACCAGGGCCCACATGCAGTGGGCAACGTGGACCGCCCTGCCAGTGTCCGGAAAGGACACCTTCAAATCTGACGAGGATTTGGACACAATGGTTTTAAATCCTTTTTAACCGCAATCCAACCTCCCTCCCGTGGATAAGCAAATCCTCACGCAGAAGCAGGAAAAAAAAAAAGCCTCTCGAACCTTCCAAATTCCGTCGAAATCCTTCCCCGAGCCCTAAATTTCTCTCTCGCCGGATTCGCCTGATCCGGCGACACGCGATCTCTCGCTCGCTCGCTCCAATGGCCGACAAGGAGGAGAAGCCGGAGGTTGAGGCTGAGGAGGAGGAGTACGAGAGCGACCTCGACGACGCGCCCCTCTCCGCGCTGATGCGCCGCGACGCTGCCAGCGACGACGAGGAAGAGGACGACGACGGAGGGACGCCCTTGAGGCGGAGGAAGGCCGGATCCGACGCGGATTCCGATGGGCAGGGCGCCGCCGAGGTGTACGACGAGGAGGGCGCGTACGAGGAGGAGTACGAGGAATACGAGGAGGAGGAGCACGCTGGGTTCGAAGCAGGGCACGGCGGAGTGCGCGGGGTGGCTGCCCAGGCGGTTGCTGGTGCGGGGCAGGATGGGGGCGTCGCGGTGGGGGATGGGGAAGCTGAGGAGGCGGGTGAGGCGGCAGCGCCGGGGGATGAAGAGGAGGAGAAGAAGGGGAACGAGCCCTACGCCGTTCCGACGACCGGCGCCTTCTACATGCACGACGACCGCTTCCAGGAGGGCCGGGGCCGTGGGCGTGGCCGCGGGCGCCAAAGGTAGAGCCCTTCCTTCTCCACTTTGTTGCTTATCCTGCTGTTGATTTCGCAAGTGTTATGAGAATTGGACCATAGACATGCATTTGGTAGTCTACTTTAGTTGCATTGTAGGTCTAGTTTTATATGCAGTTAATTGGAGCCCATACCTTTGATGGGATTCTGTTTTCAGTTCCTTCCATCTATGGTTACCAAAGGGCATTGGTACGTTGACTAATGAATAATACTGTGAAAATACTAAAATATTCAACATAATGTTATTATATAGTGAATCAATAGCTAAAAACTTATGACAGAGCTGATTTATCTATTTATTTCACTTATTTACTTGGTAGATATATGGATGAAAATGGATATTCTGTTCTTTGTATTCTAGAATAATGATGCATCTAGAACTTTGCATGCATGGCCATTACTTGTGTAACATGGAGCAGAAACTTCCTTCAAAAGGAACATAGAGCAAAAAAGCTGAGTGCAGAATGCACTGCATTAAAGAGCGGTAAATGGGGCAACAAAATTAAGCGCATAGTGCAAGTTCCCCCGAAAAGAGCGGATAGTGACACATTTTTATTAGCATGAAAACAGACAAGAATAACTATGAAACAGGGCTTGTGGGATTTGAAGCATGGTATAGAAGGTGGCTTGCTATCTCAACGATTTGAAATATATCATGCATCTTTCTAGCAAAAAAGTATATAAAATATGATGATATAAATGAAGTACTGGATGGGAGCTTTGAAAAGGTTTCTGGTAGAGTTAGACAGAGGGAATAGTTGACCTTCATTACTTTGCTAGTGGAATTTGCATATACTATATTAGTTTTATATTTTTTTTAAAAATTATAATGCATGCATTGCAGTTTCTTTTTTATATAGAAAAAATGGCCTGATCAGTGAGTGATCTCTGTACTGAACTCAGTCAGAATACAGAACCTTAGTTATGTTTACATGGATGTCCTTTATATTAAGAATGTTGATTGATGTGATGCTCTATCACATAAGCTTGGTATTTGAAGATCGTTTATTTATGATTTGAGGTTTTGACTCATGTAGGAGAATGGTGAACAGTAGAAGGTTGTGGAGTCCTAAAGACGAGCAAGCCTGGGTCCATGACAGATTTGATGAGATGGATCTGCACGATTTTCATGGTGGCAATGTAAGTTTTATTTTTCTTTCCATACTTAAAACTTTCCAGCGGTGATCATCTAGTATGTCCCTGATTTGTTGAGTGTCCCAATTGAATTCAAAATTACTTTAATTAGCATAGAATTGCCATAACATGCAAATGCGTTACCTAAATTGCAATATTTATAAAAATGTGCACCGTGGTAGAGCATCTTGGGCTCCATACTAGAGTTGTATGTAATGACTTGCTGATTAGGGTAATTTGTACCTCAAGTGAACCACTTAAAATTTAGGGACATGGATGTGCATTTGAAGAGAAATAGGGATCTAGATGACACTGCAGGACAAGTTTAAGGACCACCCATGCCATGCATTTTATTGTTTTGTTTTTATGGATGCATCTTCCTTTCTTAACATATTATACTGTTTCTTCAACTGTACTTTTCAGCCAAAAAGAAAGCAGGGAGGTGGTTTTAGAGGACGTGGTGGTGGACAAGGTGGTAGAACTCGTGGCATTAGCCGTGGTAACTTCAGAGGCAACAGATCTCGTGCATACTACCATGATGGTAGCAAGAACTATAGCTATGTTCCAAAGGAATCTCATGCATACCATGATAACACCAAAAATACTCGTCATTCTTCATACTCTAATGGGAAGAATAGAGTTCCAAAACCATCTCGTGACTACTATGATGACTACTATGATGATGCTAAAAGTTATGACACTGTCCCAAATGAATCTCGCACTTACTATGGTGATCCTAAGAGTCAAAAGAATGCACCAAGAGTAGTTCGAGGAAGAGGCTCCAAGCGTTATCAGCCACGCTTGAAAAGTACCACTGATGTATCTTCAGAGCAAAATACCAAGTGAGTGGGAGTCTTTCTTTATGCGATCTTGTCTTCACACCTCTTCTGAGATATATAACTAATATATAAGAATTGTTTCTGTTATCACATTTCAGATCTCAGAGTCTTGAAGACACATCAAATGCAAACTTGGGTAAAGACCAAACTCAAGGATCAAATCTGCGGCTTGAACAAGTCCTTCCTATTAAGCAGACTGTTGCATCAAGCTTGAATTCAGCTTCACCACCATTTTATCCTGCGAGGTCATCCAAAAGAGTTCCCAGTTGGTCAAGGAGGGAATGCTCAACTTAGTAATAACCTTCTGAGAGGGAAGGCCTTTGTACCAGCTGCATCGTCTTCAAATGGTCCATTTCCTTTAGCTACTAGTCAAGTCAGTAGAGACTATGGCCAGCCTGCACATCCAATTGTTCAACAAAACCCAGTTCAATCCCCTACACGATCTGTACCCAGGATGCCTGCCCAGATGTTTGGTGCAAGATTCAGCAATAGCAGTAAAGTATCACCTGCACAACCTACAACTATTTTGAGTGATGATGCTGAAGTTTCTTCACCTAGTGGATCAAACAAATATGATTCTCGGTTAACAGTTAAGGGACAACCTGATGACCAAGGAGAAGAGCGTGCTTCATTTCTCTATGGTGGGGCTCATGTTCTTGGGGCTACAGGTGCAATGGGCATTACACTTGGTGATCAAAATTTCCATGGTACCCCAGCATTGCTGCCAGGTTTGTATCATCGCTCAGTGAAATATGAGTTCAATAACATGCTCTGTGAAGCATATCAAAGAAATAACCTACTTTGAAACTTACCATAAACTAGTGAAGAAGTTAACTGAACAGAGTTTCCAGTCCTGTTATGTTAACTGAAGTAATCGAATAGAGTTTCCAACCCAGGAAGCTACATGAACTTAAAAAAAAAAAACTTCACCTTTATATTTTAGGTGGCTGTTATTTTTTTTTTTTTTTCAAAAAATCTTGGGTTCAGTTCCATACTGGTAAATGGGTACTGTTATCATTTATAGTGTGAGGTTGCATATATTATCTTCGTGTGCTTGCTTTAGCCTGCCTGCATATGCTTAAATTTAATCACCAGCTCTTTTTCTTTTGGTACAGTTATGCAGTTTGGAGGTCAGCGACCAGTTGGGCGTGGTGTTCCTTCAATTGGTATGGCTTTGCCAGGATTTGTGTCTCAACAACAACATGGTCTCAATAATAATTCTGAGATGACCTGGTAAGGACTTGGGTTAAATCAGGACCTTTTGAAAGCACATTTGTCTTGTTTTCTGTAATTGGTGCAGTGTGGTAGTGTTTACCGTTCTGTTGTTATGTTTATATGGAGAGTATGCATTGACATTAATCATGTGAAGTAAAGCAATCTTAAGAATATGCAGCTGCATACTGTTCGGACTGAGTGCTGTTGTTGCATTTATAATTTATCAGTTGAATGTGCCAGTATTGTACTTATAATTAGCTTGTACCAGCTTGTACCTAAGTACTTAACTCCCTTCCTTTGGTATTCTGATGACATTAGGCTACCAATATTGACTGGTGCCTCTGGAGCTCTAGGAGCACCTTATGGTTCACCTTATATAGCCGTGGATGGAAGCTATTACTCTCGACCATCTGAACAAGCATCTTCATCAGTTTCTATTAGGTATGTTGGTCTGTAGTGAGATTTCAAATTTTTTTGTTCTCATCAATTGCATGTGTTATTAAAGTAGGAACTATTCTGTCTCATCATCTCTCTCCTGTATGCAGAGAACCTGGTGCAAATAATGCTGCTTCTCCGTTGAAGTCCCAAGAAATAACAGGTAGATCTAGATTCCTTTCACTCTAATTGGCAATTCCCCACCAAATGCCATTTTTCTATTTTCAGTTATGTTAGGAGTTTTGCCTTGCTTATGTCCCTTTTTTTATACCTTTTCCCTTTTGCAGAGGTTGCAAGTGACGAAAGAACTCAACGCCAAAATAAACCTCGTCGGTATGTTGAAAAAATAACAAAATATATATGTACATTTCTGCTCTGCTCTAGTTTATAGTATGTGCTGACATCATTACACTTTTTTGCTAAAGATATTCGGAGATGAACTTTGGCCAATGAACATAGTGGTGATAGTAATCAGTGAGGACTCATTGGAGCTTTGGATCCAAGTAAGACCTGTGCAAGAGACCCAGGCCTTACCAAATCTTTGCAACATTTCACTGTCTGATGTCTAGCACTTTGGGCTATCTCGTAACCCCAAAAATGCCAGGTACGTACACTTCTATTGCAGATCCTCAGATCCTTTATGGTTTGACTTTTGTATCTTTTCTCTGCTCAAGTCTGAGTGAAGTAGTGAAGAACCTGGTTTGGAAAATACTCTCATTAGTGTAGATATAACCTCTAGTGATGGTTTTTTTACATTGTTGACGTTTCAGACAGCAAAAAGCAACAAGCTAAGTTGTTTTGCCTGCCAGAAACGCCAGGTATTATTGGCTGGAGGCAGTATTGTAATAACTGGCCTAGATCTCGTTTCTCTGCTTATTGTTCACAGTCGGTCGTGCTTACAAGATATGGACATTGCCCATGTGCAGGTTTGACAGTTGAAGGTGTTCAAACCATCACTATGGTCATTTGCTGTGATTATTGTGCCGGGCTGGTGTTGTTACATTATTAGGTAGGTGAGTTTGTCGGCAGTGTATGATGAATTCTTGGTCCTTGCTGGTTGTGTGACCCTCGTGTGTTTACATTGTCAGGTGAGATTTACATGGTACTCTACGTCACCAAGTCACAACAATATCAGACGTCGTCTCAGCATATTGCATACAGTCAAGTGTGAAGGTCTTGATGGAAATCGTGAGAGGTCTCCGAACTGTAAAGCTCATTCCATTGTACCTACATCAGTCTCTGTAGTTCTTGGGTGTGCTGCTTCTGTGCCCCTCTGCCTTTAGCTCTTTGGTACTCGGCTGACTTGCATCCGTTATATTTATGAAGAAGCTGTAAACTTGTTATCTGATCCACTGTGTTGAGGATATATTGCACATTATTCTACGTTCATGGTAGTTGATAGTAACATCCTAGGAGCATGATTTTGTTATGGTGGTGAATCTTGCTTTGGATGTTTGACATATCTTGGCCTATCCATTTCAAAGACCGTGTGCATCGGAGACGCCAGTCCACAATCCATTGCGCTGCCGGCTGCCGCAACTTTTGAACGTGCTCTACCAACTTTTCCAAACAAAAACGTTTTTTTTTCTAGAACATGACTTCATGTGTATTTCATCAAGGAGAAGAAGCTCGTCTGACCTCTATCCCAGTGAGGTACCAGGATAGAGAAGCTCACACGCACACACCCTCGAATTGGAAGGACTACATTTTAAACTAGCTTTGTAACAAGGCGGATCACCGAATCAAACAGCAACAGCCACAAGCCAGAACTCGGATATCGCAGTGAACCCCGCGCTGATCCACTCATCTGCTTCCTCCATCAGTCCAGCACGGCTCGTCTGACCTGCTCCGTCGAGGTGGACGCTCTGTCGAAGACCCCGGAGTTGCGCTCTCTCCAGATACACCAGGAAATAAGCAAAAGCACAAGAGTCGAGGGTGTGTGCACAGGTGTAGTCTGTACCGTGGGCATTACAATTAATGTCCCCTTCGGAACGTAGTTAATTATATAAAGTTTACGTTTTATGGAACGTTGTACAGAGATTGTATATAGGGAAAAAAAACAATGTGTTTTTCGTTGGAATTGTACAGAGATTGTATATAGGGAAAAAAAAGTGTTTAGGAAACAATGTCGGCTTGTTTCGCTGAAGAGTCAGACCAAACAGGACTGTTGTGTTCGAAACGGGGCCTACGAGTGCCCGGTGGCTCTGAGAATAACAGTAAAATTATTATTGTCACGCGTACATGCATGGGATCAATTTCTGGTCCTGATCCTGGTCCTGGTCTGGTCCGTGTACAGTCACTACATTACTGTAAACAGAGCATAGCGAGCAGACAGCAGAGGCCATGCCGTATCGGTGGAGCGGCACCGACCGATCCAACATGGTTTCGCGCTGATCCATTGCCACGCAGATGCATCGTATTGGATCTCAACCAAGGGACCGGAATAAAACCATCCCGGAAAATGGAGTAGAGACCACATGATGTATATATGCCGCGCCCAGGCCCATTGTTAACATTTCAAACACAGTACACACCACACCAGGTCATATTATATTACCAGCTCAACACTGAATAAAGTATGCTAAATGCAAAGGAAAATTGGCCTAGATCGCCAAACAATTTCACATGAACTACAAGTGCAAGTAGATAATAACATGTCTGTGTCCATACCAACTTTATTATAAAGTTCTCCCCTAATTGCCCACTAGACAAAAGACATAAGCCTTGTCGCAGCAAACATTAAGCTTGCATTTCATACATTTTGACACAGCAGACCCACCATCAAGCCAATTTTTCTCGTGCATCAGATCAAAACCTGAAACCTGTAGAAAAAAGAAGACAAACAAGTTCAGAGTCGGATGTACATGCAGCAGTACGCAAGGTCTTAAGTTATTTGAAAGAAATCTAAAATGCTTGAACAAACTTCCATGAATAGGAAGTTCACTTCGCCAACATCAACTAAATCTGCTTTAAATGTTCTAAACACCTAAAATGAAGCAAAAAGTTCACTTGTTAGGTACAAAGTTTTTTAACCATGATACACTAGGATCATCTCCATTTCTTATGATGAAAAGAACACAAAGCACACATGATTTCCAAACACAAAAGAGTTAGAAGTTAGAATTATCAAAAGATCACTTGAAGGTATTAATTCAGATGAAAGCAACTGACAGAGAAAAGGGAGCAAAATCAACAGGGCATGTGTTATTTTCAGGAATGTGAACTGGAATATAAGTAGGACAATTAGAAAAGGAATGATACAGCCATGAATTGTGATAAAAAAATCATGTACAGATTACCAGAAACAAAGAGGGGGAATGGGGGATGAAAAACGAAGCAACAGTTTAAATATGCTGGTTTTTTTGTAATACAAAATATAGAAAACATTACTAAATTTGAATTGAGAATATATATGGAGTAGTTCTTTTGGCCACAGAAACACATGCAACTAGGTGGTGTGAAACGAAATTGATGATGTGTAATTCAGTGGATAGGTTCATTTAACTGATTATGGCAAATGAGCCTTCAGAAAAACTGAAGGAGCAAGACGAGAGATCAAATATCATGGTACTTCTTATAGAATGGTTAATGCAAATATAACATATATTGTTCAGAGCGAATAAGGAAGCTAGCATATAGTCAGAACAACTCAATTCAATTAGTTTCTCCATTTCAAACTAATCAAAACTAGTCAAACATCAGAACTACAATAAAAGTAAATGAACTGTCTATAATCTATCCATGGCGATTGAGTTCAAATAACTCAACAACTTTGTAAATCCAACAAAATGTCTACGCAGTACAGGGTTTTCCTTTCTCTATAGTTTGTTTCATACAGATTTGCACTCTTACTTTGTTTTTGAACAATTGAAGGTTTCAGCAATGTCAAAAGTATAGAAGCACAAGGAGGTAAAGTTAGCTTACGTATGCCAAATGTGCAAAGGAAATGGAGAACTTTGAGAACTCTGTCATCAACCACTTTACACTTGACCTCAACTATCTTAAGTTGCTCTGAAATTGCAGTTGATCGGTCTCTCGAACTGAAGCTTCCAATAATTTCCACTTTATGTTTAGGCCCCTGAAGTGCCCAAGCGGGAAAAAACAGTTTTTGTATGATCAATAAGTAGTGAAACACTGAAATCATTATAAAATCAAGAAGCTGCCAATATATGAAATGTATACCTTAGAAAAGAGTTGAAGGCTGAGCTTCTCCAAATTTGGTGCATGTTCAAGGATACAAGTCAATGCATGGAGGTCATCAGGCACACACCAGTTTTCATTAAGCACCAAAGTCTTTAACTTACTGAATGTAGGGCACCATCTCAAATCCCATTTGAAAATAAACTGGACAAGATTCAAACCAAACATATGTGATCATCATTACAATACTAGCAATGCATTCACAAAAATAAAGGCCTTCCCAAGTGGCATCTAATAATGTCAGGTGTATAAATACTGCAGAACTAAGGATGATGAATTTATAAAGTTACAATGGAATTGATGTAAGAAGTAATTATACCGTGTGAAGTATACCAATCAATGCCAAATTCCTAGCTTCTGATAAACCTTTTAGAAGCACAGAACCTCCATAGTCAATGTTGTTAGAACTGTCACAATACTGGCAGTCACAAGGTTTATGTGCATCCCATAGTTTAACACAGCAGTCACTACACTCCTCGGTTATCCGAACTGATGCATCAACTAATGATGGCATACTCTCAAGGACGGGAGTCTTCTCCCAAAACTCATCTAGACATAGTGCAATCAGATTTGGGGTACATATTTGCATGCGAGCAGTCTCACTGAAAAAGGAAGCACCTGTAATGGAAAGACTTTTGAGGGACTCAGACATGATTTTCGTGACGAATGAGAGATCACAGCGCTCGAACTCCAGGGAATCCAACGCTGGACAACCCGAGAAGTCAAGGAAGCCAGTGAAACACTGTACACCACGAAGCTGTAACCTCGTCAGGTGCTGGGAGACAAGAGGAACGTCTTCCAGTTTAAGCCAGGGATCGACATAGTTGTTTTCATCGAGGATGAGCTTGAGCACCTGAACTTTGCATGCTATGGCATGCCTAAACCAGTGGTTCACGCGGGACTCATCGTCAGCATATGAGAAGTCACCAAACCTGAGCTCAAATGTCTCAAGAGGCGAATCTCCACGGAGGCGGAGGAGAGGGTCCACAAACTTCCGGAGAGCATTCATGGATACTGGCACGTCCGTGACAAGGCACCCAAGGTGCACGCCTGGGGCGAACTTCCAGAGGTCGCGCCAGCGCCGGGCTAGCACGCACGTCCGGACGGCCTCCTCCGCCGGCAAGAGAGACAGGACGTGGTGCAGGAGCGCGTCCGGGAGAGTGCCAATCCTGTCGCCGCATTCCGTCGAACATTGGCTCTTCCATGGAGGCATTCCGTCGAACAGGACGCGGGCGCCGACGCTGAGGACAAGAAAGTGTCAAAAATGTGCAATTACAGTGATTCTTGTATCCTCTTGTGTACACCGGCAGTGGAAATACGGATACGGAGGGTTTGACCGGTGGCCACCTTACCTCACCTCGCCGGCAGCGGCTGCAGGACCAGGGGTGGTCTCGCGGCGAGGAGCTGAAGACGCTAGACACCTAGACTTGCTAGTCCGAGCAATCAATCACGCGGTCAGGGAGGAGCATGTTACCGAAACACTCGATTAGGATAGCTATTTGGTGGAATTTGGTAGTTCTTCGGGTCGCCGGCGATCGCCGCGGCCGCCGTCGACGAAGCCACTGGCTCGGTTCGCAATACAGATAGCCGCAGGCAAGCAAGAGGATTCCGAAGCCCAACACCCAATATGCTGGACCTGAATGGGCTGCAGGCAAGCAAGAGGATTCCAAAGCCCAACTCCTGATATGCTGGACCTGAATTGGGCTGCAGGCAAGCAAGACGATTCCGAAGCCCAACTCCCTTGCCTGCGGAAACAGTGACTGCGAGGATTGAAGTGGAGCAAGAGTAGAGCCGAGGCAGGAGTGGGCAATTGTGGATCAGTTTCTGGTCCTGGTCCGTGTATGTACAGCCACTGCCTTGCATTACTGCAACCAGAGAAGAGAGGGCCATGAGACGCCGTATCAGTGGTGGTACGCCCCCGTTTTGGTCTTTTGAGCGAGCGGCAGTGTACCGACCGATCCAACAGGGTTTGCGCGCTGGTCCATTCTCCGTTGCCATGGCAGATGCACACAAGTACCCTGTCCTACGATCCCACACCGTGCCGTTTCGCTTACATGCATCGGATTGGATCTCAACCATGTAATCGGAATATAACCTTATAACCTATCCATAATGGAGTAGAGACCACATGATGTATATATGCGGCGCCCAGGCCCATTGTTAGCCATTTCAAACACACAGTCCACACCAGGTCACATTATATTACCGGCTCAACACTGAATAAAGTATGCTAAATGCAAAAGAAAATTGGCCCAGATCGCCAAACAATTTCACATGAACTATGAATGCAAGTAAGATAACATGTCTGAGTCCATACCAACTTTATTATAAAGTTCTCCCCTAATTGCCCACTAGATAAAAGACAGGAGCCTTGTCGCAGCAAACATTAAGCTTGCATTTCACTCCATTGAGATATGGCAGACCCACTATCAAGCCAATTTTTCTCGCGCATCAGATCAAAACCTGAAACCTGTAGAAAAAAGAAGACAAACAAAGTTCAGAGTCGGATGTAACATGCAGTAGTACGCAACATATTGAGTTATTTGAAAGAACTTTAAAATGCTTGAATAGACTTCCATGAATAGGAAGTTCACTTGGCCAACATTCAGCTCAATCTGCTTTACATACATGTTCTAATAATCTAAAATGAACCAAAAAATTCATGTGTTCGGTACAAAGTTTTTTAACCATGATACACTAGGATCATCTCCATTTCTTATGATGAAAAGAATGCAGAGCACACATGATTCCCAAACACAAAAGAGTTAAAAGTTAGAATTATCAAAAGATCACTTGAGGGTATTAATTCAGATGAAAGCAACTGACAGAGAAAAGGGAGAAAAATCAACAGGGCATGGGTTATTTTCAGGAATGTGAACTGGAATAGGAGTAGGATAATTAGAAAAGGAATGACACAGCCATGAATTGTGATAAAAAAATCATGTACAGATTACCAGAAACAAAGAGGGGGAATGGGGGATGAAAAACGAAGCAACAATTTAAATATGCCGGATTTTTTGTGATAAGAAATATAGAAAACATTACTAAATTTGGATTGAAAATATATATGGAGTAGTTATTTTGGCTACAGAAACACATGCAATTAGGTGGTGTGAAACAAAATTGATGATGTATGATTCAGCGGATAGGTTCATTTAACTAATTATGTCAAATGAGCCTTCAGAAAAACTAAGACAAGAGATCACACATCATGGTACTTCTTATAGAATTGTCAATGCAGATATAACATATGTTGGTCAGAGCGAATAAGGAAGCTAGCATATAGTGAGAACAACTCAATTCAGTATGTTTTCTCCATTTCAAACAAATCAGAACTAGTCAAACATTTAGAACTACAATAAAAGTAAATGAATTGTCTTATTATCTATTGATGCGATTGAGTTCGAATAACTCAAAAACTGTGGGTCCAACAAAATTTATATGCAGTACAGTTTTTCCTTTATCTATAGTTTGTTTCTCTCTTACTTTGTTTTGAACAATTGAAGGTTTCAGCAATGTCAGAAATATAGAAGCACAAGGAGGTCAAGTTAGCTTACTAATTCCAAATGTGCAAAGGAAATGGAGAACTTTGAGAACTCTGTCGTCAACCACTGCACACTTGATCTCCACTATCTTAAGTTCCTCTGAAATTGCAGTTGATCGGTCCATCGAACTGAAGCTTCCAATAATTTCCACTTTATGTTTAGGCCCAAATGCCTGAGCGGGAAAAAATGGTTTTTGCATGATCAAGAAGTAGTGAAATCATTCTAAAATCAAGAAGCTGCCAATATATGAAATACTGAAATGTATACCTTAGAAAAGAGTTGAAGGCTGAGCTTCTCCAAATTTGGCGCATGTTCAAGAATACAAGACAATGCACGGAGGTCATCAGGCACACACCAGTTTTCATCAAGCAACAAAGTCTTTAACTTACTAAATGTAGGGCACCATCTCAAATCCCATTTGAAAATAAACTGGACAAGATTCAAACCAAACATATCTGATAATCCTTGGTTCCTTACAATACTGAATGTATATTTAAGTTGGTACTAGCAATGCATTCACAAAAACAAAGGCCTTACCAAGTGGCATCTATTAAAGTCATGCAGCAGAACTAAAGGGGTGAATTTATAAAGTTACAATGGAATTGATGTAAGATGTAATTATTACCGTGTGAAGACTACCAATCAATGCCAAATTCCTAGCTTCCGATAAACCTTTTAGAAGCACAGAACCTCCATAGGCAATGTTGTTAAAACTTTCACAATACTGGCAGTCACAAGTTTGATGTGCATCCCATAGTTTACGACAGTGGTCACTACACCCAATGGTTATCCGAACAAATGCATCAACTAATGATGGCATACTCTCAAGGACGGGAGCCTTGTTCCGCAACTCATCTAGACATAGTGCAATCAGATTTGGGGCACATATCTGCATGCGAACATCCTCACAGAATAGGGAATTTGTAATGGTAAGACTTTTAAGGGACTCGGACATGATTTCCGTGGCCAATGAGAGATCACAGAACTTAAACTCAAGGGAATCCAATGCTGGACAACCCGAGAAGTTAAGGAAGCCAGTGAAACACCGTACACCACGAAGCTGTAACGTCGTCAGGTGCTGGGAGACAAGAGGAACATCTTCCAGTGAAAGCCATGGATCGACATAGCTGTTGTCATTGAGGATGAGCACCTGAACTTTGCATGCTACAGCATGCCTAAACCAGCGGTTGACGCGGGCTTCATCGTCAGCATATGAGAAGTCACCGAACCTGAGCTTAAACGTCTCAAGAGGTGAATCTCCACGGAGACGGAGGAGAGGGTCCACAAACTTCCGGAGAGCATTCATGGATACTGGCACGTCCGTTACAAGGCACCCAAGGCGCACGCCTGGGGCGAACTTCCAGAGGTCGCGCCAATGCCGGGCTAGCACGCACGTCCGAACGGCCTCCTCCGCCGGCAGGAGGGACAGGACGTGGTGCAGGAGCGCGTCCGGGAGAGCGCCAATCCTGTCGCCGCATTCGGTCGTACATTGGCTCTTGCTCTTCCATGGAGGCATTCCGTCGAACATGACGTGGGCGCCGACGCTGTAGGGCAAGAAAGGGTCAGAGATGCGCAATTACAGTGACTCGTGTCCTCTCGTGTATAAACCGGCAGTGGAAAGAAGGATACGGATCCGGGTTCGACCGGCGGCCACCTAACCTCGCCGGCAGCGGCTGCAGGGGTGGCCTCGCGGCGAGGAGCTGATGAGGCTAGACTTGCTAGTTGCTAGTCCGGGAACCCAATCTCACGGAGGAGCATGTTACGGAAACACTCGATTGATTAGGATAGCTATTTGGTGGAATTTGGTAGTCCTTCTGGTCGCCGGCGATCGCCGCGGCCGCCGTCGCCGGAGTCACTGGCTCGGTTGTCGGTTCGCGATACAGATGGCCCAAAATCGAGTTCTCTACTGCAGTCACCCCCTCTTTCTGTTGCATGAGCTGCCGATGGCAGTTACATGGGCTGATATCACGGCTTGGCCCATTCAGGTCCAGCATATCGGGAGTTGGGCTTCGGCATACTCTTGCTTGCCTGCGGCCCGTTGTCCTGCAGTGAGGCATCCCCTTGGAGCAGAGGAGCAGAGGAGACCAGGGAAACTGATCTGAGTTTTTTATTTTTATTTTTTTGAAAAACGAAAACATAAATTTATTATCGTCAGTCGTCACGGGGGCGTGGATCAATTTCTGGTCCTGGCCCTGGTCCTGGTCCGTGTACAGCCATTGCCTTGCATTACTGCAACCAGAGCACGACGAGCAGAGGGCCATGCCGTATCGGCGGTGGTACGCCCAGTGTTCCCTATTGGCCTTTGAGCGAGCAGCACCGACCGATCCAACAGGGTTTGGCGCCGCTGGTCCATTCCCAAGCAGCAGATGCAGTATTGCAGTACCCTGTCCTACGATCATCCCACACCGTGCCGTTTTCGCCTACATGCATTGGATTGGATCTCAACCCAGGGATCGGGATAATTAACGTACCTATCCAGGGAACCCAGGACTACGCGGTGCCTAGGCCCATGCATTGTTAGCCATTTCAGACACATAGTCCTGATGGATCTTTGGAAATCATTCAGGCTAGCCAGTTGGCAACACTGTCGTCCGGCCGCCGGCATGATGATCTGATTACGATCGTCGATCCCTCTATTATTAGAAAGGGCCTCAATGATTGAGCCGCTGTCATCTACAGTAGTGCATCTCCGATCGATCGATTTCCAGGCCGTACATGCATCCATACTCTGCATGATGAGCGGACCAACAAATATAATTGCGATGCGCTATTGGTTTAGTGGTATAGCAGCACATTGTCACATGGAGAGATCGGCAGCTTGTCCCCGCTGCCAAGCTGCAGAAATAGCTGTCATGCTTTAATCCTCTGCTCGTGATTAACTTAAGCTGTTCTTGACTCTTGAGGTAGCAGAGTGTATTTGAACGAGCCCACTGAGGTACTGACACTGAGCCGGCCGGCACTGTTGGTAGTAGTACGTGCGTACGTACTGCATGGTAGCTAGGGGGTAGGTGTAGGTCTCCCTACTGCTCCCTCGTGTACCTGCATCCCGGCCCGCCGGATCTCTTGCGAGTTGCCACGTACGGCCAGAAGTAGAGGTAGTAGTGTGGTACCGGCAGGCCTTCATTTACCATGGCCATAACTATTGCTGCCTACAGATCTCGACGACAGAGAATCGCATGAAGAAGGCCGGAGGAGAACACTGCCTCCCTTCCTCCTTTAAGAGACAGGCACCACGCGTTTGTTGTGCTTGAACCTTGAAGCGGCGTCGAGAGAGAGCCGAGAGCTAGAGAGCGGCGCGATGAGGCGGCCGCGCATCGGCAGGGTGCTACTGGACTGCTTCTCCCTGTCCCTGTGCACGAGCACCTGCGTCTGCGTCCGCGCGCTCGAGGACGACGACGAGGAGGCCGTCCAGAGGGCGGCGCTGGTGACGCCGAGCGACCACCACCACCTCCACCACCGGCAGCTGCGGCTCAAGGACCTCGTCGATGGGGTAGGGACGCTCGGCTTCCATCTGCAACCCAAGGTACCGTACCGCCACCGTTCTGTATGACTGTATGCATGGGTTGCTCGATCCGCTCCTTTTCTCTCTGTGCCTCCGATCGATGCATTACACCATTGTCTCTGTCTGTCTGATGTGTTCTCTCTTTCCGGCCGATCGGTCGTCTTGGTGTATGATCCTGATGATCGATGCAGACGGTGGAGCTGAGGGTATCCATGCACTGCAATGGCTGCGCCAAGAAGGTCCACAAGCACATTTCCAAGATGGAAGGTACTACTCATCTACAGTATCTATTATTGCAACATTTCACTGGATGGCCCTTCCACTGCAATGCGATTGCTAGTATGACAGTCAAGCTAACTGATCTCAAGTTCGTTCTGTACTAATCTAGGCCAGATTCATGCCAAACTTACTAGGATATGCATTTTGTCAGATAAGCCACGACCCTTCTCGGTCAAAGAGACAAAGACCTGCCCTTTCTCACTTGTGTTTCCCTGATTCCCTCAATCGTCAGATACTCTGCATTGCTTAGGACTGCTGAATAACATGTCATTCCCACATTTAGAGACCAGATCGACCTTGCCCTGCATGCCAAGACAAAAGGTACCTGCTAATGTAGTAGTTTCAGTAGGGTGTAGGAGTATCTTCTTCTCTGCTTATCTTTTAGACAAATTATCTAAATTTGATCAAATTTATTACAGAAGAG
The DNA here is from genome assembly GCA_018135685.1 of Themeda triandra. Lineage (NCBI taxonomy): Eukaryota > Viridiplantae > Streptophyta > Magnoliopsida > Poales > Poaceae > Themeda > Themeda triandra. Next base: position 24,195 of record JAENPR010000193.1, on the reverse strand, counting down.
TGTCAATAATATGACACAAATATGTATTCTATGGAATAGTATATTTGAATAAATGTAGTAAGATTAATGTTTATAGATAAAATGTTGCTAATATTTTATAATAAATTTATTTAGAGATAAAAAATATTGCCAGTATTTTTTTTCTATAATAAATCTAATAAAACTTTAATAAACTTTGACAGGCACGATTCTCACAGTGACAAATAATTAGGGAGAAAGAGACCAATGGAGTGGAGAGTACTTCCACTGCTACTATGAAATCTTTCTGCTTTTACCTAAAGAAAAATCTATCCAGATCTTCGGTAGCACACAGGACGTCATCTATATTCTGTTTATCTCGATCGAATTGATGGAGCGAGGTACGAACAGAGGCATTTATTTGGCTGGAGAGCTTTGCACTAAATGCAGCTGCAATCCATGTGGTACCGGTATGTACTACGTACGCATCAGTGTGGCAGTACGGTATAGTATACCGTATAGTACGACTGCTATCACCAGTTCTTGCTTCTTGGTCTCGTCAGCGATCAAATCGCATCGGGTGCCAGCCTGCTCCCGATCCACGTACATTGCCCTGGCCCCTTGGGCCTTGTCTACACGGGGGCCCAGGCCCAGCCAAGCATTGACGGCAACTGTCATCTCGTTGCCGCCCGGCGCTCGCCCATGAATCTGTGTCCTTGGCACCGTACATGTTGGTGAGCTCGTCCTGCGCACATGTTGCTTGCGGATGTCTCTGGGCAGCTGGCAATGCCCATTTGCATGCCAAGAGGCAACAGATATTGAGAACGATGCCACACACACTAGGCCTTATCCAGAACAGAGGAGGGGTCGATTCCTGGAAAATGACCATTACTGAATCGCGTGAAAAAAAATGCCTTATTGGTGAGGTGCAGTCTAAGAGCATTGACCAACGAAAGCATATGAGTGTAGCTAGTGGTCTCGTTCAACAGATAAGCCAAGACAACATCCAAACTTCTAAGCTCATAGGGCAACAGGGCAAGCACCATGTGCTGCACATGACCATAATTTTTATCCAATCTGACAAAAGTGCAACAACCCTTTTCTCTCCCTCTCTCACAAACATTTCTCTCCTGCAAGGCTGTTATTGGTATCATTCTGCAAGCTACTCACTTTTTCATCTCTCCTTCATATCAACTCCTATCTGATGTGGCACAGTGAGATCATTATCCACACTGGAGCGATGAGGCTAGCCATAGTATAGCGAGTTTGTACTTGTTTCTTGTGAATATTGGAGACCAAAATACTTTATATTCGTTCTTACTTATAAAAAAAAGTAAACAGAGGCCATCGGGGCAGAGCTTTCTTATGGCCAAAAGGTGAGTCATAGCCCCATCATATGAATAATTACTTAAGTATTTATACATCCAACAATGGTCCCTAGTGCATAAGAAGGAGGTGTTAGATTTTAGGATCGACTAGCAGTGGATTTAGATGGGGTTCTTCACTTGTATTTGGGATGAACAAGTCGTGCACCATCCTGTGCACGCAGCAGATGGAGAACGACAGAGAGAGAGTAGGGAGAGGGAGATAATCATACCGATGGGGTCGTCGGGGTAGAGGGAGATGGAGTCGGACGTCTGGCGGCGCGTGGACGTCGGGGACGTCGGGGTGGTGCGGGGCGACGGTGAAGATGCCGGTGGCGCTTCCCGTCGCCGGCGCCTCCTCCTCGGATCGGATTAGGGTTTGGACGGTGGGGTGGTGGCTCTCTTGAACCTCGTGACCCGAGCCGGTGGCCCCCACCTCCTCTTATAGGCACCGTGCGACGGGGCCCACCGGCCCGGTGTTTGACCAGGCTCCCCGATCGTGGGCGATCAAAGGCCCCGATTCGGTCGTTGGACCCAGTCGGGAGGAGATCAACTAACATTCTCCCCTTGATCTCAACATATACCTTACTTTTGACATTTTCACTTTTACACATTCCATTACAAATTAATGCATAGAACTGCTTCATCGTCACGGTCAATTGCCGATAGAATTCCAAATACAATACATATCTCCGTTCGAAATAAGTTCTTTAACTTTTTGGGCCGTTTATTGTCCGGAAAACATAGGCTATACCATAAACCCATGTCGACCGTGTGTTCTCTAAACACACCGGGTGGTAAGCCTTTGGTAAGCGAATCTGCAAGCACTTTCTTATTACTTTTATGTTCAATACTTTGAATATGATTCCGGACCGTCTCTCTACAACGTAAATCTTTATGTCAATGTGTTTGGCATCACATTTGACTCGTTGTCTTAGGAGTGAACAACTTAAATGGTTATTGCCGTTGTGCACCATCATCAACTCCGGGTATAAGTTATCTTAATCATTTTGCTGTCCCGTAGCCTTGTTACATGCTATACCTTAACTTTGCATCACTTGATGATACAAAATAGTTCTTTGTTGGAGCTTTTCCACAATAAAACTCCAACTGCGAGTGTTTAGAATGTGGATTTCTATACACATCTCGCCACAAACAAACATTTGTACCCACAACGAGAGTACATACTCTTTCTTACTTAGCATGAGGCCAACATTCTTTACTCCATTCCAGTGATCTATATGCCGGACCGGTCTTTGCCAAAATAACCCTGGATATGTGAACGTGTTAGGGTAATGTCATACTTGCATTCTTTAGGCTTCCAACAAAAGCATATGGTACCATAATCATTTTAGCTATTTCATATCGATTCTTGGAACATTATAGTTCTCAAATCCATTACCCTTAACTATAGGAACAGCGTAGGTTTTCGCACTTGCATACTTTATTTCTTTAGAATCTTTCTAAGTATGCTTTGATGCGATAGTCCTAATACCCCTTTTCTTTTATCACGGTGAATTTCAATTCAATTCGTATAACAAGATTCATTTCACCGAGAACATTCCTATTGAACCTTGAGGACAAGAACTTCTCCTATAGTAGATTGACATCATTACTAGCAAGTAAGATGTCATCCTCATATATAGGATTTGGAAATGAATTTCCCATTCTATAACTTTGCACAAAAGCAATTGTCCCCTCATTCTCTTTAAAACCCAAACTTTCTAATTCAAATCAACTATGATAGTTGACTTCTTTAGGCGACATCCCTTATGCTCTTTTGCTTTCGACAAACTCTAAGGTTGTGCCTCGTAATCAATTCCTTACAAATCCCTATTGGGAAATGCCGTCATTACTTTCATCATAACGTATCGCTAACACATATTGTAGTGCATTCTTTTGCTTTGCGTAAAACTTTCAATTTAAGACATGCTATATATATCTTCACATATTTCCTTTGGAGTCACATATTTTGTCTTGTAAACCCATTACGGCCTACCGTTTTTTGGCTCCATTGGGAATTGCTTATGAATCCCAACCATCGTTGGTAATCTTTGATTTCATTTTAGCATGCTTAGCTCATTGCCATTTAGACAAGCGAGTGCTTTCATAGCTTCTTCTTTGAGATGGTATTATCCTCCATTTGAATTTCACTATGTCTCTCATTTGGTTATTGCCAAGAGGCAATTGATTCTATAGTCTCCTGTATCATAGGATACGAATCTTCATACCATGCTCCCCCAGATTACTCCATCTTCTACAAAGATAGTGTATCTTCAAACTTTCTTATTTGGGTTTATTATGTATACCTCATATGGCGCTTAAAGCACTATCTTGGTATTTCTTATCTTTTCATTTTCTTTTGGGGTATCATTATTATGACCGTTGTACTCCCTCAACGATCATATTCATACTTTATAGATCACATTTGCTCTAAATTCAAACTATTCAATGGGGAATATCTTTCAATCGTCTTTATCAATTACCTTTTCCCCGATTTATATCGATTTCTCCCCCTCGAAATATGGCATAAACTTTGTTGCCATACTTTCGAAACATTCATAACTTTTAGAAATGAGGAAACATTTATCACTTTACTTTATTCACATGATCGAGTCATGCAAAACAAAGTTATTTCTAAAATCTTTTTGGGAGTACATTTTCTCATTCTACTTCATGAACTCAACGATTCCTTTAATACTTTTGCAAGTTACACTTGTGTGTCATTCTTTTCTTTAGGTTCATCTGTAACTTTCTGTTCTCCTTAAACTCATTGAGTGCTTAATGACTATGACACAATGGAAGTGCACGGTCAACACTAAAGCACACGAGTCATCGTAACTTTCTCCTGCCGTGCAGGATGAGTACTATGCCAAACTTCACCTGATATGCAGGATTTGAACAACATTTGCACTATGTTAACTTTACCCCGCCATGGGTTGCTTTGTCAACCTTTTCTCGCTCTGCGAGATAATTCCCTTTAAGGGATATAAGTGCCATAATGGCTCTCAGGGCATATTCAATCATCAGAATCAAAAAATATTCCGAATACTTTGTACCACATATCACACACATGGTTAATCGGACGTTGGTCAAATTAGACATGTATATGACTTATTACAACTCTTATCATAGGGTGCTTGGTACTAAAGATTAATTTATTCTTTATAAAAGTACATATATAATACAATTGTTAAAAGAAAAAACATGAAAGTCACTTCTTCAACTAAACTTTTCTTTTCTTATATCAATATCCCGAAAACTTTTCTTTTCAAGCTATTCTTTGAAGAGAACACTATCCCTTAAGCAATTGACATTCTTTCTTACAAAACTTGCCCTTAGGCCTTTCATCATCTGAGTCACAAGTATACAACTTATTTCTTTCTGCCTTCAAGAATGAAAACACGAAGATTCTTTGTCCATTAAACTTTTAAACTTTCTTTTGTATTCTAAATCACCGATAGGTAGAAATAGAATAAAACATCATCCTTCTATATTAATTCCACATCACCGTTGGCGAAATGGAATTAACATTTGAAAAACTCAATAATCTTATAACTTTCTTTAAATTAAACTCTCCCGTTGGTTCGAGTTTAATTAGAAGATAATCTTTAACCTTGCAAAATAAACATGTAAAATACAATTCTTTATCTTTATATATTCTCTCGAAAATTGATCACTTTGATGCAAAATATATCGAGAAAATAAACTTTAAGCTCATAAATAAACTTACAATATTGCTATCATCAACGTTGGTCGAAAAATAACAATATTATAATTTAACTTTATCAATAAACCATATGTTCCTCCAATTAAAATTTAAACTTTAACTTTGCGCGGAAAACGTGACAATTTCACAATTGTTCTTCTTTAGAATTTGGCCCGAAGGCCTACTTTTGTCGGCAAGCCACCTTTTCGCGTGGCAAGTGACCCATCTCCCCAGCGAGCAGCACTCTAGCGGCGGGAGCTTTGTATCGATAGAATCATCAATAACATCATAATATTGCTATTAATCAACGTTGGTCGAATAATAACAATATTATAATCACGATAAAATTATCCATTTTCAAACATTAAACTCTCCCGTTGGTTCGAATTTAATAATGAAAACGATAACAACTTTAAATACGCAGCGGAAACTTTAACTTTTCATAATCAATTTTCCCCGAAACATAAAAGTCACTTTACTAATCTCTGACAAAATTATCGTTGGATAAAAGTTTGTACAAATTAGCATAAAAAAAAACAATTCAAAATGAGCAAAAATATGCTTAAACAGTTTCGGAAAATTGAAAAAACCAAAACTTGCAACACACTACGCAACCAGCCATTTCGGCCCAAAACTTTGGCGCGGCCCGCTAACCTCTCGGCCCCTTGCGCGCGCGCGCTCGCTCTGGCCTGCGGCCCAGTCCAGCGCGGCCCAGCTACGCAGCGCTTTTCCTTTTTTTTTTTTTATTTCTGCTTTGCTAGACAAGGAAGAAAGCCAGCGGCCCAGCCCACTTTCCTCGGCCCACTGGCCGAGCCGCGCTGGCGAGCCTAGCTCCCCGCGCCCAGGCCTTAACGTGGGCCTGGGCCGGGAAAGTCGACGCCCGCCTGGGCCGTTTCCAGCCCGGCCAATCTTGGCCGTCCATCCGCATCGGACGGTCGCCCTTCATTTTCGCTTGATCAAAAACCGGGCGGCTCGGCCAAAACCCTAGAGCCATTTCCTCCCTCACCCCTTCACTTTCTCCAGCAGCAGCCGCCGCAGCGGGGCACGGCGGAGGCGCGCGCCGGTGGAGTATGGCGCCGGCGGCCTAGGCCTTTTCCCCCGGCGGAACCGGCCGGCTTCCCTTCTTTCTTTCCCTGCGCCGCGCAAAAGCAGCAGCAGGCCGTTGGACGCCGGCGGCGGCGATGGCACCGCCTCGCCGGAGCTCGCTTCGCCCCACCGGCTCCCCGGCCAGCCTCCTCCTTTATCTTCTCCCTATCCTCACCGGCCGCGACATCGAGAGCGGCGAGGTTGGAGGAACGACGCGCGACGCCGCCGTGGAGCCTCAGCCGGTGCGCGCTCCCCTTGCGGTGAGCGCGCCGCCGTCCAGTGGCCTCTCGGCGTTGCCCTTGAGGTCCGGCCATGAGGTGAGGACATGACGGACGGGCCCCAGGTAGGCAGCACCGTCCGCTTTTCTTTTCCCTTTCCTTTCCCGATCTATTCTCTAGGGTTAGGGTTAGGGGTACTTCGCCGATTCGAAATCGGTGTGACTTTGCTTTCTTGATCCGAAGAGATCAACTATTTTTGCTACCCATACTCTAGATCCACGCACCAGTTAGGCGTCTGATACCATTGTTAGATTTTAGGATCGACTAGCAGTGGATTTAGATGGGGTTCTTCACTTGTATTTGGGATGAACAAGTCGTGCACCATCCCGTGCACGCGGATGGAGAACGACGGAGAGAGTAGGGAGAGGGAGATAATCATACCGATGGGGTCGTCGGGGTAGAGGAGATGGAGTCGGACGTCCCGGCGGGTACAGCGTGGGACGTCGAGGGGACGTCGGGGGTGCGAGGGCGACGGTGAAGATGCCGGTGCGCTTCCGTCGGGCGCACCTCCCTCTGGATCGGATTAGGGTTTGGACGGTGGGGTGGTGGCTCTGTTGAACCTCGTGACCCGAGCCAGTGGCCCCCCCACCTCCTCTTATAGGCACTGTGCGACAGGGGCCCACCAGCCAGTGTTTGACTGGGCTCCCCCCGATCAGGGGCGATCAAAGGCCCTGATTCGGTCGTTGGACCGAGTCAGGAGGAGATCAACTAACAGGAGGAGCCTCCATTGTTCAAGCGTGGTTGCAGAGATTTGAAGACATTGTTAGTGCCATTCTTTGTAAAGTTTTGATTGGTGCTTTTGAAATCGAATCAAAACATAGCCATTAGTTTACTTCTAGTCGTTTGGCCATTCGTCTTTGTTGGGCTTAAACTTTGTTGCTTTATTATCCCTCGCTTGGTTGTAATCACTTGAGTTTATGGCTTGTTTTTGTGGTTGTTGCTAAGCTTTTGTTATATTATTTTAAAAAGTAAGCATTTATAATTTTGTCATCCAATTAGCCAAAAAAAAACTAATATGACATTTATTTTTGTTGATCATGTTGGCCGGTTCATAAAAGAAACATTGGACAAGGGCCACGCTAAATTAAAGATTCTCTTACGACATGGTTTATCTGATAACGGCTGGTGCCTGCAGGCGTGACATGGTTCGAGGTGGATCTAGCGAGCAAGAAGGTGGTGGTGAAGGGGGACGTGACGCCGTTGGAGGTCGTGCAGAGCGTCTCCAAGGTCAAGTTCGCGCAGCTGTGGATGGCAGGCCCCAGCCCCGGCCCGGCCCCCATTGCAGCTAGCTGACCTCCGCCTGCTGCCGCCGGCGCTCCCACACGCGCCCACATGTCCTCCATCCATCGTTCTCTGAAGAAAACCCGGGATTCATGGCCACATCATCGCGGCCAGATGGGCAAGCTCGTACGCGCCATGCACATCCACGAAACCAAGATTGGCTTCTATCGCGCGCGCCTGCAGAGGCTGGCTGCTGCACTGCTGCAGCGTTTCGTCAAGGCTGTATGCTACTAATCTCAAAAAAAGGCTGTATGCTACTCTACTGTGCATCTGTGCCAGTAGTATTTAGTGTCACAGGGGACCTTAACTTTGATATCTCCAGGGTTGTACAAAATCGCAGTGCACTAAATTTAAACAGTGAGAGACATGTAATTTATCTCTCTTATCTCTATCTCTGAAAAAATAAATAGAGCGGTGATGATTTTACTCTGTTTCTGACGTACGGTCCCCCCCCCCTCCTCTCTTGAGGTACGGTACGGTGATCCTTTTCTATCAGAGAAGACTGTTTGGATACGCCATGGCCCATGCTAAGACCACCTGCACTGAAGAACGGAATGACCCCCGCTATGACTCCACATCAGATTTTACTGTTCCCGGAATGGAAAAAAGAGCTGCAGCGTAGTGCGCTATGCATGCGTTGTCCAAGCATGAAACGCTATTCCTGGCGTGGTATGTGGACGACCTATGTGGCAGTGAAAGCAGTGCATGTGTGAGAGGGAGGAGAGAGGAGAGAGGTGACAGCAGAGGTGCCTACTCTATTTTGTAACTAAAACTGTTATAACTCACGAATTAAAACACCAAATTAAATTAAATTGCACCATTAAATTTGTTTCAATTAAATCTTCAAAAACTAGATCTCATATGAATATATTTAGATAAAGTGACAAATGGGTCCACTGGTATTGAATAAGCTGTAAAAGATTGATGAGTGCGGAAGAAAGTGGTATAGAGGAGAGAATCTTGATGACTAGGATGGATTGGAGAAGAAAATAAAGTTCCATGAGTGCGGGTAGTCTAAGCCACGTATGACAGACGCTCTTAACAATTTGAGAGATGCCGGATCCACCATTTTCCAAAGAATTGGCATCCGTTGTATGTAAACATGCAAACAAGATGACTACAATCATCAGTAACGGCCGAACGGGCAGTAACTCTATTGCGTGCTCACCGAGGAGCCCGGCCACATGGTTGGCTTGAGATTGCCGGACCCTTGAACCCATCCTTCCATGACACTGAGCTACTAGTCAAGCTCAAGCACTTCTCACGAACATCTTCCCCGGGCTTTGCTCCACAACTTGACCGAAAACTCACTGGCCGCGACATATTTGGATCGACTCTGCAGATCGGCTCTAATTTGCCATTACTGAGATTGCTTTGGACGGGAACTGGACCTGAAGAGCTGCCAGCTTTGGTCGCGTTGCCCTGACTCCCAGGTCATGGCTAGCAATTCGAGCCCCAGGCTCAAATCGTGGCTCAGATCATCCTACAATATTCTCCTGTAAAAAGAAAAACCATCCTACAATTATTCTAAATTTCCCAACAATTGTAGACCAAAAAAAGGAGAACAAAGCCGATTCTCTTCTTGCTTGGAGGCGTCTGACCCTATTATGGGCTGGATTGGCCTTTTGGGCCCAACTGCTGGTGCGTTTTGCTCTTCAGGCTTCGGTGCTAGTCCCAATTCACTGGGTCAAGTTTCAAAAAAAAATTCACTGGGTCATGCGTATCTGAAGCTACGCACACTCTATAAAAGCAAGGCGAAACAAGAGCAAGTGCTGCACAGCTGATAAAACCAAGCCTTATGCGGGTTTGGGTTTCTTTCCGCGGTGTTACTATTCCCTACTGGTACGGTTTGTTTGGTATAACGAATAATTGTACTTCGTAAAACATACCTGCAAGGAATAGTTGTACCTAGGGAAAAAGCCTGGATCCGCCCATTTTGAGTGACAGCATGCAGCGATAACCCCCCCCCCCCCACCATACCAAAACACCCACCACCCAATTGCAGCAGCAGGTACACAGGAACTGGAAACGAGCGCTAGCTCGGTCGGTTGGTCTCCAGTTTTGGAAACCATCGGTCATGTGTTCGAGGCTGGCTCGGCACATGATTTTACAGCCTCACACGTGGACGCGCCACAATGATGTTTTCGGATTCCTCTCAGCCACGTGCAGTCTCTTCGTATAGATGTAGGTCTAGCTTACGCCCTCGGAGTGTGAGTGTGAGTGTGAGTGTGTCTGTTTGTGCGTGCGTGTGGTGGTGTGAGATACTACAGCTTGTACTTGAAAGGTTAAGGCATAAAAAGTAGCTACACAGGAACTAGATGCAAGCATCTCAACAGTGGACAGTTAGCTTGGCTGATCCTCTGCAATATACCATGCTTATCATTCAGATTAATTTTTTCGTCATCATCTTGTTAAAGTTGCAGCATATGGCAGCAACTCTCATGCCATGTACTCCGTTGGCCGACTGGCTGTTCAGGCTCCAACAAACTCAGGAGCTAACCAAGGCACAACACAGCTGAAGGAACACTGTGCTTCCTTATCCTTATAGGCAGCTGTACCCAAATACGTCAGTCACTGGCTTCTGAATGCATTATGAAGCTCGGAAATGCCATGGTAATGTCCCTGAACAATCAACCATAAATCAAAAGGCAATCAGATTACTTTTTTTTTTTTTGAAGGAAAGATAACTTGAAAAGGAAAAGGCAGGAATAACAACGTTTTACAGTTACAGGGGAGATGCATAACAAAGTTTTACAGTTACAGGGGAGACACGCTACTCACTGCAAATAGGGGAGAGACATGTTTCTTAGTGTTGCTGGGTTCTTCTTCACAAATTCCTCCCACTCTTCAGGATCTATCCTGCCGTCCCCATTCGAGTCCGCTTGACTGAATGTCTGCACTCCAATCAACACATGTTAGAATGAAACACCTGATGACAAGGAGATAGCAGTGTATCAATTACATTATCGACAATCGTCTCGACGGTGCTATCTGAAAGGAAGAGATCAGACTCGTCAAGCAGTGCCAAGACCATCTCTCTGAGCTGTTTCAAAGAACAAAATCGTAATTTAATCAGAATAAAACAAACTATGTTTTTCCAGAGTCATTAAGGCATAATACACCCTGGTTGCTTTGTTTTGTTTTTTGAACATAGTATAAGAGAATGAAAGGACGATCACCTCTTCTTTCTCGATGTAACCTGTCCCTCTTAGATCATACAGCTTGAACGCGACTGCATAGAAGATGACAAATCCAAATCGAACGTGTCAATTCCTCCTTTCTCAACGTAGCCATTTGGATTTTGAAATCATAGGAATTTCACGCGAAAAGCGCAGGATTTAGAGAAAAAAAAACATCGTTCCAAATATAGCCAGGTGGCCTAATGCACGAGGAGAAGATGAATGAAAATCAGGCAGACAGTTCATACACGCTGTCTTCTCCGATGTATCTGCTTTAGGGTGGAACACGCTGAGCGACCGCACGAATTCCTCGAAATCGATCACTCCGTTCCGTTTGAGATCGAACAGGTCGAAGACCTGTCACAGTGAACACGCGTAACTCAGTTTCCTTCTCCTGTAAGAGCGAATATGGACACGGGAGGATATGCTTACCCTGTCGGCGAAGAGGTTGGCTCTCTTGCTGTTCCTGAACAAGGCGAGCTGGAATTCCTCCTGATCAAACCAAACCAAACCAACACAACACAAACTCCAACTGGTCAGCGCAAATCTATCATAAAACAGGGAATGGAGTGGAATGGAGCTGGATCCATGTATCGATGATCGATCGGTCGACCCCCAACCTTGTGGATGAGCCCGTCTTTGACGATGGAGAAGCTCAGCTTCTTGTACAACTCGTACAGCGCCTCCACCTCGTTCACCGTGACTGCCACACACGCAACCGCAGAAGACGGGGTCAGCATCACGCAATCGCCGTGGCTTCGCTGGTGAACGAGGGATGGTGGGATGAGATGCTCACATGAGGTCTGGGACGCCAGCACGGCCGGATCCTCGTGCGCCGCCGGCGCGTGCGCGCTCCTGCTGAACTGCTTCGACGACGCGCATCCCATCGTGCGCGCCGGCGAGCGAGCGAGCAGCCGCGCTCGATCGCGACGCGACGCGCCGTGCCTGCGCGACGTACGGCCGGCCCACGCGCGCGCCACGAGGCTATGCAGCCGCTGCCGACCGTTCGAGAGAGAAGAGATTCAGTAGGCCGGCGACGGCGAGGCGAGGCGAGAAGACCTCGCAACGTGGTGCGCGCGCCGACGAAGTCGTCGTGTCACGTGCGTTCTCGCGCCACGCTACTGTCTCCCTCGAGCCCCGTGTCCACGCCTCTCCTTTTGTTTGTCTCTGGGCCCTGGCTGGAGTCGCGGCCGTATCCGCGGTCTTTATAGCGAAGCGACTCCGGGTCCGGCTGCCGCGGCTGCGGCGTCGTGGTCAGAGTATCAGACGCGCCCAAGCAAAAGGCTTTTCTTGCGGCTCTCACGCACGGTTGGGGATGGCGTGGACCGTGGGCGCCGAGAGCGCGACAAGTGCACCAAACCGAACCCGGAGGACGATGTGATGGGATGGACCTCGGCACGGCAGGAGGCACCGCCGTGAGCTAAGGATGATAATGCAAGCGGATTTGTGTGCGGACTCGTAAATATATTTTGTTTGATGCTTACGCCTGGACCTCAATTCATGTGTGTTTGGGCAGGTGTGAAATTTTGGATTGAGTGGATACATGAACATCGATCTTGGAGATTTATTCTTCAATCATATTGCTTAGAGGTTGTCGAACCTACAAAAGAAGGCGGTTTCTCGACATCAGCAATAGCGGCAATCCTCGACGAGTGCTACAAGCTATGGAATGATCCATACACTGCATGCATTGAACATTGCGACAGAGATGCAAACAAAGTCGTCAATGAGCTAGCTCGGCAAACCTTTCACACAAAGGATTCATGTATTTGAGTTTATTAACCTTCTAGTTTTATTTCAAATTCCTTAGTGAATAATGTAACCATTTTACCCCCTTAATAAAAAATGTGTATCATTTGGTTCTTCAAACGAAAAGGTAGGGTCGCTTGCTCCGGTGACGGGAGGCCTGTGAGGCGGTGTAGGAGTCTGCGACGGCTGATGTTTCGTTGTGGCGGAGCGGCGGTGCTCGTGTCGCGTTTTAGGTCAAGACTAAGATGGCGGCTGAGGACGTGGCGGCAAGATGGATTGCGGTGGATCGAACTCGATGTGCCAACAGCACGGATCGGGATTGAGCGAGCTTGGCTTCACCGCGGTGGCGGATGCCATCGTCGGCGCCGCTCTCGTCGTTCCAACCTGAATTGTGATCCTGACGGATGGACGCTCAAAGACTTCTTCGTCTCCGTGAGATTAAGCGTCTGCTGCAGTCCACTTCAACGCCGGTGGTTTCCTCCGGCTTCTGGTGATTCAGGTTTGGCGGCGTCGGCTGGTGTCGGCGATCTTCATCGCGGCGGATGCGGAAAACTTTATTTGTATCCGTATTATCATTGTATCGCCTTTATTAGAGTTGGATCTTGTAGAATGGTGCACATTCAAATGTTGTTCATTTGGCTTACTGGTGAAATTTGGAGGCAATGGATGTCACTCTGAGCTTTGGTGATACCTTAAAACATGTATTTTGTGGTTTAAGTGTCTTTTGATTTTGATTTTTGACCATGAAATGGAGCTGCAAATGGTTCTTTCGTTGGGATAGAAGAACATCAATAATGCACTGATTAATCATCTTAGCATGAATGATAAGTAGAACTTTAACAGGAAGATTGAAAGCAGAATTGCAACAATCACATGAACAATTGAGTAATTGACGGTTTGACACAACAATGTGTGGACTGTGGAGAACTCAATGTGAGTAAAACGCTGGCACCAATCGATCCATTGTAATAAGTCATACTTTTTTATCAAAAGTTTGGCTCATAAAAATGGAGAAATGGAGTGAGTATAAATACTATTCTTCTACGAATTTTCTACTATTTGAAACGTCGCTGGCTGGCCTCAGTAGAAGCTTCATTCAGGTTTCATTGTCACGTAAGCATATTTATTTGATTTCAAAAAAAAAGGGAAAATAATTGGGGTTGATAGAGATAAAACTCTATTCGCGCGGTCAAAAGGAAAAGAGTAAAATGTATGTTTACGCCAATAACTTGTGCCCCTGTATCGGATTAGTCCACCAACTTCAAAAGTGCATTTTCGGGGCCAAAAACTTAAGAAGTGGTTCATCAACAGTCCATACCCCTTCATTTCATGTTTATATTTACATAAACCTCTCTATATCTATTTTTATTTCACGAACTTGTGAAAGGAAAATAGTTATAGAGATGTTTCTGTAAATATAAACATGAAACGAAGGGGTATGGACTGTTAATGAACCACTTCTCAAGTTTTTGGCCCCGAAAATGCACTTTTAAAGTTGGTGGCCTAATCTGACGCAGGGGCACAAGTTATTAGTCTAAACATATTTTTTACTCAAAGGAAAACAAGGTAGAGTACACTTATCAGCCGGCAGTGGCCGGGTCCCTTTGCAAACCAAATCGTGCTCACGAGCAAACTTTCCACAGCTTCCTTTTTTTTAGAGTAAAAGGTTTCCCCCGCTTTTTATTGAAAAAACGCATGATGGCATTTAAGGTTTAGTATGTGGCGTCATCGCCTTACAACCAACAGCCTCATAGCTCAAAACGGACTGCTCAAAATGATAAACTGAATGCACAACATGAGTTTCTCTCACACTTGCATCACTGCTTCCAAACGCAGCTCCGGAGGCCGAAAGCTGAGCACCCGATGTATAGATTTAAGTCTGGCTGCTTATTAGCAAGATTTTGCAGGTTTTGCGAAGTCACTAACTATTCATGAGCTTGTAAGGATCCCACGCTTTGATCAATGCTCGAAGAAAGGAAAGGGATGAGGTGCAAACCGGCGGTGATGAACTTATTCTCATTGTCAACTCTTACCACCAAAAACCAAAACAGGTGGTAATGTGGGGTTTTATAATGAAGTGGTGAAAATGTATATTTAGTAGTGAACTACTAGATGATATTAGTACGAGAAACACGGTTCCAACCCTAGGTGTAGGTCAACCCTATATGTAGGCTTGCTCCGTCATAGCATGTCGATCACTGTTATCAACCTCCGCCTCATCGTTACTTTTTTTTTTCTGAGATCACGCCTTAGCACATTTTTCATTAAGTAGAAAAGGCTGCCTTATCGTTACTTCTTGCGTCTTTGCCATTGGCGTCAAATTCTTCAAACAAAACCACGAGTCGGGAGCCTCCGAGGTCCTTCGAGTCTCGTTTTATCATAAGATGTGCATGCCCTAAATATGCCAATAGGTTATTGGAAGCCATGTTATGATAACAAAAGAAATCCGAACAGTCAACTTATGTTTTCTTAACCCAAAGATTTCTTTTTCCGGGACACATGATTCTTAAAAACACACGATTGGAGTTGTGTGAATCTACAATCCAACAAGAATTTAAAATGCAAGGAAATTTCCATTTGTGCCTTTTTACACATCAAAATCCAAAGAACTTTTACTATGTTTAGTTTAAATCCTTTATTCCAAAAGAATGGGCATATTGAAAAATTCTACTTTAGGATTAACAAAAATCCTCCAAAACTCCTATGACTTTCTCTGTCCCATCTGGCATAAAACACCCCAAGCCCAAAAAAGAAAAAGGAAACACAAGGCTGTGTGAGGGCACGAAGCCACAAACCAAGTCGCGCCGCCGTCTGGGATCGCCTCCTCCTCTCGGATCTCCCTAGGTAAACTCCACCCTCAACGGCGATCAACTCCCCGCTCGGTTTCCTCCGGCGATCTCACCTCACTCTTACGATTCCCCTGACCCTGTTGGTGGTCATCGCCGCAGGTTTCGCGGCCGCAGCAGATCCATGGCGCTGGCGTCGAGGCTGGCGCAGCTGCAGGCCAAGGCGTGCGAGGCGACGCGGTTCGTGGCGCGGCACGGGTGCGAGTACCAGCGGTCCCTCGTGGAGAAGAACAAGAAGTACGTCGTAGAGCCGCCCACCATCGAGAAGTGCCAGGAGCTCTCCAAGCAGCTCATGTACACCCGCCTCGCCAGGTTCGTGCGATTGCGATCGATCTCCCCCTCTCTTCCCAATCTGAGAATCCCGTGGCAGATCACGTGCGCTGTACTCCGTGATCTTAATGCAATACTTCCTCTACCGATGTGCTTGACGAATACTTGCCGTTATGGATAGTGTGGCCATACCTGTACTGTTGTGTTGGACTGAAAATTTAGCTCAATTTGTCGCCATAGTGATGTGGTTGTCTGGTTTGACCACATGAGTTCTCTACTGATAAATCCTTCGGGTCTTAGACTCTAGTAATATTTCAACTGTTGATTTATTCAATAATAGACTTGGTGTTCGATGTTTGACTTATGCATTTAGTTCAAAGTTTGAACTGAGAATTTGGGAGATACTTGTGGCAGAACCTCCTAAGTAATGTGGCCCACGCACTAATCCTTGTCTTAAAAGACGCGGATTACTATGCATGTGTTCCACACGACTTACTCAAGTCGTCGGTGTCCTCGGAAACCCGAATCATCCACGAATCTTTCGAACCTGGATCGATCATTATAAGAGACATTGCAGTATTACAACAGTTTTGTACAAATAAAATATATCGAGTAAAAGTGCGGAAGGATTACAATAACATAAGTTTACAAATCATTTATAAATAAAACTTTACAAATAAAAAGTTATGTCGGTTACAACCATAGTAGTGGAATATCATTACTTAACTTTATGATTCACCAAAACGTAGTGCTCCGCCGAGCCAAACAAACTACTCGATGTCCTCACTTGACGGACACACCCGCAACAAGGGTAGAACAAACCCGAGTACAAAAGTACTCCGCAAGACTTACCCGACGAAAAAGAGGGAGAAGACTCGGAATGAAGGCCGGATAGGACAAGGTAAGGCTTAGCAAAGAATCAAAGTATTTTGCGAGAAAAGCACTAAACTAGTTTCAACCTCAAGTTTTACTTTCCGTTAGTCATTAGATTCTAAGGTGAGCCTAGTCTAGCTTGATTACAAAGCAGATCAAGATAAATCACGGAGATCACATTCTTAGTCTTTCAACAAAAATTCCTTCAAGTTCCATAAGTTACTACGATGCGGTCGTGATCGAGTCTCCATAACCGAGGAGCAACGACGATTCGAATCGATTATACCCAGCTGGGGATCCCTAATCACACGATATATGTAGAACCACATCTTGCATATATCAACCTTCACTCAGATCTTCCAAAACCAACCCGGGTCTGCGCCACCCGAGAATACTGTACGCCTCAATTCCAGGACCAAGCCCACGAGGGTAACTCGTATTCCCGCCATCTCTCCACTCCCGGTCTTGCAGCTTATCCGTTCGATGATGGAATAGCTGGGGTCTTAGGCTTACCATAGTATGTGATTAGTTGCAAGGCTCGAACCACGTGCGGCCCTACAACGATACGGTCCTTAATCGACACAATCGGAAACACTACATCCCTAACCCGGATGCAAGTTACCCGACCGGTCTCAACTTCATTAAAAGATGTAACGGATCCACGGGCGTTACATCGAAACGTCTTTCGACGCAATCCAACCGTCTGATCAAAGGTAGCATTGCTGAATAACATTAACATTACCGACAGGGTAAGCACTTCCTTTTGAAAATATTTTCGAAATCCGAACTAAATTAGCAAGGCTAAGCATTGTTACGTATTTTCAATCAAAACGGTTTCAAGGATGACGTTGGAATAATCAAGGTAGTTAATGCGTCAAGTAGGTGATCACTCAACTCCTATTACTTAATGCAGCGGTACAAAATCAAGTGATAAACTTTTGCAAATTCAAGGAATTGGTTGATGGATCCGGGGCTTGCCTCGAAAGTCGGTGTAGACGTTCTTCAACGACGTATCTGGGAGCTAATACCAATCACCAGGGATGGATTGACTTCTTCAGGAATTTGAGTTGACTCGACAACAATTTCCCAGAACAAGATCGACAGGTCCCTCCTCGATCACGGGGACTACACGAGATAATTAAAATGCTTCAACATGATTGAATATAAATATGATGCTTGACAGAACTAAATAGGATTAAGGACAAGCGCAAACAATTAATTAAAGTGCCGAAGGTCATTAGGGCTAATGACCTAGGGTCATCACTCAATCCAAAATCATTAAGACAAAGCAAGTAAATAAAAATCTATTAAATAACCAAGCATAAAATAAAGACAAAATAAAAAGTTTGCCAAATAAATCTCAAAAATTATACTTAAGCTCCTCATGACTTGAGAAGGCTACAAAATAATTTTCATGATTTTTGGATAAATAAATAAATTACTAAAAATCAGAGAAGACTCACTTTTTAATTAAAATGACTAATTTTTGCACATGACAAAACTACTCAAAATTGGCATTTTGAATTTTTCCTAGATAGAGGACACCATAAGGAACATACACAAAATTTTTCAGAATTTTTGGAGCAATACACAATTTACTATGAATTTTGAAAGAATAAAACATTTTCTGCCTAAATAGAAATGGAAAAGGAATTTGGAAAAAGAAAAAGGCTGACTGGGCCGAATCCGGCCTGGCTCGGCCCAGTACTGCTGGGACTCGGCCCAAAAGCGCAAGCAGGCCGGCCCAAGGCGGCTGGCTAAAGGGTTGGTCTGGTGGTTTTGCAGAAAGGTCCCTGGTCTTTCTGGAATTATAAATAGGTCCTTGTCACTGTTTGCTGAGCCTTGGACTTTACATCTAGGACCCTGAAGTTGTGCCAATTCATGTCGCGTGGTCCCTGGGTGAGTCCCGAGCGGAGGGCGTCGCGGAGGTGCTCGGCCGGCGGCGGGGACGGCCGACGGCGAGGTTCCGGGCCACGGGATTGGCTCCTATGCACTCTACTCGGCACGGCGCATCGATTGGGATGGCTAATGAGGTGGCTAGGGCTGCGGGAGGAGCCCACCGCCGGCCATGGCGGGCGCGGCGGCGCGGCGCAAGGCTACGGCGCGAGCGGACGCGACTCAGGCTAAACGGGAAACACCAACGGACGCAGGAGCTCACCATGACTTCGATGGGCACGATGATGAAGGCGTGGAGCGGCCGGAGGTGCGGGCGCAACGGTGGCAGGGCGGCAGCGACGGTCACCGGCTGGCAAGGTCGGCGTTCCCGGGCGTCCTGTACACCAAACAAAGAAGCAAGAGGAGCACCGTGAGCGCAGGACCAAGGCGGACGCGAAGATGAAGACCAATTGGACCGAAAGCCGACGAGGATGAAGAACGACGGCGGCGGATCACGGCGGCGCGGACGGCCGGCTGCGAAGAAGACAACGGCGCCACGGCGATTTAGCGGGGGCGAGGCGACATCTTCATGCTCGTTGGGTTCGCAACGGCGAGGCGGAACCGGTTACGAAGAAAATGGGAGGCAGAAGCAAACGACGGCGACGAATTTGCCGGCGGCGCGGAGCTCAGAGCGGCGATGGCGTCGGCGCGCAGAGGGAAAGGAAAGGAGGAGGGGAAACGGGGTTTGGCCGCGGCTTTAAGGCGCTAGGACGGCGGACAGGAAGGCGACACGGGGCGGCGAACCTTCTAGCGCGGCTATGCGCTGGCGGCCGGCGGCGACCGGGCGGAATGGGCCGGCGGCCACGGCGACGCCATGAATAGAGGGAGAAAGAGGACGATGATGACGTCAGCGCTACAGTACCCGGGGGAAAATTTCAGAACTTTTCTAAATTCTCCCAAAAATTGAACTAAGCTCCAAAAATTCCAAAAACAAACCCTAGCTAATTTTTCATGCTCTACAACTTTCTCAACTGGACCATTTTCAAATTTTAAAAAGAAAATTGAATTTGAATCAAATTTTGAAAAGGGGACAAAAACCCTAGAATAAAATATTTGAAATTACTTTGGATTTTTCTAAACAACTTGAAAATCTTCCAAACTATGAAATGCTCAACTTTTCAAACTGCACATTTTCTCCAAAAAGAGTTTTTCCAAAATATGCATAGTTTTTGAAATACGATTTGAAAATCAAAAGGGGACAATTGTCGCAAAGCTGTATTTTCAAATTCTTTGAAATTCTTTTGAAAACTTGAAAAACTTTGAACACCAACATTGTAGCTCTCAACAAGACCCACAATCTTGCTTTTTGGACCAACCCCAAATTCTTTGTAGATTTTGAATTATGGAAAAGGGGGTAAAACGGAGGTTGTCGGAAACAGGGTTTTGAAATAAAACTCGGACTCGACTTAACCCAATGGATCACCAGTGATCCCAAGCATCATCTCAGAAGCTCAATCAACCTAGAATATAAACTTATTTTAGTTGATGCACGTCAAGGTTGACCTAACATGAATGCTTTGCAACTAAGAATGATGACATGTTAGGTTTTAGTTTCCATAACATCAGAGATGTTACAGCCTTTCCCCCTTAAAGAAATCTCGCCGAGATTTAAAGCCTTGGGTTAGGTAAAGGAAAAGGAAATGTGTCAAGCAAACACATCTCGAACAAGTACATAAGGAAAGGGTTTTTACAACTCACACTAGACCAGCTTACAACTCATAGAGGGAATTATAACTTAGATAGAAGCATAGAACTCCGGAAAATTTTCTCGACGTATATTCCTCGACTCCCAAGTAGCTTCTTCTTCGAGTGACGTTCCCACCGTATCTTGTACCACTTGATTGTTTTGCTTCGGGTGACACGATCTTTCGATCTAGAACCCCGATAGGATACTCGAATAAGTCAAATCAAATTCAAGTTCAATCCCTTCAACATCAACAATTTTGTCAAAGCGGTCGAAGACATTTCTTGAGTTGTGACACATGAAACACATTGTGTACCATTGTCAACTGATTCCAGTAACAAGCGCAAACGGTATGCTACCTTACCACATTTTGCTAAGATCTGAAATGGACCAATATAACGAGGTGCTAATTTGCCTTTAACTCCAAAGCGACTAACTCCCTTCATGGGTGATACTTTCGCATATACATAATCTCCTTTGGCAAACATTAGAGGTCGACGCCTCTTATCTCGCATAACTTTTCTCGGGCGAGATTGAGCTACTTTCAATTTGTTCGTATCATTATTTAACCTTTTCTTCATCTCTTTCACAAGATCAACCCGAAAACCATCTTTCTCCCAAGTTGACCGCTTAATGGAGTCCGACATTCCCATATAGTGCTTCAAATGGTGCCATCTTGATACTCTCTTGATAATCGTTGTTGTAAGAGAACTCTGCTAATGGTAAACATTCATCCCACTTCTTCCGGAAAATTTAATACACAAGACCTCAACATGTCTTCAAGAATCCGATTGACTCTTTCGTCGACCATCAATCGTGGATGATAGGCTGAACTATAAAGAGATTTGGTACCCATTGCCTTATGGAATTGCTTCCAAAAACTGTGAGACAAATTGTGTACCCTATCGGAAACAATAGTCCTTGGTACCCCATGAAGGCTTAAGATTCGTGTAATATATAACTTAGCATATGTCAAAGCTGAATGATCTGTCTTGACTCGGAATAAAATGAGCCGACTTTGTGAGTCGATCCACAATAACCCGATGGAATCAAATCCTCTTGATGTCTTGGGTAAGCCCACTATAAAATCCATACCGATATCTTCCCACTTCCAAGCGGGAATAGGCAATGGTTGCAATTCTCCATAATGCCAGACTTTAAGTGCACGGCTTTCACTTTTTGACAAGTGTCACATCTAGCAACATATCGAGCAATTTCTATTTTCATTTTAGTCCACCGAATCTCTGCTTTCAAATCATGGTACATCTTATTGCTTCTTGGATGAATAGAGAATCTTGAAAGATGTGCTTCATCGAGGATCCTTTGACGTAATTCGGAACTTTTGGTACAAACCCGACGATTCTTGAACCATATAACATCTCGCTTCATCAATTCTGAAAGATATTTTTCCTCTCTAACTTTCTCCTTGATATGTTCCATACCTTTATTATCTCTCCGAGCAATGATAATTTGATCTCGGATAGTTGACTCAATAGAAATGTTAGTCGATCACTTTGTTGTATCATCTCTATGCCCAACTTTTCTATCTCATGACATAAAGAAATATCCAGGGGCTTCACTGTCAAAACGATTGCAATGAATTTTTCGACTAAGTGCATCGGCAACCACATTTGCCTTACCAGGATGGTAATGCACTTCTAAGTCATAATCTTTAATCAATTCTAACCATCTTCTTTGCCTCATATTCAATTCTTCTTGAGTGAAGATATACTTCAAACTCTTATGATCCGTATAGATATGACATGTATTACCCAACAAATAGTGACGCCAAATCTTCAAGGCATGAACAACTGCGCTAACTCTAGATCATGAGTTGGATAATGTTCTTCATGACGTTTGAGCCGTCTTGATGCATAAGCAATAACTCGCCCTCTTGCATCAAGACACAACCAAGACCACACGCTTTAAGCATCACAATAAACATCAAACTTGTTTCTCCATATCCGGTTGAACTAAAATCGGAGCAAAGAGTCAATGACTTCTTTAGAGGACCGAAATGCCTCTTCACACTTAGGTGACCAAACAAACTTGGTTTGATTCTTCAACAACTCAATTATAGACTTAGCTACCTTTGAAAAGTTAGCAATAAATCTCGCGATAATAACCGGCCATTCCAAGGAAACTGAACCTCGGAAATAGTGGTTGGTGTTTTCCAATCTAGAATATCCTTTACTTTACTAGGGTCAACAGCTTATGCCCTTAGCAGATAAAACATATCCAAGGAATTGGACTTCCTTAAGCCAAAACTCACACTTGCCGAACCTAGCATATAGCCGATGTTTCTCGTACGTTGCGTAACTATTCCGAGGTGTTCAACATGTTCTTCTTCATTCTTGGAATAAATCGGATATTATCGGTGAGGACCACCACAAACTGATCAAGTTCTCGGCATGAACACTGAGTTCATTAAATATAAGAAATGAGCTCAAAAGCGTTTGCAAGTCCAAAAGACATAACCGAGATACTCATACGCACCATATCTAGTAGTGAATGCGCGCCTTTGGAATATCTTCAGGTCGAATCTTAATTTGATGATAGCCAGACCTGAGATCTATCTTTGAAAATACCTTTGCTCCTGCCAACTGATCTAAGAGCAGATCAATACGAGGCTGAGGATACTTATTTTTGATAGTCACTTCATTCAATGGACGATAATCAACACACAACCTCAAGGTTTTATCTTTCTTCTTTACAAAGATGGTGGACAACCCCAAGATGAACTACGTGGTACGATAAAACCTTTATTAAGCAATTCTTTCAACCGAGCTTTAAGTTCCGTTTAATTCAGTGGTGCCATTCTATATGCTCTTCGGATATTGGGGCGCATCGGGCTTCAACTCAATCGCAAACTCCACATCTCTATCCGGAGGTATACCGGGTAACTCATCGTGAAATACATCCGGGAAATCTTTAACTACAAGGATATCTCGAATCTCCTTCACGTAGTTGCACAAACTCTCTTGACTGCTCTCTTCGAAATTGGAAATTGAATAAAATCGAGATTTACCATCGATAAATTCACTTTTATAGTTCTATTTAAAGTATCAATAATAGCTCCACGCTGATTCATCCAAATATGCCTAGGATCACATCTATATCCCATCCTTTAGAACAATCATTGATGTGGAAAGATATGTCCACCCAAGTCTATGGGTACCGATGTACCATTTCCTTAGTACACATACGCCCTCCGTGTGACTCAATAAAGAAATTTTCTTTTGTTTCTCCAATTGGGATCTCATGCTTCATAACAAATGTCCGATTGATGAATGTATGGGATGCTCCGGTGAGTCAAAAAGTATAAATGCTTTGAGTGATTGGCAACTTGGAACATACCCATCAAAATAGGCTCTCCCTCAGAATATTACCGCCGCTTGCGTGTAAAAGACACGCCCCAACTTTCTTCTTAATTTGGCTCTTCCGTTGATTCGATGTGACACGAAGTACTTAGAACATTGGAATTGTACTTGTTTGGATGTGGATAACTCCCTTGTAGAGTGACCAGACTTTCCACAATTGTAACATGGGTAGTTCTCGTATTTGTAAAGTGGGTTTTCGAACGCTAGGAGCATTCGGCTCGTGAATAAGAAAGAGCTACGCCGGGACGACAAGTGCCCTCGCGGGGCTTGATATCGGACTCGGATGATAAGGAGTATGAAAATGATTTACAGATGACGGATTATCTTCAAAGCTTAGGCTTACGCCGAGGATTCGTGATTCGAGCCTTCTTCTTCTTGGCCTTCTCGGTGCTTACGACAACGTTTTCGCAAGTGATAGCAATATCAACTGCCTCGTAAAATGTAGTATTAAGAGTAGCACTAGAAATCATCATACGAATCTTTACTATCTGCATCTCCTCAAGAAGTAATCCTTCTTTTTATCATACGTATCAACATACTCAGGTGCATACCGGGATAAGTGATTAAACTCGCTCACATACCGTGTACAACGGACATATCACC